>OX387186.1:8856207-10056207 GCA_947561395.2 Buxus sempervirens
TATATATAGAAAAATAAATGTCTTACTTAAAGTTGTATATATTATTATATAATATGTATCTTTTTACTTAAATATTCAAATTTATATATTAATAATATTATATATAATATCATATAATAATGTTATATTATGTGTATTATAATAATATTATTGTAACATTATATAATACTATTATAATATTATATAATATACGTAACAATTATAATAATTGCACACTTCTATAATATTATATTATATTATAATATAAATCAGATTATAATAATATAATTTATGTTTATTATATTAGTATAAGAAATTTATTAGAATATGAAATTGTAAAATAGTATATATATTATAATATTATATTAAGATAATTAAATTATTATAAATATAATATTATTTATGGCAATAAATCAATATAATATGTTTATTATATTATAATATGTAAATCAGTATAATATGAATTATTAATATTACTATATTGCGTAGGATATATTAATATATTATTATATTTTAATATATTAGTATTATATTAATATATTAAATATTATCATACATTATAATAATATATTAAATTTAATATAATATTATGATTATGAAATATGTTTATTATATTAATATAATATGAAATATTAATAATATGATATTAAATATAATATACTAATATATTATAATATTATAATATATTACATTATAATACTTTTAACGTTATTATTTATTATAATATGTTTTATATAATTTGTTATACATAATCTCTAAAAACACAGATTTTGGAAATTTAAGCACCAATGTCCATAATCCCTATAATCACCAAGAAAGTAGATAGTGATTATGGGCTTGATTATGCAATTGGATAGTAGAATCCGACCTTAAAATCCCAACCAAACACGGCTTTTAGATTATGTAATCAGATTCAAGTATAATCCATATTCTATAATGCCCACCAAACACCCCCTTAGGCTTATATATTTAGTTAAGTTAGTTTCTCATTTTCAGTAATTGTCCATTTGTTATTATTATTCTTTACTAGTGGCTTGATGATGTGCTCGTGTCTGAGTAATGCTTATTTTCTTCTCCTTTTAAATAAACCTTTATTTTATTTAATTGTATTTTTTTTTGGTTCAATTTGAATGTACCATGGGTTGATCATCTTGGATGTTAATTACTTCGTGAATGTTGTTTATCCATTGTATTTGTTGGTTTTAAGAAGGACGAAACAAACCTGGCCTCTTATGATCTTTCATTTTAAGTCTGATTATTTGCTTATAGAATAATGAGGGTTTTATATGTAAACAGAAAACACAGCGGAAATGGATAGTGCGGAGGAATTGTCATCTAGATCAATTGATGGCATTGAAGACACCATCGATAGGGATGTTGATGGTTTGCAAGAATCAATACAGACAGCATATTTACCAAAGATTGGGATGGTGTTTGATTCAGAAGACGACGCACATCAGTTTTATAATGAGTATGCAAGACAAACTGGTTTCGGAACGAGAAAAGACTTACAGCACAAGCATCAACGTACGGGCATCCTGCTGGATAGGGTTTTTTGTTGCTCAAAGGAAGGTTATCGTCGAACAGATAAAAGGGATATGGCGGTTGTAAAACATCGTGCAAATACAAGGACTGGGTGTAAGGCAAGAATAAAAATTGTATTGGAAGCGAGTGGAAAATATATGATTACACAGTTCGAGGAGGGGCATAATCATGAGTTACTTTTGCCAAGCATGGTCCATATGTTACGATCGCATCGGAAAGTAACAGAGGCCCAGGCAGCTGAAATTGATCTTGCAGATTCGACAGGGATACAGCCCAAGAGAACTGTCGAAATGATGAGAAGGGAAGTAGGTGGCATTGAATGCCTAGGATTCATGCGGGTAGACTGTCAGAATTATTTGCGGTCCAAACGTAGGGTAGCCATGCAACAGGGAGATGCAGGAGCCTTATTGGAGTACTTTCAAAGAAAACAATCGGAAGATGCATCCTTCTTCTATGCCATTCAGTTAGATGAAGACGATCTCATTAGTAACATATTTTGGCCTGACTCTGGGATGATGGCAGATTATACTTACTTTGGTGACGTGGTTTGTTTTGACCCCACATATAGAACAAACAAGTACGGTAGACCATTCGGGTTATTTGTTGGTGTTAATCATCACAGACAAACCAAGATCTTTGGCGCTGCCCTATTATATGATGAAACCGTTCAGACATTCAATTGGTTATTTGAAAGCTTTGTAAGAGCAATGTCTGGTAAGAGGCCGAAGACAATTCTCACTGATCATGACCAAGCTATGACGAGTGCAATAGCTTCAGTGCTTCCGGATACATTCCATCGCTTCTGTGTTTGGCACATGTTCCAAAACACTGCAAAGCATCTTAGCGATGTGTTTAACAATGAGAAATTGTTTGCAAAAGATTTTAGTAGATGTGTTTACGAGTATGAAGATGATGAGGAATTCATAGAAGCCTGGAACACAATGATTAACAAATATGATTTATCCTCAAATACATGGTTGAAAGCAAAGTTTGAGGAAAAGGAGAAATGGTCTCTGGCATACAGAAGGAACACGTTCTGTGCAAACATGAGTATGACACAAAGGTCCGAGAGCATGAATGCTTCACTGAAAAGTCATCTACAGAGGCAGAAGGATTTATTACGATTCTTGGGGCGCTTCGATGAATTATTGGATGATAGGCGGTATGAGGAACTGAGAGCTAATTGTAAGATGATAAATAGTACTCCTGCGTTGCTGATTGAGGGAAATCAAATGTTGGAATGTGCACGAAACGTCTACACAGAAGCAATCCTTGAATTAGTTCGTAAAGAAATACTTGATGGTGTCCTTAATTGTGAGATGTATGTTTGTGGGGAAGTTGGTGGATTGGTTGAGTATAAAGTCAGTAATGATGCCGAACGGAGAGTTCGTCAACATACTGTTACATTCGATCGCAAAACTACTTCAGTCAATTGTAGCTGTAAGAAATTTGAATTCGGTGGCATATTGTGCAGTCATGCATTTTATATTCTTCGTGCTAATAGGATAAAGAAGATACCTGATCAATATATCTTGAAAAGATGGACTAAAGATGCAAAGAGTGGTTTGGTTGCATATGAAGAAAGGACTGTTGGTGAGGAGGACTCCAAAGCGGCAATTGGGAGGAGGTTTAGAGAATTGTGTCGCAATTTTGTTCAAGCTGCAAGGAAGGCCTCACTGCATGAAGAGTCCTCTACTTTTGCGAGTGATCTGGTTAAACAGATTGAATGTGAGGCGAATAGAATAGTAAAAGAAAAAAACAAAGCTAGAGATATGGATGATGCATCAAGAAAAGAAGAAAGTCAAAGTGAAGTTGGAAGGGTGAATGTTTCACAAGCAAATTCTCAGACAGATTGCACACTTCTAGATAGTGTTGGGGACAATAGTGTTAGGGACAATGATTCTCCAGCTACCGACGTTGACGATACGGAGATCCTTTCAAGGGCAAAAGGTATTAAAAAGAAGCAAAGGGGTGGTCGGGTTGGCTCAAGTGTTCGTAGGCAAAAAGGTGCGTTGGAACAATCTATCAAGCGTACACGGAAGAAAGCAAAACAAGCGGTCAATGAGTCAGTAGAGGAAACCATGAACCAAACATAAGTTGCAACAACTTGTGGGGCATTTACCTCTAGTAGCCAATCTACTCAGAATTCTTGCACTCCACTAACACCTTATACGAGGGATGCATTTATGATGCCTATTGCACCGATGACTCCACATACGCCAGCAGTGCAGGTATACTTTACTCCATTATTTTTGTTTTGCAAACAACGCGTCACTCTTGGTGTTTCTTATAAGGCAACTGACAAAATATGCAGGCATATTTTGCTTCCAACCAAATGTCACAAGGTGGTGTTGTTGATCATAGGATTTTCGCCCAGGGTATTCAAGGGAATTATGGCTTCACTCAGATGCTGCAAGTAATAGTTAAAATTTCTTGACTCACAATCAATAATTTACAAACCTGTTGTAATAATACAATTATCGTTTTTGCAGCCATTTGTGATGCAGCATGGCAATCCACCGAATGCAAGCACACAATGGGACAACCTACGGTATTAGTTGAATACTTCCAGTTGTGAATACTCTAACTTGCTCTTGCCGTTTCATTTTATTAAGTCACTTGTTCACTTTTCAGGTAGCGGATTCCTTCAACTTGCCCTGCCACTAAAGCAATGCATCTTGCCCCATAGCTTTGCAGCTTCGATCTGTTTGAACCTGCTCCTATTGTTTTCTTTTGTCCTCCTCCTCGGTCCTAATTGTTAGCCCGATATGGGTTCATTATTAAACTTGAGTGAAGAAGTAAATGTAGCAATTAAAGGAGCATAGACGTGTGAGTTTGTGTGGTACTTTGAGTTTTATCTTGTATAGATATTCATCTTAGTGGCTTGCTTCAATTTATTCTTAATCAGTTAGACAACTGACAATTACATGCTATTTGAGTTTGTGTGATACTTTGCATGTTTTAATCTTTAATTTTCATATTTTTCTTTTTTTATAATCTAGAAAATTTAAAAGCATAAAAATACAATATGCTATTAGCATGGAAAAGATTAATATGAATGATATCTAAGTTTATATGTGAAGATAAATTATTTAGAATTTAGCCACTACTCCTAGATTCTTACATATAATACATATGCATATAATCTTTATCTTATTTTCTTAAAAATGATAACATTTTAAATTCGAACTATTTTTTTTAAGTACATTTAATATTTTCTCTTTATTGACCCTTATGGATTTAATATTTTCTCTTTATTGACCCTTATGGATTTAATATTTTCTCTTTATTGACCCTTATCGATCGATCTTTTAAAAAAAAAAAAAAAGACCAAATCAAAATCTTGTTAAAAAAAGATATTAATTTGAACTTTTTTATTATTTTCTGTTACATGTAATGTCTTGCTAATAATGATCAAAAGAAATGCTCCAACTCTACACTTATAAGCCAATAGATTAGATTTAAAATTCCATAACCTTCCTTTTATTGATCCCTACTTCACTTTGGTTCTCTGCACCTTGTTTTAAACATGTTGGGAATGGGTTGACATATGACACAGGCCATTTATAAAATGAGGGGTTTTGGAAGTTTTGTAGCTTTATGGGAGAAAACCCATTAACTTGCCAGCTAAAAATGGGTATAGGATGGGGTATTTTAATTATGACATACACTAGACTTGAATCCATTTATTGCAGCCTCTGTTTTTATTTTTATTTTTCTCTTTAAATCCCTATTACTTGAAAAGTTCCTTTTTCCTTTCTATAAACTCTTTAGTAGAACAAACTCCAATGATAAAATCTTACCATGGGGATTCTTAACAACAATCAATCTCATATAATGATGTGTGACAAATTGAGGGTCATATGTTAGATGGATGATATTTCCAAATCATCCCTTTAAATAACCCAACTCATATGTTTTAAAAAAAAAAATCTAACAATAACAATTTCAAATCGTTTTTCAGTTTTTGAAAATAATGGACAAGAAACCCGTTTCGTAACAATAACTGTTTTTGGGGTTTTTCAAAACAAGTGACCAGAAACCCGTTTGGTAACAAATCAATGATATAGGGTCACTAATCAATTTTCATTACTTAATATTAGTTGGAGCATTAGCTGTTTAATTTGCTATAAACAATGGTGAAATATGTGGACACGAGCTCCTGCATACACATTTATCGTTGGGCCACCAGATCTTATATGGAGTAGCTCCGACTGATATGCTTTCATTTATGGCGCCAATCACAAAACGCCGCGTCAATAAGACACGAGACCTTCGTTCATGTTTACGCTGCTGAACCAATACGAACCGTAAACCAATTTCTAAATAGAGTAAGCAAAATATTGCATGGTGAGATCAAAACAATTTCTCTAAGAAGCAAGCTTAGTGTGCTAAATTTGCAAGAGTGCAAGCCAGTAATGGAGTACAACCTTAAATACAAATAAAAAAATAAAACCGAGCGTTTGGCCACAAAATAGAGCAAATCAAAGCCATGACAAAAAAAGTAAAATTTCTGCTCCCCTCTCTACTTCAGTCTGCCTCACTTCCTTCATCGTCATCATCCTTGTCATCATCCTCGTCTTCATCCTCGTCTTCGTCTTCTTCACCCTCATTACGGTGCAGTTGAAGTTGCGACATTGCTCCCTGTAACTCTGAAAGCTGCCGGCCTTGCGTCTCTTGGGTAGATCGGATCAGCGCCAGTTCTGCACGCGATTGTTGCTGGACTTCATAAATCCTTGACAAATAATCCATAATGGCAGGTGGATCAAATGAAGGAGCAGCCGAAGATGAACCAGAATGAGAGGTTCCAGCCTGGGAAGATGATTGACGCCGTGAACGAACAGCACCAGCCCGAGTAGCAGTATTAGCATGCGCAATACTTTGTGCTACGGTGGTAGGCCCAATAGGCGGTGGAAGCACTAGAGGTCGCTCAATTTCTGGGATTACTACATCAAGTCCTTGCATGAGTCGGGTAATGAGGCAAGGAAATATAAGTTTCCACTTCCGTTTGACGTGAATTATAATGTGTAGCATGGAGCGAATCATTTGGGAAGGAAGGTCTATTGAATGACCTTGGAGTAATGCATAAAAGAAGCTAAGTCTCTGGAGTGGGAGGGTATGTAAATGACCCACTGGGCATATGTTGGTACTCATAATCCGAAGAACAACCGACCGATGAGTTGGAATATTATCAATCACTAGATGTGTTCCATACAAAGGGGTAGTACAGTTGCACACAAAAGATGCCATAACAGTAGGTGAAGGGGGGTCTGTCTCACGGTAAGGATATCAAGGCTCAGGCACTCTTGGTATCCCTAATATCTGAGAGATGACATCAGGGGTGATGGAAATTGTTTGACCGCGAAAATACACTTTGAAGCTAGGAGGGCTAAGGGACCAATCATGCATGTTTGCATAGAACTCCCGAACAAGGATGGCTTGGGGTGCAGGAAGATTTTTGAGCAAAGGCTCCCAACCCCTAGAAGTAAAAACTGAAGTAATCTCGGGATCAAGCTCGCGGATTATTACCTCCCGCTCTAACAGGAGACTCCGGTTGTGCAGGTATTGACGAAACCTCATTTGCGCATGGCGGTCAACAAAATAGTCGGTATCAACCTCATGAGGTTGTACGTTAGACGTAGACCCTCGGGTGCGTCTTTTAGGCATCTGCATTAAAAGTATAGTATTAGATCTCGATGAAAAGAAAGTTTGAGATGCACATATTCAAGCAATGGAAGAAGGAGAAAGGAAATATAACAAAAATAAAATAAATTTTAAAAGATACACCCCACGTGAAGTCAGATTGGGCCTAAATAAAGGTCTCAAGAATATTCACATGGTGATTAGTGATTTTAGATTTTGTTTATAGTCAAAATCAAGATTACATTGAAATATGGGGATGGATCTATTAGGCATTTGAGGTTTATATATAAAAAGGGGACTTAGATTAAGAATTAATTCTAACAGTCACTCTACGTGAGAGCAACAAGAGAAGAGAAGTTTCTTAGCAGGATCACCCTTTCCTCTCTTATAAATTTTCCTTCTTTGAATATAGTTATATTTCTTTTCATTGTCTCTTCATTGATATTTAAATCAAAGTTTTTTTTTTCTCTTTTTTTTGCATTTCATGTTTTTGAATCTTTTTCACGTAAAATTTTGTGTTTTGGATGGTTACAACTAAAATACTTGTTTGCTATATCATATTCATGTTATAAAATACGAAAACTACAAATTGTATGCATAACGCATTATACTTAAATTAAATGGTTTAACCATGTAATGTTATTTTTTTAACCAATATAGTCATATTACAAGGAGATTTAATTTCCTTCATTTCAAAAGGATATCTTCTTTCTAGATCAACTTTTCAATTATTATTAGGCATACAACATATTGCATTTTATTCAACTACTTTCAGTGAGTTGAGCACTATCTCATTGAAAGATTCGCTTCATTTTTATATTAAAATTTTCAATATCAATATTCTTTGCTTGAGTTAAAAAACATTTTCTCAGACTTAAAGAAAAAGACATAAGTACAACAACTATTTTCATTTTCTAACAAAAATAATATATTTATTAAATTCGATTATCAGTTTTATTAAATAGTAAGGCATAAAAATAAAAGTATAAATATCTAAAACCATAAACTACTAACCAAAGCATATATGAACCACTTTAAGTTTTATCTAAGATACATTACTTAAATTTTCTATGTCAAAAGTGTCTATCTATTTAGAGTTCCAAGTTAGTAAAATAAACCTCACGAAAAAGGAAACGTATAATCCATGAAGAAGATGACAAGAGTCGTCTTCTTCAACGTATAATCCATCCTAAATGAAATCTTCAAAGCATGGGATAAATTTTAAAAGATACTACTCGTTACCTTGGACGAACGCAAATATGCCCTGGATCCAATCCCAAGCACAAATTCCACAATTCCTGATGAAACCTTTGCGAATAGTGAAAGGGGTGGCGGGGGCGGCGGTTTGAAGGTTGCAATAGGAGAATAGAAGGGCACGCGCAAGTATTTAGGGTTCGTGGTTTTTCTTTTGAACTTTGCGCCTTGACGCTCGAGCGGTAAGAAAACGCGTAGAATGCGTCACGCTCAGGTTACCTGTGTTTTGTATGTTTAGGCTTGACGCTCGAGCGGTCGAAATGCGCGTAGAACACGTCACTCTCGGGTTTTCTGAGTTTTTAAAAATTTGCCTTGACGCTCGAGCGGTCGAAGTGCGCGCAGAACGCGTCACTCTAGGGTTTTCTGAGTTTTTAAAAATTTGCCTTGACGCTCGAACGGTCGAAATGCGCACAGAACACGTCACTCTCGGGTTTTCTGAGTTTCTGCAAATTGCACTTGACGCTCGAGCGCGCGTAAAACGCTCCAAAATTTTTAAAAACCTACCAAAATTCGGAACCTCCCGCTCGAGCGTCTAAAAATCGTGCCCAAATCGTCACCCTTAGTATTTTTCCCATCTTTTACGAATTGTAAATAGGGTAGGTTGGACTTGTCAGTGGGGTAGGTTGGACTTGTAAGTAGGGATAGGTTGGACTTGTAAGTAAGGTAGGTTGGACTTGTAAGTGGGGTAAGTTGGACTTGTAAATAGGGTAGGTTGGACTTGTAAGTAGGGGTAGATTGGACTTGTAAGTAGGGTAAGTTGGACTTGTAAGTGGGGTAGGTTGGACTTGGGTTGGACTTGTAAGTAGGGTAAGTTGGACTTGTAAGTGGGGTAGGTTGGACTTGTAAGTAGGGGTAGGTTGGACTTGTAAGTAGGGTACGTTGGACTTGTAAGTAGGGTAGGTTGGACTTGTAAGTGGGCATGGTTGGACTTGTAAGTGGGGTAGGTTGGACTTGTAAGTAGGGGTAGGTTGGACTTGTAAGTGGGGTAGGTTGGACTTGTAAGTAGGCACGGTTGGACTTGTAAGTGGGGTAGGTTGGACTTGTAAGTGGGCATGGTTGGACTTGTAAGTGGGGTAGGTTGGACTTGTAAGTAGGGGTAGGTTGGACTTGTAAGTGGACATGGTTGGACTTATTTAGGCTCTAGATAAAATAAGTATTATGAAAGGAAAATAATGGATTGAAAGGTCTTGTTCACCAACTTATCTTCTCTGTATTCATTGTAATGTATAGGTCAGGAAGATAGTACAAGCACTTTTTAATTTTTCAATTTGCTTTTATTAGGCGTAATTTGAACATTCTTTTTGTTTTTAGATAGATTTTAATCTCATGATAATGACATTTAAATGTAACTTTCACTTGATGGGCATCTTGTACGACACATGGGTGTGAACTTGATGCTTAAAGGTCTAAACATGAGTTAAGCAGACTAACCCAACCAAGATTTATTTGACCTTCTCTCATCAATAAGATCCCCAGTTCAATTACTAGTCCAAGAATCCAAAACAGTGTAATACTCAATTAATACCAATGTTCCATAAGCTAACTCTACATGCACATACCTATGTAAGCAAGTGTCGAGCTTTCTAATTCCTACTTGATCATTTCAACAAATTGTGGTAACGTTGGGTTCTTATTGGACTTGTAAGTAGGGTTGTACTTTTGATTACCTGGAAATTATATAGCAAAAAAATGGGGATAGAATGAAAATTATATAACCTAAAATTATGTACAAATGTAGTAATTTTACAGTTGTCTTCATCTCACAGATAAAGACCGAAATTTACAACCATCTTCACTCGTTAGCAAAATAAATTTACAAACAATTTAATGTACAAGTTTTCTATACACAATCTTCCGTTGTACTTGGGTGTTTAAGACGGCCTTTAGCTTCTTCACCTTGCTATCAAGCCAGGAATGCCGGAGTTGTGAATCATACCTATAAACAATGCAATTATAAATTTTTGTACGCACCTGAATATTATTAGTTTCAAATAAGCTTGTTATTGAACATGTGACTGATAGGTCTTACCTCTTAGGCTTCTTCACCTTCACTGCTCTCCTCTTCACCTGCGTTTGTTGCCTTAGAAAGAATGATGTCCCGCACTTGGTTTGAAGGGTGCTTAACAAAGTCAACAAGGAACTTATCCCTAAAGTGTGCGATATTACTCTGAATTCATAGAAGACGTATTTGTGTGTTACTAGCGACGTTTTTTATAACTATAATTATAACAAAACATTTAAGTTATAAACGCACCTGATCAAATGCTGGATACAAGGTGCTACCATCCCACACCTCCATGAATTTCATCAAAAAAACACCACAATCATACCTAACGGTATATAAGCACATCACTTGTAAGAACCTAACATATGTATGAAGCGAAACAAACCTACGTATGAAGCGAAACAAACTTAACGGCTTACCCGTTGGTTTGGTGTGGGACCTTAACCTGCCACAACTCCCACTGTAAAAGTGGAAATTCATCACCACGTCCGAAGTCACGTAAGATCTTATCCAACATCTGGATCTAAAAGTGACGAAGCGAATGCAAGCCATAAATGTTGTAAATGGTATGAGAAAATTTCGTTAATATAAAAATTACCTGTGTCTCAATTATAGATTGATGTCCCGCACGACGCGGCCCATCCATTGAGTCAAGCACATCCACCCTACGGTCTTTTAGGTTTAAAACTAAAAGGAACCAATGATTGCGCAGATACATGGGTACAAAAATCTACATCCAAGTAAGACAACCTTATAAGTAAAAAAATCGAGTGCAAACCACTAAGTTAGGATAAAACGCATAAAAAATCTGAAACAAATAACTTGTGAAGGAGGCACATTGCATCCCAAGAAACTTACAAGATTGCACACAAGCACAGAATACCCTAGTCGCCCTGGATCGAAGTAAGGACGCAAGGATTCGGTGGAACCACGATTAATATTCAGTATCCACTCCTGCATAATATATGGACGGAAAATTTATTCATTAGTCTGGCCTTAAACAACAACATTTGTACATTCATAATGACTACTAGTGCTATCACAAAAATTCCTTACACAAACATATGTGGGGCAATAATGTCGGGTGACTTTGCGGCTAGTCGACAATTGTTGGTCCTTTTTAAGACATGCTCCAAAAGCATTGATAGCCTATAAAAAAATACCATGAGCGATAACATGTACAATTGAACAACCAATATATTATTAACAAGATAGGATTTGCATACCACACTATTAACATGTTTGTTGTCTAACAAACACGCCAATTCAGATGCCGACGCATAGATGGAATCAAATTTGAATATAATTTCACTGAAAAAAACGAGAAGGAATTATTCACTACAAATTATAATACATAAATAACATTTACAAGTTAGTTTAGAAATATTATCTTACTCAGACTTCTTGTTTTGGCGAACGTATTTTAGGATTGAGCTTCCTTCTGGGTCCAATCGAGGACGGAGGCGATGGCCAATATACAGAGTGTGACAATGTCTCCCACGTGACTTCTTGCGTGACCCTCTTCGAGGTTTGGTGACCTCGGTCTCAGTCCCAGTGCTGCTTGGAGACGGAACTGTCACCACCTCATCCACTTGCATTTTATCTTTTTGTGCATCCACAAACACCGCCGTGTCAATAGCGGTGGTCACTGCCGTGTCGAGAGCGGTGGTATCATCACCGCTCTCGTGGGCACTATGATGGGAGGGTGGCATCATTGCTTCATTAGGAACATCGGGCATCTCACGGTCGGGAGCATCCATATCATCACGGCTTTCACATCGCACGTGGATATCGGAGGGATCGACGGTTTCCCTTGACTTCATGTGATTTAGCATCTCGTTATACGTGTCCAATATCCTCGTAAGATGACCTTGAATAACCTGGAATACACAGCACCCAATCATAAAACACACGGAGGTGTTCGTAATAAGAAAACGTTAGGTATAATAAAAAAAAACAAAAAAAAATTCTTACAGGATCTGGATCTCCACGGAATTGGCGAAGATCAATGAAATTTTGTTCACGTGCTTCACCGGATGCCTCATCTTCCACAGCACTCTCAACACGGTGCTCTACCACCTACAATATAACGTACGTGTATATTAGTGAGTGCATAGAAATATTGTGTTATTTGCAAAATTAACAATAAAACCTACAATAATCAGTTCAACTTAAATATATATATGTATACCTTCCCGTGTCCATAACCACCGAGCGCCATTTCATCTTTCTCCCTTTGGAAAAGCAATGCATCCGTCCACGCTGCTGTACGTGGAGTGGTGGGAGGTGTTGCTTGACCAACGATCATCCGATTGTAATACAAATACTAAGCAACAATCGAAATATTATTACACGCACTATAATTATCATAAGCTAGGGTAAAGAAGCCAATGCATCTTTTAAATACTATACATACCTGTAAAAATAATAAGCAGCCATTGACGGATTTCCGTTTGCCCTTTTGAAACTTGGCTACGTGATGCATCAATGTGTCTAAAAGGTACTTCCCCCAGTTGTAACCTCCTATCCTCTCTACATCGACCAGCAAGGGAAGATAGGATGCACTCACATCAATCATTGAAGATGGACTTACTAAGGTCATCAACGAATATAATACAAACGAATGGATCCACTCATGATCGTTCTCTGGGCTCTTCAAGCTCTTCTCAACATTCTCAATAGGGATACTTCCATTGCGTACCCCATAAAATCTATGCAACTCTGTCGTATCGGGGATTTCTGATTTAGATGTATCAACATCTATCCCCTCTATGGGTAACCCAATTATAGTCTTCACGTCGTGTGTGTCAAAGAAAATATTCTGGGACCCAACTCTGATACATCTCTTCTTCGTATCTACATTCGGAAGAATCCAATGACAGAGTCGCCGATAAAGCTTCGTTGCGTGTAAATTCAATAGACAGTGAAAGCCACTATCTCTAAGGCACTGCTCCTGAGAAGCCGTGAATGAAAGACCGTGCATAAACGTAATGAAACGTCCAGGTGAACAACGTGTCTTTATCTCAGCCTACAAAAAAGAAAGGTAAAACGAAATAATATATCAGTCTCAACTAATTATCCACAATAATTCCAATTATAGATAAGATATTTTACGAACCTGTTGTTTCTTACGCGGCCCTTGCTGTGGGATAGCTCTCTTATATTCGTCCCACTCAAGCCGTGATGCTCGCTTAAATTCTTCTTTCTCAGCTTGACTCATCGACCTCCATGCTCCAGCAGCAGCCGCAAATAACTGAAATGCAATAACTAAATAGATAAATTCATTTGCATAGGATCGACGAAGTGCAAAATAAATAAAATTAATGATGTCCCTTAACCGGTACCATTGATAATGCCTACCTGCTGCTTCGTCACGATTTGTTCACCTTCAATACAATTCTTTATTCTTTCGTTTACATAATATTCCCTGAAAGAACAAAAGGAAAATCATGGTCTAGAATATATTAAGAATTACAAGGATGCAAAAGGAATTAAAATAACCGTCATCTTGACAACCATACCCAAACTTATACAAAGAGAATGATCCAAAATATTGGATTGCTTCCATGCTTACTTCTAGAACAAAACAAATAAATAAGTCAAGGAAACTTTACCTGAAGTGTAGCCAACTGTTGTGCGGCTGTTTTTGTCCTATTGATGATGATCCAACAGTTTCCATTGTAGTAGTCAAACTTTTCCTGCACATTAACAAAGGCAATTTCACAATTTATATTTCCAGCTTCAAGCAAAAAACTCTTATTAAAGCCAACAACATCACGTAACAGAGGAATTTTAAAATGAAGACAAAACTCTCATTAAAAGCCTTTGTATTTGTGCGCGCCTGAAAAACGATCGCACTGGTAGAAAACGGGAAATCGGAGTCGCCACCGCCTGATGGGGTGCAGGCGGACACCTGGGTGCCTAATCTTATCTATTGGTTTGGTCTGCGGCTTGAGATTCTGAGGCAGGTCTCGGTTGCGGTCTGGGGAAGTCCGTAGACACCCCAGTCCGCCCCGTCGAATGACGGGTCCCGTGGGTTCCCTAGTCTGAGTCAACTTTCTATTTGGTTCTCACCCGATTCCTAATCCAGCATGCCATTTAGTTAGGTCTTGGCGGGACCACCTAAGTGGTGTGGGTCCCTTCAGTTGATTTTATCTTGCTTTACTTAGGTGATCTGGGTCTGATTGGGTGGGCCCCATTAGAAGGTCCACGATGTCCTTGGTGGGCTTGAGTAAGCCCATGTACCCATGTGGGCCTCTGTCTAAGCCTAGGAGGCCCTGTGGGCTTAGGTGAAATGAATTGATTTTATATTAAGGTTTAAGTTTGGAACTTTAAGTAATTTTCATGTCAGAAGTGAGTCGGCATCGGTTTGCGGGCCCCTGAGTGGGCCCCATGTGGGTTGCCAAAATAGGTTTAACTTACCTTTATTTAGTTTCTTCAAAAATGGGTTGGACATTGGGCTTGGGGCCCATGGTCCAATTCTTAGGCTT
The DNA here is from genome assembly GCA_947561395.2 of Buxus sempervirens. Taxonomy (NCBI): domain Eukaryota; kingdom Viridiplantae; phylum Streptophyta; class Magnoliopsida; order Buxales; family Buxaceae; genus Buxus; species Buxus sempervirens. Next base: position 8,871,124 of record OX387186.1, read on the forward strand.
GAAAGCCCAAGTTAAGTGAGGTCAGGGTTTTGAACCCTTACTTGATTGGTTGGTGGGCTTTGGCGGGCCCGATAGGCCCTTGCCCTTGGTCTCGGCCAAACCACACAATTCAAAACATCATTTCACAAACAAAGGTTCGGGTGGGCCGCATTGGGTTTGGCCCGCCCGGCTCAATTAGTTCGTTTTACTTAACTTGCTTATTTGCACGCTTTTGGGTTTATCGGGCTTGATGGGCCCCGTTGGAAGGCCCATTAATGTTTCCAAGTTGGACCGTGGTCCAGGTCCCATGTTGGGTTTCCGGGCGACCCGGAAACCCTATTGGTTTGCTTGGTTTGGTAAAACCCAAAAGCATTCTTTGGGGTTTTGCCAGTTGGGATACATCTGTGGGCTTCTTGGGGTCTTTCTAGGGCTGTGTGGGCCTTTGCAAAGGCCCACCAGGGTGCTGGAGTTGTGGAGTCTCCAGCTCTTGGTCTCTTTTGGGTGGTTTCTACAGCAAGTAAAGGAGGGGGGAGGCATGGGAAGTTGCCTCCTCCATTTTGGATCATATATGTCAATAAACAAGGACCAAGGTGTCCATGTTTGGTCTCTTAGATTCCACCAACAGCAAGCATAATTGATGATGCAACCCAAACTCAAGAGATACCTAAAGCATGCTCTACGACATGAAATGTGCATGCATGTTTCCATGTGCATCTTGCACGGGGCAGCAAACATTTGGGCTCAAGTTTATGCAAAGTGGAGAGGGTAGCATGTGTTGAGAATAATCTAACATGCATACTACAATGGGGGTTCATGCATGCACTCAAAGTAGTCAACCAAAGAGGCATGTTACACAAGCACAAACAAAAAAGTAAATAAAAAACCTGCTGGAATAGGGGGACAGCAACTGTCATGGGGTTGTAAGCATGTTAAAATCAGCAAGTAAAAAAGGGGGAGAGGGCATGCTAGTGTACGAAATCCAAAGCATTGAGGTTGGTAAAACAGCAACACTAGTAAAAGTGGTGGGAGAGCATGGCAGCAAACACAAAACAACGAGCACACTAAAGAGGGAGGGGATCTCATGCAAAGCCATGTACAAATGAAGTAACAAAACAAGAACTCAGCATGCTCCTTACCTAGAAGTGGGTGCAAGTGTTTGTTGGGTTAAAGAACTTGAAAACAGATTTTTAATGCATACAAAACCCAGCTAGATGATGTAGTGCACAAAGCATTTTGATGCATCCCTTATAAATGCAAACATGTGCAAGCATGTGGAGCATGTTCACAATCAAGTGGGCTGATCTCCTACAGCCAAAACAGTGACTAAAATGGGGTAAAGATCATGATCGATCATACAAAAAAAAATCAGCAAGAATGAAGATGCCTACATGGTCTAGAGATGAAAGCATACATGCCTTGAATATTGATGCATGATGGGAGAACTTTATGTTGATTTGCAGCATGCTTACCTTAAACTAACCCATTCATTTAACTTGAGAGAAGACACTTAAAGAAAGGGAGAGGAAGGGGGATTACGCAAGGATACATGAGGTTACTACTTGAGAGGGAACACATTCCCTCAAAACACCCAAATCAGTAACTTAAATGGCCTAAAAGTGGAATGCCACCATCTTTCCACTTCCCATGAAAACCCTACGAATGCCATCTTACCTTGGAGGCTTTCATATGGTGGAAACAAGAGGATAATGCATACCCCATTAGCATGGAAATAGATCTTATGACGTGGAAGAAACCAAGCATGGTAAAATCTTTAGAAAACCTTCATTTTAATATATGTGCCATAAAATATGGTAAGGAACCTTACCTAGGGATCTTGAGACCTTCTTGAGGTGTGTAGGCTTCTTCTTGAAGCTTGGACAAGAGTTGGAGCACCACTTTACAGCTCCACCAGCAGCAACTCCTCCTTTAACTTGGATGAGGATGAAGAAGAAGAAGAAGAGAAAGGAGAGCTTGGCCTAGAATGGGGTGTGGGGTGCTAAGAGATGAAGGAGAGGAGAGGCTTTTTTTTTTCTTTGGGGAGGGGACGAAATTGGAGAGAGGTGGGAGAGATGGAAGAGATGGGAGGGAGAAGTGGGGAGTAGTTTGAATGGGAGAGAGATGGGAGAGATGGAGTGGCTTAAGTGTGAGAGATGGAGGGATGACATGTGTCATGGAGAGAGGGGTTGGGAGATGAAGGGTTGTGTTGGAAGATGGAGGGTTGGGTTAATGGAGATAGTTAGTGGGGTGTTGGGAGATGGAGAGAGGGGTTGGGAGATGAAGGGTTGTGTTGGAAGATGGAGGGTTGGGTTAATGGAGATGGTTAGTGGGGTGTTGGGAGATGGAGGGTTGACATGTGGAGAGGAAAGGTTGGGGGAGGGCAAGGGTTTTTCTCTTGGGGAAGTGGAGGGTTGCCATGTGGAGAGGAAAGGTTGGGGGAGGTCAAGGGTTTTTCTCTTGGGGAAGTGGAGGGTTGCCATGTGGAGAGGAAAGGTTGGGGGAGGTCAAGGGTTAATGGGAGGTGGAGGATTTTTATTGGGGAGGTGAAGGGTTAATGGGAGGTGGAGGGTTTTTATTGGGGAGGTGAAGGGTTAGGAGGTGCCACGTGTGCAGTCCTCATTGGATCCACGTGACATCCTATGTGGAGCCCCCATGCGCACACGTGGCATCCTATGTGGCATTTCCAAAACTCCAGAAATGCCCTTAGCTTTGACTGCTCATATCTTCTTCATCCGGACTCCGATTTGAGCAAACTCAGTTGCGTTGGAACCGTATCGAAGTCCTCTATCCAATGGTATAGAGCAAGGTACTTGGCACGGAAATCAAGGAAAAGTCAACTCTCGGCTCATTTTCAAGTTTGACCGGCCCACAGAACCTTCACCCGGACTCTGATTCCAGCAAACTCAGTTGCGTTGGACTCGTGTCAGGATTCTCTATCCAATGGTATGGAGCAAGGTACTTGGCACGGAAATCGAGGAAAAGTCAACTCTCGGCTCATTTTCAAGTTTGACCGGCCCACAGAACCTTCACCCGGACTCTGATTCCAGCAAACTCAGTTGCGTTGGAATCGTATCGAAGTCCTCTATCCAATGGTATAGAGCAAGGTAGCCAGATTTCTTTTGATCGAAAGGTCAACTTTCAACCCTTCAGGGTTTGACTTTTTAGCAGGGTTTTGCATTTCCGGCACTTCCGGGAGCGCAAAAATGAGGTGCTTACAGCTGCCCCTCCTTGCCGGAGTCACCTTGCGGATGAACGGCAAAGAGAAAAAGAATCTCGTTTTTGCGCCTGGCCTTTCTGTCGACATGGTCGACGAGCTCGGTCCTTTTGAAATTTTTATGAAGAAAAGGAAGCGTCCAAATAATGTGGAGCCGCTTTCAAGCTTCGGAGTTTCCTTACCCTTTGCTTTTTGGGTTTTTGTGGAGCAACTCTTTAACATTCAGTTTATGTTTGAAAGAGATTAGATTGGACTTGAGCTCGCCAACCTGCTTCGGCGTTGATGCCAGGCACTTAACAATATTCTTCTTTCTCTTGTTTGTTCCATTAAAGCTTTTAAGTGTCTTCAGATTTTTTTATTATTTTTTTTATTTTAAGGAGCTGTTCGGCCAGGAGATGATTTTGGAAGTGGAAAGAGTGAAGAGATGGGACAGAGAGAAGAGGAGGAGGTGCTGCTGCCGGTGAGGAGGTGCTCTCGGCGCTGTCCAGTGCTTCCAGGAGGTTCCCACACCTGCTCTACTCTAATTACAAAAGTGTAAAATCAAAAATTACAACATGGGCTATCTTGCCCCAATTAGATCTTCATTTCTGCTTATCTGTCTTCATGTCTTGCTACTTCCTTTCCCGCAGCGTGTCTTGTGGTTCTCCTTCGGAGTAGGGGTCTCCTTGTTTGGAGTGATTGCTACTGGTGATTAAGTAAGGACCCTTGCTTCGCGGTCCTCTCTCGCTCTTGACATATGTGAAGGTTCCCTTGGGGAAAGCTGCCTTGCTGGGGATAAGTGTGGTCCCTTACGCCGCCATTTTCCTTGTGAGGCCTTTTCCTTCTGCTCGGGTTCGAGCTCATCATCCTGCTCGTCTGAGTCCTTGTTGAGTGTGGAGGAGCTTTGCAGGGGTTTGGCGTGAGTCCACCTTATTTCTGTGTTGCTTTTCTCCGTGAGGCCGACCTCTTCAGACTGAGTGAAGCTTGAGAGAATTGCATCCTTGATCATCATTTCTTATTGTTGACAGGACTCCAGTGGGGTTGGTGGAGATTGCCCTCCATTCGTTTGAAGGAGCTTCACTGGGGATCTGGGAGAGAATATCCGCCTTCTTACTGTTGCCGTACCTGTGAGGGTTGGCAAGAAACAATGCATTAGTTGAGGAATAGCTGGGGAATGCAAGCACATCTATTTTCTTTTTTCTTTTTCTTTGCTTCAGGCCATTTTGCCCATTGCAGCTAGAGGTGGCCTCTACCAACGTTGAGAGACTCATCAACTAAGGTTAGTGGCACACTATGGTACTCAAAACAGTTAAACAGAACAATTTCAGAGAAACAAGTGTGTAAGTGTGTGTCTGTGTTTGCAATATCACAAGTAGTTTCCCAGGTCAAACAGGACTTGGAGTGCTTGGTGTTCTCAGTAGCATTGTCATCACAGGCCTCTGCGGAGTTTTCTGCTCAGGCACAACCTGCCGGTCCGGATCCTTAAGATTTGTCTATCACTCTCTGCTCATAGTCTGCCATTGCCACTGTTACTGCTCATTCTGTTCCTTGTTCTGCCCAATTCGGATGCGACCAGTTCTTCTCTTTTTTTTTTTTCTTTTTTTGACTAACCACACAACGCCCTTTTTTCGGGTTTTCGCTGTGCCCAGCCTTCCAAAACTCTGAATTCCATCATTGCCAACGAATGCGGACCTAACTGTTTGCCCTGATCATTCCTTTTGGGATCTGAAAGGTCTTAGACATAGGACCAAATGTAGGCTTGGTCTTGGTTATGAAAGAAAGGTAAGTGGCTCAAAAGGCTTAGACTTCTAGGTTTATCAAGTGTGCTACTTTATTGATGGTAGGACTTACATCCTGGCTTATTTGCATTTCCATTTTTTGGTTAGGTAAGAAATTTCCAAATTTTTTTGTTTCCCTTTTTTTTTTTTTTTTTTTTTTTTTTTTTTTTTTCCGGAAGTTTTTCGGGGCATGGGTGCCCCATTTCTTCTCTTTGCTATGCCAGGAATGCCCTATTTGAGGTGTAGAACACTTGTGATAGGTTGAAAGAATTCCAAAGCTCAAAATTGTCTAACTAGGGGAGAATTTGGGGTACCTAAAGGGGTTTATGGGCTAAAAGAGAGTCAAGGATGGCCTCTCTTCATTTCCCAATTGGAACGATCTCAGGCATAGTACAGTTTGACTGCATCTGCATTTATCGGCTCAGGAAAAACTGCCCCGTCCATCTCTTGTAGGATGAGTGCTCCTCTAGACAAGACTTTGTGGACTACGAACGGCCCTTCGTAGTTTGGTTTGAATTTCCCTCGGTTGTCCTCTTGATGGGGAAGAATCCGTTTCAACACTAGATCTCCTACTTTGAACTGTCGTGGCTTTACCTTCTTGTTATAGGCTCGCGCTACTCTTTGCTGGTAGAGTTGGCCATGACACAAAGCCTTGATCCTTTTCTCATCCAATAACTGCAACTGGTCAAATCGGGACTCTTCCCACTCGACATCACTGATCTCGGCTTCCTTTAGAATTCTGAGTGACGGGATCTGTATTTCCACGGGGAGGACTGCTTCCATTCCATATACCAAGGAGAACGGAGTTGCCCCGGTCGATGTCCTGATTGACGTCCGATAGGCATGTAGTGCATAAGGTAACTTCTCGTGCCAGTCTCTGTAGGTGACCACCATTTTCTCGAGGATCTTCTTCAGATTCTTGTTGGCAGCCTCTACTGCCCCGTTCATCTTGGGTCGGTATGCTGTGGAGTTCAGATGTCTGATCTTCAGAGCTGCACACATCTTTTCCATGTCCTTGTTGTTCAAATTCTTTGCATTGTCTGTGATGATCGCCTCAGGCACGCCATAGCGACAGACTATGTTGTTTTTGATAAACTTGAGCACATGGGATCCCTTCACATCTACAAAGGACATGGCTTCTACCCACTTGGTAAAGTAGTCGATTGCCACTAAGATGAACCGGTGCCCATTTGAAGCCTTCGGATGGACCTGGCCTATCATATCAATCCCCCAGATGGCGAATGGCCAAGGCGACGTCATGGAATACAGTGTGTTCGGTGGTGCATAGATATTGTCGGCATAGATTTGGCATAGTTGACACTTCTTGACATGAGCGTAGCAATCTGCCTCCATAGTCATCCAGTAGTAACCCATCCTTAGGATCTTCCTGGCTAGCATATGCCCGTTCATGTGTGCCCCGCACAACCCGCCATGGATTTCCTCAATTAGCTTCTGAGCGTCGTCTTCTTTGACACATAGCAGTAGCGAATCATTGTATGATTTTTTGTACACTCTACCTCCACTGTAGAAGAATTGCCCTGCCAACCTTTGAATGGTTCGCTTCTCTGCGGCTGTGGCACTTTCTGGCAAGGTCCTTTCCTTTAGATATCTCTCAATGTCCGCATACCAAGGTTCTCCTTCGGGTGCAAGTTTCTCAATGCTAAAACAGCAGACGGGATAACGCCGAATCTCTATCTCCAAGGGTTGCACCCAGGTGTCATTAGTGATGGTGGCCATTGACGCCAATGTTGCCAGTGCATCTGCGAACCGATTCCCATCTCGTGGCATGTAGTCAAAGGTCACACTGTCGAATTGCTCTTCTAATTCTTTGACCAACTCTTGGTATGGTACCAACTTTGTATCTCGGGTTCTCCAATTTCCCATAACTTGATAAATGATGAGACATGAGTCACCGAATACCTTCAGCTCTTGTATGCGCATTTCGATTGCTGCCCGCAGACCTAACACACATGCTTCATACTCGGCCATGTTGCTAGTGCAATCGAACATAAGTTTTGCCGCTATTGGGTGGTGGACACCATCTGGGGAGATTAATACTGCTCCAATTCCTTTTCCATTTACATTGACTGCCCCATCGAAGAACATCTGCCATTTGGTTTCTTCTGTATCCTTTGCAGATTCTGTGCACATCACATCTTCGTCTGGGAAGTGAGTCAAGAGTGGTTGGTAATCAGGTAGGGGATGCTCTGCCAAGTGATCCGCCACTGCTTGTCCCTTTATCGCCTTTCTAGTTGTGTAGACGATATCATATTCTGATAAAAACACCTGCCATCTGGCGACCCTACCCGTGGAGATCGGCTTTTCAAAAATATACTTCAACGGATCAAGATTTGAGATTAACAGGACCGTGTGACTGAGTAGATAGTGCCGAAGCTTCTGAGCTGCCCAGACCAGGGCGCAACACGTCTTTTCAAGTATCGTGTATCTGACCTCAAAGTTGGTAAACTTCTTACTCAGGTAGTAGATAGCTTGTTCCTTTCTTCCGTTCTCATCGTGTTGCCCTAGTACACAGCCTACAGCCGTCTCCGAGACTGTCAGATACATGATCAAGGGTCGTCCCGGAACCAGTGGTACCAACGTCGGTGGACTCATCAAATAAGCCTTAATCTTGTCAAACGCTGCTTGGAAGTCTTCATTCCAAACCACCGGGTTATCCTTTTTCAGCAGTTTGAATATAGGTTCACACACGGGAGTCATCTGTGCGATGAATCTACTGATGTATTGCAGTCTGCCCAGGAACCCTCTCACTTCCTTTTCTGTCGATGGCGGTGGCATTTCCAGAATCGCCTTGGCCTTGGCAGGATCAACCTCAATTCCACGCTTGCCTACTATGAATCCGAGCAATTTGCCTGAAGTGACTCCAAACACACACTTGTTTGGGTTGAGTCGGAGCTTGTGTTCCCTGAGTCTGTCAAATACTTTTCCGAGATTTACCAAGTGGTCCTCTTCCTCCTTCGACTTTGCTATCATGTCGTCCACATACACTTCCATCTCTTTGTGCATCATGTCGTGGAACAACAAGGTCATTGCACGCTGGTATGTAGCACCCGCATTCTTTAGTCCAAATGGCATTACACGGTAGCAGTAGGTTCCCCAGTGCGTGATGAAGGATGTCTTCTCCATATCCTCAGGTGCCATCCTTATCTGGTTGTAACCAGAAAAGCCATCCATGAAAGAGAACACCGAATGCGTTGCTGTATTATCGACCAGTACATCTATGTGTGGCAACGGGAAGTCATCCTTTGGGCTTGCTCTATTCAAATCTCGGTAGTCCACACACATCCTAACCTTCCCGTCTTTCTTGGGAACTGGGACAATGTTGGCCAGCCACTCAGGGTAGTGAGTCACTTGTAAAAATCCAGCATCCAATTGCTTGGTAACCTCTTCCTTAATCTTCAGGGCCCATTCCGGTTTCGTGCGCCTAAGCTTCTGCTTCACAGGTATGGCCTCAGACTTTGTCGGTAACCGATGCACAACCAAATCCGTGTCTAACCCAGGCATATCTTCGTATGACCATGCAAACACGTCAGAATAAGATTTCAGAAAATCAATCATCTGTTTTCTCAATAATTGTGACAGTTTTTTACCAATTTGGAGTATCCTTGGTTGTGCCATGTCACCTATGTCAATTGGCTCTGTTTCCTCGATATTTGCCTGGAGACCCTTTTCATGTCTTTCCAATGCAAGTTGGATTTCCAGTGGGGTCTCCCACGATTCATCGTCGTCCTCATGCTCGAAAGGCTCATAGGGGACGATGTTTGAATCTCCTAGCTGCGATGGGCTGATGTCGCAATCTGACTTGTCGAGTCCTTGCTCGCTTTCAGGATTGGACACCGGCTCATGCTCTTTATTTATTGTTGCCATTTGCATTGGCTTTTCAATTTCTTTTTGTTCTTTTTGTTCCATTATGGCAATCCTGTTATCTATCCCGTGCCCCAGCTCTTCCGGGTGTGCGTCGGGATTGACACTAAGGTTGCGATGCTTAAGTTGATTATTTTTGTTATTTTCATTTTTTGACAGATGCAAATAGTAGAAAGAGTTCAGATATTCATTAAAAAGTTCAGCAGTAGCTACAACAGAAATTTCAGAGGTGACAGAAACCCCCTTGAAAGTGTTAGCCCTGCTAGTTGCAAAAGGTTTGGCGCTCCAATTCTTCAGTGGTGCCAGGTCTTCCTTGTTGATGACAGCTGCCTTCTTCAGTTCTTCAGTCAGCACCATATTGGTGCTCTCATCAGATGAAATGTAGATAGGGTCATGTGCTGCGCCTCCTACCGGTTTGTTCTGGCTTCTCTCTGATCGGGGGCCAGACTCTGACGATACCCTTACCCATGATCCACTGAGGGCAATTGTCATCGGTATCTCGTCCTCAGGTGGCGCATATGCGATGGTGACTTCGTTGGCCGGGTCAAATCTGGGAGGTGCAAACATTATGGGTATTCCGGTTGGTATCCTAGGCACCGTAGAAGAGTAAGCAGGTGGTGCCCATTTGCCATAAGCTGCATGATACACCTCTTCCGGTACTGGTCCTAGCACTTGAGGCATGTTGCGGAACATCCGGTTCAGACCGTCACGAGTCCCTGGGTGTGGGACATAAGGAGGTGGAGGAGGCGATCTTGGCCTGCGAGTTGGGGTCCCTGAGCTGTCTTGCCCCTCCATCATGCAAATATACATGACAGGGCCTTCTTCCTCTCTGGATTCTTCAATGGGAGCAGGTGGCGGTGCTTCAACTGCAATTACAGGTGAGACTGGTACTCCCTCAAGGATGAACGGCTCCTCTGGTGGAGGGAAGGCCATGGTAACTTCATCAACAGATTCTAGAGCGACCAATGCTGGCAGATTATCTGGCGACCCTTCCAGTGCTAGCGGGTCTACCTCCACTGCATTTCCGATCATTTCTAGGGTTGGCTGCTCTTCCCAAAGCATCTGTGCTAGTCCTTCCAAATAATCTTCTTCCGTATCTGGGGTGTCCTCAAACTCGTCGCCCCATCCCTGTGGAACGATGTTCTTGAGGGACTGAGCTGCTTCACGCTCCATATTGGTGAAGTGATGATACAGCTTACCATGCACAAAGATCGGCCAATGCGGATCCCTACCTTCAGCTCTGGCTCTTTTCCTTTCTGCGAGGTTCCTGAAAAGTCGTGCATAGTCCTCTGGCTGCGGCTTGAATCCGAGTCCAAATCCCATAGTCTGCTCATAGGGCTGGACAGCGGTTGTGATGCCCTGTTTGTACTTGCCAAGTCCTTCACCGGCCCGGAGACCCCAGTCTGCACACTCTGCTGCCCCAAACATGGTCACTCTTTTCTTCTTTGGGAGTCGCTGCCCCCTTTCAGATGCCGGGATTTGGTTTACCTGCACCATTTCCACAGCTTGGAAACTGAGTGCGTTGGGCAATTCATAGTCGACATAGGGCACTCCGACCCTTTCAAATTCACGGTGATCTTCAGCATACACCGTTATCAGTTCGCTGCCAGTGATGAAACGCACCATCCTATGCAAGGAGGAAGGCACAGCCCCTGCCTGATGTAACCAGGGCCTTCCAATCAATAGGTTGAAGGACGAGTTGATATCCATTAGTTCAAAGTCCATGGTGAAGGGCCTATCCGCGATCACAACCACCAAAGTGACCTCCCCCAGTGACTCTCTCCTAGCATTGTCAAAGCCCCTGACATTATGACCACTTGGCTTGATTATTGGCGAATTCAACTGCAGACTATGGAAGGTTCTCATTGGGCATATGTTCAGAGCTGACCCATTGTCGATCAAGGCACGCTTTACAATGAGGTCAACGCACTTCACCGTTATGTAGAGCGGCTCCGTGTGATTACACCCTTCAGGTGGTAGATCGGCGGCAGAGAAGGAAATAGCCTGGGGTGCCATAATCACTGACACAACTGCCCCTAACTGCTCAGGGTCGATGCTCTCCGTGACATGTGCATCACCCAGAACCCTCATTAGCACTGCCCGGTGCTTTTCTGAGTCGATCAGAAGCCGCATGATGGAAATTTGGGCCGGCACCTTGTTCAAGTGCTGGAGCAGATCGTACTCTGGAGCGTAGAAGCTGTGGTGCAAATCGGTGATCTCTTCGTCCGTGGCTTTTCCTTTTCTCTTGAGGGTCTGTGGTAGTTCTGTAGCCACTTCCTTCCCTTTTTCCTTTCTCTTTTCTTCCTCAGTTGCTCCTCCCTCTGGTGCAGGTGGGGGGTCTGTATTTACGTATCGACCGGATCGGGTGATTCGGTCAATTTCTGCTTCAAGGGTGGTGGTAGTGGAAGTGGGGTAAGGTGGGGGCACAGCATGGTATGAAGGTGGTTCCAATTTGAGTTGTGAGAGATTGAGGGTGGTTGGTTCAAATGAAAGCAAGAATGGGTCATGTGGAGGTGAGTCCATGATGTCGTGGATGTTGAGGGTGGACGGATTGGTGAGGGGGGTTGGGTAAAAGAAGTCCTGGTCTTCAGGTGGGTGGAAGTGCACCAGAGGGAATCTGGTAGGGGAGTCATCGCCATCCTCTTCAATGTAGTTCACTGTCCTACTTGCCCTTGTTGACGTGTCCTCTGAGTCCGCGTCGTCGGATTCATCCGAGATCTCATATAGTTCAGGCGGGTTTGCGAGTTCAGGAATAGCTGGTGGCTTGTCCTCTCCTGCACTGTGAGGGTGATTGAGCCAATCCCGTACGTCATATGGGAAGGGGGCAGGACTAGACTCAAGTGATGATGAGTCAGAAGAGTACTCCCAGTATAGGTCTGGCTTCGATGTCGCGGACATACATTCTGGTGGCCACGCGGTTGACAACTGGGGAGGTACCTTTGAACTATCCACTGATTCTTCCGAGATCTGAGGTCCATCTTGGACCTGGAGTCGATTGGAACTGCCTGCTCCTTCCCTGCGTGGAGGGGACGGAGAGTCGCTAATCCACCCACACTGCATTGGTTTCCACGGGCCGGTGACTTCTTCACTGCTCTGGGATTCATCTTCGATGGCATGGACATAGCTGTCTGCATTTTCCTTAAGCAACAGGGGGTGCACCTTTACGGTCTGTCCTGGCTGCCCAATCAGCACTGAAGGGTCAAACTGCCCGGTGCCTTGGTCACTACTCACTTGATTTATCGTCTTGCTAGTAGAGGCCTTTGTGTGATCGGGGAGAGGATTGGTGGTCACTCCGGCTGCTGGAGTTTGAGCTGGTGGAGCCGGGGGGGGCAACCGTGATGCGTTTGCTATCAATCAAGTCTTGGATATCGTGCCTTAGGTCCCAGCACCGATTAGTGTGATGCCCTGGGGCACCGGAGTGGTACTCGCACCGCTCGGCTGCATTGTAGCTCCTAGCATTGACCAACCTGGGGTTCGGGGGCTTGACTTGCACGTACCCCTTCTTCAACAAAGTAGGCAGCAACTCTGCTGGTGCATACGGGAGTGGAGTGAAGACCCGCTTCATCCTAGCTTCCATTTCTTCTCTCGTCCTTCTTACCCCTTGGTAGGCAGCCTGCCCTGTTCCTTGGGGTACCACTGCCTCTGGTCTTTGGGAGAAATGGTGGGGCTGTGCCGGGTATACATAGTTCACAGCTTGCTGCTCTTGCCTTCTGGGCTCCTGCCCCTGATTCCTGCTAATTTGCCCAGTCACAGGCCTTCTTGGTGGGGCACTCTGCCCGCTGCCGTCAATCTTTCCGGCTCTTACTGCATCTTCAATCCGATCTGCCGTCAGGATCAAGTCATTGAAATTCGACGTGCTCTGCCCCAGCAGCAGAGTGAAGAAGGGCTGACCCAATGATGCAATGAACAACGACGTCATTTCTTGCTCTAGCAATGGTGGCTGCACTAATGCTGCCAGCTCCTTCCAACGTTTGGCATATTCTCTCACTGATTCCTGGCTCTTCTTAGCCAGCCTCTGCAATTCTGCCCTAGTCTGCACAATTTGACTGTTTAGGCGGTACTGCTGGATGAAAACAGCTGCCAGATCATTCCATGTCTTGATCTTGGCCTTGTCCAAACTCAGGAACCAGGAGTAAGCGGCCCCAGTCAATGACTTCTGGAAGAACTGTACCATGATCCGTTCTTCCTTAGCGTACTGACACATGTCGCCTGAGTACGACCTCAAGTGGTTTAGTGGGCACCCGGTGCCATCGAACTGGTGTAACTCAGGGCACTTGAACTTGGCTGGGAGTTGGATGTCTGAAAAGAAGCAGAGGCTTTCTAGGGTAGCCTCACTCTGCACTGTGCTTGGTTGGAGCTGTTTGAGCTGTTCCTTCAAGGTGGCCATCTCTGCCCTGTTCTCTTCTCTCACTGCTGTCAGCTTTTCCTCAAACTGTATCTCCTGGGCCCTGTACCAATCCTCATCACCTTGCCCTAGTTGGACAGGCAGAAACTGATCTGGTTGGGGAACATGGAATGGCACCGCCGGTGGTGGTGGTGGTGCTAGGGGAGGGGGGTTGGCCGGGCGTGGTGGTGGTGCCACTTCTGCTTGTGGCGGTTGCTGGGCGACTGGTGCCACTGGTGGGGCCTGTCTTAACTCCCTTAGCTCAGCCATTAGTTCCTGAATGATGGAACTCATGCCGTCAATTCTCTGTTGCATCTCACTGACTACTTGTGCGTGACTAGGTTCTGCTGGATGCTGCCCTGTCGGCGTCTGCTCTCCTTGTCGGTCCATTTCGAGCCTTCTCCTCGATCTTAGCAAGTACGGACTTCTGAAAGCAATTTTGGGTACCTGGTAGCAATTCGCAGGCATTAGTGCAATTCACATGAATCATTCATTGCAATTTATTTGACATAACTTGTTTATTTCATTTATGCTGATTTCTTGATTGGATTTGAGTTCACTGATCTATTTTAGCTACCCTAAGGCAACAAGGGAAGAGAACCTGAACCTTGATTAAACTGATCTATTTTAGGTACCCGCAAGTACCCGGGGAAGAGAACCCTAAGTGACTTCTAAAAACTGATCTATTTTGGCTATTCTAAGACAACCGGGGAAGAGAACCCTAAGGACCGAATCTATTTTAGCTACCCGTAGGTGGCAAGGGAAGAGAACCTAAACTTTTTCAACTGATCTGTTCTAGGTAACCCGTAGGTACCTGGGAAAGAGAACCCTAATTTTATGGATACTGGTCTATTTTAGCTGTACGGGTGCAGCTGGGAAAGGGAACCCTATGAATCGGATCTATTTTAGCCACTTAGGAGGGCTGGGAAAGAGAATCCGGTTTAACTAGTCTATTTTAGTCGCTTAAGCACGCCAAGGGAAGGGAACCTTTTAGTACAGGGGTTTTTATTGAGCTTAGAATCACAAGGTTGGACCAATCAGGGTCTCAGAAAGAGGGGCTGAAGGACAGCACTCAGGATTGCCTTGACCAAATCCTGACTCAATCGTCGGTGGTCTCAGCAACACGAAGGTTCGGCTAGTAGTACCCGGACGCTCCGCAGCCAATATCCGATTCACTCACCGGCGGCTTTGGTGTCACTAAAAGGGGTAGGCTATGCCAGGACGCTCCTCCACCAATATCCGACTCAACCGTCGGCGGTTTCGGTGCCCTAAGAATTCGGCTAGTAGTACCCGGACGCTCCGCAGCCAATATCCGATTCAATCACCGGCAGCTTTGGTGCCACTAAATGGGGTAGGCTATGCCAGGACGCTCCTCCACCAGTATCCGACTCATCCGTCGGCGGCTTCGGTGCCCTAAGAATTCGGCTAGTAGTACCCGGACGCTCCGCAGCCAATATCCGATTCAATCACCGGCAGCTTTGGTGCCACTAAATGGGGTAGGCTATGCCAGGACGCTCCTCCACCAGTATCCGACTCATCCGTCGGCGGCTTCGGTGCCCTAAGAATTCGGCTAGTAGTACCCGGACGCTCCGCAGCCAATATCCGATTCAATCACCGGCAGCTTTGGTGCCACTAAATGGGGTAGGCTATGCCAGGACGCTCCTCCACCAATATCCGACTCATCCGTCGGCGGTTTCGGTGCCCTAAGGAAATTCGACCGAATGATCTTGGGAAAGATGCAGACGGGTGTGACCTGAGCTCAAATTCTTGGGTGTTTTAAACACTTGCTGGTTTTCAGGATCTCAATGAGAGAGATGCAATTAAAAGAGTTAGGGGTCGCAGCGACCAGAAATTCTGCAATTTATTGAGAGAGATGGTCTATTGGAGACCGAGTTGCCCTATTTGAGGGAATTAGTTCTTTTATTTCAGGTTCTTGTTTTGTTAAGTTTGAACACATAACAGAATAAAAAGGCAATTCATGCTTAATAAAAAAAAAGTGCCACAGCGGCTCACAGTACATCAGCATATTCATCAAAATACAACAAAACCAAAGTCTAGCTAGGTTGGTCATCATCATAGTGGGAGGACACGTCTTGCCTCCTCAAGGCGCGCAGAAGCTTGTTCCGCAGACGTCGGTCCTCCTCGGCGCGTTTGCGCACCAAGTCCAGTTCACGTTGCAAGGCCGTATTGGCCTGCCTACTCTCCCGTTCCGAATCCACGTAAGCTGAATGGATACGGGAGTGAGTCTCTTGCAGTTCGGCCACCCTGTCCCTATATGTGTTAGGGGACGGAACTGGAATGTCGCTTGAAGCGACAGGCTGAAGAGGTGGGGGGCCGTCGTGGCCAAATTCCCGAGCTATCCATTGCTCGTAGTCTCGAAAGTGTAATTCGGTGAAGACGTCCTCCCGGTATACGCACACCGTCTTCCACTCTACCAGCAACTGTGTCCTCAATCCCTTAGTGAGTGGACCAATCAAACCGCTCAGGTTGTCCTGGATCGGGATTCCCTGCGGCTTCCCAAACTGTCTCAGAACCCGAATCGGATAGTACGGCACGGCATGGGTGAGTCCTATCAGGGAAAGGCCCTCTTTTTTCTTGAAAGCTATGATGGGGGTGTAGGGGATGTTGTATGTTCCCCACCATCTAATGTCCGTTTCTCCCTTCAGGTGGAGAAAGTGGTTAAACCAATCCTCACGAGCGGGTAGGTCTAGTTTGATCTCTCTTTGAGCCAACCAATGGATGTTGTCACCGGTTGCCTTGTAATATGCACTGACGGGTGATGACACCATCAGGTGGTCTTGCAGCCAAATGTGGAGAAGGGGAGCGCACCCTTGAAACCTTCGAGTTCCGTTTTTGGACAAAGTCAGGGAATGGAACAGTTGAGCTAGGATCAGTGGCATGATTCGGTACCCCGTCTTGAGTTGATCCACAATTTCCATGAGGGCCAAATTAATGGTGTCTCCCCCAGTTGGAAAGAAGATTTGCGACAGAACCACAAGGGTGAAGGTGTCAAACCAAGCTCGGGGTCTTTCCTGCTTTTTGTTTCTCATTTTCTCAGCTAGGAATGCCTTAGAGACCCGAGTAAATGATTTGTCACCTCCTAAGGTTTGGAATTCTCCCCTTGAGAGGCCAAAGAAAACGCAAGCTTCATTCTTGTAGCTTTCTTTGAGACTTGGCCTAGCGGGTTCTCCTAAGGCCCGAAATCGGAGGAACAAGTCAAGTTCCTCAATTGTGGGAGTCAACTCGTTGGTCCCGAATCGAAACACTGAAAGCTGGGGATCCCAGAAAAGCAAGGCTGCTTGGATCATATCCCAGTTGATCGGCACATTTAACAGGGACAAAGTCTGTCCCATACGGTATTTGTGCTCCCATTCAATCTGCTCACTCCCTTGGAGCTGCCTTGTCCAAGAACGGATCCAGGGGGTATCCCAGGCGCACTTCTCTATTCTAGGGAATCGGATTCTCTCAGATGAGGACGACGATGCCATGCCAACTATCCAATCAAAATTCCAAATCAGTTTAAGGTTCCACACCAAACTCTCAATTAGTCCTAAAGTATGCATAATCATAAGTAAAAGGGCTATCTACTTAGCAGTTCTAACATGCTTCACAAAATAAAGCAAAAGATAAAGCAATGCGGAATTTAACTTAGGTACACGGTGTGTGGTCCTAAGGGTTGGCACCAGTGAAGGCGCGACTCCTAGACATACTTGTGTAGAGGAGCACACTCAAGTCCTGATCAGTCTTTTCTATCTTTCATCTGTTCTTTCATCTGCTTTCGATGTCGGACCATAGCAAAAATTACAACTTGCCATTGAGGGCGAAGGTTTACAAAAATATTTACAAAGCTGTAAAGAATTCATCCTTAAGGCTGTTGGGAGCCAAAAGGGAGGGTACAAATTGCCTTCCAAGCGGGTAGGCTAAAAATTCCTAGATCTAGGGTTTAGTGCCCTTGTTCTGATCTGGCCTGCTTTCATCTGCTCTAAAAGACCAATCTGGACTTAAAGTGCTCCCAGCGGACTCTAATGGGTCAAGACACATAGCATACAGGACTCAATGCATGGATCTGGGGTGGTTCCCCTGATCGAAGTTAGGTTAGCTTTCTAAATTAGGGCTGAGGTAGCCCGGAGTCTAGGGTTTACTCGATTTTGTATGCAAAAAGCGGGGGTTGCTGCCCTCAATGGACTCTGGATTTTATTCCGATTTTATTCATCATTCACATCCTACTCACCCTCTCATGCTCAACGCGAGGTTCATTCAGAAACGTTAGGTGGGGAAGGATACCCAGCCCGAGACATAAGCCTACAAGGGTCTGGACCAGTACTGGATCCTCGCATGCCACGGCAAGAAACCAGTGGTGCTAATGGACTCCAGAAAACTGGGGGGATGGGTTTACCCTGCTTTCCCCGGCAAGCCACGGGAGCGTAGGTGCTAATACCATCCCAAAGATCAGTTCATAGTAATAAGAAGGGTAGGCTGCTAGAGAGGTCTAAGTCTTGGTAAAGAAGTAGCAGTATCCGAGTCGCTCATCTATTCAAGGTCGGATCATCCACGCAGCCTCCCTCGTGCGTGTCACCCCACGCAGTTCATTCACATAGCTGCGGGAAATTTAAAAAATCCAACCACGGTGTGGTGGCGTGCCCGTGTGTGTAGTTGGGCTACGTGCTGTGTCTATACGGGTGAGTTTTGTTTGAATTTAGTTGATAAAAGAATTTTTGCCATCTTTCCTAGTAAAGTGCAGAATGGCACGCAATACGAAGTTCCGGGAGAGTCCCCAGGTAAGTGGAAGGGTCACAACGGTCCCATTAAAAACCACTTACCTTAGGCGATTATCATGTCCGTTTGACAGGACTCCCCAGAATACGTAGTTACGCGTATTCTACATTTTACTAACAAAGATAGTAAAAAGTCCTAAAACATCAACTAAATCCCTCTTAAGCTGACTCAAGCTAAACAGGGTCCTACTGGGCTGAGTGGTCCCCAGCAGAGTCGCCAGGCTGTGCGCGCCTGAAAAACGATCGCACTGGTAGAAAACGGGAAATCGGAGTCGCCACCCGCCTGATGGGGTGCAGGCGGACACCTGGGTGCCTAATCTTATCTATTGGTTTGGTCTGCGGCTTGAGATTCTGAGGCAGGTCTCGGTTGCGGTCTGGGGAAGTCCGTAGACACCCCAGTCCGCCCCGTCGAATGACGGGTCCCGTGGGTTCCCTAGTCTGAGTCAACTTTCTATTTGGTTCTCACCCGATTCCTAATCCAGCATGCCATTTAGTTAGGTCTTGGCGGGACCACCTAAGTGGTGTGGGTCCCTTCAGTTGATTTTATCTTGCTTTACTTAGGTGATCTGGGTCTGATTGGGTGGGCCCCATTAGAAGGTCCACGATGTCCTTGGTGGGCTTGAGTAAGCCCATGTACCCATGTGGGCCTCTGTCTAAGCCTAGGAGGCCCTGTGGGCTTAGGTGAAATGAATTGATTTTATATTAAGGTTTAAGTTTGGAACTTTAAGTAATTTTCATGTCAGAAGTGAGTCGGCATCGGTTTGCGGGCCCCTGAGTGGGCCCCATGTGGGTTGCCAAAATAGGTTTAACTTACCTTTATTTAGTTTCTTCAAAAATGGGTTGGACATTGGGCTTGGGGCCCATGGTCCAATTCTTAGGCTTGAAAGCCCAAGTTAAGTGAGGTCAGGGTTTTGAACCCTTACTTGATTGGTTGGTGGGCTTTGGCGGGCCCGATAGGCCCTTGCCCTTGGTCTCGGCCAAACCACACAATTCAAAACATCATTTCACAAACAAAGGTTCGGGTGGGCCGCATTGGGTTTGGCCCGCCCGGCTCAATTAGTTCGTTTTACTTAACTTGCTTATTTGCACGCTTTTGGGTTTATCGGGCTTGATGGGCCCCGTTGGAAGGCCCATTAATGTTTCCAAGTTGGACCGTGGTCCAGGTCCCATGTTGGGTTTCCGGGCGACCCGGAAACCCTATTGGTTTGCTTGGTTTGGTAAAACCCAAAAGCATTCTTTGGGGTTTTGCCAGTTGGGATACATCTGTGGGCTTCTTGGGGTCTTTCTAGGGCTGTGTGGGCCTTTGCAAAGGCCCACCAGGGTGCTGGAGTTGTGGAGTCTCCAGCTCTTGGTCTCTTTTGGGTGGTTTCTACAGCAAGTAAAGGAGGGGGGAGGCATGGGAAGTTGCCTCCTCCATTTTGGATCATATATGTCAATAAACAAGGACCAAGGTGTCCATGTTTGGTCTCTTAGATTCCACCAACAGCAAGCATAATTGATGATGCAACCCAAACTCAAGAGATACCTAAAGCATGCTCTACGACATGAAATGTGCATGCATGTTTCCATGTGCATCTTGCACGGGGCAGCAAACATTTGGGCTCAAGTTTATGCAAAGTGGAGAGGGTAGCATGTGTTGAGAATAATCTAACATGCATACTACAATGGGGGTTCATGCATGCACTCAAAGTAGTCAACCAAAGAGGCATGTTACACAAGCACAAACAAAAAAGTAAATAAAAAACCTGCTGGAATAGGGGGACAGCAACTGTCATGGGGTTGTAAGCATGTTAAAATCAGCAAGTAAAAAAGGGGGAGAGGGCATGCTAGTGTACGAAATCCAAAGCATTGAGGTTGGTAAAACAGCAACACTAGTAAAAGTGGTGGGAGAGCATGGCAGCAAACACAAAACAACGAGCACACTAAAGAGGGAGGGGATCTCATGCAAAGCCATGTACAAATGAAGTAACAAAACAAGAACTCAGCATGCTCCTTACCTAGACGTGGGTGCAAGTGTTTGTTGGGTTAAAGAACTTGAAAACAGATTTTTAATGCATACAAAACCCAGCTAGATGATGTAGTGCACAAAGCATTTTGATGCATCCCTTATAAATGCAAACATGTGCAAGCATGTGGAGCATGTTCACAATCAAGTGGGCTGATCTCCTACAGCCAAAACAGTGACTAAAATGGGGTAAAGATCATGATCGATCATACAAAAAAAAATCAGCAAGAATGAAGATGCCTACATGGTCTAGAGATGAAAGCATACATGCCTTGAATATTGATGCATGATGGGAGAACTTTATGTTGATTTGCAGCATGCTTACCTTAAACTAACCCATTCATTTAACTTGAGAGAAGACACTTAAAGAAAGGGAGAGGAAGGGGGATTACGCAAGGATACATGAGGTTACTACTTGAGAGGGAACACATTCCCTCAAAACACCCAAATCAGTAACTTAAATGGCCTAAAAGTGGAATGCCACCATCTTTCCACTTCCCATGAAAACCCTACGAATGCCATCTTACCTTGGAGGCTTTCATATGGTGGAAACAAGAGGATAATGCATACCCCATTAGCATGGAAATAGATCTTATGACGTGGAAGAAACCAAGCATGGTAAAATCTTTAGAAAACCTTCATTTTAATATATGTGCCATAAAATATGGTAAGGAACCTTACCTAGGGATCTTGAGACCTTCTTGAGGTGTGTAGGCTTCTTCTTGAAGCTTGGACAAGAGTTGGAGCACCACTTTACAGCTCCACCAGCAGCAACTCCTCCTTTAACTTGGATGAGGATGAAGAAGAAGAAGAAGAGAAAGGAGAGCTTGGCCTAGAATGGGGTGTGGGGTGCTAAGAGATGAAGGAGAGGAGAGGCTTTTTTTTTTTTTTGGGGAGGGGACGAAATTGGAGAGAGGTGGGAGAGATGGAAGAGATGGGAGGGAGAAGTGGGGAGTAGTTTGAATGGGAGAGAGATGGGAGAGATGGAGTGGCTTAAGTGTGAGAGATGGAGGGATGACATGTGTCATGGAGAGAGGGGTTGGGAGATGAAGGGTTGTGTTGGAAGATGGAGGGTTGGGTTAATGGAGATAGTTAGTGGGGTGTTGGGAGATGGAGAGAGGGGTTGGGAGATGAAGGGTTGTGTTGGAAGATGGAGGGTTGGGTTAATGGAGATGGTTAGTGGGGTGTTGGGAGATGGAGGGTTGACATGTGGAGAGGAAAGGTTGGGGGAGGGCAAGGGTTTTTCTCTTGGGGAAGTGGAGGGTTGCCATGTGGAGAGGAAAGGTTGGGGGAGGTCAAGGGTTTTTCTCTTGGGGAAGTGGAGGGTTGCCATGTGGAGAGGAAAGGTTGGGGGAGGTCAAGGGTTAATGGGAGGTGGAGGATTTTTATTGGGGAGGTGAAGGGTTAATGGGAGGTGGAGGGTTTTTATTGGGGAGGTGAAGGGTTAGGAGGTGCCACGTGTGCAGTCCTCATTGGATCCACGTGACATCCTATGTGGAGCCCCCATGCGCACACGTGGCATCCTATGTGGCATTTCCAAAACTCCAGAAATGCCCTTAGCTTTGACTGCTCATATCTTCTTCATCCGGACTCCGATTTGAGCAAACTCAGTTGCGTTGGAACCGTATCGAAGTCCTCTATCCAATGGTATAGAGCAAGGTACTTGGCACGGAAATCAAGGAAAAGTCAACTCTCGGCTCATTTTCAAGTTTGACCGGCCCACAGAACCTTCACCCGGACTCTGATTCCAGCAAACTCAGTTGCGTTGGACTCGTGTCAGGATTCTCTATCCAATGGTATGGAGCAAGGTACTTGGCACGGAAATCGAGGAAAAGTCAACTCTCGACTCATTTTCAAGTTTGACCGGCCCACAGAACCTTCACCCGGACTCTGATTCCAGCAAACTCAGTTGCGTTGGAATCGTATCGAAGTCCTCTATCCAATGGTATAGAGCAAGGTAGCCAGATTTCTTTTGATCGAAAGGTCAACTTTCAACCCTTCAGGGTTTGACTTTTTAGCAGGGTTTTGCATTTCCGGCACTTCCGGGAGCGCAAAAATGAGGTGCTTACAGTATTTACATGGGGTTATATCAATGATAAGTGTTGATCACATGGCATTACAAGTTAATAACTAACAACAAAAGAGATGACTAACATTTCCTTCAAGTACCTGAATTGCTATTGCAAAACTAACCAAAAGTTTACATTACTGTCTCAACCCCTTTCAGACCTGAATTCATTACAAAATTAATGACCTTACAAAACTTTAAACAATGTGAAAACCATAATCTTTTACTCATAAGCAAAAATCATTAACACAATTCAATTCTTGTTCTTTGGCTTCCACAGGTGGCTTGGTGGAGTTGTTGTAGCATCAATGGAAAAACAAACTGTCAAAAAAAAAAGACTCATGAATTCTGGTGATAAAATTGACATAAATTATATAGTAATCATACATAGATTGATTTAAGACTTAAAAGCAAAAGTTCTTAAAAATCATACTTGTTTGTAGCACAGCTCATACCATCTCAACTGAACTCATCTCCAATGGAGCTACTTGTAGCCCCATAAAATAAGTATTTTTCTTATCTGTTTTGTTCTTCTTCTACGCACATGTAACTATGTAAGAAAAAAAAATAACAATGAAAAGTAACAAGAAGAATATGAATATGGCATGCATTCTTTAAGAAACAACATGACAAACCGAGGTGTTGGTTTATTGAGAAATCTGAGCATGTTCATCAACAAAACATAGGAACTCAAAGAAACTATTTGTATCTCCGAAGATATTAATATTCAAAATATTTTACTTAGCAAAGAACAAACATTACCACAAGAACATTAAACCAGTTGTTTTTCCTCTGTATTGGGTTGAAGATAAGTTGGTCTTGTATATCTATTTTGTTTTCCCTATTCCTGTGTGGTATTATATTTAAAATTACAAAACAATTAAAAAATTATATTTTGCGACAATAAAATGTAATTAAAAATTACAAAAAATTTAAAATTATGAAGATACAAGATTGAATTGCTGTTTATAATTTTAAATTAACTAGCTTTTCGTTAATTATAATTTCTTTTGTATACCTTGAAAACTTTTGGTTTCCTCCAAAATCTCATTTTTCAAGATAACACAATCGTTCAATAACGATAAATCCATTTCAAGACAAAAATTCATGAGTCTTTGGATTTTTACAATGCTTTATTAGAGCAAAATTTATACACTTTTTAATTTGAAAAGATCTGGGCATAGGAACCTTGACAAGGTGGTTACCTAACTCTATTCCGCCAGTTTCCCTATTTTCATTTATTTTTTTCCTGGAGTGTTTTAGGATATTTAATCAATTCAAATACAATACTTCTATGTTATTCTGGAGGATTTCAAGTAATCCATATGTTATGGAGACCTAGATCTTAGGGAGGATGATTGAGTAAAATAGAATCTAAGATGAAGACAATAAGAACTTAATTATCTGAAGGAACTTATTAGGCATAAAATAAGAGACTTGAGACTAAAAGATGATATAATCCGTATTAGTGAGGATATTATCAGAATGAATCTCACCCGAAGATTTGATTCTTTGACAAAATCGAAAGAATCAATGGTGGCATCATTTTTTTCTATATATCTCACTTTCTTAGTCTTTCACCACTGCCTAATTTCCATGTCTTACACACCCACTTCCCTTTTTTTAAACAAACAACACTGGGGGAATGACTGCATTATTACAGTTTGGGTCTATACTATATCAGTCTCTGTCTTATCTGATTACAACTCGGCATACATGTCATCCTTTTGCCACATGTACCATAAGCTTGTAAGGCAACCACAAATTCAAATATATTGATTTTTCACTTGAGGTTGGGCATTTTTAAAATATTGACTTACCAAAAATGATCACATGCTAATCTGGGTAACAGTCACGGCAATAAATATGGATGGTGATATAACTTCTGATGGCGTTGAAGTTTGTTGTTCAGGATATATTTTATTTATATTGAAATTTTAGTTGGAGCAGGAATCTGATCACGAGCAATGAGAATTGCATGCTTGTCTTTTTTCCTTTTATACCAAATGGCATTGCATGCAAGGAGTTACATTTCTGATTTCACCAGCATATCATCGGCAACATCCATTTAGGGGAAAAAACGATTTGAAAATAAAAAATCGATTGCAAACGTACCAGTTAATTCGTATTTCTCCAAAAACCTCTGCCTTTTGTGCCTTTCGTTCGTTGGAGAGGAAGAAGGTAAACCAAGAAATATGCAAACGTTCTTTCTCGTTCATTGGAGAGAATGCAGGTAAACCAAGAAGTTTGGTGCCCTTCGTTCGTTGGAGAGGAAGGAGATAAACCAAGAAGGCTACAAATGTTGAAGACGAAAGTGGTTTTGTAAACGTTGAAGGATTTTTTGAAAATCCTCTGCCTCTCGCGCTCGTCGGAACAGGGATTTGGGCATTGGTCGATTCGTTCGAATAGGGAGAGGAATGTGACCAGCCGAACCATCGCATGGTTCTTATTGACCGGTTCAGACGGTCCGAAAACTAACGGAACGGTCGTTCGAATGGCATTCGAACGACCGTTTAGGTGAGAGGGAGTGGGGACACGCGTCGCAGCGTGGTCATTCGAATGACCATTCGAACGACCATCCGGAAGAGAGGATGCGGGCTGGGTTTGATCGACTTTCTACAAATAACCATCTGTCACCTTTTATACGTCAACCCTTCTTTCGGCCATTGCTAGTCTCAGTCTGCTTCCAAATTTTTTTGACCTTTTCCTATTTCCCGTCTTTGGAGTTTTGCAATTGCCATTTTTTTGGGAATGGGAATCGAATAATTCTGATCCTAACTAGGTCTTAAAATATTCAAAACGGCCTGAGGCCATGATTAGATGGCTATCAAATTTAAGTACAGGGATGATGGTACTATTTAATTATATATGAATACGGGTTGGTCACAAAGGGGTCATACAAAGGCTTTTTAAAGGGTGTCGATTATCATCAACCTTTGGCTTTCTTAATTACCTTCTTTGATAGCTACATATTACTTGCCCTTGCCTCTAAACAATACCGTCTTTCATCAATTAGACGTTTAAATAATATTATCATTAAAATACCTTTCTACCTACCTTTTGATTGATACAGGAGAGTAAATAAAGTCAATCAAACCAAGAAATCTATGTTTGGTTTTAGCCTTTTAGGTAAGGATCATTCATGCAGCTGGCTGTGTAGGTTTCTTCTGGCCCTCATTCATATTTTGATACCATAACTACTGTGATGGTAGAATTGTGACTTGTAACATTTTGTTAAACATCCCTTAACAGCTTTTCTTAGTTGTCATTTTCATTTTAAAAATCTTCGACAGCTGAAATATATTCTAATCTTTATTTTATTTTTATTTTTGAGGGGTTGGTACGTATTGTCTGTTAGGGGCAGCTCGTTTGTCAACAAGGACTATGAAATATGGTATAAAAGAAGGTTGGATGAAATAGGTTTCCTTGGGTTGTGACTGTGCTACAGATCATGAATGCAGATATGTGCCAAGCCAGGAAAGATTACTGGTGATAGTTCTATACATCACTGTGAATTTAGGTATTTGCAAAAGCCAGGTGATCCCTTTCCTTTTGATTTAACAATTTGAAACAGATTTTCTAGATGATTGAATCTTGTGATATTGAGTTATCATGTAAACTACTGATGTGTTTCCATTCAGTTTCAGACAAATAGATGTTTGGTGCTGTTTTGTTTGCTTGGAGTAATGAATGGGAAAATATTGTCTTGAACCACTTTTATATACTGACAATATATCAAAAAGTTTTCATGCAAATTTATTTTATTTTTACTTATTTTGTATAGAAAATTAATTACAGTTAAATTGCCCTCCCTGAGATTCGCCAAAAGTTCCACTTGAAATATGCACAAATAGTCACAAAGCTTCTATGGCATTGTAAATAAGGTTGTTGAAAAGATTGACCATCATCATCAAAAGCCAGTTCCCATCAAAATGGGATCAACAACATGAATTTTTTCTCTCCATCTCACTCTATCAAAAACCATATCTTCAATTAATTTACCTTTTTATTAACTCCCTCTAAGTCTTTTTAGATCTCCCACTTTACATGTTTAAACCACCTTAGTTTTCTCTCGTCCGTTTTATCCCTAGTGCATGTTATATGCCTAACTACTTTCGAATGTTTTCATTTTTTGTTGTCTTTTTTAGTTTTGACCCTTGAGAGTAAATTCATTTAAAAACATTGGATTAATATCATTTAAAACCATTGTAAATCAGAAAATATCCAACTCAAATCGAGCAGTTAACGTCACTAAACACCTTACAAGAACAAAGTTCAAAGTTCTCTTAGAAATCCTCTGCAAGTTTCCTCCTTGCAGGACAAACTTTCATATTTGTGAATATATTATAGCTTATAAGAGTTATTTTAAGCTACGATTAAAAATCCGCAGACAATTGAAGATAGAATGCGCATTTTAGCTTCCTATTACCTTTTTTTTTTGGGCTCTAACTTCTCTACATAGTCGTTTAGCACTAGTTATACATTATTAAATTACGGCTTTTGTTGTTTTTATTTATAATTTTTTTGGTACTCTGTGTAGTGGTTAATTTAATGCTTATTCAAGTTGGGATTAGAACTTAACTTTCTTTTATCAACTTCTTCTTTCTTTTTCTTTTTTTTTTTTTGATCTGGATCTGTTTAGGTTCAAAAATGTATACGTTGGTTGTTCATTATGGTGGAGGAATGAATTATGTTGATGAAGTAAACGAGGCTAGGTATAGCTACATGGATCTGGCAACTGACATTATGAAGGCAGCATCAATTGAGATGGGTAACTCTGTACTAATTTATTATCTACATCCCAATTCTATAGAATCGCATAAGGTGGACAGTGATTTGGCAGTATTGGAGATGTTTAATATATTTAGAGATGAAGATACCATACATCTCTACGTGTATGACAATACCATATCTCAAGTTTCACAAGTGACACAAGAACAATCATCTAGTCTACCTCACATGAGGGAAGATGATCTTGGAGAAAATATTGAGATTGAAGATGAAGTAGAAATTAGTGATGATGATAATAAAAGCCAGACAGGAGATGATATTGATGACTCAACTGGCTCAATAAGAGAGATGGAAGTTGATGACAATGATAACTTGGCTAATTGTCTCTCTGATTATGATTCAGATCCTGATTATAGGAGCTTGGATGATTCAGATTTTGATGGCAAGCCTTGTGATAAGGATCACATTGATTATAATATGGATTTTGGCATGAAAAATGAGATAGAGAATCCAAAGTTAGCCAAAGGGATGATGTTTCCTAATGTATCTGACTTTAGGAAAGTATTGAAAGAGTATGTGATAAGGGGAGGCTTTGATATTAAAAGAATAAAGAATGAAAGGACTAGGGTTACTGTGGTGTGTGCTGCTGAGGGATGTAATTGGAGAATACATGCATCTGTAGGCATTGATGGAGTTACTCTTGTCATCAAAACTTTTCAGCCGGAACACAATGGCAATCGGGTGCATAAGAACTCCCCAGCAACTTCGAGATGGATTTCAAAGAAGATTGGCGATAAAGTTCGTGCAAATCCGAAGATCAAGATTCCAACACTTAAAGCAGAGATTCAGAGACAATTTGGTATTGAACCCAGTGATAGGCAGTTACGTAGAGCACGAAAGAACGCACTAGAAGAGGTGGTGAGGCATCATGGCAGGTCATATGATAAATTACTAAGATATGCTGAAGCCATTAGATCTACAAATCCAGGAAGCATAGTGAAGATTGAAGTGGATGGGCATGAAGATCAATCTTCAATGCCTCCAAGGTTTAAGAGAATTTTTGTCAGCTTTGCAGCAACGCAGGTTGGCTTAATTCAAGGGTGTCGACCATTTCTTGGATTGGATGGGTTCTATTTAAGGGGCCCATATGGTGGAGTTTTGTTAGTTGCAGTTTCCTTGGATGCTAATGGTGGAATATTCCTGGTTGCTTTTGCTATAGTTGAGGCAGAAACAAAGGCTACATGGGCATTCTTTCTAAATCACCTTGACATAATCATTAACACCGCGAATGTTGCTTGGACAGTGGTGACTGATCGTCAAAATGTAATGTAATTTCATTGTTATGTTATTAAATAACTGATTAATTGATAAGTTTTTTTTAATTAATCATAATGATCGATTATATATGTTAACAGGGAATTATGGAAGCAATGAAGGAGGTCAAATCACATGTATGTCATCGGTATTGTGCACGACACCTATATAGCAACTTCAAATCCATGCACAAGGGCCTACAGTTAAAGAATTTATTCTGGGAAGCAGCTAGAGCGTGTACCATGCAAGAATTTAAGCAAGCAATGGATATGATGCACAAAATTTCTCCCGATGCCTATTCTTGGGTTAATAAGATTCTTCCAGAGTCTTGGGCGAGGCATACATTTGATGAGTCTTTGAAAGTCGACCACTTAACGAACAATCTACCGGAGTTGTTCGTTAGTTGGATCGGCGAATTACAAGCCAAGCCAATTATTAGCTTAATTGATGGCATACGGATGAAGTGCATGTCAAAAACCCAAAGTAGATTTCAGAGGGCTACAAGTTGGAGTGATGGTGTAACTCCTCGGACGCAGACGCTAGTTGAAAGTCCGAAGAAAGAATCAAAAAGTTGTCAAGTATGGTATTCTGGAGATGATGAGTATGAGGTTCAAGATAAGGGTGGTCGCAAATTTGTGGTAAAGATTAATTTGTGGTAAAAATTAATTTCTAAATTAATTTTTAGTCATACATTCACAAGTTATTTATTTTTTAAAATTAATTTTTAGTCATACATTCAAAAGTTATTTATTTTTTAATACGAAAAATGTAGTGAGGGGATGTTAGTGTGACTCACACATAAACGTCAAGGGATGACAGTGTTATATCAGAAACCCCAAGGGAGATAAGTGTAATTATGTCATACCTCAAGGAAGGTAAGTGTAATTTACCCTAAAATATAATTAGAAATGTTAGAGAAACTTGAAATTAAGTTTCTAATAATTTCTTATCACCCAAGAGAGTATACTTTAGTGCAATGGCTAAAACAATTTAATTAAGATCTCAATTAACATACTTGATCTATTCAATAGGACGGTGTGGTGTCCTAATGGTAAGGCCTTGGGGATGATACTTTCCAATCCTTCATCCAATATCCAACAGACTCTGAAGATGATGAATTCCAATCACTTTCAGAAGACAAGAAATCTATTACCTACTGACATCATTATAAACCCATGGTAGCCGAGTAACTTCCCTGCACATTTCAGCATGAACCCCTTTGATTTAGTAGATGTAAATTATTTGAAGAATAGAAACCCTAGCATTTTAAGGCCTCTCAGGATCACAGGCACAAGACAAGAAGGCCATGCCAGAGCATGCAAATCGCCCCTACTAATATGTTTGGACTGCAGAAACTCACACCAACTGCCTTGGAACCTGCTAAATCAACTCATGTGCGTTTACTGGAATGAGTAAAACAATGCATGATAGTGACCTATGTGTGTCCTCAGCCTTTCAGAATAGATCTATGCGAAGAAACCATGGGAGGACAAAGGCCATTACCAAGCATACCATCAGGAAGTTACAGAAAGTTTGACTTTTCCAGCATCCCCCTCCCCGGTCAGAGGAGCGGCTACCATTTCCAGCCATTCTTATTTCTTTCCACTCTTCCATAAATCTGTTGCCTCTCAAACCTGTGATATTTTTTGCCTCCTCACCACAAATTTCACAATATCTGCATGTGAAATTACATTACATTTGATCATATTAAAAGGGAAGGAGCCCCACATGTTATGCATTTAAGAAAAAAATGCATTTGAATTAGGGGAGAGATGGATCATTTTGAATTTTCCATGAGAGCTTGGTTTAATTGACACAGAGCTACTATAACTCATTGGATTCATTTGTAATTTGAAGTTCAACTAAAAACCATAATTCCAGAAGGTATTAACCAATTCGCATAAAAAGATCAGACATAATTCTGACATCGCCGTCCTAATTTTACATTTTACTATTGAGAAAGTATGCTGTCCTAATACTTGAATTACTAACAAATAGGAAATGTGGAATCAAATGCCTGATTGCTACCCCAAATTCATGGCCATTATCAAGATGGCATGCCTGTATTGGCATTTCTTCCTTCTGCTAGAGGTTGCTGCATCAGCTGCAATTTCTGATGCTGTGTGGTGAGGCTTCTCTCTTTTCATTTCATTAATTAAAAGACCAAATAAGTAAGAATAGGCAATTTAGCTGGCTTAAAATTTTATTGCAATATCTTCTTGCTGTTGTCGGTCTTAAGCCTGAATAAAAGAGGATGGTTATATCAAGTTAGCAGCTGGTGCAAGACTTACTAATTATGGCACAAATCCTATAGCATTATCCTGATCTAATATAGGGGATCCTCCAGAGAAGACATGGTGCACCAGAATCTAATTACAATGATAAATGAGAGAAGGTTAGCTAAAGGACACTACAATAATGCTTGGTTACAATGGAAAATAGCAAAGTTTCTCTTGTTTAAGTGGACAAGTGCAACTAAAGAAGCTACTCTAAAATATGATTTATCAAGCTACTTCGAATATTAGGACTTAGATAGGAAAGGATCAAAGTTAGAAAATGAAATGATGAGAAGGAAAATTTGTGGGTGTATGGTGTAATTGTTGATATAATAGTGGCCATAGAATTGTATTGATTAATTTAAACAAATCGAAATTATTTATATAATTACTTGAATTCATGAGGAAAAATAATAATAGAGAAGAAGGAATCTCAAGGGAATATTCTACAAATCAGTGAAAGGAGTTACTATTTAAAGATCTCTTTGTTCAATTCAACAGCTAAATTCTTGTTATGACAATAATAAACCCAATAATTGTAAGAAGTTCACGTGTGAAGGCAGTAGATGATCAGCTCTTCGAAGCACTAACCAGCACCAGAAAATCATTATGACATTTGGAAATTGGACCATAGTTGCAAGTTCTGACCATGATGTGTACCACATTGCACATTACTTACAATGAACATCAGAGGGGCCAGCTCCACGATAAAATCAATTGGATCACATGACAAGCTTACACCAACCTATTTCAAATATAGATATGCTGCACTCTGAAGGTACATGCCTATTGAAGAGCAAAAAAAATCATATATCCAACTGACTCATTACATAATATGCGACTTAGGTGTAACAGAGGAGATTAATCGATTGTGTCATACATTACACAATGACATATATGAATCAATCGCATACTAGTCTAGAAGAGAGGGCACCTCTTACAGGCGTAAATTAAATATGGTTTAGCAAACCCACAATAAACCACCCAGAACAATAAAACAATGTCCCAAATCAGGAGACACATAATAAATCATGCAAGTATTTGTAGAACACACTCCAGATGCCAAGTCTCTGATACGTCAATTTTTTCCTTTATAACATAATTTCTTTGCCATTCGCAAGCACAATCATTGTTCACACTCCACCCATGCAAGAAACTATGTAAATTGAATTTAAAGGATTCACTGAATCAGATATAATACTCCATAACATGCCCCCTATAGAAGTCCACGGCGGATTAATTTAATATAGAAACATGCTTAAGCTACTTACTCCATTATTCTTTTCAACTATAGATTCTTTTGGAACTCAGAGCTCATCGTTCCAATCCCCCAAATACAAAAAAAGATTAAACTTCATGGTAGCCTCTTCTGCATGTCATGCTAATGTCTACAAGGAACTCTTGTGACGTGAGGTGCCTTAAACATGCCGTAGGCCTTTGTTCTTGGTGAAGCATATTTATCTTGCTCCCTTATCTGGAAGGAAGACTGTTCCCTGTTCAATTTGTAACCATTCCTTGTGCCAAGAAATCTATAAAATAACCCATTATTTATTGATTTTCAAACTTCCTCCTCGATGGAAACTTTTTGATTTCCCATTAATCCTCCAATATGTATGAGGTTTTTAAGCATTTCTTGGTAAATGATCAAGTAAACACTTGATTCTAGTGAAAGCTAATTGAAAGAATTCAAGTAATCACATTGTCGCATTAGAGATTTTGCAATGGGAAATTAAATTCGAAATTATGAGAAAGATAATATGCAATTACCATGACAGAATGTTCACCATAATGACTTCAAGTTGAGAGAGATAAACAAAATGGATAAAGGATAGAGAAGAGGAATAATTTATATAGTGGTTCTCAAAGGCGCAATGATGTTTTCACCAAGAAAAGGTTCTAATTTGTAAACGTGAGGCATATCAAATAGAAAAATAAGAGACAATGAAAGAAATAAAGTACTCTCCGAGAAAAAAATCCAAATTCTCCAGTCTCTGTAACTATGGTAATTCAGTAGCTTCAATATAATTTCATGAAATTAATCAACAGCACTCATTTTTTATTTCACTCTAAACTTCCAACTGCTTAGAGACCCAGGCTTTTAACTCTTCACAGATTGCACAATATCAGCGAAAACGTCCCACAATCCAAAATCCCTAAAAAAAATGAATTTCAAGTCTTCTACAGCAATTCAATTTGTTTAATCTCCAATTTCAATAAAACTCGAACATCACAGATCTTTAAGATAATTAAAAAAGATTGGTAAAAATATCAATAATTATTTTTCAAACCATTCAAATCCAGATCACAAACAAATTACTCCGACGATTACCTCAACTCCGATAACAAAAGAAAGCCCAAAAAATCTCTAACCGCATCGATTTATTTGAAACAACAGTTTCGACTTGAAAAGGTTTGAAGCATTCACAGTAAAAGATATCTTGACTCTCACATTCACATGCTTTCTTTCTTCTGAAGTTTCTGTCATTAGAAGAGTTGGTGAAGAAAGGAGCTGAAACTGAAAGGAGAAAATTTAAAAAGGAAGGTGGGATCAAGGGATTGCTTCGATCGCAAGGACATGACAAGCTTTGGAAAGGAATCTTCACCAGTTCGATCTTTCCCTCTTCCGTGTTGAAAGGATTACTGTAACATCCCAAATTTGTCTAATTTGGTACTTGGACTAATTAAAATGTTTTTTATTAATTAAAAATCTAATTTATAAGATTCATGGTAATTAAAGGGTATGATTATTTCAGTGGATTAGTAATTACCTGACATATAATTATATGCAAGATGATTCCAAATTGATTTTGATGAATTCTAATGATTTTTAACAATTTATTATGAATTTATTGGTATTTATTGGATTTGTAATTGATTTTACTGGGATTTAATTAGCTTTAAAAGTGTTTAACTTTAAGTTAGATAAAGGGTTTAAAGTATGGTCTTAGGGTCTTTGGGTGTAGACCTTAGTGCACCTTATGTAAGTCGGTGGTTTGTAAGAGGAATTGTTAAGGGATTAGGAGGGACTGGTGTAAGGGCAATACATTAGATCATCTTTAATAGAGTATGTATCCGATCCTCCTGAATAGAGAGAGCCGGTGTTAGAATAGAGAGAACAGGTGTTTAGTATAAGTGTCGAATTCTCTATTCCTCTATTCCTTTTCTGTGTTTTGCCAGATTCTATGGCTCTATTCCTTTTCTATGGGTGTCGCCTCTTCTTGGTGTTGGGTTCAGTTCAGCTTTATAAATTACTTTAAAAATAGGATAAGGTCAATTTAATAAAAGTAAAGAGAAAAATTGTAATTTAGGTGAAATTTAACATAGTGCATGAAAGAGAAATTTGATCAATTTAATTAAAAGTAGGGGACTTGTACATGAATGGTTGTGTGAATGCATGTTTCATTTATTTACATCAGAGAGTTCTAAATCGGATTTTATCACTTATATGAGTACAATAAATTTCAAACAAGGATGTTTATCCTTGTTATTAAATATTTCATATGAATTCCACTAGCATGATTTCTAAATTGCATTTATATTATAATATTATTTTTTTGAGAAAATATGCATATTTGAATAAGATGACACACACTTGAGCATTTATAGTTTTGATTTGTGCATATTGCACTCTTATTAAATTGGTTTTACCCTGCAATAAGTGTAACTTATCAATAGTGGGTTAGCATTTCACCGGTATGTAAGGTAGAAAAATGAATTTCACTATTTGATCTCAATGAGAATCTTATTATGTTTTGAATATGGAATTATTGTGTGGATGTTAAAAAGATAATTAAAACTTGAGTATGTGAGGGCTCATCAGTATGGGAGTAAAGGGAGTCGTACTGATTGGAGCGACAAAGCTGGTTGAGTTGAGGATTCCTCCCGGCATGTTTTTATTTATTTTGTGATGTGAGTCAGTCGAGATGTGATTCCTCCTAACAGAACCAGTCGAGATATTTGATTCCTCTTGGCAGTGTGAGCGATGTGATTGGTACTTCCCAATAGAAGGGGATTTACCCGAAATGTGTTGTGTGTGTAAGACCCTGAATTTTGTGAGTATTTATTTATTTATTTAGTTATTTATTCTGATGTATAAACTGTGTCTATCAGGTTATTTTGTGGTTTGAGGGCTTAGCCCATACTCATATGTACAGGCGTTATATAGCCATTTTTCCGAAAAATCGTAGTATTATCATTGGTATTATTAAGGTGTAGTTATGTGATTTTAAAGCGAATAGATGCTGAACATGCAGTGTCTTCCGTAGGCGAGCATGCATAGGATCAAGAAATGGGAGAGTAGTCGAGCGAGCATGTAACAAGTAAGTGGACGAAAATGGAAAGTAGGGTTCGGGTTTATGAGAATGCGCTTAGCATAATTTCGGCAATATTTTCGTTAACTCTGGACCTAAGGAGAATTGGCGATTTCGGCTGGAGGGCGACTAGGGCTTTCGTTCGTGAAGGACCATCTATCGCAAGTGCTGGAAGAAGGAGTTCGGAGCTGAATTTACTTGGGTTATTTTCCCTCTGCTCGAGAAGTTTAGTTCGATAGGTTTTTCATTCGCGCGCGTGGCCGAGAAGTGATCGGCCGGGGTTTTCTCGTTCGGGAATAAGCACAGGTGAGTAGCACTGTTTTATAACTGGGTTTTGTGTTTTGGGTTTTCTCGAGCTTATTCTGATGCATGGTTTGAATATTTAGTGATAGTATGATGTTTTCTGTTTTTCTGGTTTTTCGGAAAGTTGCATGAACAGAGTCTCCGGATTGAAGTTTTAATTGAAAAATGAAAGTGTTTAGATTAATTTCAAATATGGTTGGGAAGTCTTCTGGGAGTATTAGGAGTGTACTGGAGTAGTTACAGACCTTCACAAACCGGCCAGTCGTGTAGATCTCAAAATAACAGAGAAATGAAAACTACAGGGGGTATCCGCTCACCTCGCGCTCACCGGCGTTCACCTCGGAGGTAGGCGCCCTGTTAAAAATGACCTACCGCCGATCTCGCGCCCACCTCGCGCTCATCTCGCGCGAAGTAGAAAACAAGGCGCTCACCTCACGCCCACCTCACGCCCATCTCACGCCCATCTCGCGCTCACCTAGTGTCGGGTGAGCGGCAGGTCGCTTTTGCCCATTTTCTTCACCGCCGACCGGCGCTCACCTCGCGCCCACCTCGATAGGTGAGCGGCAGACCTATTTTGCTTACCGAAATGGAATTTCTGATTTGACCAAGAGTATTTGCACTTCTTAGGGGTTAAACCACTTCACTATTCACTTGGTTAGGAACCTGGGAAATCATTTTGCCTATGAAATTAATAGAGGAAAATTTTGTGAACATCTTATGAGTTTCAAGTTGGGTTTAGGTTACTTATGAGTATTGTGCCGGACACCGAACTAGTAAGAGTTACCAGTCACTTTTCCTTATTCTATACACTGCTTTGATTGAGAAGTTCTTGTATTTCTGGTTTCACTTGTTGGAAACTTTATATGTATTGAATGGTTTTCTTTGGTATGAATGGATTGAGTTTTACTTTCATATGACTTGTGTTATGGAAATGAGAAAGTACCGAATGTACTTGAGGCACTGCTTGGTCCAGAGGGACAGGTGATGAATTGTGATGAGTAATTACATGATGTAGAAATGAATGGTTTGTTTTGATATTGAAATTGAGATTATACGATGTTTACTGTTTTGGTCTAGCTTGTCCTGGATCCAGATGTTTAAGCTTAGTAATGTGATGTTATTGTTGGTTGTTGGAATTGCATGGCCTTGTGTGTTGCCACGACCGGTGTAGAGCAGCCAGAAACCCTGAGTAGGCCTGGTTGTCAATGCAGAAACCCGGGGAGTAGGCCTGCATTGGATGACGAAACCCTGAGTAGGCCGTCATTTCAGAGTATCCGAAACCCTGAGTAGGCCGGAACTGTGTACATGGAGGTGTGGAGTGTCTACTTGGCATGTTTAATTTATCAACTAAACGATAGTCATGACATTGACCAATCGATGTGTTATTGTACTTAACTGAGATGTGATTTGTTTGATTTGAACTTGGGAAATTGATGTTGGCTGTTTAAACGTATTGTAGTGTTGTCGATGCATAGTTTTAAAATGTGATTCAACTATTTCTGCATGCATGTGCTACTCGCTGAGATATTCGTATCTCACTATGTTGTTGTTCTATTTTTTTCAGATACTCGTGGTGAGGCGATTACTGGGGTAGATCCTGCTGAGGCATATAGGGAGGAAGACTACTATTACCTTCCTTAGACTTGTAGGTTATCTGTTCTGAATTTGAGAACTTGAATTAATTGAGATGTATTAAAGTAATTGGGGATGAACCATATGATTTCAGTTCAGTTTAAATGTTACAATTTTGCATAAATGGAAATGTGCACTCTGTTAGGTTATAGATGTATGATTATCCAGCGATCATAAATTGATTAACGATCCTTGCCTAACCTCCGTGAGACGTGTTATATCTTTAATGAACAACACGGATCCGGGGCGTTACAGTGTGTGGTGATCTTGTGATCCAAGGACTATGCATCACAGTCTGAATATTATAGTTGTAGTCCGGGCAATGTCTATAGTTCTAGTTAGACATTATTTTGATTAGCCTTGTGATATAATATGATATGGTTTATCGGATTAATCGAATTGGTTTGGTTCTAAGTTATAAATTGATTGTTGATGATTATTGTAATTCTTTTGAACCTTATTGTGAATTCTTATTATTTAGTGGGATATGAGGTTGTCTCACTTGCACTTGATTACTTGTGATGTATTATGATTTGAGATATATCTGTATGTGTATTTAATTTATCATATGATGGCTTACTGGAATCTCCGATCTCATTTAGTTTATTATATGTAGACTGTGCAGATTCCAAAGTGTTAGCAGTTGGTTTCGGGTAGATCCAGATTTAGAGGTATAGCAGTTATCCTCATTTATTGTATTTATTTGCATTTCATTTCAGTGATTTTACATTCTGAGATTATGATTTCGAGTTAGATATTCTATTAAGTCTTCTGCTTTATCATTATTTGATTTACTGCACTCTAATATATTTGATGAACATGTATTATCTGTTGGTATCAGATGATTGGTAGTGTTCATAAATGAATGAATTCGGATTTATTGTCTTAAATTTTAATTAAGACCTGGATTAACTTATTGCCCGACATACCAATTTTAGTAATTTTGTGATTTAGGCCATAAGATACTAGAATTGAAATGGTGTATGTTACAATTACTTGGCGTCTTGAGCGGGTAAAGCTTTCACGGAAGAGCGAAACTTCTCTACTACACAATTTAGTTAATTGCCACTCCTAGAAGTTGGTGGTTAAAGTGTTCTATCTGTTGCATAGTTATTGGCTCATGTGCTGGAGTTTGACCTAGGCATGGGGTGTCAGATTTGGATATTCACAAGATGTGGGAGTCAAGTACGCATTACATAACTGAAAGTTTAATTATATATAAATGGAAACTGAAGATGTCAATACTTTTTAGTTGTGCTTCAGATTTTAATTGAAGAAACTTATTATTTGGCCTCCTCCCCCTCCTCTTCTTCTTGATTCCTTGCTGGCATTGGTAACAACTATGTCCAGGTGAATCCTTGCCATGCCAGTCTGCTAATCCATGTTCACATGTATTTACACCCCTGATTGTTTGCTGCGTCCACTTGTATCCAAACATCTTGTTGAATTGTGGACTATGTCGGTTATGAAGTTTATGTTAGTAACATAATAAGAGCTTACAGTTTGTTACTGCAATTGGAGTATCATTTGGCCTGTTGGTCATATCTTACTTGTCATAATAATAATAGGTATTTGTGGGATCCTATGGTTACATGGATATTTTTTTTTCCAAACTTTGAATCGGTTGGTCAGATCATCAGTAGATCATTTAATTCAAAGCTCTACATGATTATTGTAAAAATTACATCATGAAAGTGTGCAACTAGAAATAGAATATGGGGTATTGATGGAAGGGGAAAAATGCCTTCTTATTTTTTACGCCATGAATGCAAACATCATGTCATTTCAAGCACATTTAATTGGTCACGTATTATAATGTGGAGTTATGCATTCATACTGTTGCACGACATTTTGATTTTAAAATTTTTTTTGTTTTTCCTATTACATCCTATTGTTCTAACTGTGTTTAAATGATTGATGTTATTTCTATGAACTCACTGCCATCTTGCCATGACCAATATTTTAAATATGAAAAAGAAAATTCTCTTGATTTAAGTTTTGTGGTTCTAGGCCTAATAGGTTAACATTACTTGCCTGCCAGGATGTACCATGAGGCAATTTCATACTATGAGAAAGCACTGGCCCTATCAACCCAAAGTTTGAGCACTTATGCAGGTCTTGCATACACTTATCATTTACAGGTAGCTGTTTTGTCCTTCAATGTGCCCACCCCCCTAGAATGTTTTGTGTTGATTTGTTATATATAACTGATTAATTATAGTAGAAAAATGGGAATGCTATGTTGCTTGCATTTTATGTCTGAAATTTTATGATCTGAGGTTTACTTATCTGCCTTTTGACTTACGACATTAAAAATTACCATTTCATATTCGTTACAAAACAAAATTTGCCATCGAATGGCTCATTACTGTTGAATATGAAATTGTAATTAATAATAATGTTGTGTATCTTGGACATCGCATGCAATGCTTAATTTAGAGACATCACAGGGACAAAATCACATTTTTTTTTCTGAACCTGAGGGACAACATCACATTGCACGATTGGATCACCTAAAACTTTAGGAACATTATATCTAAAGGAAGCATCTGTTCAAGGATATATATATATTTTTTAATGCATTGCCTTATTTTTCTTAGGTGTGATGCAAGGTACAAGCTAAAGGTTGCATTCCATTAGTGCTTCCTTTTGGGGCTTTGTGGTGTGTTGAGGGTCATGCATTTACTGTATATGCATTTAGAGAATGGAAACCGTTTGACAATTGAGAAAGAAGTGTCCAAACTGTTTTGCGTGGTGTAGCATTGTGCCTATATCCACGGGATAGGTAAGAAGATTTCACTATATGATGAAAGAATAGTAGGGCTACAACTTATATCCCCAGACTTTGTTATAAACTCTAATTAATGAAAATTATTAATATACCATCATTGTACCACGAGGACTTCTCTCCCCGCACCCCCAACCGTTGATTCAAACCGGCACAGAAGAAATGAACCATCCCA
Organism: Buxus sempervirens; assembly: GCA_947561395.2. Lineage (NCBI taxonomy): Eukaryota > Viridiplantae > Streptophyta > Magnoliopsida > Buxales > Buxaceae > Buxus > Buxus sempervirens. The sequence goes on from OX387186.1 coordinate 8,910,714, forward strand.
TGAAGGGAACTCTCCCATAGGCTCTTCTTATCTCCGTCCATGGGGCTCCTGAGGTGTGTCCATCTTGAAAGTCAAATAAAATATGAGCTACGATCTAGCTATATGTGTGGCTCCAACAAGGGGGTGTTTTGGATGAGTGCTTGGTTGAAGGCCTTCTTTACACTATGGGCATACCACATAGGTATTAATGATATGGAAACCACGTAAGTTGGATGCATGGAGGCAGTTTCCAGAAAGCCATGGAAAGGACTTTAGTGTGTGTGTGAGACATGGAAAATAACTTAAATGACTTCCTAATCATCACATGGGGTTTGGCAAAATTAGGAGTCGCCACCATTCAATTTAAAGTGTGAATGGACACCAAAAGGGATCATAAAAGAGACAAATAGATCTAAAAGTAGTTCTAATTCATGGTTAAATCCAGAGATCAGGTAAGGAGATTAGGTTATGAGTAGGGAAGGTGTTAGGCACCTCCACTCATCCACACAAGGTGATTGCCATATGCCGTTCATGCTCAAATAATTGCTCGCTAATTAATATTGTTCAAAAATGCTTAAAAGGGAACAAACTTGTATGATTTTTTCCTAAGAGTAGTCCAATTGATCCTGGACTCTCTCCATGAGTGTATCCTCTAAGACATCATGATTAAGTAAAAATCAAAATAAAACTTGAAGAAAATCAAATCAAAACAAATCTGAAAAATCGGTTCAATATTAAGCCATTCAAGCTTAGAAAACTCAATCATTCATAAATCATCTAACTTAAATCCAATTTGAGTGAAACCAAAGCCAATTGAAATCTTATATGAAGTAGAAGACTTAGTAAAAAAATAAGCTTAGTCCGATTAAAAACGAAAGAGAAACACTCATATGAATCTACCGTTGTAGATCTGAAAAAGTGGTGAATAGTCAATTTTGAAGCTCCATTCGTGGAGATTGGCTCCATATAGGTTCTTGAAAATTTGCATGGATGAAGTATGAGGTGACATTTTTCGAATGGAATAGGCCTCACACCAAAATTCATCCATCTGTGACTTGTGTGCCCTCTCAAACATGCTTAGAGGATCACAGATTAACTTTGTTATCTTCTACTGAGCAGTTCAAAGTCAATCACACACATAGGACATAAATCAAAGTGAAAACTCTTGAAACCAAATGAATTTAAAATTAGACTCATAAAGGAAAGCACAGAGATTAAAATTACTTAAATCGGATTTAAAATGAGCAATTGGTACTCGATCAAAATGACAAGTTCAGTAATTTGACCTGAACTGACCTGTCGACTTTGATAAGATGTTATCAAAAATTGGTTGCATATAAATTGCTGAAATTTTAAAGGTAATAACTAGACCTCTTCACCTATCACATGTCTTTGGAATCACTCAAAAATTCATCCGGATGATGAAGTTATGAATGATCTAAGATAGGGTACAGGTTTTGTCCATATCTGTAAACTTTGGGTAGAAAATTATGTATAAATCTATTTAATATAATTCTCTCTCTCTCTCTCTCTCTCTCTCTCTCTCTCTCTCTCTCTCTCTCTCTCTCTCTCTCTCTCTCTCTCTCTCTCTCTCTCTCTCTCTCTCCCCTTTTAGTAGCGGCTGATAACCGTACTAAATAAGCAATGGCTGCTACTAAGGTGGCATTTGAGATTGCTCATGCTTATGGGTAAGTACTTATTAGATAAGTTGGCTTATTCAAGTACTTATCCGTAGTGGTAAAAAAGTACTCATTTTAAAAAATTGATGTTTGGTAAACATTTTTATGCAAGCACTTAATAAGATAATAAGTACTTTTTAATTAAGAAAGGTGTTTGGTAAACATATGTATCAAAGGTAAGGCTGCAACTTGATTCAGGTAAACTCGAAACCAACCCGAACCAAATTGACTTCGGTTTGGTTGTGGTCCATAAAACACTACTCCGAACTAAGTTGGTTCGGTTTTGGGTTAGGTATTCGGTTAAACATATAAGTGTTGTAAGTGTTGTAATTTGGAGTACACGTTCATCAAAGAATTCGAAACAAAAATCAAAATTTTTTGTCCTTCATCTAGAAGTTTTACTATCAGAGAGTGAATCTGCACTGCATTTACAAGCGACATCACATCGGAACACAATTGTACACGAATATTGAAAGTATAAGAATTGAGTAATATCTTTAATGAGAAAAAATCACCATAAAGACTTGCGAAGAGCTTCAGAGCACGCAAAGGCTGAGAATTCTTTGAATAACAGGAAATCATGGCTGCCCATGTGATTACATTCTGACGCCGAATCGGAATCGTATCAAATATCCCACGTGCTTCCGAGATGAAACCCAATTTCGAAAATCCCACAATCATCAATGTATAAGATGTCGAATTCTTCTGGGGCATTCTTTCAAACAACTGGCAAGCAAAATTTAACTTATTGGATTCAATAAGAACCTTCAACATTGCATTCCAAGACACTTGATTTCGGTGAGACATTTTTTCAAACACCTCCCTGGCTTTGTTTATTTCCCCAACTTGGTCGTATTCTGTTATCATCTTTGTTTGGGAGATGGCCGATCCTTCAAAAGAGTAACCAATCAACATATACCAAAATGAATTAAAATAGGAACAATCGTTCCACACATAGTTGAACAATATTCCCAGTTGGCATTTGGCCATTGTAGTAAGTGATCTGAGTATACGAAGAACAGAGCTTTTGGGAGGTTGTTATGTTCTTCATCTCTGTAATAGCCATGACATCTCTCTCTCTCTGCAAATCGAATTCTGAACAACCATGGCAAACACAAACCCAAAGCTTCACGCCATCTTGATTGCCTACCCTCTCTAAGGCCATCTAATTCTGTATGTTCGTCTCGTCCTCAAGCTTGCATCAAAGGGCTTCACCATCACCAAACAACCAAAGCCCATCTTGGTAGTGGCGATGATCTCTTTGCAAAAATCTGTAAATCCGTTCTCCAGGTCCATTACCACCCCATAAGGGACGGCCTTCCTTTGGACTTCGATCGGTCACTCAAACACTATGGCGACTGAGGAAGAAGAGAAGACGACGATAGGAGAGAGCACGATCGATATCGTCGGCCTTTATTCGGATCATTGAACAAGGCGATTGAAAGATGTTAATAGATCTTCAATGGCTACAGGTGGTTGAGTTGGGGACGAAGATAAAGAGCACGAACTAGAATCTGTCGAGATGCAACACCTTCCCGCATAAGTGGAAGGAGAAGCTCTCGAAAGGGGCTTCTCCTTATGGGTCTTGTTGCTTACGGGTAAGCAATTAACCATTTTATATTACCAAACATATTTTTAACTTAAAAATACGCTTAAATAAGTTATAAGTTGAAATAAGTGCTTAATTAAACAATCCCAAACGCAACCTAAACTTCTATTGTTGCTTAATGTCCTTTTTTCTCTTTTGGAACCTTCTTTCTGTGACCCAATTCATTATGTTGTTTTTGCTCTTTAATTGTATTATTTATTTAATCTATTGTGCCTTCCACCACTACCAAAAAAAAAGGTGATATAATGACATTAATGTAAAGGCATTCATAAAAAAATGCTGTTATAAGTGCCTTAATACGGCATCTCATATGCAGATGTTTTTATAAAACAAGAAAAAATGCTATTATAAAACAATTTATTACGGCATTTCTTAGAAAAATGCTGCTATAAAATGATTTATTATGGTATTTTCCTAGCGAATGCCGTTATAAAAAAATTTATTACAGCATTTTCTAATTGAATGCCCCTATAAAACAGTTTGCTACGGCATTTTCTAAGAAATGTCGTTATAAATCAAATTATTACAGTATTTTTATAAAAAATGCCTCTTAAAATAAATTATTACGACACTTCTCCATCAAATGCCGTTATATAATAATTTATAAAATATTTTATTACGGCATTTTATTCAGCTATAAATTTAAAGCAATTATTAAAAATAAAGTATATTTTTGGGAAACTTTGTTTTAGTGATGTTTTATAAAAAATAATTCAGATTTAGTCATGCAATTATTTGAAATAAGATTTGTTATTAATTATTTAAAGTAAACACAATTGGAAAGATTTGGACCACTGAATATGAATTAGTTTTAAAAAGCACCCCAGAAAACAAATTTTCCTTTTTTTTTTTTATCAATCTTTGCTCCGAACAACCTGAACAGAGAGGTGACTTCCGCCATAGCTGCCGGTGGTACGCGGTGACGAATCAGGTGACCCTCTTGCGCCGCTGGGATCGTGATTGCAGAATAGACGGAGGTTTGGGCGTGGTTTCAATTTCCATTTTGGACCTCAAGCTCGGGCAGCTTTGAAGATCGGAGTACTCTCGTTGTTTCGACTCTCCCACCTCCACAACACCAAATCTCTAGGGTTTCCTAGGTAATTCTGTTCTTCGTTAATCCGATTTTCTATTTCATTGGTTTCACATTGCAATCAGATCGGTCCTTTGTAGATCGTGGTGATCGATTGGGCGTTCTCTCGTTTGAGATTCGGAATTCTCATTCTCGATTATTTGAGTCGAATGTCAAAATTTTTATTACAAGTCTATTTGTTTTTCCATCTTCGAGACTTCGAGTTATAAGATCTTAATTTTATTTGGATTTCTCCTTGATCGGTATTGATGATAGGTCTATAGGTTTATATTGATTCCCATTCTGATTTTTTTTGCTTTGATCTGTGAAATAGAATGATAATAATATTATTCGATGGCTTATTCTTTTATTTTCTGGAGCAGCAAAATCGCCTGTCAGTTCGTGATATTGCCAGTAAATTCGAGCAGGGTTTGGCTTTTGCTGCTAAGTTGTCTGATGAGGTTAATGATTGCTACATTTGTATCTCAGTTAGCTTTAATGTTATCAAATTGATTTTGTTCTTTAATTATTAGATTGACCTATTATCTTTTCAAATTGAGCTGTAGAATAAACACAGAATACCTTGTGACATGTTTTATAGGAGCTTCATCTCTTTCTTTCTATTTTCTTCTTTCACCTCAGATGGTATGTGAATTATAAGCAATTCTCTTTGGGAATGCAGGCTAGACGCAGGGAGGTAGCTTCTTTGGAGAGACACGTTCTGTTAAAGAAGCTTAGAGATGCACTTGAATCATTGCGAGGTCGTGTGGCAGGTCGAAATAAAGATGATGTAGAGGAAGCTATCTCTATGGTTTGTATAATTTTTTTCTGTTATATTATCTATTAAAATGGTCCTGTAAGCTTTTCCTTGCCAGATGCGACACAGTTTGCATAGATTCCTAGTATGTTATTAAGCAAATCACTCAGAAAGAACTGCAAAAATCAGGGTACAGTGAGACTCGATCCTTCAGCTTTAGAATAGGCTATCAGGAATTATTTATGAAATAGACAACTTTGGCATTTCAGTTTTCAACCAAATTCACTTGAATGCTATTCAGCCTCATTGGATTATAAATTGACTTCAGTTAAAAATACATTAATTTCTCATGGTAACACTTCTATCTCTCCTGAAAATGCTTAGTGGGGTTACAATATAGAAAATGGTCTCACGTGCGGTAGGAACTTTAAATGGTTGTCTCAAATGGAAACTTTTTCAAGGGAATATGAGACTCTCCTTGGATTCCATCCTTATAATTTTAACCAATCACACGTTCCATGGAAAATGTGCTGGTGTGAGTAAGAGAAAGGGTTGAGTTGTTCTCGTGAGTTGAGGTAACCCCATACATAATCAATACCCTGTTGATGTTGCAAGTGGGGCTGTAATATGATAGGTTCTGACCTATCACTCTCACTCACAACCTCACCGTTAACAGAAGAACCAAGGAAAATTGAGAAGAAAATGGAGATTTGCAATTGTAGAAGAAGAAGAAATAGTTGTATTGATGTACTGGTAATAAGTAATCTGTAACAAACTCAGTTAGTAGAAATAACAGTCATGGAGGACATTCGAGAGGCCTCCTCTCTCCCTCAATTTACTTCATACAACTTTCTTGACCTCTCTCTCTCTCTCATTACACCTTTTATTCTCTAATCCTAACAAACTCCAGCATCTCTAACAACCTTGTCCAGCTCAGCCTCTCATCATTCTCCTCTTGTCAGCTGCTAACAACTTTAGACCTTTAGGTCCCTCCTTGGGTTGCTTGGTCCTCCTCTTGGGCAGCATTGGCTTTGATGGGGTCCCACTTGGCTGCACTCTTTCTTCTTGCATATGTAAGACGTATTGGGGGCCTACCTGCTGTTGAGATCATATCATCACCCCCTGCCAATTTAAGCACCTTGTCCTCAAGGTGGAATTGAGGAAACTGCTGGTCTATGGAATCAAACGGCTCCCATGAAGATTCAAATTCCGTAGGTTCTTCCATTGTATTAATACTTCCGGAAAGGGTTGCTGTGAATTGCTGTTGGGGCGTACCCCAAGTACTTTCTCTGGCTCCACTCGCCACTCCATACCCTCTGATAACATGGGTGGTAATTGTTGGCTTATGGCTGAGGTCCCCAAAGCTTTCTTGAGCTGAGAGACATGGAACACTGGGTGGATGGCTGCTGTAGGAGGTAGATCCAACCTGTATGCCACTGAACCAATCCGTTGGATGATGGCATAGGGCCCAAAATAGCGTGGGGCGAGCTTCTCATTACTACGTTTGGCCAGCGATTTCTATCGGTAAGGTCTGAGTTTCAGGTAGACCTTATCCCCCACCTCAAAGGTGACTTCCCTACGATGACGATCAGCAAAATACTTCATCTTGTCCGGAGCCATTGTTAATTGGGTCTTAAGTTCATCTAACATCACATCCCGTTGCTGTAATAGCTGTAATAGCTGTTCCACCAAAAAATTCACTGACTTGGAGTGTCCATAACGGATGACTGGTGGTGGTTCCCTTCCATACACAATCTGAAAAGGTGTGAGCTTTGTCGAAGTGTGGAATGAGGTATTATACCAAAATTCTGCCCACGGCAGCCACTTGACCCATGTTCTTGGTTGGGTGCCTGCAAAACATCTAAGATAAGTCTCTAGACATTGATTTACCACTTCACTCTGCTCGTCCGTTTGAGGATGATAGGCAGTACTCCTCCTTAATTTGGTTCCTTGCATCTTAAACATCTCTAACCAGAATTTACTCATGAAGACCTTATCTTGATCTGAGATGATTGACTGTGGGCATCCATGTAGCTTGACCACATTCTGTACAAAGAATTCAGCAACTGTTGGTGCTGAAAAAGGATGTTTCAGAGGGATGAAATGGCTGTACTTGCTGAGCCTGTCCACGACCACCAAAATGGTATCAAACCCTTGTGACTTTGGTAATCCTTCGATGAAGTCCATAGTCACATTTTCCCATATTGCATTCGGTATTGGTAATGGTTGCAGTAGGCCTGCAGGTGCCAAGGCTAGGTGTTTGTTTTGTTGGCAGACCTCACACTCAGCCACATAGGACATTATATCCTTCGTCATCCCTTCCCAAAAGAGCTCTCTGGCTATCCTCTTATAAGTTTTGAGGACCCCTGCATGACCTCCTATTGTGCTGCCATGGAATTCAGCTAGGATCTTTGGTATGGAAGATGATCCTTTTGCTACAACTAAGCGATCCTTGTAGCGTAGTTGCCCATGAATTAGAGTCCACCCTGGTTTTGCTTGCTGATTAGACCTCAAGGAGGCCTTGATGGTGCTGAGGGTGCTGTCTTGATCCACCTCAGCTGCTATCTGGGCCACATCCAACACTTGGGCAACTGTTATAGATCTCAGTTCACACTCCAGTGGCACACGGGAGAGGGCATCTGCAGCCTTATTCTCCCCACCTGGTTTATATTGAATTTCAAAGTGGAATCCCATGAGCTTGGTCAACCATTTGTGATACTCAGAGATGACTAGGCGCTGCTCCAGCAGGTGCTTCAAGCTCTTCTGATTGGTGCGAATGATAAAGTGACGACCTAATAAGTAATGACGCCACTTCTGCACGGCCAAGACAATTGCCATTAGCTCTCTTTCATAAACTGATTTTTTGCGAGCTCTAGAGGACAATGCTTGACTCAAGAATGCAATGGGTCTTCGCTGCTGGCTCAGCACCGCTCCCATCCCCACCCCGGAGGCATTTGTTTCAATGACAAAAACATCGTGGAAGTTGGGAAGAGCCAAAACAGGGACCGATACCATGGCGTCCTTGAGCTGTTGTACCGCCTTAGTTGCTTCAGAGCTCCACTGAAATCCGTTCTTTCGTAATAGTTGAGTGAGTGGAGCTGCAATACGCCCATAATTTCTTACAAAACGCCTATAGTAGCCGGTCAACCCCAGGAAGCCACGGAGTTCTTTGGGGTTCTTGGGTATTGGCCACTGCACCATCACTTTGATCTTATCTGGGTCCGCTTGTACTCCCTCCGCTGAGATCAAATGCCCCAAATATTCTAGCTCTGTTTGACAAAAGAGACATTTTTTTGCATTAGCAAATAACTATTGACTTTGCAAAATAGAGAGTACCTCCATTAAGTGTTGCCTATGAGCTTCCAATGAGGGGTTGTAAACTAGTCATCAAAGAACATTAGGACTGATCTTCGAAGTAGCCCTCTGAATACCGAATTCATCAAGGCTTGGAAAGTTGCCGGGGCGTTGGTTAATCCAAACGGCATTACCATGAACTCGTAATGTCCTTCATGTGTGCGAAATGCCGTCTTCGGAATATCTTCTGCTCGTACTCGGATTTGATGGTAGCTCGACTTGAGATCCAGCTTAGAGAAGTACTTGGCTCCATTTAATTCATCGAGTAGCTCGTCAATTGCTGGAATGGGAAAGCGATCTGGTACGGTGGCCTTGTTCAATGCTCGATAGTCTACACAAAAGCGCCAGCTCCCGTCCTTCTTCTTAACCAATAGAATAGGACTTGAATAAGGGCTGGAGCTTGGACGAATGACCCCTGCTACCAACATTTCTGCCACTAGGCGCTCAATCTCATTTTTCTGTATGTGGGGATACCTGTAAGGTCTTACATTAATAGGTTCCAATCCCTCCTTCAGGTGAATGGCATGGTCCTTCTCTCGAGTTGGAGGTAACCCGATGGGTTGTTGAAATACGTCCCGGAATGTCTCCAATAGCTCTTGTATTGACTGTGGGAAGCCTCCCTTCACTGCTGTTTCCTTTAGAACCTCTGTAATACTTTCTCCCTTGCTTACGTTAGGAGTCGCCATTAGCGAACCCAGTTCAATCGCCCATCCTGGCATCCCCTGTTGCAGCACTTTCATGAGCGATTGCAGTGACGCTGGAGTTTTACTCAGACTTGGATCCCCTTGCAATACCACGTTCGAAGTGCCTCTTTTAAACTTCATGGTTAACTTCTGCCAATTAAACTGCACATTGCCGATAGGTGCCAACCACTGTATTCCCAGGATTACATCTGAACTTCCCAATTTGAGAGGGAGATAATCTTCTATCACCGTGAGTGATTGCAACGTTAACACGACCCCTTTGCAAATTCCACTGCCTTTTACGACCCCACTTGTGCCCATCATCACTCCGTAATTGGCTGTCTCTGCCACTGGTAACTGTAACTTCTCTACCAAAGAGGTTGATATAAAATTGTGCATAGCTCCATTGTCAATCAGCACCACTACCTCTTCGCCGCCGATCCACCCCTTGAGTTTCATAGTGTGTGGCTCCGTAAGCCCGACCACCGAATTCAAGGATAACTCGACATTGTTCACCTGTGTCAACTCTTCTGTATCCTCTGATTCCCCATCTTCGTCTGGTTCCACTTTTCTCTCCTCCTCCTCCTCTTCCTCGTTGACAACCAGTACTTGTAACTCCTTCTGTCTGCAGCGGTGACCTATATGATACTTCTCGTCGCACCTGAAGCACAACCCCTTATCTCGTTTTGCTTGGATCTCCGCTCCTGTCAGCCGCTTGAACGGGGGCCGTTCCATGGATGAAGGAGGTCGCACTAGTGAAGAAGGAGCTCGGTTTGGACTCTAACTCACTGTTCGTTTTTCTGGTCGAATCGGCTGTGATGGACTCCCTTTCCCCTGCCGCTGCCTCTCCTTCTCTCGAATTTGGTGTAAGAAGGTGTTTCGGTCCTCAATCCTCTGAGCCAACTCCATTATCGCCTGCAATCCCCTTGGATTAGACATCATCAGCTCGGCTTGAATCACTTCGTCCAATCCATTGATAAATACCGCTGATAATGTGTCTTCGTCAAGTTGCTTCAACGAGAAGGACAAAACTTCAAACTGCTCTCGATAGGTTGCTACCGTGCCCTGTTGTTTCGCCGAGAAGAATTGTTGGTGGAGAGAGCCTGGTTGATTGTCTTGAAACTGTTGGAGAAGACGTTCCTTCAGTTGCACCCAACTAGCGATCGGCCTTCTTGAATCTTCCCATTGATACCACGACAACGCTACCCCTTCGAAGCATACCCCTGCTGCCGCTATCTTCTCCACCTTTGATAACCCATTAATGGCGAAATAGCGTTCTGCCCTAAAGATCCATGCGTCTGGGTCGGTTCCAGTGAACACGGGCAACTCTAGTTTGCGGTGCGGGTTTTCTCCCATATACCCTTGTGTCCGACCCATCATCCCCTCGAGTGGTGTCGTCTCTGTCGCTGGTTCCGCCGTTGCCATGGAAGAGCGAGCTCCGCTTGACTTCGCCTGATTCCCAGCTCCATGGTTTCGCCCTCTCAACACCGCTCGAAACCCTTCATCTATCTTTTGGGTAAGTGTCTCTACCGTAGTTGATAGATCCACCAGGCGTTCTTCCAATATCGACAATGTTTCTTCCACCTTATCCATTCTAGTTTCCATTCTAGTTTCCATTCTTGTTCCAGGCATAACCCCAGCGATTCAGGGCTCTGATACCAATTGATAGGTTCTGACCTATCACTCTCACTCACAACCTCACCGTTAACAGAAGAACCAAGGAAAATTGAGAAGAAAATGGAGATTTGCAATTGTAGAAGAAGAAGAAATAGTTGTATTGATGTACTGGTAATAAGTAATCTGTAACAAACTCAGTTAGTAGAAATAACAGTCATGGAGGACATTCGAGAGGCCTCCTCTCTCCCTCAATTTACTTCATACAACTTTCTTGACCTCTCTCTCTCTCGTTACACCTTTTATTCTCTAATCCTAACAAACTCCAGCATCTCTAACAACCTTGTCCATCTCAGCCTCTCATCATTCTCCTCTTGTCAGCTGCTAACAACTTTAGACCTTTAGGTCCCTCCTTGGGTTGCTTGGTCCTCCTCTTGGGCAGCATTGGCTTTGATGGGGTCCCACTTGGCTGCACTCTTTCTTCTTGCATATGTAAGACGTATTGGGGGCCTACCCGCTGTTGAGATCATATCATAATATGTGCTGTCTTGTGGTTTGTGTTTAATAAGATTAAGCCTTGCCATCCTCATCTTTTTATATTGATTACCTTCACATGATATGTTGTTTCTTGTTTGTGTTAGCATTGGATTGAGCAGAAATTAGAAGGCAAGTAAAGGGATTTTATTTTATCTTTTTTGTTAAAGCTGTTTTGATTGCATTGATGCCGGAGTTTGTCAGTAAAGAAGGCATGTTTTTTTGTTCTGCTAATGTTTGATTTCCCTTCTTTCTTTTGGGTTTTTGTGGCGCTTTAATGGTCTGCATTATGAAATCCTGAATTACTACTGATTTTGGTTGCTGTTGATTTTTATTTGCTTTAACAACTTTTTGCTTTTCTTGAATTCTAAGGGTTTTTGATTGTGCACAATTGATAGTGCCTTGATCTTGGTTGATCTATTTTTTTATATGAAGCAAATTGTGTCTGTGCTGATTTGTTTTTGTTAAGAATAATTTCATAGTACTTGAGCTAAGTACAATATTTCTTTCTTGTCTCCTTTTCCAAAGAGAAAGAAGGTTCTCCTTGCAAGGATAAAGAAAATCATGTCTTGGGATCTCAACAGTCTGATTTTGATGGCAGTTTCAATGTCAAGGAGCTCAAGGATGAGGTATATTCTGCTTTATATTCTCTGACTTGTGACCTCAAGTGTGTGGTTTGATACCTTTCTTCTGTTCTCAACTTAAGTGGAAGCAAGCTTATCTCAATGAATTAAGTCATCATCAACTGTATTGCATGCAAAGAGTAAGAATTGTGATTTACTCTCTACTGAAAAATCTCATTTTGGCAAAGTCTCTGAGAGGGATAGGCCTATTATTGGAATGGTTGCTGCACACTGGAATGATGATGAGCCTACTCAAGTTTCACCCAAGGGGTGGGATGGTAAGGGGATTCCAAATTCAACTAGTAAATACAAAGAGGTGTGTGTAGTCTCTATCTACATATTCTTATTTGATTTTTTTTTAAAAAATTTTAAGGTGGTTGTATTTGTTTTTGAAAGGTTTTGGTCATTGCTACAGGATCGGAAAGTAAGTTGGCATGTGACACCATTTGAGGAAAGGTTAGAAAAGGCATTATTTGAAGAGAGTTTTATCTCTCAAAGGTATTGGATGCTTTTCCTTCATTCCATGAATGTTTTTTCTTTTGGGAAATTCATTCCATGAATGTTTAATGCAAGTGAGGTTAGCATGTTATATATATATTACCAGTGCAAGTGGGATGATATTTTGCCTCGTTTTAAATCTTTATTTTTCCAGTCCAGTATTGCTTGAAGTTGTTAGTTTTTAGGATTTATTATTTGTCTTTTTTCTTATTGTTTTTTATTTTTTGGAAAATTTTCTGGGTCTACATATTTAAGATAGATAGGGACTGTTATTCGGTGTGATGATTAACACTTCAGTTTCCCAATACAAAACACGGGGTCAAGTCTAGAGTATAACCAGTTTGCACTAAAATGCCATAAGTTAGGTCTTTCACCAGCCCCCTTTTAAGACTATCCTTTGATGGGACTTATTTTGGGTTGTGGTCCATAAGTTAGAAAATACTCTACGTATGTACCTGAAGCCTTTTCATTTGTAATATTGTCCATAATTCCAAGAAATGCAAAGAGTAGGACCTATTATTTTGTGGCAACTAGTCCACGCCCTAGGAAGATTAAGAGTACAAAATTCGAGTAATCTATTGAAAACTCCAAAATTCAAGTAATCTGTTTTTCTTTGTGGTTGCTGCAGAGGGATATGACTCTTGACGACTGATTTCAGAGCACTTGCTGCCTATTAAATCAATTTCGGATTAGGGAACAGTAGTCAATCATGTCAAATAGGTTATTTGTTTAGTTATTTAATTTTTGGAACCTGAAGCTTTCAGATGTTGAGTTTTTAGCATTCAACGTTTACCTTTTGAATATGATTGATGTACAGATCTCATTACTGATGCAGAATATTAAGGGGGGGGGGGGGGGGGGGGGGGGGGGGGGGGGGGGGGCGCCGTGTGTGGTGGTAAAGGATTTTTCGGCTGGTGGGTGGGGATTGTTTGTGGTGGGGTTCGGTGAGGATATGGGGTTTGAGGGGAGGCGTGGTTGTGTTTTGGGTGGGGGGTATTGGTAGGGGTGTGGTAAATTATTGACACTTAAAAAAAATGCCGTAATAGCTTACATTATTACGGCATTTTTTTAAAGTGTCGTTATAGCGGCATATTCCAAAGTGTTGTTATAAATTGTCGCTATAACATAATGCAACACCACTTGAAATGGCACTTTGTCAAAATGCCGTTATATGTTATAGCGGCATTTTTTTATATTATAAGGGCACTTTTGAAGTGCCGTAATAAAAAGACTTTCTTTGTAGTGTAATGACAAACAAAGCTTATTTGATTCATCTAGATCACTCAGTTCAGCTATGATTTTTATCTGTCTTAATATGAATGCCATCATTTTGCTGCGATATACTTAATATGTCTTATTTAATTTTATTTTTTTTCCCTTCTGCTGTTTAATTTAATTCATTCACATAATATTGTTCATCTATGAATACTGTTTTCCTAATTGGAATTCAAACCCAGATTGGTGGTGCAAATTAAGAACTTGAGTGGCATACAAAGTATAATAGCACTTTTGTCAATCAATTTATTGGATCAGCCAACAACTATTTTATCTTGCTTATGACAACTAGATGGGGTTGGTGATATGTGTCCAGTTATGCCATTCGATCTTGTCAGAAAAATGTCCATAATAACTTTTAAACTCACTTCATATCAACTCTATACAGGTCCTTCCTGGTCTTCTTTATAATTAGCCCCTTTGGATCTTCCAACCTACTCAACTTTATACCTTTCAGCTACCTCCATATTTGTAAAGGACGATAACCTGGTGTAGGTCTCACTGAGGCAGAGCCTTGTGAGTGGTAGACTAGCAATAAGCCTTGACTTTGGCATGTTTTATTTAACATGCCCAAAATAAATCAACAAAACTTTATTTTATTACCAATTGGATCTACTCCAGTCTCTTTGGTATGTTTGTTGCTTGTCATTCCCCACAGTTTTTTCACACATCCATCTCAACATCATCTACTCTATTATGTTCATTCTATGTATTTATGGCTTCTTAGTTGCTCAACTTTCTGTGCTATATCTTGTATTTGGTCTAATAAAATTTACCTTATTGAGTGTGAGGCATCAATAATAAAATACTTTAGAGGCACCTCTTTACTAGCCATCCAGCATCAACTATTCTCACAAAAGTTATTATTCTCTCATATATGTTATTTACAATAATGTATGTGCCTGGCATGCATTTATTATATATGTCAGAATCGGTATACTTCAATTCAGATGTCAATGAAGTTAGTGATGATATTTCCATGAAATACAAAATCATATATCTGCAACATCTAAAGCTATATTATATATGATTTAGTATTACTTCTTTTTTAAATACTATTGGACACCACCATTTATGGTGATCTTCCTTTCTTTACACTACACTAAATTGCAAGTTTCCTATGTAACTGATTCTGTTCATGGTGTAGGTCTAGTTTTTACTCATGGAAAGCAACGAAATTCTGGGACCAACAGAGCAGAATTGTTCAGAAGAGATTCCATCACTTTTCAAACATATAACATCTTGAGCTGCTGCTGGCTTAATTTAATAGTGTTGAGGATAGCAGCAGCCTGAATACTCATTGTCAACCAAGCGGCTCTCAAACCTCCAGTCCATTATCTGACGTAAGTGATACCTCATTTGATTTGGATAGGGCTAATTAGTCTGGGGTCCCCTTTAAGTCCCATTTATTATGCCTTTAGGATTGAAGCTCCATTTGTTTATAAATAAGTTATACATATTGCAGCCAAACTATGACATGGCAAATCAATTCCTTTATTTCATATATACGAATACCTTTCATACAAGTATATTGTATAGATTACATATTTTTTTGGCATTAAAACATGTAATTAAAACCACGCGGAACCATCATATCTTCTCACAATAAAAGTCATTCTAACATATATGATATCATGACTTTTATTGTGCACCCCTAAGGTGGGGATTCAATTGATATATTCTTCTGACAATAAATAAGCCAACTGAGAAGAACCTTGTGGTGATTTTGCAAACCTTTGAATTAATTCCATGGCAAACCTTATATTACATTACTTTTATTTGATTATTTCAATTTAAATACTATTATAGCTGTCGTAAATGAGGAAAAATTCTTTTAGTGATGCCTGCTCAAGTGCTTTGGCTGGATTTGCATTAATTTCTTTAGAATGGTGTGTAATAATTAAGGTATATTATCATTTTATAGGTGTTGCTTGTGGTAACTAATGTTGAAGTGCTTCTACAAAAGCCTTTTGGTTCTTCCTGTAGTGGCATGGAGTATGCATGTGTTTAGTATGGTCTCAAAATAAAGCCAAATTAGGATCTGAAAATATGGATATATGCTTTCAGGTCCCAGGGTAAAATATGATTGCCTCTTTTCTTTCAAATGATCTTTAAGAAGACATTTTCTTATGCTGAATTTGGCTGCGGCAACCAAAGAAGTTCCTTGTTTCTTCTTGTGTTTGTTCTAAAAGAATTTTCCCAGGTTGTTATAATAATATTTCTTTTTCTTGTGTGATCTACTGCAGGCTTTCAGATCCACTATAGTATCAGTGATGCTGAATGGGATATCATCTATGACAAATTGGGTAAACGTGTGCAGAGGGGATGCTAAAATTGTCCTTCCTTGGCTGGCAATTGGTGATTAGGCAATAAAGGTAACTTTTTCCCGGTTTTTACAAAACTTTACAAAATTATTCTTTCCTTGTTATTTTTTCACTATACGATTAGAAACTAAGTCTTACAATTAAGAAGGCCACATCATGATTTGTAGAAAAAAGTTTAAACAGGCAAGTTAAGAATCCACTAGCAGGTAGTAAACTTATATTTGCCTCAGCTCACTAGCAGGTAGTAAACTTATATTTATGCTCAAATTAAGGACTGTATTTTGATAATACAGCAGTTACTATGTGCAAACAAAAGATGCCACCGTTCATTCCCAGTTTATTGTTTCCTTTTCTTTTAGGAATTGGCTAAAGCATTTGTAGCAGCTCCATCCATGTGGATTCATTAGTGATGATGGGATGGTAGTATTACATGTGCTTGATTTGTTAGTGCTCATTGAAGTTTGATATTCATGTTTTCCTTTCGTCATTTCCATGGTGCCACTAATATTATTTGTTGGTGTTGGGATTTGTAGAAGATAACAACCTAACTATTGCTGTAGCAGCATCCATAGCAATCTATGAACTGAAGAAACAATGGCAGATAGAAAAAATGGTTGGAGATTTATGATGAATCAAAAAGAAATTGTAGGATAAGTCTATAAATGTGTGTGCAAACTTATGAAACCAATTTTTTGATGTGGAATTTTTTTGTTTCTTTCTATTTGTTTACTCAATATGTGGTTTGGAACTTTGGATATCAAATGTTAATAATGTTTCCTACTTTATGTTCTTTTATTGCCTACCTACATAATACCACTTACTATTTGAATTTTTGTAAATACATATTATCCTTATCTTCAAAATGCAAAACATGTGCCTTTTTGAAAATCCAATTCATACAAATTAGTAGGTCTAGATAATCTTGTAACTTTTTTTATAGTATCGTCAACACCATATATTAAAGGTCTTTAGGTAATATTGTTTTGTTCGTCATTTCTAATTATACAACTAATTGGAGGAATGATGCCTATTTTAACCTATCCCTTACGTTGTTCCTAAATTTCATGTATATTTAGTTCTATATAAAATAAATTAGTTCTTCTTTTCCTCTGTTTTATATGTTCAATAATGTTTTTGTGTCTCTAGGTCCCTAATTATTTCTTCATATTTTTTTATTCGCTGGTAGTTTACATCATTGATCGTGTTCTTGACAAGCTAATTGGCGATCCAAGGAGATTTTGTCAAACTACTAGAATTCTCATTCCAAACTTAAAATACCTAAATATGGGTGGATGTTGAGCGTTGTCTAGCATGCAAGATGATTACCGTGGTTGGATGGAGAAGGATCAAAGAACCCACAATTTTAGAAAAATAGAATATGGAAAGCATATTCATTCATATATCAAATGCTACGGATTTATGTTTAGGTAGCGTTTGGGATTGCTAGTGCTTATAGATAAGTACTTAAAAGATAAGTTGGCTTATTAAGTACTTATCCATAGTTATAAAAAAGTGTTCATATGACAAGTTTGGTGTTTGGTAAACACATTTATTTAAGCACTTAATTTTGAAATTTGAGAACACTCTCATACAGTAAATAGCATGGGTCTGGGTGGAAGTTTTCAATCAAGAAGTTTTAATTTCAAGGAGACATGCAAAAGTAGCATCTCAGTAATTCTATGTTACCAAGATCCCGTGAGGGAAATGTTGTCTAACAGTGATTTTTCTTCCTAGGAGCAGACTAATGACTCTCATAGCTGGAAGCAACTAACACATAATATTTACAAAAAAAAAGGGAAAACCGTAGTTTGGTCTGAGATTCAATACGATATCCTGTGAAGTTAGGTTTGTTGTTTATGACTTTATCCATATCCAAATTTTCAAGATGAACAGGACGAAAAGAAAATGACCCGTGCTTCTGCTCTGTTCTCAGACTCGTTCAATAGCTTCCTCATGGCATTGAGATAGTGCCCAGTATTTTAGTTCTGATTTATTTTTCTTCTTCCCAAAAATCGTTGTTCGATTTTCTTCCTATCCTACAGTAATGGAAGCCTCAGTGAGGGTTTTGCATTCTTCAAACCTCAATCGCCATCTTCGCTGCAGGCATGATCTCAGGTTCATGCCTAAACTACACTCACCTTCTACCTTCTCATACAAAATTTTCGATGAACCTTCAAAACCCACACCGTGCAATTGCTTTGTTTGCGAACGATCGCAACAATCTTCTCGCAGGAAATTGCCATCATTATGTATTCTTGATCGATTTTCATCGTTTTCCCCCTCGCAATCTTCTGCATATTCTCCGCATTCCAATCCGTTATGGTTTCTTTTCTCTCTTTTTGAATCTCTGCTCTCGAGTCCTCGTGTTTTAGACGAGCGTTTCAATCGAGCTATATTTGATCCAAATGATAAACTCTTCGTGTGGCAACGAGCTTGGGGGCGTTGATGGTGGCGATTTGGGGTTTTGTCAAGAGTGAGGGCCTGTTTTCACTATTGTGTTGCTCGGTTGGCTTGGAGCGAAGCAAAAACACCTGAAGAGGTATGTGGATTAGTACACGTCAAGGGGAATTCAGGCGGTAACATTTGTTGAAGAAGAGTTCTCGCAGAGAAAATTTTGCAGAGCTCGATCGAGATAGAAAAGAGAGGAGCTTATCGTAATAGTGGAAGGAGAAGCTCGTCTCAAGAGCTTCTCCTTACGGTTCTCCTTCTTCTAGTGCTTATGGATAATCACTTACCTATCTGACATAACCAAATAGTTTATTAACTTAAACAAGTGCTTTAATAAGTTATAAGCACTATTAAGCACTTAAATAAGCAACCCCAAACGCAGCCTTAGTTTCCCTGTCAATCAAAATTGATCTTCATTTGTAAATAGGATCATGATTCATATATATTATTGGGACCTTGGTCATATATTTTGGGATGATATCGTCTTCCGAAGGGTTGCTGCGGCAGACCCTCCAGCCACCCTGGATACTTCCACGTGTAGCATCCAATGGTGGCTGTTCATTTAATGTGAAATGTTATTGAAGTGACATTTCACATTGAAAAATATGAAAGAACAGTCATTGTTCGATGCTTCACGTGGCAACATCCTAGGATGGCTGCAGGGTCTGCCGCAACAATACTGGGGCAGATGATTTCTCCCCATACATTTTTGCCTTTCAAAAATCTGGTGACAGCTATACTAAAACCCGTTGTATGTATTACGGCAACCTGCATTATATTTTCTTGTCTTCAAAATCCAGTTATAGTTATACCAAAAGCCTATCCAATGATCAAATTAAACTTGTGTTTGATATATCCTTTTGATTATTACACATCTATAAAACGATGGGTTTTGTTTGATTCAACTGAAGCAATATCTTCATTATAAGTGACACAGGCAACGTGTAATTTATAAATTAAATTTCATCTTACTCATCCAAATTCCATTGGTTTTTTTCTCACTTTTTTTGAACATAATATATTTTCTAAGTTTCTTAACTAAAGTGACCATTAGAAATTTAATTTAACAAAATTTTCCTTTATATAAAAATAATAGCTATGACAAATATAAACAATTCTGTTAATCATAAGAAAAAGAGACGTTAATGTTTGGGCCGGGTCTGGCTGCTGGAGGACCGCTGACCTCCCGAGTGTCTTGGAGACTGATATCTAATTGGTACTAAGATTAGGGCTTCGTCTACTGATTTGGGTTTGGAACATTTTGCCTTTTGAAAATGTTTAAAAAAAAAATTTGTAACACAAAAAATAAGATAATTTTTTTCTTCAGTTGTTTTTTGTCTGCCTTATTGATACGAGTGGTAGACAGCCGCTAAAGTGGTGTACTACTTATTTCTACTAAAAAAATGATTTCTTAATAAGAATCTTTAACTACTCATAAAGATTCTGTATCCTCTTGACCAGTGGTGTCCTACTTATTTCTACTAAAAAATGACTTACTCAAAATCTTTAACTATCCTCATAAAGACAAATATATGTCTCTATATCTTTGAGTGGCCCTTACTCCGCAAGATCTCAATCTTGAATTAGGTTTTAAACAGAACATTAGTTTAATAAGGTGAAAACTTCCTAATTATGATCACCAAGAAATCTTCTAAAAGCACTCTAGATCCACCACAATAAGATGAGAGCTCTCACCTGAGCTATCATAAGTGCAACATAAACACTAGTAGTAAAAGGATATAAAGGACCCAAGTCACCTTCTGGTCGCTTTGATCGGACGCGATCACCAACCTTCCACATTCGTGTTCGACCTATCTTGGCCATAGGGAAAGCTGGTAGGCCATCCTTTTCCTGTTAAGCAAAGGTGCAAAAATCATTTGTTCACTACAGTTATTCCGGACAAAATGGATTTTCAAGACAAGATTAAAGGTATTACAAAATGTGATCAAAAACCAAAAAAATGTAGCAAATAACTGAAAAAACATACATAAAAACGGCGGCCAGCCAAGATAACACTCTGGATCTCACAACCACTAGCAACATCTCTATAGCACTCGTCAAGGATATCCATACAAGGATAATATGAGGCACTATATGCCATCTCGAATTCTTTCTTCCCATTCTCTGATAAGGCATTATATACACTCAACATGCCTTGTCATGGCACAAGACAAGTACACTCTCAAATGCATATTTATTAGAAAGAAATCATCAAATGGTTTAAAGTATTGCCCAAAATTGATGTAGATCAGCAGCTTGTATCAATATCAGAGTAATTAATTCCAAGACATATAATTGTTACAGGCAATTCAATACATGAAAAGATCCATGATTCCAACCAATATCTTAAATTGATTCAATCAAATTCACTGATATATATCAGGATTCTGGCAATCAGCATCAGACCCAACAAATACCATTACTTTAAACCTCATTATCAACACAGAATCTTAAAAGAACAAAACCTTTGATGATATTTTCTTTGATATAGTCCCAGTAATGCACTCAACAGTATTCTGGTAAGCAAGTTCTTCACTCATCCCATGGCCAGTGTACCTTCTAAACAGTGATTCAACAATTCCATAAACACCACCAAGTAAAATGCCTGCATTTAAGACAAGTGATAATCAGACATCGGCTTCGACTATAAGTGCCAATAGGTTATTATGAACCTACCTCGCTCCCCAAAAATATCACTCTTATACTCCTGTTCTAATGTTGTGGCAAATGTAAATGGAGAACCCAAGGCAACTGACCAACCCAAGGCAACGTCCTTTTTTTTTTTTTTGGTGGAAACCCAAGGCAACGTCAGTAGCTCTACCATCGATATCCTGAATAAAACAGAGAATAGTTAAATTTGAACATATACAGAATTATCTTCTTGGATGAAAACAGAATGGCAAAAGTTTGCTGTAAAATTAATCTAAAAATAGAAGCATGTGATGTACAACAAAGACCTGATGTACAGCAAAACTGGAATTGATTCCTGCACCATTTATCTCTTTGCCTTGAACATAGAGTCTCCTCACAGATGGACCCATTCCCTTGGGGCAAACAGCGATCACTCTAATATTACTAGGAAAATCAAGCCCCAAGAACTGTAAATCAAGCCCCTCACAGACGAAACCCATGAGAGAGCCCAAGTATGCTGTTTGGATTCATGTTAGAGAATAGTTTCTCATTGTCATCCGCCTAAAACACATGGTAAAAATCCAGAACCATGCGAAAGAGAAATACAGAAGATGCCATTGAAGAAGCGCATACAAGCCTGACGGATACATATACAACTACACAGAGCTTGAAGTAGTTACAAAATCAAGTTAGCAACCAATCACTCTCTCTCTCACACCCTAAATGATTAAAGGATACAGAGGAAAGAGATATGGGCATCAACTGAATTAATAAACTTTTTCTCTTTTCCATCAATGATGGTTGGTGTGTGCTCTGGAGAGTAGCACAACCCAAAAGTTACACTAGAATTCCAGCTCTACATGGGAACAAATATTCTGAACCTGGGTTGCCATAACTTGCAAATAAGCACAAAGGAGTGGATATAGTGTGTATACCACGTGTTAGGAAAGAAGAGCAGTGATTTAGGCTGCTAACAATTGAAACTATAAAATTTGCCCACTTGTGCAGCATCAGAAATCAATAGCAACAAAAGATCACTGCCTGAAACAGTTTCCCATACATCACCCAGAGTTCCATTCTCTTCAGTAAATCCAGCAGATCGAGCATCAGCAAATGAGCGGGATCCTTTTCGTAGTCCAATCTGTATCATGAAGTGACAATGCAGAATTCTGATTTCTTATAAATCAAATGATCGATCACATCATAAGCATTTGTAATGTTGAAATTTTAGTAAATATGCTGAATGAAATAATCTAGGGTAAATTATATAAACTTCCCTTGAGGTATGCACTAATCGTAGATACCTTCTTCATGTTGCTGAAATAACACCATATTCCCTTAACTTTTGTAGAAAGGTCACACTAACCACAACTCCATTAAGTTGCCATCCAAATTTTCGACGGAGATGGCTAATGTCAACAATCTTCTAAGTATTAGAAGACAAATTTGTCCTTCAAATTAATTTTCTAGTGGGTTAGGAAAAAGGGAAAAAGGAAAAGGAGGAAGAAATTTTAAAGACGAGGGTATTTAAGTAAAAACAAATAAGAACTTTTAAGTTTAATAAAGGAAGTTTTCTGAGAAGGGGAAAAGTGTTATTTTGGAAACATGAAGGGAGGTAGATTTAACTAGTGCAAACCTCAAGGAAGGTTTTTGTAATTTATTGAATAATTTATCGTAGAATTTCACCTTGATCATAATATCAGACTTCATTCTGCAAGCGAATCCCTCGGATTCTGAGCCTGAGCCGGACCCTACGTGGATTCAAAGATAGCATATACTTAAATTAGTTGATAAAAGAGACTCATCTCTCAGAAATAAATGTAACCGACTTTTTAGAGAACATAAACTTTTGGTATCTTCTGCTATCAGTCTCCCCAGAAAAATTCATATAAAAGAAATAAAAATGCCAACGAATCAATGAAGCTGACTGGATAGAGAAACCAAACTTTTAGTTACATCACTTATTAGTTCCCACAAGATTATTTCATAAAAAGAATATAAAATATAAAAAAACTTCATAAAACAGATAAGATCGTGAATTCCATAAATAGTGATATCTATCCCATAACAATCAGAGACAACCATATTAGGGAGATGAAAGTTCATATCCTAAATTCATATATATTCCAAATTCACCTCACCATAGTGACTATCATCTCAATCATTTTGAGAAAAATCAGAATAATATCCTTCTTGAAAATGAAGCGTTGCTGCAACTAGAATGGTTACTGTTCTAAATAAGGATCACTTGAGTTATAAGTATGACGAAATCACTACTCAAAGCCCTGAGCATAATGGAGATTCCAGACTCACCTCCACCTCCACTGCGTATGCAGGCCACCTCCACTATTTTGTCGCAAAAGGCAATTTGTGTGCCACGTAAGATACTTCTCTTGAACTATTTTCTATTCATGGTTTACCAGACCGACTTTCAGTTTTAAAAAACTTAAAAGTAACTCTGGGTAGCAGCTTTTCAGTAGAGAATACAAACAAGGGCTTACTTTAGCTGATTTGCTTAATGCCCTTGAATGCATCCGGCAGCGAATGGAACAAATCCCTCCTCCCTCTAACAATATACTACAAAAAAAATAATAATAATAATAATAATAATAAACAAATCTACATATCTATATTACTATTAAAAGCATGAATTATCTTAAGTGTTTTCAATTTTCACATACCTAAAATAGCCTTCCCTGTACTATTTAATTTCAAAAGTACTGTTTCATTTTTAATATTAGTTATGTGAAAATAAAATCAAACTAAGCAAATCCTCCAAAAAAAACGAAAAGGAAAATCCCATTAATAAGCAACAATAAAATAGACTTAATGTTAATAGGATTATTATGTGTTGTGAGTTATGATTAATGTTAATCCTATTTTATTGTTGCTTATTAACTTTGTTTTTGAAAAAAATAAAATTTTTCAACAATCGATTGCCTATTTCCAGAATGCAATATTTTGTAATATTAGTACAGTGTTAATATTTGCATTAACATAAGTAATTCATCTTTTTAACTATTATTTAACTATTCAATTTTATGTGCAATTATTTTGATCATGTGTCTTCAATTTGTTCCTCTGGAACCATGTTTTGGTAGGAGCTATACTTGGTTATGGAGTCATTACAAAGAATTATGAATTATTTTTTGATGTCTATGTGATGAAAATCTTGTATGTCTCTGATTTACTTAAGGACAAGTTCAATTCTAAGAAGAGGGAAGGAGGTTGTTTCTTCTAAGTATAAAATATATTGAAATGGCTTCACGAGCAGCGCATGTGCCCTTTCACTAATAAATAACAAAAATGAACCAGCAAAGACAAATAAAATGAAAAATTAATATTAAGGCTGCGTTTGTTTCGATGTAAAAGGTTTTTCTTTGGAAAACATTTTACATCGGAAAATGTTTTCGGGAAAATCAAAGTTTTTCAACTGTTTGGATTGACATTGGAAAATAGACTTGAAAATGAGAGTTTTTCATTTTCCTCTGTTTGGAACAAATAAAAAAAATCAAAGAAAATGACCTGAAACTTGCTATAACCTGTAGGCTCAAAAAATTTGGATCAATCAAAGTTTCATTAAAAAAATATACATAAACGATTTAAAAAACATAAAATTAAAAATTCTAAATAATAACTAACAACGTTCTAAGTCAAGTAAAATAAAACTATAGTCACAATTACTGAAAAATAACAATTTCAAATGCTTGCATTAATTACTATAAAATAAAGTATTAACTAAGACATGTAAGTACTAAAGACAATCTAACAATTAGTGCTTCCTTTATATCATTTTATTTGGGTCAAATTTCTGCAACCAATATTTACGAAGCTTTTCATTCTTAGCCAGGAATGCTTGTGCAATGTCTTTGTGTTGCACAAGATAATCAAAAGCTGATGTAAGAAATGTATCCTCAAAGCCTTCAATCTTCATTATTTCTTCATATAACACATTAGTAATATGATTGCCAGATAGCTCAGTAATTGCTTCTGCAACTTTTCCAATTTGCATTGCCATTATTTCAACTTTTTCTTCCATGCCTTTAGAAGAACGCCTTCGCTTTCCATGTTTTCTGATTTCCTTTTCTACCGAATTTTTGGAATGTTGTTGCTTGTCTGTCTGTGTGTCAAATACGATATCTTCGATGCCATTGACGTCATCAACAAGCTTGTTTTCATCTTCATCACACAATTCAATGGGGGTTTCTGTGTCATTAAAGCTTTTGGTAAAATCTCCTCTTGCATGATCATCCCCGCACACAAGAGCCATCTCCTCGTACATGTCTATTGGCTTATTCAAAAACTGTGCTTTAGTAGGATGTGCCTGAGTTCAAAACAACAGATGATTACATATGTATCATATTATTAATAAATAAGTTATAAAAGGGAAATAAATAATATAAAATCACACCCTGTCATACCTTAACATATTCAGAATATTCCTTTGGACCCGCTTTGATAACTTTAGCGTCTTCATCCCATCCAAACCCAGAATTATTGCGGACTTCTTGTATTTTACTCCATAATGCTTTGGTAGTTCTGTAATGATTGATCACATGTCCAGTTTGGCATTCAACTTCAAATGCTTTAGTTATGGCTTTAGCAACACGGCTATAGGATTCACTTTTGAATCTCTTGTCAATTTTGTTTCCTATGCTCGCTTCTTCAGCAAGTATACGAAGAAAAAGATCATCCATTAATTTAGTCCATCTAAATTGCTTGATCTTGAGCTTTTTACTGACAAATCCTTCTTCCTTTTCCTTATCATTTAAGTTGTCTCTTTTGTTGGGAATACTTTCATCTTTAAACAAATCCATTTCTATTGCATTGAAAAAAAAAAAATACGCACATAAAAAAAATTGTCAAAGAAGGGACATAAGAAATATTCACTATTTTATTAATATCAAATAAACAAGATATGCCATACAAAGTGTCTTATTTAGAACAAAAAAAAACATCAAAATCTTTTTGTCTAGACATAAAAAAAAAACAAATTATTCTCTAGTTTTATAATCAACATACATCATATTGGCTATTACATCTCTTCTCATAGACCATTCTCTATTCTCTTCCCTCTCCTCTCTTTGTGTCCTTCCAGATCTTTGTGATCTAGCTGAAAACTCTTGATTTGTCTCATGCAAAAATCTATCATTAGGATCAACTCCCATTATATGGTTGTGTAAAACACAGCATGCAAGTACAACATCTACTTGGATTGCATATTTCCAGTATGGCTCCGCATCTAATACACGAAAACGTTTTTTCAACACTCCAAAAGCCCTTTCAACAGTATTTCTTAGAGATGAATGTCGAAGGTTGAATAATTCCTTTTCATTTTCAGGTGAATGGTTAGAGTATTCTTTTAGATGGTATCGAACACCTCGATATGGTGGAATAAATCCATTTCGAAGACCGTATCCAGCATCCGCGAGATAATATTTTCCTACAAGATTAGTCAACAGTTATTTATATTGTATAAAAATATACATATGTATTCTTTAGAGAAAATGACATTTTCAAACTACCTTCAGGAACTTGAAGTCCATTAGGTCTTGATAAGGCATCTTCTAAAATTTAAGAATCATGTGCTGATCCTTCCCATCCAGCAAGCACATACATAAATTTCATATCAAAAGAGACAGCTGCCAAAACACTTTGTGTTAATCCATTTTTTCGTCCACGAAATCTCCCTTGAATTGTGATAGGAACTGAAGCACGAACAATTGTCCCATCTATCGCCCCAATACAATCCTATTGGTTATTAATAATATAGCAAATGAGTTATATACTTCAAAAAATATATACATATTTCATAAAGTAAAAGAGCATTATTAGCCACTAAATTCTTACCTTGAACCATGGCCAGTATCTTCGATTATTCCGAATCTCTAATGGCGTAGAAGACTGTGGTGGTCTAACAAGATCTTTATGTAATGTTATGACTGCTCTTAAAGTTTTCTTGAAATATCGATGTACAGTCTCTACAGATCTAAAGAAACGAGAACCAATAACTCGTAATCTCACATTGTGACCAATGATGTGGAGGAAAATTAATAATTGTTCTTCCACAGTTACATTCAATGTCGGTCGAAGTAGATCCTTTTTTTTCATAATATCACAAAGCCTCAAGAAAGCTTTTGGAGTCATGCGTATAATATCTGTACAATGTGATTCACTTCCATATATTATACTACTTATGTAAACTCCTCTATGTTTATCTCTGTTAGTATGAGGACTTCTCGGTATACTAGTATAGTTGATGGCTATAAGTGTTGTTAGACATGCAGACATAAGCGAGATAGTGGAGCCCACCACAACTTTGAAGATGACATTCTTGTCATTATAATCACCACCATTCATCTACAATCATTTATAATAATAAAATCCATAAGATAGCAAAAATACCAAAAAAAAAAAAAAAATACGACCTCCTCCTCAGGCTTTGTGTCCCTTGTCACAAGCATATACATGCACAAGTTTGGAGATATATACATATTGAAAAAAAAAACACAAGTTTGGAAATGCATATATATTGAAAACACACACACACACACTCACTCACAAACTACAAATTATATTTCATAAGGAAATAGGGAAATAAGCAAAGCTTCTCAACAAACTCTAACCAAAGATCACAAATGTCAACAGGGGATGGGAGAAAGCCGAGACATGGAAAAGAGAATTTTAGAAAAAGATGACTGAAAAATAACAATCCTGGAAAAATTTTCTTTTATCAATAAAGGAGAGGCCATGGGAATGTGAGTAGATGTTTCAAGTTCCTAGGGGCTCTGAGAAGGGATCTAGTGAGGGAAGAGATTATAAGCGGCAGCCAAGTACAACCAATAGATAAAATACAAAGAAATATGCATTCTCCTTTTATGTATATATATATATTAGGATGAGAAAAAAATATATATTGACGCAGTTTCGGTTCTCAAAGCCACTTAAGTCCAACAACCTTTACAAGGCCTGTATGGTATAAAATTCACCAGAAGCTGCCTGGTATGATATCCCAAATCTGTGATTCGATGAACTCCTGAATCAACATTCATCTATGCTCCATCTCAGTTATTAACCCAGGATTGAGGTTCAATTACTTCACCTTACAAGTAAATCTAACCCACCAAACATGCAAATCTACAATCAGAGCCATGTTGAATGGATGACCGCAGTTGCCTCAGCTCTTCAACCAGTCACTACCTGTGTCCTCTGTCTTACATGCTGAACTTACAAAACATTGCAAATGAATAGAACAGAGAAGATAAATTTTGGAGAGGCTTCTGCTACGTTTCTATCCAAAATCACCTTCAATTTTTCAGCATAAGACAATGGAATATCATAGCTGGTGTAGCTGGAAAATAGCAAGAAGAAAACCCGAAACTTGGTTTAAAGGAAAACGGGTTTAATCGGAACTCATCAGAGTTCTGGTTGGGAATTAAAATAAGGGGGATTGGTCGGAACTCTGATGAGTTCCGATTGGAATATCACCTTCAATTTTTTGAGTGACGAGTTTAATTGAGTAACGAGTTTAATCGGAACTCTGATGAGTTCCGACTGGGAATTAAAAGACGGGGGATTGGTCGGAACTCTGATGAGTTCCGATTGGGAATTAAAAGAAGGGGGATTGGCACATGTCGAGTAACGGGTTTAATCGGAACTCTGACCAAGCCAAGTTGGAGTAACGGGTTGAAATCTTTTATTAGTAAACTGAACTGATATTCAGTTCAGTTTGAGTTCTGGCTTGGTCAGTTGGATTTTGACCGCATGTTGCTGATGAGTTTCACCGCATGTTACAGAGAATAAGTTGGAGTTTTAATTCCCAGAGGAAGAATTGGCTTGGTTTCCAGAGGAAAATCTGTTACTCGAAGAAATTTATTGATAAAAGATTTCAACGCCTCCATTAAAACAGACGAATGCATACAAAGATTACATATTAGCAAAGAAGGAAAACTGGCTTGGTTCCCAGACGAAAACCCCAAAACTCGAAGACTTTTTCTGATAAAAAATTTCAACGGCCCATGTGCGCACCCCTATTTTCGGGCCGCACGACGAGGTGCATGAAGAAGTGATGCTCACCTCGGGACTGGTTTGGAGTCGCCACTGCCTGAGAGGTGCAGGCAGACACAAAAGGGGCACTTATTCGGGCCTAATGATTCTGGTCTGCGGCTTATTAGAGTTCTGAGTAAGTTCTCGGTTACGTCTAGGGAAGCCCGAAGACACCCTAGCCCGCCCCGTCGATTGACAGGTCCCGTGGGTCTCCTTGGTCTTGAGTCAACTTAATTCTCACCCTTCCTAGACCAGCATGCACACTTATTTAGTCTGGTGGGGACCGTTGATGGTGTGGGTCCCCTTTTTATTTGATTTTATCTTTTTATTAAGTTAATGAAGTGGGTCTGGTATGGGCCCCGTTGGAAGGCCCAGTGGATTCCAAATTGAGCTTAAGTCAAGCCCAAGGCCCAGTCCGGGTTATTGGGTAACCCTTATTGGATTATGGCCATTTGGTTTAAAGATTCAATTATATTTACACAATTTAGTGGGTTTGAGTTTTTTAGGGCCCATTGGGCTTGGACTTGGCCCAAGGGCAATTTAATCAAGTGGCCTTAGCCCATTTGTGAAAATGGGCCTTGGTTAGGCCAGCTAGGATGTGGGCCCCATTGAAGGGCCCAAGAAGCCTTGGTGGGCCCACTTACGCCCACAGTCTCAAAAATGGGCCTGGAAAACTCCAAGAAGCCCAAATAGTCAAATCTTATAAAGATGGGTCGGATCGGGTCCAACCGAGTACAAAAAGATGATTTTTAAATTATTTCTTTAATTTGCCCGTATTTATTATACGGACTGGGCTAAACCGTAAATGTACTACGGTTCAGGTCTGCCCGTATATTAAATACGGGCAAGCCTGGGCCGTACTTCAAATACGGTTTTCACCCGAATTTCCAGAAAACGCTGCAATAGCCTCGGGATTTGGTTCGTCCACTCCTTTTTGGTGTCTGCCGATTCCTGCTGAGGTTTTCCGCACTTCCAAATGGTTCAAATCTCCACTTCTTAGTTCGACGGCTCCTTTTTCGGCGTTCTTCTTCTTTGATAGAAACCTTCTTTCACGTATGGACACCCTACTTACCAAAGGTTCTCATATTGTATACAAAAGGAACAAACAAATTAAAATACCAGAGAAATAAAAGAGAACTAGCTTAAAAAGAAGGGATTTTCATATATGTCAAATAAAAGATCACCTTGCTTGTATTACCTAGTTCTGGTCTGTTGAAATTCTCCGGATGATTTTGGCAGCGCTTCCGCACTCCCTTGGATTTCCCAAAATGGGCTGGCAAAGAGCCCCCTCACTTTATGTTAAAAGGGGTTGGTGTTGAGGAGACATTTGGGCAGCGCTTCCGCGTTTCTTTATATTTCCAAATTGGGTTTTGAAAGGGGTTTGTTGGGTTCCTATATTTAAGGGATGAAAGAAAAGGTTTAATCAGAGTTTAGTGACAGCATAAGGGTATTTTGGGCATTATTTCGGGCTGGTGAGGTTCCGGCAGAACTTGGGCAGGGGTTGGATGCAGGAAAGTCGAGGAAGGAGAAGGGGGACGGCCTAGGGGACTTGCTTCTTCAAATGAGGGGGGTGGCCTCTCTATTTATAGGCAAAATTTTCGTGCCCGTATTTGAAGTACGGGCATGCCTTGCCCGTACTTGAAGTACGGGCGTGCCTTGCCCGTACTTCAAGTACGGGCGAAAAACGCACATTTTCAAATCTCGCAAAATCGGCCGTATGGGACGCGTGTCCCGCCGTATAGCGACACGCGTCCCCTTCTAGAAGCTTGCCTGTATTTGAAATACGGGCATGCCTCGCCCGTACTTCAAATACGGTCCAGCACGTTTTTAAAATGTTGGATTTCAAATCCTTTATTAAATTTGATTTATTTAAAGATTTTTATCCGATTTTTTGATTATTTTATTATAAAAACGAGATTCTTTTATTAAAATATTATTAAAAAATAAAGATATTTTTATTAAATGAATATTTTATCTATTTAATTCATTTATTCTGCTTTTTGCTGTTGTTTTGCCACATGGGCAGCTTTCTTACATGGGCAGCTTTCTTGAAACTTCAACTGCCCATAACTTTTCCGTCTGATGTCCGATTTCAGCAAATTTGGTGTCGTTGGAATCAGCTCGGAACACACTATCCACTGGGATCAAATTAGGTAGTTGAATTGGGGTTGAGCAAAAAGTCAACTTTCGCTTCCCCCAAAAGTTTGACTGGCTCATAACTTCCTCATCCGGACTCCGATTCTGGCAAATTCAGTTGCGTTAGAACCGTGTCGAAATGCTCTTTTCAATGAGAGGAAGTTTGATGGCCAATTCTCTTTGGATTTAAAAAGTCAATTTTCAGCCCCCTCAGGGTTTGACTTTATAATTAAAATTTTCATTTTTGCATTTTTTGGGGTGCAAAAATCAGGTGTCTACACCCCATTTAAAAAGACGAATGCATATAGATTACATATTAGAAAAGGAAAAAAAAAAGGTTAAATACGTACCTTAAACGGCTGAGAAAGGAACCTTGCTTTGCAACTGTGAAACAGAGAACAAGGGTAGCGAGAACTGAAGATAACGATAGAAGAGAAGCTCAGATATTGAAGACGAGAGAACAGTCCTGTAGCGATAGAAGAGAAGTTTATGATCGTGCTTTCGTTTTTTTAGGCAAAAGATAGATACGAGCGCTGATTTCGTTTTCCGGAAAACGACATACGGCATATTGAACGGTAAGTCGTTTTCCAGAAAATTGCTATTTTTAGGGAAAACTATTTTACATTATATTATATTTTACATGGAAACAAACACTTGGAAAACCCCACTTTACCCCGAAAACATTTTCCGCATTAGCTTTTACATCGAAACAAACGCAGCCTAAGAGACAAAGAGAGAACTCAACTTCGTTGCGGCCTGCAAGCGTGTTCTTCTCCTTCTTAAACACCTTCTTGAACACAGAGGTATTGAAATCAAGCGAAGCTGTGGGCCCCATTGCAGTCATGCAAACTGCAAGAGCGGATGCTCCCGTGGAAGAGGCATTTCTCGTCTAGACACGACTGACAAGATGCTTTGGGGTTTTACAATGCGATGATTCTAGGTGGTGACCTAAGGATTTGTCGTGTGGCTTTAGCTTCAGGGTTATAGGAGGTCTCGATTTTACTACAGGCTTCAGATCTCCGATCAGGATAGCAGCCACCATGATCGCCGGTATTCATTTCCTTCCTTTCCTCCCCTCTGTTGCGAATTCTTACTTGAGAACGCGTAACTCGTGACTTTAGTGGTAATGAACAGAGATCAACTTTCCGTGGTCGACCTATGATCATGAATATTAGGGTACTTCAAGCGACCTTCTGACCTCCCAAGAACTCAAGATTGAGCTTCAACTTTTGATGCTTTCCCTTATTCAATCTTAACATCTAGCTCCCATAATTTGAGCCCGCATCCTCTCGTTTGGATGGTCGTTCGAATGGTCATTCGAACGACCTCAACGCAACGCGTGTCTCCCTTTTAAACGAATGTGCCGAAGCAAAAACTAACGGACCGATTACGTTAGTTTCCGTTTTCGTTTTCAGCCGTGAGCCGTTACTTTTGATTTTCGGCCGAACCAGTCTCAACCACTAGACCAAAGAGGCATTAGACCGTGGTTCGCTCACGCATTCCTCTACCTATTCGAACGAAGTCGACGAACGCCCAAATACCTGTTCCGACGAGCGCGAGAGGCAGAGGATTTTCAAAAAATCCTTCAACGTATACAAAACCACCTTCCTCTTCAACATTTGCAAGCTTCTTGGTTTATCTCGTTCCTCTCCAACGAACGAAGGGCACCAAACTTCTTGGTTTACCTCCTTTCTCTCCAACGAACGAGAAACAACGTTTGCATCTTTCTTGGTTTACCTCCTTCCTCTCCAACGTTTGCATCTTTAACTGATTTGTAAGTGTTGACTTGATTAGTATCATTTCATTTCCCTTGTTTTTTTGTATGCAATATTCATGAAATGACTTATAAATACATTTCTATGTTTCGAATTTTTTCACACCCATATATACATTATACATGAATTAAACTCAGAGAAAAAAGGAAAAGAAAAGAGAACCACATATTTCCCCCATTTCTTCTCATTGGGGAACTCTAGGGAATTTTCCCCTAAATGGATGTTGCCGATGATATGCTGGCGAAATCAGAAATGTAACTCCTTGCATGCAATGGCATTTGATACAAAAGAAAAAAAGACAAGCATGCAATTCTCATTGCTTGTGATCAGATATTTTCAAATTAAAAAGTGTATAAATTTTGCTCTAATAAAGCATTGTAAAAATCCAAAGACTCATGAATTTTTGTCTTGAAATGGATTTATCGTTGTTGAACGTTTGTGTTCTCTTGAAAAACGAGATTTTGGAGGAAACCAAAAGTTTTCAAGGTATACAAAAGAAATTATAATTAACGAAAAGCTAGTTAATTTAAAATTATAAACAGCAATTCAATCTTATATCTTCATAATTTTAAATTTTTGTAATTTTTAATTACATTTTATTGTCTCAAATATAATTTTTTAATTGTTTTGTAATTTTAAATATAATACCACACAGGAATAGGGAAAACAAAATAGATATACAAGACCAACTTATCTTCAACCCAATACAGAGGAAAAACAACTGGTTTAATGTTCTTGTGGTAATGTTTGTTCTTTGTTAAGTAAAATATTTTGAATATTAATATCTTCAGAGATACACATAGTTTCTTTGATTTCCTATGTTTTGCTGATGAACATGCTCAGATTTCTCAATAAACCAATGCCTCGGTTTGTCATGTTGTTTCTTAAAGAATGCATGCCATATTCATATTCTTCTTGTTACTTTTCATTGCTATTTTTTTTCTTACATAGTTACATGTGCATAGAAGAAGAACAAAACAGATAAGAAAAATACTTATTTTATGGGCTACAAGTAGCTCCATTGGAGATGAGTTCAGTTGAGATGGTATGAGCTGTGCTACAAACAAGTATGATTTTTAAGAACTTTTGCTTTTAAGTCTTAAATCAATCTATGTATGATTACTATATAATTTATGTCAATTTTATCACCAGAATTCATGAGTCTTTTTTTTTGATAGTTTGTTTTTCCATTAATGCTACAACAACTCCACCAAGCCACCTGTGCAAGCCAAAGAACAAGAATTGAATTGTGTTAATGATTTTTGCTTATGAGTAAAAGATTATGGTTTTCACATTGTTTAAAGTTTTGTAAGGTCATTAATTTTGTAATGAATTCAGGTACTTGAAGGAAATGTTAGTCATCTCTTTTGTTGTTAGTTATTAACTTGTAATGCCATGTGATCAACACTTATCATTGATATAACCCCATGTAAATACAAAGGCTTTTAATGAGAGTTTTGTCTTTATTTTAAAATTCCTTTGTTACGTGATGTTGTTGGCTTTAATGAGAGTTTTTTGCTTGAAGCTGGAAATATAAATTGTGAAATTGCCTCTGTTAATGTGCAGGAAAAGTTTGACTACTACAATGGAAACTGTTGGATTATCATCAACAGGACAAAAACAGTCGCGCAACAGTTGGCTACACTTCAGGTAAAGTTTCCTTCACTTATTTATTTGTTTTGTTCTAGAAGTAAGCATGGAAGCAATCCAATATTTTGGATCATTCTCTTTGTATAAGTTTGGGTATGGTTGTCAAGATGACGGTTATTTTAATTCCTTTTGCATCCTTGTAATTCTGAATATATTATTGACCATGATTTTCCTTTTGTTCTTTCAGGGAATATTATGTAAACGAAAGAATGAAGAATCGTATTGAAGGTGAACAAATCCCGACGAAGCAGCAGGTAGGCATTATCAATGGTACTGGTTAAGGAACATCATTAATTTTATTTATTTTGCACTTCGTCAATCCTATGCAAATGAATTAATCTATTTAGTTATTGCATTTCAGTTATTTGCGGATGCTGCTGGAGCATGGAGGTCGATGAATCAAGCTGAGAAAGAAGAATTTAAGCGAGCGTCACGACTTGAGTGGGACGAATACAAGAGGGCTATCCCACAGCAAGGGCCGCGAAAGAAACAACAAGTTCGTAAAATATCTTATCTATAATTGGAATTATTGTGGATAATTAGTTGAGACCGATATATTATTTCGTTTTACCTTTCTTTTTTGTGGGCTGAGATAAAGACACGTTGTTCACCTGGACGTTTCATTACGTTTATGCACGGTCTTTCATTCACGGCTTCTCAGGAGCAGTGCCTTAGAGATAGTGGCTTTCACTGTCTACTGAATTTACACGCGACGAAGCTTTATCGGCGACTCTGTCATTGGATTCTTCCGAATGTAGATACTAAGAAGAGATGTATCAGAGTTGGGTCCCAGAATATTTTCTTTGACACACACGACGTGAAGACTATAATTGGGTTACCCATAGAGGGGATAGATGTTGATACATCTAAATCAGAAATCCCCGATACGACAGAGTTGCATAGATTTTACGGGGTAAGCAATGGAAGCATCCCTATTGAGAATGTTGAGAAGAGCTTGAAGAGCCCAGAGAACGATCATGAGTGGATCCGTTCTTTTGTATTATATTCGTTGATGACCTTAGTAAGTCCATCTTCAATGATTGATGTGAGTGCATCCTATCTACCCTTGATGGTCGATGTACAGAGGATAGGAGGTTACAACTAGGGGAAGTACCTTTTAGACACATTGATGCATCATGTATCCAAGTTTCAAAAGGGCAAACGGAAATCCGTCAATGGCTGTTTATTATTTTTATAGGTATGTATAGTATTTAAAAGATGCATTGGCTTCTTTATCCTAGCTTATGATAATTATAGTGCGTCTAATGATATTTCGAACGTTGCTTAGTATTTGTATTACGATCGGATGATCGTTGGTCAAGCAACGCCTCCTACCACTCCACGTATGGCAGTGTAGACGGATGCATTGCTTTTCCAAAGGGAGAAAGATGAAATGGCGCTCGGTGGATATGGAAATGGGAAGGTATACATATATATATTTGAGTTGAACTGATTATTGTAGGTTTTGTTGTCAATTTTGCAAATAATGCAACATTTCTATGTACTCACTAATATACACGTTAAATATTGTAGGTGATTGAGCATCGTGTTGATAGCTGTGTCGAAGATGAGGCATCAGGCGAAGCCCATGAATTAAATTTCATTGATCTTCGGCAATTTCGTGGAGATCCAGATCCTGTAAGATTGGGTTTTATTTATTTATTTTTTATTAGTTTTCTTATTACGAACACCTCCGCATGTTTTATGATTGGGTGTTGTGTATTCTAGGTTATTCAAGGTCATCTCACGAGGATGTTGGACACTTATAGCGAGATGCTAAATCATGTGAAGTCAAGGGACACCGTGGACCCCTCCGATATCCACGTGCGATGTGAGAGCCCTGCTCATATGGATACTTCCGACTGTTCCATGCCTGATGTTCCTGATGAAGCAATGATGGCACCCTCCCATCATAGCACCCACGAGAGCGGTGATCATACCACCGCTCTTGACACGGCGGTGGTTGTGGAGGTACAAAAAGATAAAATGCAAGAGGATGAGGTGGTGATAGTTCTGTCTCGAAGCAGCACCGGGACCGAGGTAACCAAACCTCGAAGAAGGTCACGCAAGAAGACGCGTGGGAAACATTATCGCACCCCATTTATTGGCCATCGCTTGCGTCCTCGATTGGGCCCAGAAGGAAGCTCAATCCTACAATATGTTCGCGGAAACAAGCATTCTGAGTAAGATAATATTCCTAAACTAACTTGTAAATGTTATTTATGTATTATAATTCGTAGTGAATAATTCCTGCTTGTTTTTTTCAGTGAAATAATATTCAAATTTGATTCCATCTTTGCGTCGGCAACTGAATTGGCATGTTTGTTAGACAACAAACATGTTAATAGTGTGGTATGCAAAGCTTATCTTGTGAATAATATATTGTTTATTCAATTGTACATGTCATCGCTCATGGTATTTTTTTATAGGCTATCAATGCTTTTGGAGCATGTCTTATGAATAAGAACCAACAATTGTCGACTAGCCGCAAAGTTAGCCGACATTATTGTCCCACATATATTTGTGTAAGCAGTTTTTGTGATAGCACTAGTAGTCGTTATGATTGTACAAATGTTGTTGTTCAAGGCTAGACTAATGACTAAAATTTCCTTTCATATATTATGTAGGAGTGGATGATGAAAAGTGATCGTGGTTCCACTGAATCCTTGCGTCCTTACTTCGATCCAGGGCGACTAGGGTACTCTGTTCTTGCATGCAATCTTGTAAGTTCCTTGGGATGCAATGTGCCACCTTCACAAATGATTAGTTTCAAATGTTTTATGCTTTTATCCTTACTTAGCAGTCTGTAGTAAGTTCTTTACTTATACGGGTGTCCTACTTGTATGTAGATTTTTGTTCCCATGTATCTGCGCAATCATTGGATTCTTTTAGTTTTAAACCTAAAAGAGCAGAGAGTGGATGTGCTTGACTCAATGGATGGGGGGCGTCGTGCGGGACATCAATCCATAATTGAAACGCAGGTAATTTTTTTATTAATGAAATTTTCTCATACCATTTACAACACTTATCATATTGACACTCGCTTCGTCACTTGTAGATCCAGATGTTGGATAAGATCTTACGTGACTTCGGAGGTGGTGATCAATTTCCACTTCTACTGTGGGAGTTGCGGCGGGTTAAGGTCCCACACCAAACCAACGGGTAAGCCGTTAGGTTTGTTTTGCTTCATACGTAGTTTTGTTTTGCTTCATACATATGTTAGCTTCTTACAAGTAATGTGATGTGATTATATACCGTCAGGTCTGATTGTGGTGTCTTCATGATGAAATTCATGGAGGTGTGGGATGGCAGCACCTTGTCTCAAGAATTTGATCAGGTGCACATATAACTTAACTGTTTTTTTATAATTATAGTTATGAAGTACGTCGCTAGTAACACAAAAGTACATCTTCTATGAATTCAGAGTTATATGGCACAGTTTAGGGATAAGTTCCTTATTGACCTCGTTAAGCACCCTTCGAACCAAGTGCGGGACATCGTTCTTTCTAAGGCAGCAAACACACCTGAAGCGGAGACTAATGAAGGTGAAGAAGCCGAAGAGGTAAGACCTACCTATCACATGTTCAATAACAAGGTTATTTGAAACTAATAACATTCAAGTGCGTACATAAACTTATGATTGCATTGTTTATAGGTATGATTCACAACTCCAGCATTCCTGGCTCGATAGCAAGGTGAAGAAGCTGAAGGCCGTCTTAAACATCCAAGTAGGACGGAAGATTGTGTATAGAAAACTTGTACATTAAATTGTTTGTCAATTTATTTTGCTAACAAGTGAAGATGGTTGTAAATTTCAGTCTCTATCTGTGAGAGGAAAACAATTGTAAAATTACAATATTTGTACATAATTTTAGGTTATATAATTTTCATTATATCCCCATTTTTTTCCTATATAATTTTATGGTAATCCAAATTATCATTACGAAGCAAAACCACCATTGTAGGGAGAACAGGATGAAGCACTATCATGTTACGAGTCCCATAAGTCCAACCTACCCTACTTACAAGTCCAACCTACCCCAGTTACAAGTCCAACAAACCCTACTTACAAGTCCAACCTACCCCAGTTACAAGTCCAACAAACCCTACTTACAAGTCCAACCTACCCCACTTACAAGTCCAACCTACCCTACCCTACTTACAAGTCCAACCTACCCCATTTACAAGTCCAACCATGCCCACTTACAAGTCCAACCAACCCTACTTACAAGTCCAAGCTACCCCACTTACAAGTCCAACCTACCCTACTTACAAGTCCAACGAACCTACTTACAAGTCTAACCTACCCCACTTACAAGTCCAACGAACCCTACTTACAAGTCCAACCTACCCCACTTACAAGTCCAACGAACCCTACTTACAAGTCCAACCATGCCCACTTACAAGTCCAACCAACTCTACTTACAAGTCCAACATACCCTACTTACAAGTCCAACCAACCCTACTTACAAGTTGGTACAAGTCCAACCAACCCTACTTACAAGTCCAACCAACCCTAATTACAAATCCAACCTACCTTACTTACAAGTCCAACCTACCCTACTTACAAGTCTAACCTACCTTACTTACAAGTCTAACCAACCGTACTTACAAGTCCAACCTATCCTACTTACAAATCCAACCTACCCTACCCTACTTACAAGTCCAACCTACCCGACTTACAAGTCCAACCTACCCTACCATACTTACAAGTCCAACATACCCTACTTACAAGTCCAACCTACCCTACCCTACTTACAAGTCTAACATACCCTACTTACAAGTCCAACCTACCCTACCCTACTTACAAGTCTAACATACCCTACTTACAAGTCCAACCTACCCTACCCTACTTATAAGTCCAACATACCCTACTTACAAGTCCAACTTACAAGTCCAACCTACCCTACTTACAAGTCCAACGAACCCTACTTACAAGTCCAACATACCCCACTTACAAGTCCAACCTACCCCACTTACAAGTCCAACGAACCCTACTTACAAGTCCAACCTACCCTACCCTACTTACAAGTCCAACATACCCTACTTACAAGTCCAACCTACCCCAACCTACCCCACTTACAAGTCCAACCTACCCTACTTACAAGTCCAACCTACCCCAACCTACCCCACTTACAAGTCCAACCTACCCTACTTACAAGTCCAACCTACCTTACCCTACTTACATACCCCACTTACAAGTCCAACCTACCCTACTTACAAGTCTAACCTACCCCACTTACAAGTCCAACCTACCCTACCCTACTTACAAGTCTAACCTACCCCACTTACAAGTCCAACCTACCCTACCCTACTTACAAGTCCAACATACCCTACTTACAAGTCCAACGAACCCTACTTACAAGTCCAACCTACCCCACTTACAATTCGTAAAAGATGGAAAAAAATACTAAGGGTGACAATTTGGGGACGATTTCCGGACGCTCGAGCGGGAGGTTCTGAATTTGGGTAGGTTTATAAAAAGTTTGGAGCGTTTTACACTTGCTCGAGCGTCAAGCGCAATTTTCAGAAACACAGGTAACCCGAGCGTGACGCGTTCTGCGCGTTTTTCGACCGCTCGAGCGTCAAGGCAAAGTTTAAAAAACTCAGAAAACCCGAGAGTGACGTGTCGTACGCGCATTTCGACCGCTCGAGCGTCAAGGATAAACACACATAACACAGGCAACCTTAACTTGACGCGTTCTACGCGTTTTCTTACCGCTCGAGCGTCAAGGCGCAAATTTCAAAAAAAAAACCACGAACCCTAAATACTTGCGCGCGCCCTTCTATTCTCCTATTGCAACCTTCAAACTGCCGCCCCCGCCACCCCTTTCACTATTCGCAGTGGTTTCGTCAGGAATTTTCGAATTTGTGTTTGAGATTGGATCCAGGGCATATTTGCGTTCGTCCAAGGTACGTGGGGTGTATCTTTTAAAATTTATTCCATGCTTTGAAGATTTCATTTAGGATGGATTATACGTTGAAGAAGACGACTCTTGTCATCTTCTTCATGGATTATACGTTTCCTTTTTTCTTGAGGTTTATTTTACTAAATTGGAACTCTAAATAGATAGACACTTTTGAAATAGAAAATTTAAGTAATGTATCTTAGATACGTGGAAATAAACAAACACTTAAAGTGGTTCATATATGCTTTGGTTAGTAGTTTATGGTTTTAGGTATTTATACTTTTATTTTTATGCCTTACTATTTAATAAAACTGATAATCAAATTTAATAAATATATTATTTTTGTTAGAAAGTGAAAATAGTTGTTGTACTTATGTCTTTTTCTTTAAGTTTGAGAAAATGTTTTTTAACTCAAGCAAAGAATATTGATATTGAAAATTTTAATATAAAAATGAAGCAAATCTTTCAATGAGATAGTGCTTAACTCACTGAAAGTAGTTGAATAAAATGCAATATGTTGTATGCCTAATAATAATTGAAAAGTTGATCTAGAAAGAAGATATCCTTTTGAAATGAAGAAAATTAAATCTCCTTGTAATATGACTATATTGGTTAAAAAAATAACATTACATGGTTAAACCATTTAATTTAAGTATAATGTAGGACAGTGGGTAAAACTTTCACTTATTGTCATTTGACAAATTTTCTTAGTCGTTTTTTCCTTTTTTCTTTATATTATTTGGAATTGAACTATCATAATTATTTGATAAGTGTTCTTTTTGTCAAAAGAAGACTAAAAACTTTATTCCCTCCACT
Organism: Buxus sempervirens; assembly: GCA_947561395.2. Classification (NCBI taxonomy): domain Eukaryota; kingdom Viridiplantae; phylum Streptophyta; class Magnoliopsida; order Buxales; family Buxaceae; genus Buxus; species Buxus sempervirens. The sequence continues at coordinate 8,952,123 of OX387186.1, forward strand.
AGATTCATTGCACTAAATTGAGACTCTGAAAATAAATTTTATTTTTCCTCTTTCTTAAAAGACCTTGAAGATTGAGGTCTTTCAATCTTTGCAATTTTTTTATATAGAATTAATCTCCAAGAGTATTGTTGCTAGACTCAAACTTCTGATGGAAAATTTGCTTATATTATGCCAACAAGCTCTTTCTTTGGCCTTGGAACAGAGGATTCTTACTTGCCTGCTTATGCCAAAAATCTGGATGGAAGCTTGAAAGCAAACCATAAATAAACTTCTTTTCTCTTGTTGCTCTCACGTAGAGTGACTGTTAGAATTAATTCTTAATCTAAGTCCCCTTTTTATATATAAACCTCAAATGCCTAATAGATCCATCCCCATATTTCAATCTAATCTTGATTTTGACTATAAACAAAATCTAAAATCACTAATCACCATGTGAATATTCTTGAGACCTTTATTTAGGCCCAATCTGACTTCACGTGGGGTGTATCTTTTAAAATTTATTTTATTTTTGTTATATTTCCTTTCTCCTTCTTCCATTGCTTGAATATGTGCAGCTCAACCTTTCTTTTCATCGCGATCTAATACTATACTGTTAATGCAGATGCCTAAAAGACGCACCCGAGGGTCTACGTCTAACGTACAACCTCATGATTTTGATACCGAATATTTTATTGACCGCCATGCGCAAATGAGGTTTCGTCAATACCTGCACAACCGGAGTCTCCTGTTAGAGCGGGAGGTAATAATCCGCGAGCTTGATCCCGAGATTACTTCAGTTTTTACTTCTAGGGGTTGGGAGCCTTTGCTCACAAATCTTCCTGCACTCCAAGCCATCCTTGTTCGGGAGTTCTATGCAAACATGTATGATTGGTCCCTTACCCCTCCCAGATTCAAAGTGTATTTTCGCGGTCAAACAATTTCCATCACCTCTGGTATCATCTCTCAGATATTAGGGATACCAAGAGTGCCTGAGCCTCGATATCCTTACCATGAGACAGACCCCCCTTCACCTACTCTTATGGCATCTTTTGTCTTAGGCAGTACTACCCCTTTCTATGGAACACATCTAGTGATTGATAATATTGCAACTCATCGGTCGGTTGTTCTTCGGATTATGAGCACCAACATATGCCCAGTGGGTCATTTACATATCCTCCCACTCCAGAGACTTAGCTTCTTTTATGCATTACTCCAAGGTCATTCAATAGACCTTCCTTCCCAAATGATTCGTTCCATGCTACACATTATAATTCACGTCAAACAGAAGCGGAAACTTATATTTCCTTGCCTCATTACCCGACTCATGCAAGGACTTGACGTAGTAATCCCAGAAATTGAGCGACCTCTAGTGCTTCCACCGCCTATTGGGCCTACCACCGTAGCACAAAGTGTTGCGCATGCTAATGCTGCTACTCGGGCTGGTGCTCTTTGTCCACGTCGTCAATCATCTTCCCAGGCTGGAACCTCTCATTCTGGTTCATCTTCGGCTGCTCCTTCATTTGATCCACCTGCCGTTATGGATTATTTATCAAGGATTTATGAAGTCCAGCAACAATCGCGTGCAGAACTGGCGCTGATCCGATCTACCCAAGAGACGCAAGGCCGGCAGCTTTCAGAGTTACAGGGAGCAGTGTCGCAACTTCAACTGCACCGTAACGAGGGTGAAGAGGACGGAGACGAGGATGAAGACGTGGATGACGACGATGAAGGAAGTGAGGTAGACTGAAGTAGAGAGGGGAGCAGAAATTTTACTTTTTTTGTCGTGGCTTTGATTTGCTCTATTTTGTGGCCAAATGCTCGTTTTTTTTTATTTGTATTTAAGGTTGTACTCCATTACTGGCTTGCACTCTTGCAAATTTAGCACACTAAGCTTGCTTCTTAGAAAAATTGTTTTGATCTCACCATGCAATATTTTGCTTACTCTATTTGGAAATTGGTTTACGGTTCGTATTGGTTCAGCAGCGTAAACATGAACGAAGGTCTCGTGTCTTATCGACGCGGCATTTTGTGATTGGCGCCGTAAATGATGGGGTTTACTATCAATGAAAAAATGAAAGCATATCAGTCGGAGCTACTCCATATAAGATCTAGTGGCCCAACGATAAATGTGTATGCAGGAGCTCATGTCCACATATTTCACCATTGGTTATAGCAAATTAAACAGCTAATGCTCCAACTAATATTAAGTCATGAAAATTGATTAGTGACCCTATATCATTGATTTGTTAATAAACGGGTTTCTTGTCACTTGTTTTTAAAAACCCCAAAAACAGTTATTGTTACCAAACGGGTTTCTTGTCACTTATTTTCAAAAACTGAAAAACAATTTGAAATTGTTATTGTTAGATTTTTTTTTTTAAAACATATGAGTTGGGTTATTTAAAGGGATGATTTGGAAATATCATCCATCTAACATATGACCCTCTACATATATATTATATATTATATTCATAATAACTTTGCCCCTCTAGTTCATGTGTCAAATCAATTTGTCACACATCATTATATGAGATTGATTGTTGTTAAGAATCCCCATGGTAAGATTTTATCATTGGAGTTAGTTCTACTAAAGAGTTTATAGGAAGGAAAAAGGAACTTTTCAAGTAATAGGGATTTAAAGAGAAAAATAAAAATAAAAATAGAGGCTGCAATAAATGGATTCAAGTGTAGTCTATGTCATAATTAAAATACCCCATCCTATACCCATTTTCAGCTGGCAAGTTAATGGGTTTTCTCCCATAAAGCTAAAAAACTTCCAAAACCCCTCATGTTATAAATGGCCTGTGTCATATGTCAACCCATTCCCAACATGTTTAAAACAAGGTGCAGAGAACCAAAGTGAAGTAGGGATCAATAAAAGGAAGGTTATGGAATTTTAAATCTAATCTATTGGCTTATAAGTGTAGAGTTGGAGCATTTCTTTTGATCATTATTAGCAAGACATTACATGTAACAGAAAATAATAAAAAAGTTCAAATTAATATCTTTTTTTAACAAGATTTTGATTTGGTCTTTTTTTTTTTTTTTAAAGATCGATCGATAAGGGTCAATAAAGAGAAAATATTAAATCCATAAGGGTCAATAAAGAGAAAATATTAAATGTACTTAAAAAAAATAGTTCGAATTTAAAATGTTATCATTTTTAAGAAAATAAGATAAAGATTATATGCATATGTATTATATGTAAGAATCTAGGAGTAGTGGCTAAATTCTAAATAATTTATCTTCACATATAAACTTAGATATCATTCATATTAATCTTTTCCATGCTAATAGCATATTGTATTTTTATGCTTTTAAATTTTCTAGATTATAAAAAAAGAAAAATATGAAAATTAAAGATTAAAACATGCAAAGTATCACGCAAACTCAAATAACATGTAATTGTCAGTTGTCTAACTGATTAAGAATAAATTGAAGCAAGCCACTAAGATGAATATCTATACGAGATAAAACTCAAAGTACCACACAAACTCACACGTCTATGCTCCTTTAATTGCTACATTTACTTCTTAACGCAAGTTTAATAATGAACCCATATCGGGCTAACAATTAGGACCGAGGAGGAGGACAAAAGAAAACAATAGGAGTAGGTTCAAACAGATCCAAGCTGCAAAGCTATGAGCCAAGATGCATTGCTTTAGTGGCAGGGCAAGTTGAAGGAATCCGCTACCTGAAAAGTGAACAAGTGACTTAATAAAATGAAACGGCAAGAGCAAGTTAGAGTATTCACAACTGGAAGTATTCAACTAATACCGTAGGTTGTCCCATTGTGTGCTTGCATTCGGTGGATTGCCATGCTGCATCACAAATGGCTGTAAAAACGATAATTTTATTATTACAACAGGTTTGTAAATTCTTGATTGTGAGTCAAGAAATTTTAACTATTACTTGCAGAATCTGAGTGAAGCCATAATTCCCTTGAATACCCTGGGCGAAAATCCTATGATCAACAACACCACCTTGTGACATTTGGTTGGAAGCAAAATATGCCTGCATATTTTGTCAGTTGCCTTATAAGAAACACCAAGAGTGACGCGTTGTTTGCAAAACAAAAATAATGGAGTAAAGTATACCTGCACTGCTGGCGTATGTGGAGTCATCGGTGCAATAGGCATCATAAATGCATCCCTCGTATAAGGTGTTAGTGGAGTGCAAGAATTCTGAGTAGATTGGCTACTAGAGGTAAATGCCCCAAAAGTTGCTACAACTTCTATTTGGTTCATGGTTTCCTCTACTGAATCATTGACTGCTTGTTTTGCTTTCTTCCGTGTACGCTTGATAGATTGTTCCAACGCACCTTTTTGCCTACGAACACTTGAGCCAACCCGACCACCCCTTTGCTTCTTTTTAATACCTTTTGCCCTTGAAAGGATCTCCGTATCGTCAACGCCGGTAGCTGGAGAATCATTGTCCCTAACACTATTGTCCCCAACACTATGTAGAAGTGTGCAATCTGGCTGAGAATTTGCTTGTGAAACATTCACCCTTCCAACTTCACTTTGACTTCCTTCTTTTCTTGATGCATCATCCATATCTCTAGTTTTGTTTTTTTCTTTTACTATTCTATTCGCCTCACATTCAATCTGTTTAACCAGATCACTCGCAAAAGCAGAGGACTCTTCATGCAGTGAGGCTTTCCTTGCAGCTTGAACAAAATTGCGACACAATTCTCTAAACCTCCTCCCAATTGCCACTTTGGAGTCCTCCTCAGCAACAGTCCTTTCTTCATATGCAACCAAACCACTCTTTGCATCTTTAGTCCATCTTTTCAAGATATATTGATTAGGTATCTTCTTTATCCTATTAGCACGAAGAATATAAAATGCATGACTGCACAATATGCCACTGAATTCAAATTTCTTACAGCTACAATTGACTGAAGTAGTTTCGCGATCGAATGTAACAGTATGTTGACGAACTCTCCGTTCGGCATCATTACTGACTTTATACTCAACCAATCCGCCAACTTCCCCACAAACATACATCTCACAATTAAGGACACCATCAAGTATTTCTTTACGAACTAATTCAAGGATTGATTCTGTGTAGACGTTTCGTGCACATTCCAACATTTGATTTCCCTCAATCGGCAACGCAGGAGTACTATTATCATCTTACAATCAGCCCTCAGTTCCTCATACCGCCTATCATCCAATAATTCATCGAAGCGCCCCAAGAATCGCAATAAATCCTTCTGCCTCTGTAGATGACTTTTCAGTGAAGCATTCATGCTCTCGGACCTTTGTGTCGTACTCATGTTTGCACAGAACGTGTTCCTTCCGTATGCCAGAGACCATTTCTCCTTTTCCTCAAACTTTGCTTTCAACCATCTATTCGAGGATAAATCATATTTGTTAATCATTGTGTTCCATGCTTCTATGAATTCTTCATCGTCTTCATACTCGTAAACACATCTACTAAAATCTTTTGCAAACGATTTCTCACTATTAAACACATCGCTAAGATGCTTTGCAGCGTTTTGGAACATGTGCCAAACACAGAAGTGATGGAATGTATCCGGAAGCACCGAAGCTATTGCACTCGTCATAGCTTGGTCATGATCAGTGAGAATTGTCTTCGGCCTCTTACCAGACATTGCTCTTACAAAGCTTTCAAATAACCAACTGAATGTCTGAACTGTTTCATCATATAATAGGGCAGCGCCAAAGATCTTGGTTTGTCTGTAATGATTAACACCAACAAATAACCTGAATGGTCTACCGTACTTGTTTGTTCTATATGTGGTGTCAAAACAAACCACGTCACCAAAGTAAGTATAATCTGTCACCATCCCAGAGTCAGCCCAAAATATGTTACTAATAAGATCGTCTTCATCTAACTGAATGGCATAGAAGAAGGATGCATCTTCCGATTGTTTTCTTTGAAAGTATTCCAATAAGGCTCCTGCATCTCCCTGTTGCATGGCTACCCTACGTTTGGACCGCAAATAATTCTGACAGTCTACCCGCATGAATCCTAGGCATTCAACGCCACCTACTTCCTTTCTCATCATTTCGACAGTTCTCTTGGGCTGTATCCCTGTCGAATCTGCAAGATCAATTTCAGCTGCTTGGGCCTCTGTTACTTTCCGATGCGATCGTAACATATGGACCATGCTTGGCAAAAGTAACTCATGATTATGCCCCTCCTCGAATTGTGTAATTATATATTTTCCACTCGCTTCCAATACAATTTTTATTCTTGCCTTACACCCAATCCTTGTATCTGTACGATGTTTTACAACCGCCATATCCCTTTTATCTGTCCGACGATAACCTTCCTTTGAGCAACAAAAAACCCTATCCAGCAGGATGCCCGTACGTTGATGCTTGTGCTGTAAGTCTTTTCTCGTTCCGAAACCAGTTCGTCTTGCATACTCATTATAAAACTGATGTGCGTCGTCTTCTGAATCAAACACCATCCCAATCTTTGGTAAATATGCTGTCTGTATTGATTCTTGCAAACCATCAACATCCCTATTGATGGTGTCTTCAATGCCATCAATTGATCTAGATGACAATTCCTCCGCACTATCCATTTCCGCTGTGTTTTCTGTTTACATATAAAACCCTCATTATTCTATAAGCAAATAACCAGACTTAAAATGAAAGATCATAAGAGGCCAGGTTTGTTTCGTCCTTCTTAAAACCAACAAATACAATGGATAAACAACATTCACGAAGTAATTAACATCCAAGATGATCAACCCATGGTACATTCAAATTGAACCAAAAAAAAATACAATTAAATAAAATAAAGGTTTATTTAAAAGGAGAAGAAAATAAGCATTACTCAGACACGAGCACATCATCAAGCCACTAGTAAAGAATAATAATAACAAATGGACAATTACTGAAAATGAGAAACTAACTTAACTAAATATATAAGCCTAAGGGGGTGTTTGGTGGGCATTATAGAATTTGGATTATACTTGAATCTGATTACATAATCTAAAAGCTGTGTTTGGTTGGGATTTTAAGGTCGGATTCTACTATCCAATTGCATAATCAAGCCCATAATCACTATCTACTTTCTTGGTGATTATAGGGATTATGGACATTGGTGCTTAAATTTCCAAAATCTGTGTTTTTAGAGATTATGTATAACAAATTATATAAAACATATTATAATAAATAATAACGTTAAAAGTATTATAATGTAATATATTATAATGTAATATATTATAATATTATAATATATTAGTATATTATATTTAATATCATATTATTAATATTTCATATTATATTAATATAATAAACATATTTCATAATCATAATATTATATTAAATTTAATATATTATTATAATATATGATAATATTTAATATATTAATATAATACTAATATATTAAAATATAATAATATATTAATATATCCTACGCAATATAGTAATATTAATAATTCATATTATATTGATTTATAAACATATTATAAACATTATAATATATAATAAACATATTATAATATAATAAACATATTATAATATAATAAACATATTATAATATAATAAACATATTATATTGATTTATTGCCATAAATAATATTATATTTATAATAATTTAATTATCTTAATATAATATTATAATATATATATACTATTTTACAATTTCCTATTCTAATAAATTTCTTATACTAATATAATAAACATAAATTATATTATTATAATCTGATTTATATTATAATATAATATAATATTATAGAAGTGTGCAATTATTATAATTGTTACGTATATTATATAATATTATAATAGTATTATATAATGTTACAATAATATTATTATAATACACATAATATAACATTATTATATGATATTATATATAATATTATTAATATATAAATTTGAATACTTAAGTAAAAAGATACATATTATATAATAATATATACAACTTTAAGTAAGACATTTATTTTTCTATATATATTATATTATATTATTTTTTATGCAATTTTTTATACAAAAACTTCAAATTTAATCTCAATAATCAATGTCAATCAAACATGATTTTTAGATTCTAGTTTACAAATCTGACTTCATAATCTTGCTTATCTAAATAGGATTTTTAGATTCTTAAATCTTGAAAATATAATATGGAATATAGAATCTAGGTTTACTAACAAAAAAAAACGAAGAAACACAATGTCACTTGAAGATTACTTGATAGTGAAAAAGCAAATAATTCATTCCATGCATTTTCAAAAATATTTAAACGTTCACCGTTCGCGCAACTCGATTCCGAAGCAACTCCTTCAAGCCGTTAGCTCCCAAAATTCGGGCAGTTCCTCAAGATGTCAGGTATGAACTCCTTCAGACAATTTAATCAACCTGAACGCAATGTACAATGTTGCACAGTTAAATTTAGATGAATTGCCAGGTCGATGGAAACCAAATGGGGAAGAAGAAGCACCTGAATCTACAGTCTCACACAATTAATCAACTTGAACTCAATCGATGGGTGGGGCAAATCAATCATTCTCTTCTCCAACAAATGTGAGGGGAAATCAATAAATTTCAATCGTCTGCGCGCAACAGGAATCGGAGAAGACAAAGGAGAGAGTTTTGAAAACTTCGTTCGTTTCGTGTTTCGCGGGCGCAATATGAAGGAGAAAATCCATTTGGCCGAACCACGGTCGAATGGTTCTTATTAACCATTTGGCCGAAAATGAAAAGTAACGGCTCACGGCCGAAAACGAAAACTAACGGGGCTATCGTCGTTAATTGCCGTTTTCGTTTTCGTTTAAAAGGCTGGACACGTGTCGCTGAATCGTCGTTCGAATGACCATTCGAACGACGATTCAAAAGAGAGGATTCGGGCTGCCATAATTTGCATCTCCAGCCGTGATCCATATATTATATTACTAATTTTTTTATATTATCTATTTTCTTCTTCCTTTTTTTTTCTTTCTGATAATGATCTATTTTCTTCTTCTACATTCACACGACACCAATATTTATTTTTAATGCATTGATTTGACAATTCGTTCTTCTTTTATTTCAAATTCTACAACTCGACCGATTTCCTCTGCGGCGAGCGTCTCTGCGCCTTTTTTACGGCCCGAATGGCATTATGAAGGTCTCGTGACATGCACGAGACCTTCATTCGTTTTTTTTTACCACAATTCAATGAGGACCGACCGGTCTTCCAATCCAAAACAAATCGACCAGTTGGTCCCAAACCAAAATTACGAGACCAAACCAAAAATGCTTGGGTTTTCTTTGTTTTTTGAGTTTTGGCCTTATGCTCGAGCGTGCCAAAATTGCGTAGAAAGCGTCACTCTCGGGTTTCTGAGTTTGTGCAAACATGGTTAACGGTCGAGCGTGTGCAAATCGTCCCGAAAGCTCTCACAACATGCTTAGAATTGGAACCTCCAGCTCGAGCGTGCGCAAATCATCCCAAAATCGTCACACTTAGTGTTCTTTTGCAATCTTTACAAATTTAAAGACCGGGCATGGTGGGACTTGTAACCAGGCATGGTAGGACTTGTAACGGGGCATGGTGGGACTTGTAGTCAGGCATGGTGGGACTTGTAACTAAACATGGTAGGACTTGTAACGGGGCATGGTGGGACTTGTAACCAGGCATGGTAAGACTTGTAACCAGGCATGGTGGGACTTGTAACGGGCATGGTGGGACTTGTAACGGGGCATGGTGGGACTTGTAACGAGGCATGGTGAGACTTGTAACCAAGCATGGTTAGACTTGTAACGGGGCATGGTGGGACTTGTAACCGGGCATGGTGGGACTTGTAACTAGGCATGGTAGGACTTGTAACGAGGCATGGTGGGACTTGTAACCATGGTAGGACTTGTAACGGGGCATGGTGGGACTTGTAACCAGGCATGGTAGGACTTGTAATGGGACATGGTAGAACTTGTAACCAGGCATGGTAGGACTTGTAACGGGGCATGGTGGGACTTGTAACTGGGCATGGTAGGACTTGTAACGGGGCATGATGGGACTTGTAACTAGGCATGGTAGGACTTGTAACGGGGCATGGTGGGACTTGTAACCATGCATGGTAGGACTTGTAACTAGGCATGGTGGGATTTGTAACGGGGGATGGTGGGACTTGTAACAAGGCATGGTGGGACTTGTAACGGGGCATGGTGGGACTTGTAACCAAGCATGGTGGGACTTTCAACCAGGCATGGTGGGACTTGTAATGGGGCATGGTGGGACTTGTAACAAAGCATGGTGAGACTTGTAACCAAGCATTATTACTGTCAGTAACTGTATCATTTGCCATAGTTAAAAAGCCTAAATGATTAATTTGAACCTATATAAATTTTCTTGTGATTTAAATCACTACAATAGTGGTTTTTCTCCTTAATGATAATTTTGATATGAGAAAATTTTATAGCCTAAAAAATGGGAATAGGATGAAAATTGACTCCTCCACGTGCTCATTAGGCATAGACAATCTTCGTGTGAAAGATATCTAAAACTAACTTTATAGCCTAAAAATACGTACAAAAGTATTGCCATGGCAATACAAGGAAATAACTAAAAAAACAGAGATTACTAACTGTGCGCACCCCGATTCGGGCCGCACGACGAGGTGCATGCGACATGATGCTCGCCTCGGGATTGATTTGGAGTCGCCACTGCCTGAGAGGTGCAGGCAGACACAAAGGGGCACCTATTCGGGCCTAATTTTCTGGTCTGCGGCTTTATTAGAGATCTGAGCAAGTTCTCGGTTGCGTCTAGGGAAGCCCGAAGACACCCTAGCCCGCCCCGTCGATTGACAGGTCCCGTGGGTCTCCTTGGTCTTGAGTCAACTTAGTTTTCACCCAATTCCTAAGCTAACATGCACACTTATTTGGTCTGGTGGGGACCGTTGATGGTGTGGGTCCCCTTTTTATTTGATTTTATCTTTTTATTAAGTTATAAAGTGGGTCTGGTATGGGCCCTGTTGGAAGGCCCAGTGGAATCCAAGTTGGGCTAAAGTCAAGCCCAAGGCCCAGTCCGGGTTATTGGGTAACCCTTATTGGATTATGGCTATTTGGTTTAAAGATTTATTTATATTTACAAAGTTAGTGGATTGATGTCTTTTAGGGCCCAATGGGCTTGGATTTGGCCCAATGGCAATTTAATCATGTGGCCTGTAGTCCGTTTATCAAAACGGGCTTTGGTTAGGCTAGTCAGGATGTGGGCCCCATTGGAGGGCCCACGAAGCCTTGGTGGGCCCACTTAGGCCCACAGTCTCAAGAATTGGCTTGGAATTACCCAAGAAGCCCAATTAGTCGGATCAAGTTTAAATGGGTTGGATTGGGTCCAACCGGGTCCGAAAAATTAATTTTTTAAGTTATTTTATCGAGTGACCGTATTTAATTCACGGTCAGGTCAGAACCGTAATTTTAATATGGTTCAGGCTAGACCGTAGGTTAACTACGGACACGCCTGGACCGCTCTGAGTATACGGTTTTTGTTCAACTTCGCCGTTTTGTGCCGATTTTTCTTGGGATCAACTTGGTTAATTTTCTGGGACGTCCGGCGTCTTCTGTCAGGTTCTTCATGGCCTTCATGACTCTTCGTTTGTTCCATTTGGCTTACAAAGCCATTTCTTCTTCCTTTATGTTTCACCGGGGAAACAAAGCCTTCTTCTTAATCATTCATGGCTGTTCTCAAAGGGAGGAATAGGGGAGATTACAGGGGATGATCTAAATTGGATAAATTTCTCTTGCATTTTCAAATGGACCCAATGAATGAATCCATGGCATCCTCTTTATGTTTTATGAATTCATCCCTTTCTTTTAGTGTAGCGACTCTCATTTGTGTGGAAAGAATCCCCACCCACAATGAAACAAGTGGATTAGTAGTTAAGGCAGTAAAATAAAGAAATTCAAAACTGGAAGAATCACATTTTATATTGAAAAGGAAGTCATTGAAATGTTACCCTACTAGTAACTCCTTGATTTGGTGATGTCGAGGTTCTCCGAGAATTTTGGCAGCGCTTCCGCGTCTCCTTGAATTTCTAAAATGAATTTGAAAAGGGGTTTGGTAGGAGGTTGGGTTTAAAAGGAGGTATTTGGGGGTTTAGGCATGGTTTTGGGATGACGAGGGCATTTTGGGTATTATGATATTTGGGATTGGGGTGGCAGCACCTGGGTAGAGCCTGGGCGTGGCAATCACAAAGAGGGAGAGGGGATAGGCTAGAGGGAATAGGCTTCCTGAAATGAGGGGGGTGGCCTCTCTATTTATAGGCAAAATTTTCGTGCCCGTAATTCAAATACGGGCGAAAAACGCACATTTTCAAATCTCGCAAAATCGGCCGTACAGGACGCGTGTCCCACCGTACAGCGACACGCGTCCCCTTCTAGAAGCTTGCCCGTATTTGAAATACGGGCATGCCTCGCCCGTACTTCAAATACGGTCCAGCACATTTTTAAAATGTTGGATTTCAAATGCTTTATTAAATTTGATTTATTTAAAGATTTTTATCCGATTTTTTGATTATTTTATTATAAAACGAGATTCTTTTATTAAATTATTATTAAAAAAATAAAGATATGCTTTTTTTTATTTATTTAATTCATCTATTCTGCTTTTTGCTGCTGTTTTGCCACATGGGCAGCTTTCTTGAAACTTCAACTGCCCATAACTTTTCCGTCTGATGTCCGATTTCAGCAAATTTGGTGTCGTTGGAATCGGCTCGGAACCCACTATCCACTGGGATCAAATTGGGCAGTTGAATTGGGGTCGAGCAAAAAGTCAACTTTCGCTTCCCCAAAAGTTTGACAGACTCATAACTTCCTCATCCGGACTCCGATTCTGGCAAACTCAGTTGCGTTAGAACCGTGTCGAAATGCTCTTTTCAATGAGAGGAAGTTTGATGGCCAATTCTCTTTGGATCAAAGAGTCAAATTTTGGCCCCCTCAGGGTTTGACTTTTTAATTGAAATTTTTATTTTTTACATTTTTGGGGGTGCAAAAATCAGGTGTCTACACTAACATTACAAATTTACATTCGTCTTGGTGTGAAAATCCTTGCAACTAACTTTATAACCTAAAATTAAGTACAAATATAGCGATGGGGTTACCGTAAAATGGAGCCTCTTCTAGTATCATAAACTTTTATTCTCATCAACGCCAAAATATAAATGAAATAAAGGACGCTTGCGTATTTTAGTTGAAATTGAATATGCTCTCATCTCTAGATGTTGGGTGGTGGTGGAGGCGCATAAAAACCCTCTGAAGCAACTGGTGACATTGGCAAAAAAAGGTGATTCGAACTTTGTTGGCAGCACTGCTAGCGGGAGAGGTGGAGCTGTTTCTGGTGCCACTAATGGAGGACATCCACCCTTAAATCTCCTGTTGGGCGTTGGCTTTGGTTCACAGCCACCAGCATCTCTACAATGGTCAATCTTGGGAGGTGGAGACACCTAAGCACAAGTTGTACTCTTGCATAAGTAGTCTTCAACAAATTCTTCATCCCATTCAATCCTTGGAGAGACCGTCATAGACCACTGTTAAGTTTGATTGGCTTTTGATGATGTGGCATTATTTTGTTGTCCAGATATTTACTGAGAATCTTTTTGAAATTCGTAGGTTGTTTGATAAGATAGTTGTTAAACTGATTCTGTCTTATCTCTTTAGAGATAGGGATTAACATGGTTTAGCCTTATCTCTTTAAAGTATGAGTTAATTTTTATCTCTAAGCTAACAGAGATTTAAATTAATTCTGTTTTTCTCAGATAGGATTGGCATCTCTTTGATCTGTTAAATATTATCAAATTAAGAGATTATCTTTTAGAGATAAGAAAGTTTGAATCTGGAAAATATCTTATCTGTTTCTTATCTGTTCCTTATCAGTTGTAACAGTGTTACAACATTTAACAAATCTGTTGAGTGTTTCTCAGGGTATATATATGAATGTGAGTTTGATAATTGGTCAACTCTCTTGGACGTTCAAGAACAGATTGATAAGGATTATTTTATGTCATCATTCTTCGGGAGAAGAATTTGAGGTCTTCGGGAGAAGACAAAATGCATATTGAAGGGAGTTCAAGCATGCGTGCATAAGTCGAGGGGGAGCCTTGCTGCACTCTGTAGATTGAAGGGAGTTCAATCTATCTTAAAGTCAAGGGGAGCTTGCTGAACAAGACCCTAAAGAAGATTCTACACTTTGGCGACAAATTCAAGAGGGATTCTTTTAATTGTGTAAGACCTTATTGGTGTTTGTAATCATTTTGATCTTTAGTGGATTGTTCATCATTTGGACGTGATCTCGAGGAATAGGTTAATACCGAACCTCGTTAAAAATCTCCTTGTGTTCATCCTGGTATATCACTAACAGATTTAACAACCACCCTAACAGTAAACCCATCAAGAGCAGACCTGATACTTCTCTTCCTCTTATGACTCTCTATGGATTCCAAGTCACAATGCCGGACTGGAGGATTGGGTATGGAGATTTATCTCCCTGATTTGAGAAGCTATCTATAATCTATCCCTTGTTCATTACATGATAATGGAACCTTTCAGTTAAGAAGCCCGCCTCTGCAATTAAATTCAGTCCTGATGGAGCACTAATTGCAATTTGAGTTGGCAAGTTGCTTCAGATATGGCGTTCTCCTAGGTTTAGGAAGGAGTTTTTCCCCTTTCAATTAATTCGAACTGTTGCTAACTATAATGCTACAATCACTGCATTGGATTGGAGTCCATATTCAAATTATATTCTTGCTGGTTCAAACGAGCAACGGGTGTAAGCACCTTATTTTTGCACCCCTGGAATTGCTGAAAATGAAAACCCTAGCAGAAAGTCAAACCCCGAGGGGACAAAAAGTTGACTTTTTGATTAAGTGATATTTGGCCACCTTGCTTTATATCATTGGATAGAGAATCTCGACACGATTCCAACACAACTGAGTTTGCAGGAATCGGAGTCCGGATGAAGGTTCTGCGGGCAGTCAAACTTGGGCGAAGCCAAAAGTTGACTTTCTGCCAAAATCCGATCCAGGTGCTTACCTCTAGGTCATGGGATAGGGGGCTCCGATACGATTCTAACGCCACTGAGTTTGCCCAGATCGGAGCCCGGATGAAGAAAATATGAGCCGACAAAATTCCCGAGCAGCAAAACCGGCAAACTGCGCACGTGGCAGAGAGCTGCACACGTGGCGAGTTGCGCAGGAAAATATCTCGGGGATCAAATCCATAAATATCCAAACATTCAAAATATCCCAGGGACTAAATCTGTAAAAATCCAAGAATATCGGATTAAATTGAAAATAACCAGGGACTAAATCCGAAAATTTGGATTTTCCGACCAAACGAGCGGCCGCATTAATGGTTTTTTAATCATTCGGTCGCTCGCGCGAACGTGGCAGGGGGTATGCGCTCACTTTGAGGTGGGCGCCAAACTCGGCGGATACCCTCTGTCCTCTTCTATAAAAGCCGCGCAAGGTTTCATTTCCAGGGGTTGGAAAAATTTTGGTTGGGGATTTTTTCTTGGGTTCGGCATTCTTTGGGGGTTGGCTGATTTCGAGGTTGGGAAATTTTGGTGGGAGAGTTTCGGTTGGACATTTTTCTGGGTTCGGTAATTTGAAGAAAAGACCAAACAACTTGTTTCCTCCCTTCCTCTTCTTCCTCATCAAACCCGAAGAGGATCTTGTTGTTGGTGCTCCGGCAGCTGCTCGTTGGCTCCAAGGAACCCTCCGGCCTACTCTACAGAGACCTAGAACCAAGGTGAGCTCTCCATTTTCTTTTGTTCCACATATATAAATCAAGCTTCCCATGCATCTCTAACATCTGGTTTATCATTGTTTGCTTGATTCGAAGGGGGAGCATGTTCCCCCATGAGTTCTCCATCCTTGTTGTTGTAACCCCGTAAAACCCCCTGTTCCCTTCTTCATAATCATGTTCTGTTAGCTAGGGTTTTGATTCTGGAAGTTTATTCATGTTCTGTTAATATTTTGTTTCGGATTTGTAAGTTTCCAGAGAGATTTGAGTGATGAGTGGGAGGATATGTTAGGTTAGGTTAATTTCCATCTGTGTTTAGAGGTTTGCTGGGGTTCTAAGGATCCCCAGAAACCAGTTACAGGGCTTAAAACCAGTCGAAAATGGAGTTTGAAAGAAAACCGAGAGCATCGAGTGTCCGCTGAGTTCGCGCGAATCTCGCGCGTACCCTTCGCGCGAAGCTCGCGCGAGGCTCGCGCCCACTTCATTTTTTTGTGTTTTTTTCGCTGTTTTCGGTCCGCCCATTTCGCGCTGACCTCGCGCCTACTACCTGAGGTCGGCGCCAACCCCTAAAACATGCCAAATTGATATATTTTTTGAAAAATTCCAAAAATGCCCTTTACTGTACCGCGGGGGGCTTCGCTCCCCCCCCCCCCCCCCCCCGCACCCCCCACCCCCTTTGTTCGTTGCGCATCCAACTCGTACCTTGGTACAGGGAGGTACCCCACCTCGTGGGCTCCGCTTCGCTCCGCCCACAGGGTCCCCGGGTACTTCCCCTTGGACCCAGCACCATGAGCCAATTTTTTTTTTCTTGATAGAGTGTCAATCTTGTGTATTTTCTTATGTGATTATTGCTGAATGTGGTTTTTATTTCCAAACCGAACCGGATGAACCAATAGGGTTTCCGGGTCACCCAGAAACCCAACATGGGACTTGGACCCTTGGTCCAACTTGGTTTCCAGTGGGCCTTCCAACGGGGCCCACCAAACCCGACCAATTCATTTTGCTTAACTAAGATAATAAAAGATTTGAGTGGGCTAGACCACTTGAGGCCCACCCAAGCCCTAATTGGCCCATGCATGATTAAAGTAGGATGTGGTTTGGCCGAGACCACGGGTAGTGCCTATCGGGCCCGCTAAGCCCACGAACCCAACCAACTTAGGGTTTCAAAACCCCAACTCAGGAAGTCTTGGGTTTTCAAGCCCAAGCCCAGGTAAAAGGCCCCAAGCCCAACACTTGGCCATTTTGGCACAGATAAGCAAGATAATCAAAACCACTTGGCAACCAACTGTGGGGCCCACCCAGGGGCCCGAAATGCAATCCGACCCACTTTGCATGGAAATCACTAAATAATCAAACCTGAACTCTAAAATAAAATCAATTCAAAGTGAGCCAAAGTCCAAAGGGCCACACTTGGCCCACCAAGGAACATGCGGGCCACACTTGGCCCACCAAGGGATACCGTGGGCCTTCCAATGGGGCCCACCCCACCAGACCCAGATCATCCTAATTAAAAAGATAAAATCAAGTAAATGGACCCACACCACTTTGGCGGTCCCGCCAGACTTAATCAAATTTCATGCTGGAATAGGAATTGGGTGAGTGAGAGACCAACTGAATTGACTCAAAACCAGGGAAACCTATGGGACCCGTCGCTTGACAGGGTGGACTTGGGTGTTTACGGACTTCCCCAGACCGCAACCGAGCCCCTACTTAGAATCTCAAAGCCGCAGACCAAAAGCCTTAGTAGAAGCACTTAGGCACCCAGGTGTCTGCCTGCACCCCATCAGGCAGTGGCGACTCCAAACAAAATCCCGAGGCACGCGTCGTTTTGCGTGCACCTCGCCGTGCGACCGAAATCGGGTGCGCACAACGGGGTCAAAGAACAAACGGCTTGACCAACTGAGCCGTTCGTTAGACAATTAAACGAGTAAGAAGGTCTCGTGAGATGCACGAGACCTATGTAAGCACCTCATTTTTGCGCTCCCGGAAAAGCCGGAAATGCAAAACCCGGCTAAAAAGTCAAACCCTAAGGGGTGAAAAATTGACTTTTTGATCAAGTGAAAATTGGCCACCTTGCTTTATCTCAACGGATAGAGAATCCTGACACGAGTCCAACACAACTGAGTTTGCTGGAATCGGAGTCCGGATGAAAGTTCTGCAGGCCGGTCAAACTTGAAGGGGAGCTTAAAGTTGACTTTTTCTCGAACCCCGTGCCAAGTACTTAGCCCTATGTCATTGGATAGAGGGCTCCGATACGAGTCTAACGCAATTGAGTTTGCTCAAATCGGAGTTCAGATGAAGAAGATATGAGCTGTCGAAGTTTCCTAGCAGCAAAACCGGGAACTGCACACGTGGCAGCCAACGCAGCAAAATATCTCAGGGACTAAATCTTAAATATCCAAAAGTTGCTAAAAATCTCAGGGAATAAACCAAAATTCGCAGGGACCAATCCGTAATTGCTCAAAAGTGTCGAATCGGTCAAATCGGTCAAGTCGAGGGGCAAATCCGTAATTTTTCAATGTGTATCCAACCAAATATGCCGGATACACATACATCAGTGTGTATCCGGCACTATTCACCGGATACAAAGAGATCAATCAGCGAGATTCGCGCCGGACGCCCGACAAATTCACGGCGGCATTTAATTTTCGAATGATTATGTTTTGTATCCGGCATTTAATGCCGGATACAAAGGGGCATATGTGTAGCCGGCCCTAGAGGCCGGCTATGAACAAGAGCATGTAATGCTGGATACAAAGGGGCATATGTGTAGCCAGCCCTAGAGGCCGGCTATGAACAAGAGCATGTGTATCCGGTCTGAGTTGCCGGATACATTAAGTTTGCCTATAAAAGACAAACATCAGCTCAGTTTCGGGGTTGGCTTCATTTTTACTGGTTTCCACCCCCTCTCCCCTTGGCCACTGCTCCGAAGTCCCCTCTTCTTGCCCCTCTTTGGCTCCCCAAACCCAACAACCTCCTTGCTTGACTACCTTACCCATCACTACTCCCTTCTATCACTCACTTAAGGACTTGAAGAAGGAGAAGAGGCTACTGTTGGTGGGAGGAGGTGCTGCTCTAGCTGCTTCCTTCACTTTAAGGAGGCTCCACACATCTCAGTCCAGGGTTTTAACCCTAAGGTATGGTTCCTTACTAACCTTCATTTAACATATATGAAAATGGGAGCTTTTCACAAAGCTCTTTGAGTTTGTCTTCTTCCTTTTGCATGAGATCATTTCCTTCATGTTTTAAGTATATATTTGCTCTCATCTCACCACATGAAGACCTTCGAGTAAGGGAGAGGCACATAGTTGGTTTTAAAGGGGAGAAGGTAAGATTTTTCTAGGGATTTTCGGCCACTAAGGCCACTGTTTTTGCATGTGTGCGTTTGTTTTAAGAGGAAGCATGTTTCCTCATGCTTAGTAATGCAATGTATCCCATCGTGATCCCCCCTTCTTCTCCCTTTCTTTAGATGTTATTAGATTATGAGAATAGGTTGTGCGGTTTACTTTCCCATGGAGGATTCTTGTTGATGCATGCTAATCCTTTTTTTGGTGATATTTGTATGATCATGCATGTTGGGTTGCCTTTAGCGGTCGTGAACAACCGGAACAGAGGCACATGACCTCTGTTCCTTTGCTGTATTCTGCCCAAGAAAAGATCAAAGGGGAAGCCCCCATCTTCCTCCCTAGTTTGACCTGGGAAGCCCCAAAGGAGACCGAGAGATGAGGTGATTCCTCATCTCCAGAACCAATGTGGGCTCACACAGGAGCCCACACAACCCCTGGAGCATCCTAGGAGGCCCAGAAATCCAACCCCCCTTTGAAAAATCTGAAAACAAGCTTCTGTGTGTTGATCCGGCAACTCAGGCCGGATCAACAGAAATCCATTCATAATCGGCTGAAGGTGCCGGATACACAGAGCCCTGTGTGTAACCGGCATCTCAATCCGGCTACACTGCCAGTTTACTGTTTCTCACCATTTTTTTTATCTTGTGCTGTTTCTTTGGTTTATTTGATCAAACCAGTCGAACTAGTAGGGTCTCTGGGTCACCCGGGAACCCAAGATGGGCCATGGACCAACCCGGTCCAAATTGATTTCCGGTGGGCCTCCCAAGGGGGCCCACCAAGCCCGACAAATTTGTTCTTTGCTAAAACAAGATAAAATTAACCAAATGAGTGGGCCACACTATTGGAGGCCCACCAAAGCCCAACTGGGGCAGCATGTATGTTTAGATCTAGGCTTGGTTTGGCCGAGACCACGGGCAGGGCCTATCGGGCCCATTAAGCCCAGTGAACCTAACCAAGGTTAGGGTTTCCAAACCCTAACTCAAGCAGTCTTGGGCTTTCAAGTCCAAGCCCAGGAAAAGGGCCCCAAGCCCAAAGCTTGGCCCACTTTGGCAAAGATTAATCAGAATAAACTCAAAAATACTTGGCAACTAGGACGAGGCCCACTCAAGGGCCCTCAAAGCAATCCCGGCCCACTTTGGCATGAAATCCACTTAAATAATCAAACTTGAATTTCAAAATAAAATCAACTCATTGAACCAAAGCCCAAAGGGCCTCCCAGGCTAGACTGAGGCCCACCAGGGGACACGTGGGCTTAACCAAGCCCACTAAGGAATCCGCAGGCCTTCCAACGGGGCCCGCCCAATCCAACTCAGATCATTTTAACCAAAGAAGATAAAATCAAGTAAAGGGACCCACACCACTTCGGCAGTCCCACCAGACTTAATCAAATTGCATGCTGGAATAGGAATCGGGTGAGTAAGAGACCAAAGTTGACTCAAATCAGGGAAACCTATGGGACCCGTCACTAGACGGGGTGGATCGGGGTGTCTACGGACTTCCTCAGACCGCAACCGAGAACCTTACTTAGAATCTCTAGCCACAGACCAAGCCTTAATAGACAAAATTAGGCACCCCGGTGTCTGCCTGCACCCCATCAGGCAGTGACGACTCCAAACCAATCCCGAGGCACGCATCATTTTCGCGTGCGCCTCGTCGTGAGACCGAAATCAGGTGCGCACAACCTACTTATCCACTCGTCCATTTGCTATTGAAGCTGTAAAAATGCCGTAGAGAACGTTGCCATAGAGGAAATCGGTTGCGGCTAGTCTCTACCAGTCGTGTAACCGGATCCATACGTGTACGCATGTAATAAGGAAACACTCCCAATGACCAAGGGAATGTGGTTGATATGATATGATGCCTAGACATATTTCCTAGCCAAAAAAAAAAAAAAAATTTTTGTGGTGGATATGGTTAATCAAGAAGAAAAAGGAAACACTCCAAACTAGAACTGTAAGTTTTGCCTGGCCTGCTCGAAACCTGTCCAACCCAGCCCAAATAATAGCCCGATTTAAGAAATAAATTTGGGTTTGGGTTTGGGCCGGGCTCAATCTTGAGCCTGAAGTTGAGTTCGGGCTGGGCTTGGGTTCACAAGGTACAGTCCGAAAAACCCAAAAAAACCCGAACTATATATACAATCTAAAAACCTAACCTTTGTATCTTGCAACCTTTATATGCCTCTGTGTTTGTTTCTCGATGTTGTTTCTCGTCGTCTCCCATCTCTCTACCACAGAACTACTCACTCTCCTCACTGTCCCTCTCTTCTAACATCAGTGCCTCACATCTCAAAGACACAACCTAGCTAGAGAAATCCCCCAACAAAGGAGCTCGATCAATAATAGCTAGCAGGCTTGATTTCGAGGACATTAAGATAAATAGGACGACATACCTCGCCCCTGCTTTTCTTCTACTAAGCACTCTTCTTGTTCGCCTTCTCCATTGGTCCTGCATATTAGCTGCCACTTGATAGCTTCGGCGTCAAGTTCCCAATCTTACCCTAGCATACTAACAGGTATGTGGAAGCTTTCAACGATGATTTTTGATATCCCCTTCAATCTCTTTGGCGCTGAGCTAAGGTCCGTTCTCACATTTTCACCCCTTTGGATCCTTCCATTTTTTAATTTTCTTTCTACTTCTTTGAAACCATCAATCATATGAACACTCTTTGTTCGAAAAAATTCCTCACATAAGCATTGTTATATTAGGTTTTAGATTTTAAGTGCTTGGGAACTTTCAAATGGGGTGGGCCTATGTTGGATAACTAGGTTTTGGTCTAAGGTCATGAATCTAGAATCTAGATCTTATATATTGATTGCATGGGATATGTTTTAGTTGTAAATGCAGATCAGGTATATGCCTCTGTTTGTGATTTGTGACATGTTCTGGTTTTAGGTTTAATAGTTGGGGCTTGGGCATGGATTTTGGGGTTAATAAGTTGTGGTCTGCAGTTATAAGGGATCAACCCATGTGAGACTGATCTAAATGATTCTCGCTGTTATTGTTGGAAGGACTTTTAACCCCAAACAGCCTTTTGGAAGTATTTAGATAGTAATTTTAAAAGGTAACCCATGGTTTTTTCATTAGATGTACTGCAAAGTACCTTACAATATGATATTTAGTATCATATTATATTTAGTATACCTTCCAAAAAAAAAAATATGATATTTAGTATCAATGCTCTAAGCATATTTACATGACCTGCCGGAAAGCAATATGGGTACAAGACTAATGGTAGTCCTTATCATTGTTCCTTAGCTCCCAATTCAATTTGTTATGCAATCGTTTTCAGTTAGAAATTTACTCACTTGTTGACAAATTGTGGGGCCAACCATAGGAAAAAAGGAAGAAGAGAGTTGGGGGTTCCGGGATTGTTTATATGTCCATTTAATTCTGCCTGTATCAATTTGGGGTTGTTGAAGAAACTCCATTGCATTGGCATTTTCTTCCTCCCAATTCTTCTCTCTCTCTCTCTCTCTCTCTCTCTCTCTCTCTCTCTCTCTCTCTCTCTCTCTCTCTATTTAGTTAACTAGTTTTAATTTTTCAATTTAAAATTCAGGTGGCAGCATATATCAAAGGGCGTTAATTCAATATTTTTGAACTATCAACTGATAACAGAGAAAGAAATTGATACTTTTATAGGCAACTCAAAGAAACAAAGACGGCTTCTGAGGTATGTTTAGTTGACTCCATTTTATACTTAAAATTTGATGGTCTTTGGTAGGAATTTTTATTCATAGTTTTTTTTTAATTATATGTTAGATGTCTGATGCAAATAACCAAGACACTGCTACCAAGACTACAAATATAAGTTATTCAACTGAGGTAAAATATAAATGAGCTCTAAAAACAAGATCAGGTGTTTGGTTATCCTTTACAAAATTTGAAACCAAACTGGAAGAGGATCCACAATGCAAATGTAATCATTGTGGTTGTGTCTTTGCATGTGCAACTGCTAATGGGACTAGTAGCTTGAGTCGTCAATTGAAGGGATGTTTTTTTTATAAGAAGCAGTCCAGTGGTGCAGCAACAAGTCCTAAGCTTTACTAATGTCAGGTTAGGACCATCAAGTGATGGTATTGATAGTAGCATAAATACTTGGAAGTTTGATCAGGACCAAAGTAGAAAGGACCTTGCAAAGTTCATAATTATGATTGAAATGCCATTTAGTATTGTTGAGAATGAGCTTTTAAGACATTTGTGAGTAATCTCCAACCTCGACTTAAATTTGTCTCACGAGTAACTATAAAAAAGGATTGCATCTTGATATATGAAACTTGAAAGAATAAGCTAAGAGAAATGTTGAGAACTTCATCTCAAAGGGTTTCACTTACTTTTGATATGTGGACTTCCGTTCAACAACTTGGGTATTTGTCCCTTACGGCCCATTTTATTGATAGTGAATGGAACCTACAAAAAAAAAAATTCTCAATTTCGCCATGATTGAGTCATCTCACACAGAAGAAAATCTTGCTAATGTTATCATGAATCATTTAATGGAATGGAACATGAAAAAGTTATGGACTATTACATTGGACAATTGTTCAACAAATGATGTTATTGTGAGGAATCTTGTGGAACGTTTTGCTTCAAAGAATAGGTTGTTGGTTTTGTGGGGGGGGGGGGGGGGGGGGGGGGGGGGGGGGGGGGGGAATGCTACATTTAAGTTGTTGGGCTCATATTCTTAATCTTATTGTTCAGGATGGATTAAGTGTTGTACATGGGCATATATCCAAGATTCGTAATTGTGTGAAGTACAATAAATCTTCACAACGTCGAAAGAGAGACTTTTTGGAGTATGTAAAGCAAGAAGGGATCGAGATTAGGAAGGGGTTGCACTTAGATGTTGTCACAAGATGGAACTCAACATATCTTATGTTGGAATCTGCTTTGTACTATAGGAAAGCATTTAACTGTTTGAAAGCAAGTGATTCAAGTTTTAAGGATGCTCCTAGTTTTGAAGATTGGGATCAAGCTGAGGTCATATGTCAATGTTTAGAACTCTTTTACAATGCAACATATATGTTTTCAGGATCCAAATATTCCACTTCTAATTTATTCTTTAATGAGATTTTTGGAATTCAAGTTGCATTACTTGACATGTCAAAAAGCTTGGATGAGACTATATACAGTATGGCCGTAGCAATACAGAAAAAGTTCAATAAATATTGGTAGGAAAAAGATTGCAACATACTGTTGGTTATTGCTGTAGTTTTGGATCTGTGATATAAGTTGGATTTTGTCAAATTTTGCTATTCAAGGATATATTCGGATTTGATTGTTCAATCTTATATGAGCCTCATCACTTCTAGTCTTTTTGAGCTCTTCAATGAGTATACTTCTAATTACCAAGCTTCAAGTGGCATTGCAGATCGCATTAGCACTAACTCAAGCAAAGTTGTGGAGGCAAAGATGGTCATCTATAGTGCAAAAAAGAAAGCTACATTCAGAAAAGAGTTTTATAAAGCCAAAAAAGAAGAGGATTCAGGTGGCTGTAAGTCTGAGTTAGATGTGTATTTGAAGGAAAATCTGTACAACACTGATGATGTGAATAGTGAAGAAGCAATAGATGACAATTTTGATATATTGTCCTAGTGGGAAAGTTAACTCCTCTCGTTATTGTGTGCTTTCTATGGTGGCTTGTGATATTTTAGCAGTTCTGGTATCTACTATTACCTCAGGGTCAGCATTTAGTACAGGAGGCAGAGTGCTTGATCTGCATCGTAGTTCCATGAGCCCTTCTACTGTTGAGGGTTTGATATGTGCACAAGATTGGTTACGAAGAGAAGTGACATTCGAGGAAGATGATGACTGTGATATTATTTCTGGTATATACCTTTCCTTTATCCTTTAATTGTGTTTTATTTGAAATAAAGACTTGTTATTCTAATCATTTAATTTATATTGATTAATTTTTCCAGATACACAATTGCCTAGTTGAGGAGTTAAAGATTTTTGTGGCTACAATTTTGTGTAAGTTTTCATTTATCTTCTTTTATTTCAATATCACTATTCAGTTTTTGGAATCTAAAAGTTACTATATGTTTAATACATAAGCAAATCTATTGGTATTTGCAGGGTTAGGAACTCAAAGACAATTAGACAAGATGTCTCTTGATTGTTCATGGAATATGGGAGTTAAATTTTTTACTTTTGATTATTGTACTATTGATGACTCTTTAAACAAGTTGGTTATTAATGACTTCTTAGTAGTAATGAGTTTTTGTTGTAGTTGTAATTTAAAAATCCCGTATGTTGTTCAACAATAGTATGGTGATATTTTTTTCTTTTCATTATTATTATTGTATTTGTGATGCTTTGATTTGATCATGTTTAAGTTTGATCTTAGAGGCATGGCCATTTGTATGTTTCATGAAGAATTTTTATCAAATATGATAGCTAAGGTTAACTAATTCCAGAATTTTTAAGGGTATGCTCTTGTTATTCACTATTAGATTGCACAGTTCGAAGTGCATAAATTTGAAATGAATTTGCATGCTAAGGTGCAGGCAAGTGAATCAAGCAAAGGTAGACTACTATTAACAAAAGAATGCAATTTATATTTTTTTTCTTTTATTTGGTTCATAGGAATATGTGGATTAATGTGATCTATATACTTCTTTGACATTCAATTATTTTAAAGCAATGGAAGTTATGGTTGAACAAGTGACAAGTTGAATGTGACATTCCATTGATTGGAGAAGGACAATCCAAAGTCTAGGTGTTGAGGCCTCGCTTTCAAATGCATTGGTTTGGGCTTGTAACCAAGTATGTAATAAATTTAAATTTTTCCTGTTTAATACCAAGCAATGAATTTGAAGTTTGAGTTGAATTACCTTGCTTTAATACGTTCTAAAATTTCTGTTTGTTTGAAAGTTGTTATTATGTTTCAATATCCTTGCTTTGTTGTACTACTTAGTTTCATAAGCTAGTTTACCTAACACCACAAGTCCACAACAAGCTCAAAAGTTTGGAGGACTTACATGAATCATTTTTTAACCTAATACCCAAACAAATCAATGTATGCCAATAAACTTTATTATATACATTGAAATATTGTGGTCTTATATATGTGAATGTATCATTGTATCAAGTAGAAAAAAGGTTTGGGTTGGCTCAAACCCAACTTGAGCTCAAGAAATAATTTTAGGGTTAGATTTGGGCTCAAGGAGTTTGGGTTTAGGGCTGGCTGAGGAGAGTTTGGATTCACTAATTTTAGTTAGGGCTGAGCCCGAACTCATTGAAACCCAGCCCAGCCCGCCCTATTTATAGCTCTACTCCAAACGGATAAACAAAAAAGAAAGATTAATGGAAACATTGGAGAGGATATCGAGTTGTTAAAGATAATTAGGGAAGAATAAATGAAACAATAATCGTGGCATGAATCAAGGAGGGAAGGGGTCTAATGTTAACCAGAAAAGATAACATTTGTTAGCTATCATTATCTTCTCATTTGTTTTGTTGTATATAATACATTTGTAAGTCTCCAAAAACATTAAACAAATCTATATCTATAATATATAGCAATTGGCAAACTGAGGACAGAGCTCCAAACTTTAGACTTTGAAACCTGGTAGCTCCATGTCACTTCTATATCTATAATATATAGCACTTGGCAAACTGAGGACAGAGCTCCAAACTTTAGACTCTGAAACCTGGTAGCTCCACGTCACTGCTGACATGGTAGCTGATATCTCACCCTTAGTTACCTAATTCGTACAAAGCATAGCACGCTCTCGCTCTCAAAACGCGAATTCACGTTCTTTATTCAAATCCTTTCTAAATCTGCAGATTAAAAATTATAAGAACACGCTCTCAAATTTAAATCACGATTTGGCTTATCGAAATCACGGTTTGACTTAATTGTCCTTATTTTAATCCTAAAATTAAGGAGATTATGAATAGTCAATAATTTAATATTGATTCGTAGATAACAGAAATCAAATTAGAAAAGAACTAGAAACAACCGAGAGAATTTTTAGGAGAAAATAAAGGCTTCTCATTCGTCCTTTGACTCCCTTCTTCCCAATCTTTATTTTCTTTCTTTAAGCAATCAAGAGATTCAAGTTTAGTAGGACTCTTTTTCTCTACTTAATGTTCTTTCTTATTTGAGTTTGAATAATGAAGATAATAATTAGTTGATGTTTGTTTCTACCAATTTGCGCGCTTTAAAGGCACTCTAGACTATAGGTGACTTTTGAAATTGACGCTCTTGCGCTCTCGCTCTCAATTTCGCTCTGCCCTCTGGTAACTAAGATGTAAGATCTCACCATATTAAAAGAACCGTTGGCCAAAAACGCCCCCATCTCTTCCATAATTGAATTTAAAAAACGCTTGGCAAACAAAATTGTTGCTTAAACGTCAGCATACCGATTGCTCTCCTCAATTGGAAGATTGCCGGTTCGTCACCTGGCTTTCAGTCGGTTCTCATTTGGTATTTCCTCCCCGCAGCGTCGAGACAGCCTGGTGGGCGAGATGATGATGTTATTGAGAATTTGAGATTGAGATGTATCGCCTGTCAGTTCTGGACGTTCGGACTGATTCTGAGGAGTTCCAAGAGATCCCCAACAGGCATCTCAATTTTCCAGTTGCCATGATTCATGTATTTCATTTTCTTCTTCTTTCTTCCTCTCTCTCTAGATCTCTGTGAAATTTAGGATTTGAAAGACGGATCCTTGAACTCTGGAGAGGGTTTAAAATCATTTATTTATTTTTTTTCCATCTTGTAGCTTAACCTTTCTGGTTTCATTTTGAAACAGAGAACTTTGAGTGTTTTTGTCACATATAAAGGAGGAGCTTTCCCAAGTTTCCCTTTCGGTTCTCTATCTTGCATGGACTTGGATGATTTCTTTTTTTAATGCCTCAATCTCCTTTTATTTTAAAGCTTCTCGTTGCAGACTTCGGGGAAGTCGAGAACAGCATCAAAACTCCAAGCCCATCGGTCTGGTTCGGGGACTCATCTGTCGTGGTCTGCAATTTCTTGGTTGTGGTAAGTTCTTTTCTGTGCTCTCACCCTCACTTGTAGAATCTTTTAATTTTTGATTTATTCTTTGATATGTTCAAATGCACATAATGTCTTCCTGGTGTTTTAGTTTTTGCTTTTAGTTTTCCATTGAATTTTTGTATCATGATGTTCTATTGGTATTGGCTTTCTCATTTTTCAATTTGGTAACTTTTTGAGTACTTTCTATTTGTGGAAATGCCTATGAGATATAGGCAGTGCACCTGATAGAAATAGTTACACGTTGGCGGTGAATAATTTAATAGTATATGAATTTGGCATTCAGGTATCACTTTCATGGTATATTTGTAACTTGTGCTTATTTTAACCGGTGTGAATTTCTATCTTGGATCCCCAGTTTTCTCATGAAAGATTTGTTAGGCTTTTCGGCTTTTCTCCCCCTCTTTTAAGGGTATAAGAAAGATATGAAATTTTCTTTCCCAACAGGGCAATGATCCCTTTGTAAGTCACCTTTCGCAGCTGTTATTAATGAAAGAAATCTTAGAAAGATGGCAAAACAAAAAGCATCATCAGCAAGTACAGTAATCTCATTTCCCCCACAACCATAGTATTCCTTTCGACACTTCATTTGCTAAATCATCATCCACTTTGTCAGTGATCTTGGCACCCAAAAGAAAGATATTTGGAAAGACAGCACTTGCTTTTATTCTGCTTCCATTAGTACAAATTTAGACCAACTGTATCTAAACATTATCATCTGCAGTTGTGGTACTTGTAACAATTCCAAAGTTTTTGTCATGCTGAATTGGGTTAGTTGGGTGGGGTTGGGGGGAAGTTGGTTTGGGGGTGTACCGTGGTGTATGGCATTACCAATGTATGCAACTTGTTAATTTCACTTTGCAATGCTCTAAAGCCAGGAATGCAGAGAAACATTCCATGCCGAAGGTTTTGTTTCACTTTTCAATTCTAGAACATGCTTCTATTAAGTTATTTTTTCTCTTTTCAAATGGTAACTCAAATTTTATTGATTTTGCATAAATATCCTTTCACGTTCTTCTTGGCTCTTTTGAAGACACTAATACTCCTTTTTTATTGGGAACAAAAGGTTCTGAGAGTTAGAATGCCAAAGGGGGGATATCCAAAGTGTTGGGCATGTCTTGCTCATCTTTCTGCAGGCATGGTTTTGGTGGCTGTAGCCGGAGGGTAGGGTGATAGAGAGAGGGGAAGGAGGGTTTTTATTTTTGGCTGTGGGGAGCTTTGAGAGTTGCTGAAGCATTACCAAAATATTTACTCAAGAATTTTGTAGTTACAGAACTACCCAATTTGATGTAGTTACTCAATTTCTCACACAATTGAACATCTTAGAAATTTTATTTAACCTAGCTTCTTGCAAATGAAATTTTTGGAATTGTTTTCCTCGACATAAACAAATTTGCTTCTTTAAAAGGCGCTTATGTTCACAGCAATTTTCAGAACACATTTTAAAGGGGTTTCAATTGCCCAAGTTTGCTTTGAAGCTTTTTTATAGATGAGGAAGCACAATGTGGTCATTGAGATCAAATCCAAAAAATGCCTTAAGAAAATCCATTAACTCCATTAATGGATTTTTGACAGATTGAGTACCATTGACTGGAAATGATAAGTGATCCAGGCAACTTATTTTTAACAGTTAGAGCACCATTTCCAAGTAAATATACAAGGCCATGAACAGCCAATAAGCATTTACAATATAAAACAGGGGAAAGAATAATAGTTAATGCTGCACTCAATGAATGAAAGCACTGTTAGTAACATGGAAAAGGCACCCAATTAATCGGAACTATTAAACTTTGCAAAAACTTCTCATTTGAAATTTTAGTCCAAAAATTTGAATTAAAACAGAACCTTCACAATGACCATGTGGCTCCAATTATAAACTCTGATAATGATATATTCGGCAACAGCCACGTTGAGTTTAGGAAGTTGATAAAATATTATTCTAATTCATTCTTAGTTAAAAAGTAAATATCAAATACAGTGACATGTTGAATCTGCAAGCTCCAACTTGTGCAGAACATACACAACAGTTTACATGGTCCAGGGAGAAAAGGAAACACATCATGACTCATGTAGTGTACATTCACTCAAGTTTTATCTTGAAGAATTATACAAGAATGTATACCATCAAAGATCTGTAAAATTCAGTCAAACAAACTCTGCAACATAGATTTGGGTTATAATTAATGCAGTGAAGGAGCTAAAAAAATCCATTAATTAAAGAAAATTCACAACTCTGGCACTCAAAAAAATGTAAGATTCATCACTCTACCTTTACGGTACACCTAAACTGCTACTAGGTTTGACTCTACCAGAATGTGTCTGCTGATTATACAGACTGATACTAGAGCTGCCATCTCATAGTAAAAAATAAGCAAACCCATTAACTAATATACAAGTAATACCAAAGCGGCATCTTCCATACGTTTGGATCCTCGTTCAACACATTAAATTAAGAAAACCCATTAACTCCAACACATTACATTTTACGTCTCCTTCAAATTTTGATATTTAACTTCTTTCGCATTTATTTAAACAAATCTACAAAGGTTCAAAAAATTTAATTAGTATAAATTCAACAAATTTGATTAAAAATACTTATCTATTACTTAAGGATTATAAATTTTATAAACAACAAAATCTAAATGGCTTTTAGAATGTTCTAATTTCTTTAACATTTGTTCAAATTTTCTCGGTATAGTAACACAAAAAATTCGAAGAAATTTGTGCCATGCTGGTCAAAGTTCAACGAACAAAACGACATCGAAATTGACACAATGAATGTTGATTATGTGTAAACACAATTATGTACTACCCATTTTTTTTTTTAGAGATTAAAATGTTTTTTTAAGGTTAACAGTAAAATTTAATTTGAGTTTAAAGATAAAGTGCTTTGAGCTTAATGATGAAATAATATAACAAAGATGCCTTCGCATGTCTAGCATTGGTCAACATACTATAGAAAAATTAAAATCAACAAAATTGTTTTATTAAAAAATAAATTAAATAATCTAATTTAAATTATTGACCTTGTAACCATCCCCGTGCATCGTACAGGGTCTTTGCTAGTTAATACAGATAAGAGTGCTTCTTTTCATTAACTGATTCTTGTGAGTTGCGTAAGGCGGCAACTCGAATGACTAGAAGGACGAAAACCCAAAGCTTAGCTATGATTAGCACAATACTTTGCAACCAGCCCGGTGACACTGTCGACAAATTGTTCACCTAAAACCCTAATCGTCTGCAACCCATATTGTTGAAAACTAATGGGAACAATTTTCCAAGATTTAAGTTTGTCATGTAATGTTCTCCTAAGGTTTGGCCTCTAATTTGAGCATATTAATTTTCAATCACAAACGAAGTGATTTGAATTCAAAGAACAACATTATGATTTTTTATTTTTTGAATAAGACTTTGTAGGATCCAGTAAATGGAAATGCAAATTTAAAAAATCTAAGTGCAATTACAAACAGCCAAGGGAAAGTCTTGTGAATGGTGCTTTAATAATAGACAAAATTAGGTTTTTGTCATAATTTATTAAATAAATTTAGATTTTGTGACGGTGACTATGATTAAAAATTAGTCATACTTATCTTTTACCTACAACAAATTGCCCATCCTTACGTCTCTTATCTCTCTCTCTCTCTCTCTCTCTCTCTCTAGGGTGAACAATCCTTGTCTAGGTCACGAGAAAACATAATTTTTTGGAGACGAAAGCTCCAGTAAAAATTGTGTTTAAATAATTCAATCAACGATACCCTACGAGACAAATGAATCTTCCATTTTCTTTGTTTAACTGGAACAATGATTCGGTTGGTAAACCTAATCCTTTATCCACAACTCTCTCTCTCTCTCTCTCTCTCTCTCTCTCTATGTTCCAAGGAGGTTTTTAACGATGAAACATACTGTGCTTCTGTCCTAAGTTTTAAAAGATTTCTAAGCTTAGATCCTTGAAATACAAAACCAGGTCTCATTTTCATTACCTATTTCATCGATCTTTCCATGAATATGTTTCATCGTTCTCTTTTTTCACCACTTTGATTTTCATGTTTGTATGCCTTTCAGACCGGGCCATTTGCTTTCATTTTCAGCTTCTTTGCCATTGGACATGCTTATTTTCATATATAATTTTACTTCCATTTTCCCCCGCAATGCAGGGGAGCTCTGCAACTTTTCGTTTTAAGAGAAGCTAACTCCCGTCATACATACCAACCGTTTCTTTCTGAAGACTGCAACATTCAACATAAGAAACCATTTCATGTTCGGTTTTGAATGATGCTGACCCACATGCTTTGGTGTTATGTGAACAGTTTCCTCGCTCATCGTCAACCAGCAGATTCTTGCAGTTGAGGTGAGCAATGGCTGGTTCCATGGTCAGTTCAGCACAAAAGCTTACGTTCGACGACTGTGGAGTCTCAAAGAGAGTACTCTCTTCACAAGAAATGCCAGTCTCAATTGACTCTTCTATTTCTGGGACCGGTGCATTGCCTGTTTCTACATTACAAAAGAAACTACAGTCAGGTTCTGGTATAAAAAGGAAAAAATAACCACAACGCTCCATTACATCAAAAAGCATTCACCTTCTCTTTTGCTCTCTGGCGTTCTTCTCCATACAAGCACTTACTCAGCAAAATTGTTCCAGGAAACACCATCAAGTTGATGCTGCTCAATTGTTGCTTTTCTTCATCTTCCAGGGGTTTAAAGCCAAAACCTGATGTCCATGTATCCACTAAATTTGGAATGGCAGCTATCACCAGTTTTTCAACGTTAAATGATCTAAGCATCTATCATCACAACAAAAAAGTAACATCAAACAAGACTGCTTTTAAGAGATTCTAATAAGCTAACATACAAGCAAGCAAAGGCTGCTATTTACGGAGGTGAAGAAACAGCTTTTCATCTAGAATACAGAAAGCCCTTTTCCTTCTTTGAATAAAACCCAGTGCAAGTGAAAAATTCAAATATTTGGTACCGTTTATAAAGGGCAAAGCAAGTGGATTTCGGCAGGCAAATTTTAATTTTTTATTTGGAACTAAACACCACTTAAAGCTATTTCTGCAATAACTCTGTTCTAAAGGAGCCATGCAAGTGGCTTTTGACAAGGGAAATTAAAATTTGTAACCTCACGTAATGTAAGCTAGTTTTGAAATAACTTACAGGTTGGGGTAAACTCTATCGGCGCTTTAATGCAGGAATGAAGGCATCTTTGTTTAATCCAGTTTCTAAGGAAGACAGATGGGGGGCAGTGTCACACAACAGCGAGAGATTAAGCAGAAGGGCATATGTGGGGTGTGGCCTGACACAGCAGGGAGAAGTTAAGAGAAAGGAGAAGGCAGGAGTGGTGGGTAGAAGGGAAGAGGTTCAAGCAATGCATTTTATGGGCTCATTTAGGCCTTGAATAAAATAGAAAGCAGGAAGGTTGGTGCACAACTAATAACCTTTGGAGCTCTTTTAGTTAAAAAGCTGTGAACCTCCAACCATTTTCTAACATAAAAAGAGCATTTAGAAAAAGAGATTCCAAGGAAATACCCTTCAATAGCATTCATAAGTCGACGGCCCATTCCTTGATGACGTTGTGAACTGCAAGTTGCAATAAGAGGCATCTCAGCAAGAGTAACTCCATGCACCCTGCACGAAAATCAAGGTGCCATATTATTGACTAATACACAAGGCCGAAAAATAGCAAATCCAGGAGAAAGCCAATATGGATGAGCATCTAAATTTTCCAAGGTTTACACATGCACAGCTATAGCAAAGGAAGCAATGACAAGCAACTCGTATATATAGTCTTTCTGCATGAAGCTCATCTGAAAAGAATTATATTTAACTAAGAACAAAAGGTAATATAGAGGTGAGGATCATTGTGGTCTTTTGCTTCACATAAATTAAAATAGCATTTTTTTTTAATAATTTATTGTTTCTCTTGTTTAAGGTCTGTACATTCTTATGTTTCCTAACCATTTGATTTTTTTTTCTTATATGGTATGAGACCCTTCTTGTAAAAGAGATGATCTCCCATACGAAAAGGAGAGAAGAGAGTGGGGATTCGTGTTAAGTAAAGAGTCTCAATTAGTATTATTTATCTTCATGATAACTTATTTATAAGAGGGGATTTGTCCTCTTTGTTTATATCCTTATTGTACCTTTAAATTTCTCATCCCTCCCACCTTTCTTTAATTATGGGTATTTATGGTTTTCTTGTGTGTGTGATTTCACTTCATGGGTTGCCTTCTCCTTCCATGTTCTCATATTATTTTGCATGAACAAGAATCATCTTTCACGGTTATCTAGCCATTAGCATGCATAGGCCATGTTCTTCATTTACACATCCAACACACATGCACCTTTAACCATTTTTATTCATGGTTGCCACCCCACATACTCACGAAGAAATATATGTGTAAGGTGAGTTTAGGGTTAAATGAGGATCATTTAGTTATTATTCTTTCTTCTACAAAATAAGTGATGCATATATATGTAGTGTTTAAACGGGATTGCTTAAAAGTTGTTTTAATTTGTCTACATATGCCTTAGTGTAGGGATTTCCATTTAACTCATCATCATCTATTTCTCAAATCACTTACAAGGCTTTCAAACCGCATAGCATGTTTGATTTCTCATTCAAAAGTAACTCTTATCTCACTTGTTGATTTAGAAGCATTGCATAATTACTCATAGGGCTAATTGCTTTTGTTTTTGAGGGTGTTATGTTTGTTTATTGGATGATTGAAGGAACAAGTGAATCGCTCCAAGAAAATGGGGTGTTCGAGCTCAAAAGCGGGTATTCGAGCTTTTGTAAATAGGTTTTGAAGCTCGTAGAAGTTTGCGAATGGCAAGAAGAAGTTGACGAGCAGATTCCGGCCATTGTTTTGGCCATTTTTTGAGGTCCGGGCCGAACCACTAACTCAGAGGTCTGTGGTCAGGCCCTGCAAACCACCCAAAAACCATTTTGTTTGATCCAAACCCGCTTTACCCGACCCGATATTAATTTAACTTGAACCCATTGGGCTTTTGGATCATTCCAAGTCCATTTAGACTTGGGTCCATCTGGATCCATCAAAGCTTCAGTGGGCCTTCAAACGGGGCCCACTAATAGTCTGGCCCATACCAAGGCCTGTTTCTTATAAATGGGTCTTAGGCCTTTCAGATAATTACCCATGGGTCACCCCAAGCCCATTGGGCCCTAAAAATTTTAAACCCACTTAAGTTGCATGATAAATTGATTCGAAATCAAATAACCAGAATCCAATAAGAGTTACCCAATAACCCTAATGGGCCATGGGCTTGACTTAAAGCCCAACTTGACAACCAATGGGCCTTCCAACGGGCCCACATCCGACCCACTTCACTTAAATGGCTAAAAAGATAAAAATGAATAAAAGGGATTTACACCTGCAGAGGTCCCTACTAGACTTAATCTGATACATGCTGGGCTAGGATTAGGGTGAGGCTTAGTTGACTCGAATCAGGAAAATCCAAGGGACCCGTCAAACCGATGGGGCAGACCGGGGTGTTTTAAGACTTTCTCGGATCGTAACCGAGAACTTAGCCGGAATCTCGAATCGCAGACCAATAAACAAATCTAGGAACCCAGGTGTCTGCTTGCACCCCATCAGGTAGTGGCAACTCCGAATTCCCCGAGGCACGCACTCCCACGTGCGCCTCCGTGCGGTGACATGCGCATAGATATATGAGATCTAAATTTGACTTGGTAACAGGAAAACCTGAGAAAGGGATTTTGGAAACATACCTTTAGGATCAAGAGACAAAACCAAAAGAGAAGTGAGTTGTTCAAAATAAGCACATGGCCACCCAACAAAATAGACAAATCCACAAGACTTGACTTCAACCAAGAAAGTACACTGGATACCATTGCAACCTCATGTAAAGCAAGATAATAAGTGTTGAGTTGTGTGAAGCCTGATCATATTGGACACCCAGTCACAGCTAGTGAGGAGATAATTTGGTTACAGAAAATTGTAGAGCCTGATCATAACATTACAACCTCAATTGCAGAAAATTGTAACTTTTTCTACAACAGAAGCAGAGTATGTTGTAGTTACAGAAACTAGCAAGGAGATGATTTGGTTAAAGGTTTTTTAACTGAATTGGGAAAGGGGCAAGAGAATAGTGTTTTGTACTGTGATAGTCAAAGTGCCATCCATCTTGCTAAAAATCCAGTATTTCATTCAAGAACCAAACACATATAGTTGAGTTACCATTTCATTCGGTCTTTATTAAAAGATAAAGTATTGGCTCTTGAGAAGATTCCAGGAAGTGAAGATCCAGTTGATATGTTAACCAAAACAATCACTTTTGACAAACTGAAGCTATGTAGAGCTTTAGTTGGTTTGGGCACTTGATGATTGGGATCATTGTCACTGGTTTGTTTTTCTGGCTATGTTTGAGGATTTGAAGCTTGAGAACTTGGATGAGATTAGTCTCCAAGTGGGAGATTGTTGAGTTGTGTGGAGCCTGATCATACTGGACACCCAGCCACAGCTAGTGGATCGAGCTCTGCTGTGAGCTCGCAAGGGGTTGTAGGGGAGTAGTGCCCCCTTGCCTGTAAGGTGGGGGTTCGGGGGTGGAGCCTCCGAGGCAAAAATTCACAATAGAGTATTTCGAGTATTTCCATTGTATTAGGGTTATATTTCCCTTTGTATTGTTCTATCATTGTAAGCTTTGACTATTCTGAAATCATAGTGAAACAGCACCAGCAGCCGTGAACGTAGCCCTATTATAGGGTAAACCACATAAAATCTCTGTGTCTTCTTCTTGTTTGATTCTTTCTATCGTTTCTTCGTTTCTCACGATATTTAGGAATCACATCAAATTCCTAACAATAAGCCTAGTTAAATTTGGCACTAAAAAGATCTGCACCCACTAGATATTCTTTCAGAACCTCATATTCTTCCATTTTTCAACTTCAATGCTAACATGAAGGGAAAACATGATAGACAAATACACTGAAACTGCACTTGAGATTTAATGATATCCCAATTAACATGGTCTTCCTCGAAGAAGGAACAGAGCTTTCCCAAATCCTAATCAAAAAATTAGAGAGGACTAAGATTTGCAATAACTACTACCATAGATAGAGAGTGAAAACTTGAATTGGAATCAAGTGATAAAAAGTTTCATGTCATCATAACCTTCTAAAGTATGATGAAAGCTAGTTACGCTATCAAAGTTTATTAAGGAAGCATACCCATTATGATGGCCATGACCTCCTTTTGGCTCAAGCCTCAAGACACCATTTGGCAGACTCATTTCATCATAGACCTACACAACCAAGATTCCTTTTATTTTGGTGATTGCATGACCAAGATTCATAAACTTATTTTTCATCGTCTGAATAATTCTTATATAATGATATAATTCACTATTCTTCCTTTCTTTTACACTAGGGAACAAATTCATACCAACAAGATATGATGCAGGGGAACTTGATAATATGCAGAAAGTGGTCCAACCTTGAATATAGTGAAAGAAGAAAATAAGTCAGAGTTAATTCAAGTTAGCTAAGATAAGAAATACAAGAAAGGCACTCAATTCAATCAATTAAAGGGAAAAGGTAAAATATCTATTTTGATATATAAAGTAGAAGGAGAACAACAAGAAGTTCCCTGAATTGAGTTTGCTATAAAATAAATGGACCATCAAATGATAGATATCTAAACATGTATCACCACAATTTTGAACAAAGAAATACCAGGTCTTATAACCGTAGCAGTCAAAAATGGATAAGATTGTATTTATTACCAAACTTTACATTTTATTGCATATTGGCAACCTAAAAATATAGACACGGTTTACAAATCACTATTACTGCCAGGAAAAACCAGGCCCAGTAAAAAGATTTTGTGGAGTGTGGCACATATTTTTACTTGGGTCCAAAGAAGCAACCTGTGCTATGATAAGGGTTTATTAGGAATTTCCTCTAATTACTGGGGGTGGTTTGTAACTGGTGACTAGATATAAGTTACAACCCTATTGTTTTCCAATATAGTGAAAGTTTTCTTTTCTTTCATGGACATAGGCACAATACCGAACTATAAGTAAGAAGATTTGTGTTTTAAGTACCTTTAGTTGGGATGAGACATTTTCTTTTTGTTGTCATTGTTGGATTAAAAAAAAAAGGTGCTTCCAGAAATGTTGCACAAAAGTTTTCTCCCTCCCTCTTAGCAAGTAGGAATCTAGTCATAGCTTATCGCATAACCTACTAGTCTTGCAGTCAAGACTCCCATGCCATCCATACATGTTAGATTACATAAATTAAAGGCGGCCTTTCAAACACTATGAAATTTTGTTCAAAGGTCTTTACGAAGGCTGTAATATGCCAACTGGTAAGCCTACACATTCCCCTCTCTTAGTGTATATTGTAGCTTGATAGTCAATCTCTGTCTCACCAGCAGGTCTTAATTACAATTCAACTAGATCTACTGCCACATTGATGACTAGATCAAAATTGACATTCACACCAAAACAGGTGCAACATCAAGATTGGTGATAGCTTTTGTATTGAGAATGAGAAGCTTGAACAGCTTCGACATTGGAGTGGTGGGTAATGTAGATTGTACCCTATCTGCATTCCCACCCAACAGTTTATTAATACTTAATTCCCATGTAACCCTTCCCTTAGTTCCAAAACTCTGATATCATTATTTGCTCCACCCACTTCAGCCATAAAGCCTTCAAGCATCTTTCAAGTTACATCATTAGGTCTTAATGCAAGTTAATGGAGACTAGCTTCAAAAAATCATACTATGCCTAAAATTAGGACTGAATTCTGGCCAAATTTTAGTATATAAAGTACAAGATTTTCACAAATAGATCGTACGTTGATTGCCGCCAGCATCTTCTTGTCAAAGTTAATCAACAAAATATAAAACTAAGTACAAATCCGGAAGTTTGTGTCTTCCATTAAAAAATTTATCATAATGAGATTTGGCTGAAGCGGCTATTAAAAGTAATGCTTAAATGAGATCAAATACACACAACTTTACATGTGATGATTCCACTGATTCTTTAATCTTCAGTCGATTTTATGCCTTTTCTATCGTATAAGAAATAATAAATAGAATAAGAGATATTATTATGCATACATATTAGTTAGCAATGTGCCTCATTTCATAATTATCCAACTGAGTCTAAGCTTTTATGAATCATAGTAGAGTATTCTTAACATTCCTTGCAATACACAATAAGTACCAATAAAATAAAAAGGCAATAAGCCGCAGGAATCAAATTAGAAATCTGGGTTCAAAAACTGAAGTAACAATCTAGATCTACCAAATTTCAGAGAAAATGAATAAAACCATAAGCCTGTTTATGATTGTACAAATTGTTCATATTTTATGATGAAAATATTAAAATGGCTCATCAGGATATCATTATTACTGTTTCCTATATCCTTCTAAGTTCTTAGTGAATTCCATTGACCTACCTACACAATAAAGAAAAAACAAAAAGATGTAACATTATTTAAGTACACTGGGAATTTGGAGTAATTTGTTATAAAGTAAAGCATGTAGGTAAGCAACTATAAAGCAACACTAATCAATAAAATGAAGAACATAAACAAACTTATTTTTATTAGTAAAATGAAGATTCAGGTAAGCAACTACAAAGCAGGCACTAATTAGCAAAATGAAGAACATTAATAAACCGATTCCCCACTGAAGTTCATGTATGCCTGCGGTTTTGCCAACAAAATAGGCACTTCTCCTATTGAACCTGCACTGATCAGACAAAGAACCTGAATAACCACCAATTGTCACCATGAGGAATTCTAGCCAAACAGAGACATGAAAGGAAGAGAAGAAGAAAGATCCCAAAAAGTACCTATTCCTATCAAGGCCTTTGACTGTATTGTATTCAACAAAATCCCTTCTTCTTGAGAAATGCGATCAATCATTTCAAAACCAACCTAATCGGAAGTCCTGTATTAGTAAATCTGAAAGCTAACATAACATAACATCTTGCACTAAATAACAAATCAGACATAGAACTTAAAAACATGTTAAGAGACAGAAGTACTAAAAGTGGTCGCTTACATTATGCCTAGTCCCGTGATACTTATTTCCAGGGTTACCCAGTCCAGCAATCAGCCATGGAGTATACTCCATCTTAACCCCATCAGTATCGGGCAAAGATGCTGATATGTGAAGCCTGGTTGAAACTAAATGTTTTCTTCGAATATCAGGGCTTTTCTGATAGAATATACAAGTTGCAAAAGTCGAGACTGCATACAACATTGGTCTGCAAATGACCAAGGTTAAGATATTAATACAATTGGTTTCGCATAAATGGAAAAAAATGACCATAAAACACAGGGCTGAAAATATGTGGCAAACTGTATTAGAATATTTTCGAGTTGGGTGAAAGAAGAGCACTAGGGAGAAAGAGAACAGATAAAACTCTATTGGGTATATGATAAAGAAGTTCGTTGGAAGTGATGATACCAGATAAAACCAATGTGTTATCTAACAAATGGTATACATGGAAGAATAACTCTTCTAAATCTAATAAAACAGCAACAGAAAAAAAAAACAGAACATCCTACTTTATAGATGTGAATGGATCTCCACTTAGTCCAAACGTGAGATAAATTGGAAAGCAAAATTCCTCATAATTTTTTGTTCAATTTTTTATAGCCTGTATTTTAACAGCTTCAGTTTGTGATTTACTTTCAGTGCCAAGGGCATCAACATTAATTTGGGGCTTACATACCAAAAATTACACTGAAAACATAATTTAACTTGAGGTTTAACACTCCTATTGTCCATTAAATTTTAATTATTCATGTTAACCATTTACTCCAAAACCCTCACAGTCCAACAAGCCAAAAAGGAAAAAAAAACATATTTAAAAAAAAGATATAACCCAACATGCCCCAAATTTTATTTTACCTTCTTTTGCATTTTGTTTTGCCTTTTTTAAGCCAACAAAGTTCTCAGGTAATCTAATTATTGATCCGAAACACAAAGCTCGCCATACAGAATCCCAAATTATATCATTTTCTCCTGACGACAACCCATCCAAGCAAAAGATCATATGAATCACCCACATAGACAACCCATAAGCAGCACTGACGGAAACATTATATATAAGTGAAGCATTAAAAGTTAACAAACTCGAAAGGGCATAAAACAAGGACAAAAAAAAAACAAAAGGGAAGGTTCAAATACCAAGTTTGACAATTGCGTCTATAATAAGACATACAAAGAGGAGGCCACAAACCTTGCTGAAATTTGAGTTCAAAATAGTTGTGTGGAAGATACGGATAGAGGTGTGAAAAGAGCTGTGGTGTCACCAGCGCGTAATAATCAATATCCCCATATCCCGCCTAATCGCCAAGTTTATGGCTTTCGAACGTTACCTCTGAGACTTCCGAGACCAGAACCACACTCCACAGAACGAACATGAAACTGTGGAAGGATAAAGACTGAAAAATGCCAAAATTTTTAGAAAACGCGGCAGGGGTGTACTTCGGTTGGGTTGGTTCGGTTTTGTCGTCAGACCGAAATCAAACCAAATGTCAGTATACAAAACCGAAAATTAATTTAAACAAAATTACAAACCGATGTGATAAATCTAAAACCAAACCAAAAAAATCCTTTTTGTTTAACCCCAAATCTATACCTATTTATATCTATATCCATGTATAATGGGAATAGGCTCATTGAAAAACATGCCCACTAAAATGTGCAGCTTTCTAAAATAGCCCTTACACACCTATTGAGAAGATTTATTAATTTAAGAGTACAATGGTCAAAACTGATTCAATTTTTTCAAAACTCATAATCAGTTTTTCAACTATCCTCTCCCATGTTTTCCCTCTGTCCCTTCCTTCTTACACACGTGCGGTATTGTACGTGCACCCTACTAGTTATTAGTAAAGAACAGCGGGGACCATATTCTTAGATTTTGGCCCTTCCGTTTTTTTCCTGAAATTGCCTTCCACAACCAAAAGAATACCAACATATAATCCCTACTAACCTCCTACTTCTATGAAACTTCTCCCATATTACCTACTAGTTTAAAGTTTAAGTTATGGGCAGTTGTAATTGTTCCTTCCCCACCCCCACGTGCAGTTCTGCACGTGCACCCTACTAATTGAATAGAAACAAAATAGATGATTCAGGCATTTGCCTTCAGCAAAGGTGGGAAGCACCTGTTCGCTATCTCCTCTTTTGATGTGCATGGAAAATAAAAAAGGAGGAGCTCCCTAATCCGTATCACTCATCAATAGGGTGTATGAGGAGCTCCCTAAAAAGTAGTGGCTTTTAAAAAATATCGGCTTTCTTGGGTTCGATTTTAATGCATTTGATCCATTTCAGTTCGGTTTCTAGTTTGTTTGTGTTAGTAACCACTCTAAAAAAAACCCAAAACCAAGGGAACAAAAATCATTTGCATCCAATTTCTCGTGTACCAATTACAATTGGTGCATCTCATTTAAAAAATTATTCCTCTCATGAAATGATTCTTTGAAATGTGAATGCACCAATCATAACGAGATGGTGCAAGGGTGCATAAGAAATTAGGTGTAGATGATACATGCTCAAACCAAGGCAATTCGATTTTTCAACTCACCCTTAGGCATCTCTCTGCCTCTACAGTGCACATTGGCATGAATTTATAGAAAGGTCTTAACGTAATCCTTACCATTATAAGGAGGAGAACTTAATAGAGGAGCTATCCTTGCTCTTTATAACAAAGAGAATTTAATACAATGTGAATTGGGGTTGACCCCAAGATTTTAGAGAGATACTCTCACAAAGACTGCATTTTGAAAGGTTTTCTACTGTTTTTAAGGGAAGGTTTCATTGTCTTCTCTAGTTATTCCACACCCTAAAAAATCCTTCCTTCGAAGGATCAGGTATATTAACTGTACCAACTAGCACCACTTGTGAACCAAACGGAAGGCAAGGATGAATACATGAATTGCATGTTGATGAGAAAGAAAGGGTCATATCATCTCCACCTTATCATGAATGTGAGTGTTGGTTATTTGATAATGTAGAAATATTTAACAGATACCAATTCAAAAATCATGAGCATGACAGATCATCATCATCATCATAAGTAAGTTCCGACCAAGGTAGGGTCAGCGATATGAACCTTGTCTCTCCATCCTGCTCTATTAAAAATCATATTTTTAGTTAATTTATATTTATGTAAATCTTATAGACTCCATTCATGTCTTTTTAGGTTTCTTTATTGTTCGTTTAGGTCTCCGCTTTACATGACCAAACCACCTTAACCTACTTTCTTCAATTTTATCCCCTAATGTATGTCATGCCTAATCACTTTCGAGTGTCTTCATTTCTTATTTTGTCTTGTTTTTCTTAGTTTTGTCACAAGTAACATATGAAATTATCATTAAAGCTGCA
This sequence comes from Buxus sempervirens, assembly GCA_947561395.2. Lineage (NCBI taxonomy): Eukaryota > Viridiplantae > Streptophyta > Magnoliopsida > Buxales > Buxaceae > Buxus > Buxus sempervirens. Next base: position 8,995,534 of record OX387186.1, read on the forward strand.
AAGTAAAGGTGTAATCATACCGTAATAATTCATTCTTCATTTGGAGATAAATTTGAACAAATCCCAGCTTAGGTTGCATTTAACACAGAACTTTTCGTCTTCTTCCTTGATAACTCAACTTTTCATTAGAGTCAAGCCCTTTGTCATCACAAATTGCTAAAGGAAGACTTCAACAAGAAACAGATTCAAGTCACATCACTGTGTTTTAGTACCACTTGACCAATAATATAACTTACAGAGCACACACACAAGGCAACGAACTAGACAGAATAGAATACGGAGTCCATAAACGGCGTCCAACTATATACATTGCGGGCTTTACCTCTTGTCAACCTGATTCTAAGGTCGGCGCAACTCGGGACGAACAAAATCTGCATTTGCTGGCACGGTTATATAGAAAACCGGCCTCTGTTGAGCCAAGACCTTAGCAGCTTCATGCACGGGATCAGACAGGAAGTTGCTAATAAGGACTCGGTTGACGGGCGTCCCCTCGTCTACTGTCACTAAAGCCTGTTGGGTGAGAAGGTAATCAAAGCGGGGTGCCCATTTCCGGGATCCTAGTCTGGCCGTTGTGGAACAGTTGTCAACCATGAATGAGACTCCACGACTATGCATGAAGGGATTCAATGATTCTGTTGGCAAGATCGTAGTATCATGGATGACCTCCAAGTAGGAGTGGCCCTTCTCCCGCGAGACCTCAATCTTGATTTGGATTTTACACAAATTTCAGTTAGATAAAGGTGATAATTTCCTAATTATGCTTTCCAGGCATCAATGAAAGGCAGTTTACATACAACACAATAAGATAAGAGCTCTCACCTGAGCCATCATAAGTGCAACATAAACACCAGCAGTGAAAGGATATAAAGGGCCAAGGTCACCTTCTGGCCTTGTTGATCGGACACGCTCACCAACTTTCCACATCCGTGTCTGGTCTATCTTGCTCATAGGGAAAGCTGGTAGGCCATTATTTTCCTGCTAAGTAAAGGTGCAAAAAAATCCTTTGTCAACTACACTTATCATACTGCAAGCAAAACGGACTCTGAAGATTAGATTTTAACCCACTAAAATATTGTGATAAAAAAACCAAACCGTAGGAACATATGATAGAATAAGCATACATAAATGCGACGGCCGGCTTGGACAACATTCCGGATCTCACTCCCATTGGCAATTTCTTCGTAGCACTCGGAAAGCAAGCCCATAAATGGATCATAAGAGGCACTATATGCTGTCTCAAATTCTTTCTTTCCATCATCTAATAAGGAATTATATATAGCCAACATGCCCTGTTATGGCACAAAACAAATACTCTCAAAAGGTTATATGTTAAAAAGAAATTGTCAATCATGAAATTATTGTCTAGTATTGAAGCAGATTAGCACTTCCATATCGGTATCAGACTGAACCAAATCCAAGACATATAATTGTCATATACCAATTGGTCTATTAAAGGACCATTGATTCCAACCAATATCTTAGCCCAATTCACATAAATATTAAAATAGATCTTGAAATCAGTAGTTTAACCAATAAATACCATCACTTCAAGCCCTGACATCAACACAAGATCATAAAGAATACAACCTTTGACGATATGGTCTTTGATATAATCCCAGTAATGCACTCAACGGTTCTCTTATAAGCAAGGTCTTCCTCCATCCCATTATCAGTGTACCGTCTAAACAACGACTCAACAATTCCATGAAAACCACCAAGTAAAATGCCTGCATTTCAGCTGCTGATAATCAGATATCAAGCTTAGTCAGTGAAGCAAATGATAGAAGTGCTGAAAGGATAATATGAACCCACCTCGCTCTGCAAACATATCACTCTTAAACTCCTGCTCTAGCGTTGTAAGAAATGAAAACGGAGAACCAATGGCAACTGACCAACCAAGGGCAACATCAGTAGCTCTGCCATCAATATCCTGAACAAAAACAGAGAATGAATACTAATGAATTGGTACATAGTTTATCTCTCATATGAAAGCATAGTGACAAAAATTTGCTCAAATTAATCTAAAATGAGATAACGAGATTTTGAGATGTATAACGGAGATGAAGAGAGAGAATAGCCTGATGTATAGCAAAACTGGAATTGATTCCTGCACCATTTACTTCTTTGCCTTGAACATAGAGTCTCCTCACAGATGGCCCATTTCCCTTTGGGCAAACACCAATGACACTTATATTACCGGGAAAAGCAAGCCCCAAGGACTGTAAGTGTCCAAGAAGAAACCCATGGGAAAGCCCAAGAATGCTGTTTGGCTTCATGTGGGAGAATACTTGCTCATAGATGTCTGCCTGGAACATGTGATGAAAATTCAGAACCACAAGAAACACTGGAAAGGAATTTGAGGTAGAGCATAAAAACAAGGCACGTACACAAATGATGAATAGACATGCTTAAATTATACCATTAATCCACCTCAAATCCGTAGTCTAATCTAATTGTCCAATTAAATATTTAAATTTGAAAAATCCAATTAAATAGGCTTTGCTTATTATAATTATACTGAATAACACTTCAAATTATTTTAGAATCTAGAACCCACCATGTGAGTATCCTAATATGTGAGGCTTAGGCTCACATTTATGATGAAGATTCCGAAAGTGTAAAATCTACCAACCTGTGCAGTATCAGAAATCAATAGCAACACAAGATCACTGCCTGAAATAGTGTCCCACATATCAGCCAGAGTTCCATTCTCTTCAGTAAATCCAAAGGCTCGTGCTTCGGCCAACGAACGGGATCCATTTCTCAATCCAACCTGTATCATGAATTAACAGTGGAGAACTTTGATTTCTTGTCAATCGAGTAACTAATGAATCACATCATAGCCATTGCAAAACCTTGAATTATTATTTGATAAATATACTTAATGAAACAATTTATGAAAGAAAGTTCACCTTGACTACAATATTCGACTTTGCTTCTGCAAGAGAATCCCTTAGATTTTGAGCTTGAGCTGGACCCTTCATGGATTATAAGAATTTTAGCCACTTAAATAAGTTGATGAAGATACTGTTCTCTCATAACAAAAAAATATAAAATAAAATAAATAAATAAAAAATAGAAGCCCATAAATAAATGAAACCCTACAGCACAGCCGAGATCTTTAATTCCCTAAATAATGTCAATTCCACAATAACTAGAAAAATAGTCATATAAGAGAGCAGAAAGTTTCAAATATGTTTTTATATTATGAATTTCTAATTTCAATTTGCTAGAATAAATATATTCTTAAGCATTTTGAGATACATCGTCAGGAGGATACACGCTGAAAGAGCGCATTGACATTAACAAGTCAAAACAGACGCAAACTAAAAAGGTCACAACGTAATTAACAAAATCGATAATCTTCATAAGCATTCAACATCTAATGCTATTAACCTAGAAAAGAAGAGGAAGAAGAACAACTTGAATTCACCTGGGAACCCCACCCGATAACGCCAATTTGCTTAATGCCCTTGAATAAATCCGGTAGCAAATGGAACAAATCCCTGCCCCCTCTAACGATATACTACAAAAAAAATAATAATATTAATAACAATGAATAGAGACCAAATTATACATCAACATCTATAAAATAAAATAAATAAATAAATGATAAAACTATACTCACCTTCCTTAATGTCCCTGAAATGTCACTATCCTCTCTTTTCAGTTTTCATGGCTCTAAAGCCAGCAATGTTAACAAAAAGTTGAAATTTTGAGCGTTTCATCTCTTATTATCTTTTTGTTATTTATTGTTATAAAAATTTAAAATTTAAATAAAGCATGACTTTTACATTAAAATTTGATGTCTTTCAATCTTGAAACATATGTCACACACTACCCCCAAATCTAAAAAGACTTTCTACACTCCCTTTGTCTTCTTCTACTTGTCTCACTCCTTTCTTTCGCCTACTTTCCCTCTCTCTCTACCTCTCTCGTTAACACACACACAGTGAATAGAGCATCGAAGATGTACACTAGTCCAAATACAATTATATGGCCATTTTGTGTGGGTTGAAAAATTTGCTAAATGGAATTTAATATGACGATTTTAACAAATTTAATACTTTATTTTTTAACGCTTTTGTTTAGTTTTGAATAATAAACACTAGTGGGATGCACGTGTAGTGTTGCACATATACACATAAAAAGGAGGAGTTAGACAACTGGGTAGAGAAGTGGGAACCGTTTTATAATTATTCAAATTTAGGGAGAATTCCAATGTATTCGAGAAAAGAAGAAGACTATATTTCTATATTAATGAACTTTAACAATAATTTATAATGACAATATAAACACTAATTAAGGATATGGCTTTTTTGGGCATGCTTATGAAAGGGATGCTTCCATATATATATATATAGAAGTGAAACGAGGGAGCACATGTCACATGTAAATGGCAGTCTTGCTTTTTTATTTTTCTTTTTCTTTTTCCAAAGATCCCTGAGGTCAGATAAACCCAAAGGCCCTCCGATCGTGGGAGACGGGTTGAGGCAATAACGTCGCCATGTAGATTATAATCGTCTTGATTAGATTACACAGAAATGAAAGAAACAAAAAAAGGCTATAATTTGATCCAAAGGATGTTGGGATAATATACAAGTTATTGGACATGTATTATACTGAAGCAAGGAATGGATTCTCCATTAACGGGCTTACAGTTAGAGCTTAGCCTTTTCGTAATGAAAGAGTTTAATCTTCTATTATAACATAAGAGGTTAAAATAGAAAATCAACATCTCAGGTTAATCGATATGTAGCAAATTAACAACAAAACCAAAAGTCCTTTTTTTTTGGTCAGAAAAAAAAAAGGTGCGGTTAGTGTCATTTTAGAAACACTAGATGAATAATTTGCAATTGTTGAAAACCTAAAATGGAGTTACGTGTAATTTTTAAAATAAATAAAAGAAAGAGACTTGGGGCGCAAATGCAAACCTCATCATGGCCAGCAAGTGTGATCCTCTCCTTTCGGAAGAAGGAAGAGTTAAAATCAGGTGAAGAATTTGTGGGGACGTTTGCAAGCGCGGAGACTCTACAAGCTCCAGTGGAAGAGACATTTCTTGTGGAGGCACGACTGGTGAAAAGCTTCCAGGTTTTATCAAGCGCAGAACGTACAGTGTTCGCCATGCCGATGCCTATTTCGATTTCGTTTGATAAGAAAGTTGTAATTCCTTTCCGTCAGAATTTGGTTAGCACACCGGTAGTATTACTGCAATATTTTTCATGTTACCATGTTAACAAATTCTAGAAAATATAAAACATGGGAATAATCTTAACAAATCCAAAAAACAAAATATAAATAATCTATTTCTTTTGTACATACATACATACAAACATATATATAATTAATTAATTAAAAATCATGAACCATGAGGATCAACAAGATATATAGGTATGTTCACAAATGCTAGTTTTGTGAAATGTTGTGTAGTAAATTAGGAAAAAATAATAATTATTTTTCACAAATGATACACTTAGGTTGTGTTTGAAACCTTGGATTTGGGAAGGAAAAAAAATACTAAAATTTTCTTTTCTCTCGTTTGATTAGAACGAAGGAAGTGAGACTTTCTCTCCCATGCTTTTCTCTTATTTTTTAATAAGAGAAAAGCATGGGAGAGAAAATCTCACTTCCTTCGTTCTAAATAAGAGAAAAGCATGAGTTTGGGGGGTACATAACGGGTCGAACATGAGAATTAGCCCTAAACTCTTTAAGCTCATGTGTATGTGCCATTTAGGAATGAATCTCTGGTCCACGGTTGGAACTAAATTTGAATTATGAGAACCCAAATTAATTTTGACAAATCAACTACATCCCCTCACTGACCACTTGAGTATGTCAAGCAAAAAGTCCACAACAGAAAGGGTGGAAATGGTCAGTATGTCTATATTTGAGTACTTCAGGTAATTTGCACCTGAAATCCTGCACTTTGACAACTTCACCGACCAAATCCTCTGTATGCCCTCTGCCCTGCACATGCGCCTACCGATTAAGAAGATTACAGAGAAAGGATGAGAAGATTTGAGCTAGATACATGAGTATTTGTCAAGAGCATGATTGGGTCGCCCATGCATCTGCAACTTGATTACTTTGTCTAAAAATATGTGAAACTAATATTTCGAAAACGGAGACTCAGATCTAAAAGTTCACCTTGGCAATATGTGAGAAGATGACAAGAATTTATTTCGATGGCGCCAGGAGATACCTTGGAAATTAAACGTAGCAATTGCCGAAGAGATTCTGCAAAGCTTTGTGGATGTGCCATGGAGAAGTGCTTATTTGTGTTCTTATAGCGGTTGCTTGACATTTTCTTTTCCCTAAAATGAACCGGAACGAGGTCCGGTACGCGTACGACAATCCTGTATTGGTTTTATAATCTTTTAAAACTTATTTTATATTGTATGGCAGAAGACTAGGGGAAATCAACAACTAGTATTGGCAGAAGACTAGAAAGATTGTTTTGGTGGAAAGAAGACTAGAAAGATGGTTTGATATCCTCTGCAGTCATTCATTGAAACCGTTAATGCTGCTTGCTACACATGTTGACACGTGGACATTAATTGCAACCGTTAGTGCTGCTTGCTACAAATGTTGACGCGTGGGCATCCAATGGTTGTAACTTTTTTGTTTTTGAAAATATATAAATTGGAAAATTCCTCTCCATGAAATGTTTCACGTAACAACATCTCACTTTGGATCACCGTAATTAGTAAACGGGGGCAAACGATATCATTCCAAAAAAGTTGACCGCTGTCTTGGATGAAAGACCTGGCATGTGCATATGTATCTAAAAGAATACATCCGCAAAAGCAACAGCCGATTTCCTCTACGAGGAAATCCTATTTGGATTCCTCTTAGGAGCGCCTGCGGACGACACGCGTCCGCAGGCGGTCCCACTCCTCTTCAACGTTCGGCCCGGTTTTTAGCCGGCTCCGGACGTTGTGGCTTCGTTCCCTCTCTTTAAATTAAAGTAGTGACGTTTTGATGTACTTTTAAAAATAATTTAGATTCAGTCAATAATTAGAAATTGGTGATGCCTTTTTAAAATAATTAATAATAAGCGTTATTATACTATTTCCAACAGTTTCCTTCCGAAAATATTCTCAAAGGACTTACAAATCAAATTTCGTCAAAGTCCTTTAACTCTAGGTTAAGAAGTCTTTTAAGGGCAGTTTTGTAAGAAATCTATTGTCAATAGTAAACTAACACTAATTCTCAATTATTTTAAACAAGCATTACTAATGTTCAATTTCAGAAAATTAGGTTTAAATCTGGATTGTCTTCAAAAAGTATCACCAAAAATCAAACCACTCAAAAAATATAACCTAAAAAAAAGGATGAACCCTAAGGGAACACCTTCTTGTACATGCTTCAAATAACATTGTAGATAGAAACTGCACAATCTATCATTTGCATAATTGTTTTGTTGTCTTAGGTTTTGTTTTTTATTGATTTAGTCGTTGGTTGTTCGATCTTAGTTGCTGAGTAAGACACTCTGGGTTGATGCCCTTCTTAGTACTACATGATTAAATTTTGGGAAAATTATTGAAAGGATCGTATTTTTCCAAGTATTTACAAAAACATGCTTTGAAAAAGCTAAATATAAAAAAACGTGCAAGTTTTCTTGTGCAATTGCATTTCAGTCTGAAATCACTATAGCTTGATTAATCGCATAATTTACGATTAATCGAAATCATTGTAACACTTTTCAAACTTTAAAAATTGTCCTTCAAAATAGAATGAACGTAAGAAACGTTGAATCGGGCTTTAATCATGTGTTGATCATGCATCCATGAATTTCAATCAATTGGATACCTTTTGATTAATTACAAAACAACGATTGGGGCCGCCTTCAAAAGTTCAAAGGCTCTTAGTTTTATGTGATACTCTATTAAAATAATTAAGAAAAAAGTGAAGAGTTTTTAAGTAACTAAAAATTACTGATATTTTTAAAATCTATTTAAAAAGCCGAATAATTATTTAGGCTATACCAAACCCGGTCCTAAACTCCAAAGGATCATTAGTGGGGCGAGTTCAGGGTGCCTCCAATATGTTATATTTAAAAAAGTTTAATATAAGACCTCTCAAGCCCAGTTACAAGTCCTCACAAGCCCAATTACAAGTCCAGTTACAAGTCCTCTCAACCCCTGTTACAAGTCCTCTCAAGCCCTGTTACAAGTCCTGTCAAGCCCTGTTACAAGTCCTCTCAAGCCCTGTTACAAGTCCTGTCAAGCCCTGTTACAAGTCCTCTCAACCCCAGTTACAAGTCCTCTCAAGCCCTGTTACAAGTCCTGTTAAGCCCAGTTACAAGTCCTCTCAACCCCAGTTACAAGTCCTCACAAGCCCTGTTACAAGTCCTCACAACCCCAGTTACAAGTCCTCTCAACCCCAGTTACAAGTCCTCTCAAGCCCTATTACAAGTCCTGTTAAGCCCAGTTACAAGTCCTCTCAACCCCAGTTACAAGTCCTCACAAGCCCTATTACAAGTCCTGTTAAGCCCAGTTACAAGTCCTCTCAACCCCAGTTACAAGTCCTCACAAGCCCTGTTACAAGTCCTCACAACCCCAGTTACAAGTCCTGTTAAGCCCAGTTACAAGTCCTCTCAACCCCAGTTACAAGTCCTCACAAGCCCTGTTACAAGTCCTCACAACCCCAGTTACAAGTCCTGTCAACCCCTGTTACAAGTCCTCTCAACCCCAGTTACAAGTCCTCACAAGCCATGTTACAAGTCCAGTGAAGCCCAGTTACAAGTCCTCTCAACCCCAGTTACAAGTCCTCTCAAGCCCTATTACAAGTCCTGTTAAGCCCAGTTACAAGTCCTCTCAACCCCAGTTACAAGTCCTCACAAGCCCTATTACAAGTCCTCACAACCCCAGTTACAAGTCCTTTCAACCCCAGTTACAAGTCCTCACAAGCCCTGTTACAAGTCCTCACAACCCCAGTTACAAGTCCTGTTAAGCCCAGTTACAAGTCCTCTCAACCCCAGTTACAAGTCCTCACAAGCCCTGTTACAAGTCCTCACAACCCCAGTTACAAGTCCTGTCAACCCCTGTTACAAGTCCTCACAACCCCAGTTACAAGTCCTGTCAACCCCTGTTACAAGTCCTCTCAACCCCAGTTACAAGTCCTCACAAGCCATGTTACAAGTCCTGTGAAGCCCAGTTACAAGTCCTCTCAACCCCAGTTACAAGTCCTCACAACCCCAGGGCTTGTGAGGACTTGTAACTGGGGTTGTGAGGACTTGTAACAGGGCTTGTAAGGACTTGTAACTGGGCTTGTGAGGACTTGTAACAAGGGTTGTGAGGACTTGTAACAGGGCTTGTGAGGACTTGTAACTGGGCTTGAGAGGACTTGTAACAGGGCTTGAGAGGACTTGTAACTGGGGTTGAGAGGACTTGTAACAGGGCTTGACAGGACTTGTAACTGGGGTTGTGAGGACTTGTAACAGGGCTTGTGAGGACTTGTAACTGGGGTTGAGAGGACTTGTAACTGGGCTTAACAGGACTTGTAATAGGGCTTGAGAGGACTTGTAACTGGGGTTGAGAGGACTTGTAACAGGGCTTGACAGGACTTGTAACTGGGGTTGTGAGGACTTGTAACAGGGCTTGTGAGGACTTGTAACTGGGGTTGAGAGGACTTGTAACAGGGCTTGACAGGACTTGTAACTGGGCTTGTGAGGACTTGTAACAGGGCTTGTGAGGACTTGTAACTGGGGTTGAGAGGACTTGTAACTGGGCTTAATAGGACTTGTAATAGGGCTTGAGAGGACTTGTAACTGGGGTTGAGAGGACTTTGTAACAGGGCTTGACAGGACTTGTAACTGGGGTTGTGAGGACTTGTAACAGGGCTTGTGAGGACTTGTAACTGGGGTTGAGAGGACTTGTAACAGGGCTTGACAGGACTTGTAACTGGGGTTGTGAGGACCTGTAACAGGGCTTGTGAGGACTTGTAACTGGGGTTGAGAGGACTTGTAACTGGGCTTAACAGGACTTGTAAGCGAGCCCAGATACCCTGAGTTACCAAAAAAAAACCATCAAATGTCCCCGGAAATGAGAACAAATAGTTTAATGTATTGGTTTCAACACACATGCAGGACGAGTTGGTTTTGGTTGGACATAACTCAAGAATCTTATGGTAAGTAAAGGTTTTGACTTGCTAGCTACCATAATACCTAATTAATTCATGGCGCTAAAAACTTATTGAAATCATAAGTGAAGGGTTATCCATTTAAACACAGATCACACCTCAATTTTATAAATCAAAACCCTTGGCCAGACTCATATGATCATCAAAACCTAGATGTCGGAACTGTATGGGTACTCTTTTTTCTCTTATCCCCAAAAATGCAATATATGACTTTTAATCCGATTCTTGAGGTCCAAGAAAAGGTAACTGTTAGAGAATATAGAACACGGTTCCTATTAAAAGCTTAAGCTAATGATAGGGGTGAATTTTATATATTTAATTATATTCCTTAACACTCCCCTCACGTGTGGGCCGGACTCAAACCAATTTAAGAGAGACCCTACACCTGTAATATTTTTTCTCAACGGGTGGAGTATAGATTTGAATACATGACCATCGCGTTAGCTTAAGGCTCTGATACCATATAGAGCACACTATTCTTACTAAAAGCTTAAGCTAATAGTAGGGGTTAGTTTTATATATTTAATTATATTCCTTAATAGAGAATAATTATTCAAGTATGGATTTAATTTTATTTAATTCCTGCTGTTGGACAAGAGGCCGTCATTTTGTGGATACAATCATCTATGCTAATTCACCCTAGCTGCTTTGATATAGCAATTGTAGTTTTGCTGATTCGATTTGATTTTTGCTAACTCTTCGCTCTTGTTGTTGCTTATGCACGAAACCGAAGAAATCAATTCCATTGCGAAATCAAAGTAATTCAACCTACATTAATTGTAAATATCCGATTCTGGTATTTGCAAGAACTGCAAAAATATTTTCATCAAAAAAAACAACTGCAAAAATATCATCAGCCGTTTTTTCACAGGAAATCTGATTTTGCAAAAAGCTGTTTTAGCTGCTTCCACGACATTTCAAAAGAAACTTTGACTGAAAGCTTGGGCATGGAAGCGGCTAGTCAAAAACAGATTTCCAGTGGCTGCTCTCCCATTTGTTCACACAGACACACACCTACATATGGATCCTTCCAAGAACAAATGATTAATTTGACATTTTGCTTAATGGGATCCTATTAATCAACACTAAGGGAGGCACATGCATACTAAACATCCTTACCTTTAATGTAGCATGAAAGAAAAAAAAGTAGTGGGTAGTTATAATTCACGATTGTTTTAATTGGAGAGGACAGTAATTGGAAAAAACAAAAAAAACAAACAAAGAAACAACAAACAAACTCAGGAGAGGTAAGAATCTTAAAGGAATATTTTCCTTTTGTTTGAAGACGATGAGTTGGGGATTTTTTTATTTATTTGAAAACGTAACAACGATAGCTTTAAAAGCAAAACGTTGTTACGTTTTGAAAACGGCTCCGATTGAAATTGGCTCGCTCAAAAACCGGAGCCAGCCAATTTGCGATTAAAGAGAGCTGCTGAGGAGTGGGCCCTCTGGGACGCGTGTCGTCCCCAAACGCTCCCAAGAGGAAACGAAGGAGGAAATCCTCGTAGAGGAAATCGGCTGCAAGCAAGTGGGTTTAAAAAAAGGAAGAAATAATTTATCGTGGATGGACCCGCTGAATGAGGTTTTTCCTCTTAAAAGTTTTTCTTAAATTTACACATACGTCACGAGCATTGCTTGCCGAGCACGTATCTAGTATATACTACATACTCGTTACACACATATTTGCACTGCTTGCCGAGCACGTATCTAGAATATACATACTCATTACACACATATTTTTATGGGAACCATGGATTGAAAGGGCACACGTAGCCTGGCATGCTGAGACAACTTAAGCAAGTGTGAGATTCCATAATCCCAAATTGCACAAAGAGAAGATAGTGAATGTCCATATATGTAGGTTTGTGACTCCGTCAAGAAATGAGCAAAATCGTGAGGTCCAATGGATCAAATGACAATATCATGTTAGGAGAATCAAGGTGTTATAGAATGGTATTAGAACAGATCCTGACAGGAAATTTTGGGACCTTGACATTACTTGGTGAATGTGGATGGGAATTGGCTGGTAGGTTGCTGCATTGGATCATACTATCTTTAAAGGGGTGAATTGTGAGATCTAAGAATCTCACTATGCTCGGAAAGAGATAATGAAAGTCCATATATGTAGGCTTGTAACTCCCTCAAGCAAGAAGGCCTTTTCGGTATAAAAAACAAGAGTAAAACCATGAGCTTCAATAGGCCAAATTAAGCAAACAATATTGTTTTTGGGATCAAGGTCTTACACGAAGTCTCAACCGGAAGGTGAATACATCGTCTTTAATTTAAGAAACATTCTAAAAAATCCACAGAAACTATGTTGGAAAAATGTACAAATCATGCTCAGAAAGTGATAACATCGTCTTTAATTTAAGGGTGCACCGGCCCTTCTCATTGGAATGGGATGCTTCTACATGCAGAATCCCATGGTTTGTGTTTCTAAGAAACTCCATTAGATGTTTTTTTCCCTTTTTGTCGGGGCAAGAGGTTTGAATACCAAGAAATTGCCTGTAATCTTTTCCGTAAGCCAAACATTTACATTATAGATACAAGAAATGCATTGTTTCATAATCTTCTGTTCGGCATCTAAACGCGACCCCAGGGATATTCAAAGTCAAATTTCATAACGTAGTTGTTAGTTGTTACTAGTGTGGTCTTGAGAGATGATGCTACGAGGGCTTGTGTTTTCTCAGGTGAGCCCCACAAAAAGCACAAACGCGCGCAATTGTGAAATTGGGACAGCTCCTTGTTCATCTTTTTCTTACCGAAAGACAAAGACTATTATAGCTAACCTCCAAAACAAAAAACTATTATAAATAAATTTTATTCAAAACCGTCCAAGACCAGGCATCCGATTCCGAGTGCAAGTCCTTACGTTTCGCATGATCTTTACAGTGATACCAAACGCAGCCAATACTCCCCGCCTACCCCAAAAACAAAGACAAATTACGGAATAAAAAAATGAAAACGTATCTGAATTTATTTTATTATTTTATTTTAGATATTATCTGTCCATAATATCATAGATGACCATTCTTATATAACTTTTGACATGTTACCCATATAATTATTTGTCATTGATTATTTGTCACAGGACAGAAACAACCTATCATGGTCAATTTGTCACCCGATAAAGATAGCATATCAAGTGACTTACAGTACCACATGTTGATATGTTGTGACCGACGTACTAAGCATATATATATATATATATATATATATATATATATATATATATATATATATATATCTTTTTCTTCTTTTTCATTATTATCTCTTGTTTCATTCTTATCTTGAACTTAGATATTTCTGAGACCAAATTAATAACAGATATGAAAATATTCTTTAAGCTTAGATTGTCGCATTTAGATACTACATACCTTCTATAAATATAAGAATTATGTTTCATCTGTTCAAATTTTGTGAAAACGCGTGAAGGACGCTCCTTCTCAAAGTGGGTGACATGTTTTGAGTACGTGGCGGTATTCAGTAGGAGCAAACACGTGAACTTGGACCTCTCGGATAAGGTAACGTTCGGTTTTCTTTTTTCCCAAGTCAGGAGACAATTCTATTGTTTTGTTTTGTCCCCTCAATGATTAACTTCACAAAGACTTTACTAGCCCTCACCGAGTTTACAGCTGTAAATCTAATCCGGTAAACATATACGTACATATAATTATATATATATATATAATTTTTTTTTTCTTTTACATGTTTTTCTAGTTATTAAATCAATTATAAAATATAATTTATTAACATGTGATAATAAATGAAAGGGATGTTCCACCATTTGCATTCATAAGCACAAAAAAAAAAAAAAAAAAAAAAGGGAAAAAAAATAAGAGAAAAATAAAAAATTTAACATTTTGTTTGATTCAATCTAAACTTATCCAGAACTCAAATAACAAAATTTGGATTGGATATGGGTTTCATGAATTTTGGTTAAATCAGGCCAAGGATGAATTTGGGCCAATAAATTTTAAATGTGGTTGAATCCGAACTCATAAAAGAATTTGGTTGAATCCGAACTCATCACAATACTACGCAATCCACCTACTTGAAGCTCCACTCACCATCCATGAGGTTGGCACTACATAAAATGCCATCAGAAGAATCAAAACTTCATTCAAACAGTTTTGTTCGGAATTAGCTTTCTTGTATTTACACTACACTCCGATGCAATTTTTAATGGTATCACTTCATGTCAAGGTTCTCTCCCAAAATAGGTGAGAAGTACTTACTACTCTTTTATGGAATGTATTTCCCTACTACTAAATACTTATGGAAGCTTACCTATACATTGCTTCCAAACGCACTCACAAATTAATAAAAAGGTTACAATAGATTAAATTAAAAAAAAAAAAAAATCAAATAAACAACTTAAGCAACTTGCAAAGTGTGAGATACCATAATCCCAAATCACACAAAGAGAAGATAGTGAAGGTCCATATATGTAGGTTTGTGACTCCTTCAAGAAAGGAGGCTTTTTGGGCTAAAATTTAGGATCAAAATCGTGAGGTCCAGTGGATCAAATGACAATATCATTGTTAGGAGAATCAATGTGTTATAGAATGGTATCAGAACAGATCTTGACCGGAATTTTTGGGACCTTGTCATTACTTGGTGAATGTGGGTGGGAATTGGCTGGTCGGCTGTTGCATTGGATCATATAGTCCTTAAAAAGGGGTGAATTGTGAGATCTAAGAATCCCACTTTGCTTGGAAGGAGATAGTGAAAGTCTATATATGTAGGCTTGTAACTCCCTCAAACAACAAGGCCATTTCGGTTAAAAAAACAAGGGTAAAACCATGAACTTCAATAGGCCAAATTAAGCGAACAATATTGCTTTTGCGATCAAGGTTTTACACGAAGTCTCAACCGGAGGCAAGCTATCAAGCACACTACTTACATTTCATTTGGTGAATTAAGAAACATTCTAAAAAATCCATAGAAACTATGTTGGAAAAATGTACAAATCATGCCCAAAAGGTGATAACATCGTCTTTAATTTAAGGGTGCATTGGCTCTTGTCATTGGGAAGGGTACACCGGCCCCTCTCATTGGAATGGGATGCTTCCACATGCAGAATCCTATGGTTTGTGTTTTTAAGAAATTCTGCTAGATGTTTTTTTCCCATTTTGTCGGGGTAAGAGGTTTGAATACCAAGAAATTGCCTGTAATCTTTTCCGTAATCCAAACATTCACATGATAGTGTTTACACCCTATATGACCGACGAATGAGAAAAGGACACGTGGTGCCTATGTGGCGTATTTAGGCCACGGCATCAAAGCATGTAGGCCTTGCACAGCTGGTTAGGCCACGTCAGCATGAACACAGAACCAAGAATACAGTTCGAGTCACGACAAAACCACGAATATCAAAAGATCGTGCCATCGGTCATTTAAGGATAAACCAGTTGAAGATCGTGGCTGAGCGGTTATCGTTTTGGAACAGAAGACTGAAGACGAACAACCGCCATGAAGATCGTGCAAGAGTAGGACGTTGAGCAAACCGTCAAAGATTGGCTATAAAAGGCACCAATTCGAAGAGCTCGAGGACACAATCCACCCAACCGCAACCGGTTATTATATTATTTTGATCATCCGTGATCCTTTATCCCCTCTAATACAGAAGGATAAACTAGGACCTCTCTCACTGCTTCCAGTCGCAGTGACATCTTCGACCCCTCTTTACTCCGATTAACACCAGAATCCTGCCACCGGAGAGTAAGTTGAGGCCGCCCCTGACTCGCAGTTCTGTGTTTACAGAATCCCGAGCAGCCGGTCCCGAGACTCGCTCTGATCACGCCAGGTGACTTGTGTATTTTCGGGTAAGCAGCAATCCAAGGTGAACCCCCTGAATTGACTTTGCAAGCAGCCGCCCCTTCCTCCTGCGCTTATACCCGATTACGGCTATAAGACCAGGACAGGCCGGTCCTGCAAGCCCTGCCGGTTTTCTTTTTGTACTTTTTGTTTCCATTTTGAGGATTATCTGTTGTCGGTTTCGGCTCGTCGGCCGATTTTATAATAAAAGGATTTATGTGCCATTAGTCGCTTTCGCTTTCAAACACTTACAAGAACCCAAACGAAGACTGGACCCCTAGTCTTCATATCATCGCCTGACCCGTTTTATTACAGGTGACTTGCAGTACGACTGGACCGATTCCGGTTCAGATTCGGAACAGGTGCCCGGGGTCAGGGTTCGACCCGAAAATCATTTGTATCAAACGATACTGGCACGCCCGCGTAGAGACACATCATCACTTTCGACACGTGTCCACACCGGCCCAATTTCAGAGCAACAGATAGATACAAGAAACGCATTGTTTCATAATCTCCTGCTCGGCATCTAAACTTGACCCTAGGGATATTCAAAGTCAAATTTCTTAATGTAGTTGTTACTATTGTGGCCTTGAGATGATGCTATGAGGGCTTGTGTTTTCTCAGGTGAGCCCCACGAAAAGCACAAACGCGCGCGCACACACACACACACATATATATATATATATGTATATATATATATGTATATATAAAATAGAGAGAGAGAGAGAGAGAGAGAGAGAGAGAGAGAGAGAGAGAGAGAGAGAGAGAGAGAGAGAGAGAGAGGGGAGGCTATGAGAAATGCTTTGAAATTGTCAACCGCTTTCTCCTGTGGCAGGCCTTGTCACTTAATTACGTTCAATGTTATTTCACATTTCTTAACGTGAAAAACACTCGTCGTGCATTGCTGGAATCCATTTCCTCTACTGCTAGAATCCGGACTGAATGTGTGGGGCCCTCTCCTGACATGGTTATCTATCCGTGCATTTTACGTTGGCATTAGATGAAAATGTCACTTGCATTTGCATTTGAAAAACACTAATTGTGGGGCCTTGTTACATGCAAGTCCTTTGCCGCTATTAATCCGGACTGGATGTGTGGGGCCATTATAAGTGCAACATAAACACCAGAAGCTATGAGAAATGCTTTGTGTGAGACATGGGAAAAAATCACCGAAGATGATTTCCCCTTCGTCAACACACGGGCTCGACGTAAAGAAGTGGGAGTCGCCACCATTCAAGGTTTAGGGGTGTGAATGGACACCAAAAGATTAAAAAACAAGCAAAAATATCTAAAGAAGCAAATTCTAGAGTAAAAATAACCCTACATGAAAATCAAATCCAGAGATGGGTAAGGGGATTAGATTATGAACGTGGGAAGATTTTAGGCAACCCCATTCACCCACACAAGGTGGTTGCCAAGTGTTGCTCATGCTAAGGAAAGAAGAAAGCTTGCTAAGAATTATTAAAAACCTTGAAAAAGGACAAATGTATGATATCTTCACATGAAAATCCAAATGAATTCCAGATCCTCTTTTATGTCAATATCATTTCTGGAATATCACAAAAACATGGAAATCAAAGCAAAAGTTGTACAAAACCAAGTTGAATCAAATCCGGGGAATCCGGTAAAAAGTAATGCCATTTGTCTTGAAATCATTCAAATCCAGTTTTAAATTGAACCAAACCAAATCCATTTGAAAGATTAGGGTAAATAATAGTCTCATGCAAAATTTCAATTAACTCAGGTTGAAATTCTAAGAGTTATGCCTCTTTTAAGGTTGCTGCTGGAGATAAACAAAAGTGACAAGTAGGCAAGTTTGGAAAATCACCTAGAAAAATTGGCTCCATAAACATCCATGAAATTTGGTGTGAATGAAGTATGTATGGCCATATTTCAAAGAAAACTAGCCTCATACAAAAACTCATTCGGATGTGCCTTGGGTGACTTCCCGAACAGGCCCCGAGGATCACAGATTGACCCAGAAAAGTGTTGTTGAGCAGTTCTGAGTAAATCTGCTACCCACGACACAATTTAAATCAAAAAATTATGAAACCGACTGGATTTAAAAATAGACTCATAAAGGAGTTCTCAGAAACAAAAATCACTCGAATCGGATTTAAAACAAGCAGATGGCGCCCATTCGAAGTGATAGGTTCAACAGTTTGACCTGAAATGACCTCTCAACTTCGGCAGAATAGTGTCAAACATTTGTTTCATAGCAATTGATGAATTTTGGTAGGCATAAACTAGACAGCCTCACCTTTCCCATGGTTCTGGAATCACTCATAAATTCATTCGGATGATGAAGTTATGAGTGTCCGAAGTTAGGGTACAGTTGCTGTCAAGTTAAGCCTTTTTTTGGAGAAAACAATTCAAAATTGTGACAAAGTGTGTGCAATTCGTGCAAGATGAATCCAAATTCTTTAAAAATCATTTAAAGACATTCCAGAATTGATTGAGGCCATTTATTTCAGATTTATAACAACGAATGTAATAAATCCCCAAATATGAGCCTATCCTGCCAAAGTCATGCTATGTATGTGCAAATGTGAAAAATCATTCAAGAACAATATAACAACATAGCATACATTCATATTCATCAAAATAAGGTTCTAAAAGCAACCTAAGGTTCCGTTCCATTATCGTTTCCCTTAGTTTTCTCTCCCCGTTAAACACGGTTCTTCAAGATAATCTTGGGGTACTTTGAATATGAAACGGGCTTCACAGATTCAAAAGGCTTATGCAAAATAAGGTTCTAGCACTAGGATCAATCCCCAGCCTCGTTTCTCCTAGATCCCGCCTTCACGTTTTACGACTAGGGGGAGTCTTGAGATACTTTGAGCCAGGGAAGGGTTTTCACACACAAATCAAGGCCTTATTTTACAGAAAGGTAGAAGAAGATATCTAGATCTAGAATGTAAAATACAGAAAATAAAGAAGAGGTTTGAGGCTTACCTGGGGTTCTGGAAGCAATCCGGCAGCGGTTCCCTTCTTCACTCGGAGCTCTTGGATCTCCAACTTATTGGCCCTTTGCTTAAGGAGGAGCCTCCTATTTATAGGCAAAGGCTAGGGTTAGGGTTGGTGTGATGGTAGACACAAAATAATGTTTAGAGCCCACTAACCTTAACCCTAAGGCTGTTTCCGAGATTTCCCCTCATTTAATGAGGGACATGATGGTAAAAAGTAAAAACTCTCGGAAAACCCTAATTTTGAGCAAAACTTATGTTTCTGGCATATCAGGCCAGATACACAAGTACCTTAATGTATCTGGCATATAATGCCGGATACACTAAAGTCTGCTTGTATCCGGCATATTCCATCGGATACGCCAAGAAACTGTAAGCACCTCATTTTTGCGCTCCCGGAAAAGCCGGAAATGCAAAACCCGGCTAAAAAGTCAAACCCTGAGGGGTGAAAAGTTGACTTTTTAATCCAGTGAAAATTGGCCACCTCACTTTATCCCAATGGATATAGTATTCCGACACGAGTCCAAAGCAACTGAGTTTGCAGGAATCGGAGTCCGGATGAGGGTTCTGCGGGCGGTCAAACTTAAGGGAAGGCCAAAAGTTGACTTTTTCTCGAACCCCGTGCCAAGTGCTTAGCCCTATGTCATTGGATAGAGGGCTCCGATACGAGTCTAACGCAATTGAGTTTGCTCAAATTGGAGTTCGGATGAATGAGATATGAGCTATCGAAGTTTCCAAGCAGCAAAGCCGGAAGATGCACACATGGCGCAGAAACTGCACACGTGGCAGCCACCGCAGCAAAATATCTCGGGGACTAAATCTTAAATATCCAAAACTTGCGAAGAATCTCAGGGACTAAACTGAAATTCGCAGGGACCAATCTGTAATTGCTCAAAAGTGTCGACTCGGTCGAATCGGTCAAGTCGAAGGGCAAATCCGTAATTTTTCAATCTGTATCCGGCCAAATATGTTGGATACACTAGCTTTCCTTCATAGTCGGACTTAAATGCTGGATACAAGAAGATTTTCGCGCGAGATTCGCGCCGATCGCCCGACAAATTCGCGGCGGCATTTATATTTTGAATGATTATGTTTTGTATCCGGCATTGAATACCGGATATAAAGGAGCCTCTGTGTAACCGGCCATGGAGGCCGGATATGAAGAGTACTTAGTGTATCCGGCCTGAGTTGCCGGATACATTAAGTTGATCTATAAAAAGGAAACAGCAGCCTGATTTCCGGGGTTGGCTCCTTTTGGGTTGATTCCACCCTTTCTCCCTCAGACCACCTACTCCGAAACCCCTTCCTTTTGGCCTCCTTTGGCTCCCCAAACCCTCCAAGCCTTAGTTCAAGGATCTCCCACTCTCTCTTCCCTTCTTCTTCTCCATTTCCTCACAAGCAAGAAGAAGGCCTGCTGCTCTTGGTGTAAGAAGGAAGGTGCTCCAACTGCCGTTGGGCTCCGAGGAACCTCAAGCACACCTCCAAAGGGAGTTTGCACTTCAAGGTAAGCTTCCCCATTATCTTTTATGTAACATATGTCAAAATAAGCATGATCAAAGCATGTTGGTTTTTTTTTACCATGTATGTGTTATTCCCATGATTCCAAGCATGTTTCCCCCCTCCATTAGTCTCTTTTAGGCCATTTTAAGAGTGGTTATTCCCGTATGGCAAGAATGGTAAGGGATTTGGTAGTATAAAGAGAGGATGGAAAGTGGTTTGGGTGATTGGAAAGTGATCATGCAACCACCATTCGGCCACTGGTTTGCTGGTGCTTACTGGGTTTTCTTTTCATCATCAAGAGGAGCATGTTCCTCATATGAGCAAGTCTAGTGTATCCCCCATTTTAACCCCCCTTCTCATCCTTTCTTTGTTGATTTTTTGTTGGTTATTTAGTATGCTTACGATCTTGGTTCATTACCATGAAACATGCTTAGATGGTATGATAGGTTCTCGCATGCTTGAATGGCCATGAGCCCTTCTCCTTTTTTAGCTTGCTGACTTGATGGTTTCAACATGCATGCTCCCCTACCCCATGATTCCTTGCTATAAACACCCCAAAGGAAACTGAGAGATGAGGTGATTCCTCATCTCCAGAACCAATGTGGGCTCACATAGGAGCCCACACAATCACTGGAACTCCCCAAGGAGCCTAAAAACCCAACCCCAATGCAAAAATTCGAGAAAAAGGCTTCTGTGGGATGATCCGGCAACTCAGGCCGGATCAACTGAAGCCCCTGTGTAGCCGGCTAAAGATGCCGGATACACAGAACCCCCTGGGTAGCTGACTAAAGATGCCGGATACACAGAACCTTGTGTGTAACCGGCATCTCAGGCCGGCTACACTGCCAGAATGTTGTTTTTACTGTTTTGTGATTTTGTGCTATTTTGTTGGTTTGTTTGATCAATCTGAATGAACCAGAAGGGTTTCCGGGTCACCCGGAAACCCAAGATGGGCCATGGACCGACCCGGTCCAAATTGATTTCCGGTGGGCCTTCCAACGAGGCTCACCAAGCCCGACAAATCCACTTTTGTTAAATAAAGATAATCAAATTGATTGAGTGGGCCAAACCCATTAAGGCCCACCCAAGCCCATTTTGAAGCATGTTGATCATATTTATGCATGGTTTGGCCGAGGCCACGGGTAGGGCCTGTCGGGCCCATTAAGCCCATTGAACCAAACCAGTGTAGGGTTTCCAAACCCTATCTCAGAAAGTCTTGGGCTTTCAAGCCCAAGCCCGGGTAAAGGGCCCCAAGCCCAATGCTTGGCCCGTTTCGGCACAGATAAGAAAGATAATCAAAACTACTTGGAAACCAACTGTGTGGCCCGCTCAAGGGCCCACGAAGCAATCCTGGCCCGCTTTTGCATAAAAATCACTTTAAATTCAACTTAAACTTTAAAGTAAAATCAATTCATTTGAGCCAAAGCCCAAAGGGCCTCTCAGGCTAGACTGAGGCCCATTAGGGGGTATGTGGGCTTAACCAAGCCCACCGGGAACACCGTGGGCCTTCCAACAGGGCCCACCCAATCAGACTCACTTCATTCAAAAATAAGAAGATAAAATCAAGTAAAAGGACCCACACCACTTTGGCAGTCCCGCCAGACTTAACCAAAATTGAATGCTGGATTAGGAATCGGGTGAGTGAGAGACCAACTGAATTGACTCAAACCAGGGAAACTTATGGGACCCGTCACTCGACGGGGTAGACTAGGGTGTCTACGGACTTCCCCAGACCGCAACCGAGAACCTACTTAGAATCTCAAGCCGTAGACCAAACCTTAGTAGAAGAACTTAGGCACCCAGGTGTCTGCCTGCACCCCATCAGGCAGTGGCGACTTCAAACAAATCCCGAGGCACGCATCGTTTTGCGTGCGCCTCGTCGTGCGACCGAAATCAGGTGCGCACAGAAACACTTGTATTCGACTTGAGTTGCCGGATACAAGGAAAAAACTCATTTTCTCAAAATTTGTGCTGACTTCCAAGGAGATAATATTTTTGATGATTATTGATCATTTTTGCTGTGCAATTTGGGGTGTCTACAACTGCCCTTCTTTGCCGGAGTTGCGAAGCAATGAGCTGCAAAGATTAGACAAGCCCAAATTGCACTCCCTTAAGCATGATTTGCTTGATTTAATTCAATTTTGTAAAAAACAATTTTTGGGTGAAGATTTGCCAAAAAGCCCTAACTTTAAGGGGGGCATCTCTCCAAGAGTTCTTAAATTCCACTGAGCTCTTGTGGCTATGAAGTGGATTTTAAGCCCAAAAATAAGATTTTTTGAAAACTGATTTTTTTTTCAAACCAAGTTAAAAATTGGGTGGATATCTTCCTTTTGACCAGCACATTTTCCCAAAGCTTGTCCTAAATTCCACTGAGCTCTCGTGGCTGTGAAGTGGATTTCAAGACAAAATAGGGTTTTTTGTGAAAATAGCAGACTTTGTAGCACCTTTTTTTTTGCTCTTTTTTCTTTTTTCTTTTTTTTTCCTCTCTTTTTTTCTTTTTCTTTCTTTCTTTTTTTTTTTTTTTTTTGCTTTTTTGCTTTTTGCTTTTTTTTTCTTTTACAATATACTGAAATATCCCTCCTCCTTTGCAGCTTTGGCTACTTGACCACTTGAGTCAGATTGAGGAGATCAATCAACACTTCTTCCCCAGCTTGAAAGTTCTCATCTTGATGAGCAACCGGGGGTGTCCTGATATTCCAGGGGGAAACAGGGCTGGTTTAATTTTTTGGCTTCACTCCAAGATGATCAAGTGAGGTGGCCTAGTACTTATCAGCCCAATGCAGAGACTATGATTAGCTTCCGAGACCGTAATTTTTTGGTTCTGACTGGCCTAAGACATGCGGTGCTTTACCTCCCTTTGCGGGTTCTTCGTCAGTTCAGAGCGACCCAGGGGATTATAATCCCAAGTGGGTACGAAGACCATCTTGGGCCACTTTCACCAGCTACCATGAAGCTGAATGCTTGGTTGATGAGGGAGTGGTCATATGTTCGCTTTATGCGGAGCCCCGTCTTCTCAGAGTCCCATGTGAAGGACTATCTCTTCTGGATCAAGGAGCAGATACAGAGTCAGGCCCCAGTACCCGAAGATCCTCCTGCGGTCTTGGCTCCTACTTATGAGGACATCTTAGAGTTTGAGAGAGCTTCTCACAAGAGACTTCAGCAGATATGGGTACGAGAGGCCCAGGAGCTCAGGATACGGGGCGTTTATCTGGAGAGGCAGCTTGAGGAGCAGATATCCCGCCGTACCGCTATGGAGGAGAAACTGGAGGAGCAGAGGCAGGCTCGCCACTTTGAGGTCCGAATGATACGGCAAAAGTACCAGGATACTTTGGCCAGCCTTAGGAGTATGCGGATTAGACAGGCCCTTTCAGATGAGATCATTTCCTTCCTGAGTGATCCCGCTGCAAAGGGGGCTTCTGGAATCATTGCAGCTCAGGCAGCTCGGATTCGGGAGCTTGAGGAGCGACTAGGAGACAGAGATTAGCCTTATTTCCTGCATATTTTTTTCTTCTTTTTTTTTCTTACCTTTGTATGAAAGCAAACTCCAATAGTGGAAAGACAAAGGATTTAATTCAAAATAAAATTTTTATATTATTGGCCTCAGAATGCTCAGATGCTTATAAAAACAAAGGTTTTATGAAAAGTATTTGATTTATCATCACTGGCCAAAGTATAGTTTTTCTTTTATTATTATTATTATTATTATTATTTTTGTTTTTGAAATTTGGTCCATGCACTTAATCGCCCATAATTAAAGGAATTAAAACCAGGTTAAATAATAAAGAGGGTAATCCAAAAAATAATTAGGGATCAAAGCCGTCCATCTTAGGACCTTTAGAGTCATCCCCAAATGCCAAAACTGACCCCCTTCTGCTCATGCCGATTTTGCTTCAAGCTCAGATCTCCATGATCAACTCAACCTCTGATTTTTCTTTTCTTTCTTTTTTTTCTTTTTTTTCTTTTTGCCAATATTGCCCCTAGCGCCAGTTACGGTTTTCACTAGGGCCGGCTTCTACATTCCGTCATCACCAATCTTACTCTGACATTTGAATGAACAAACTAAGATCACTGAGGGCTTAAAAATAGGACGAAACAAAGGCTAGGCTCGGTTTATGAAAGAGAGGGTATTAAAGGCCCAAAAATTTTCAAGTGTGGAAATAGGTCAACCGGACTTACAGTCATGATGAATTTAACCCTTTTTCCCCAAATTGCCTTCTTTGCATCTTTTTTTCACACTTGGCTTTCATTTGCCATTTTTCATTGCTTTTCTCTCTTTTTTCTTTTTTTCCTCCTTTTTGCCCCAATTTGTTTTGCCCCAATTTAAGACTGTAAATCCGGTTTGGATTTATCAAAGAAACAAACCGGCTCAACTTGGCTAGACTAGGGATTAAAATTTTGAAGGAAGTAAAGAAAAATGGCCTCGGATCATTTCCTAGAAATATTCACTCAAGGAAAATACCTTTTTACTGCATCAGAATTAATTGGCTCAGGAAAATCTGTCCCATCCATTTCTGCTAAGATGAGTGCACCCCCTGACAGGACTTTCTTGACGATATACGGCCCTTCCCAATTTGGCTTGAACTTACCACAAGGATCTTCCAAAAATGGTAAGATTTTCTTTAGCACCAAGTTTCCTTCTTGGAAAGTTCTAGGCTTCACTTTCTTATTGTAGGCCTGGGCCATTCTCCTCTGGTACAACTGTCCATGACAAAGCGCTTTCAACCGCTTTTCTTCTATCAGGTTAAGTTGATCATGTCTCGACTGTATCCATTCAGCTTCTTCCAGTTCAGCTTCCATGAGCACTCTAAGTGATGGGATTTCTACTTCCACTGGCAAGACTGCTTCTATCCCATAGACGAGGGAGTACGGGGTTGCCCCAGTTGAAGTCCGGATTGAGGTTCTGTAGGCATGTAGAGCAAGTGGTAGCATTTCGTGCCAATCCTTGTAACTTACTACCATCTTCTGAATAATTTTCTTTATATTCTTGTTGGCTGCTTCTATTGCCCCATTCATCTTTGGCCTGTACGGAGCTGACTTGTGGTGGATGATCTGAAACTGCTCACACATCTTCTTCATGTCCTTGTTCTTAATATTTGAAGCATTGTCTGATACTATAGCACTTGGCAGTCCATAGCGACAAATGATATTGTGCTTCAAAAATTTAATAACATGGTTGCTTGTGATATTCGCATATGAAGCTGCCTCCACCCACTTGGTAAAATAATCAATTGCTACCAAGATGAATCTGTGTCCGTTTGATGCCTTAGGTGAAATCATGCCGATGACATCTATGCCCCACATAGAGAAGGGCTATGGTGATGTCATGTTGTGCAACTCACTTGGGGGTGCATGCTTGTTATCTGCATATATCTGACATTGATGACACCTCCTGACATGTATACAACAATCATGTTCTATGGTCGTCCAGTAATATCCCAGCCTCAGGATCTTCTTTGCCAGCATCTGTCCGCTCATATGGGGCCCACAAACTCCTCCATGTACAGTCTCAATCAGCCTTGGCTACACATCTGAGCAGAATATCGTTATGTGACCTCTTGTACAAATGTCCACCACTTAGCAGGAATTGACCAGCCAATCTCTGTATTGTCCTCTTCTCAGTAGCAATGGCATTTTCTGGCAGACTCCGATTGTTCAAGAAATTTTTGATATCTTGAAACCATGGTGCTTCTTTTTCTGGTGCTCCTTCTAGAACGAGACACTAAGCCGGTTCATCTCTGACCTCAATTTCCAATGGTCTGATATCTACCCCTTCTGGTATCACTACAAAAAGTGAAGAATTAGCGACACACTTTTAGCGGCGGTACGAATATTCCGCCGCGAAAAGGATAATTACCGGCGGTAATCATGGTTTCCGCCACTGAAAATTAATACCGGTGTGAAAATCATATGGCGCTAGTTTTTTGAGCGCGAATATTCTTTAGCGGCGGGATCTACCGCCGCTATATCAAGTTTTAGGGGCGGTAACATAGCTACCGCCGGTAATAAGTTGGCGGGAACTCCCGCCAAAAGAAAACCCTTTTCCGGCGGTACGTGGCTGACGGTAATTATACTTTTAGCGGCGGTACTATGTTACCGCCGCTAAAATTATTCGTATAGGTTATGGTGATTATATTATGAGCGGCGGTAACATATTACCACCGCGAAAAGTCCATTCGAGTAAAATCCCTAATTTGGACTCTGTTTCCCTGTTTCATCTCTTCTGCGAAAATCTTTGCTGCGCTGTCGCTGTCGCGTTGCCGTTGCTCGTCGCCGTCGCCGTCACCGTCGCTCGTTGCCGTCGCCTTCGCCGCGCCATCACCGTCGCCGTCGCCCATTGCCGTCGCCACTGTTGCTGTGGTTGCTCGTTGCCTCCTGCCGGCGAATATTCCGTCGCCGTTGTTCATTGCCATCACCGTTGCCGAAGCCCGGTGCCCATTGCCGTCGCCAATTGCTGTCGCCGTCTCCACCGTCGCCACCTTTACTGTCATTGGAAGTATCCATTGCTCGTCGCCATTGCTCGTTGCCTCCTGCCATCGCTCATCGCCGTCGCCGGAGCCCATTGCCGTCACCGTCGCCATCGCCATTGCTCGTTGCCTCCGGCCAGTATCACTGCCTTGCTCATCAGCGATTAAGGGTTTTGCCTTCACGTTCTTCGTCAACTCAGGTAAGCCATGTCTGGCCTCGGTGATTCCTTTTTTTGTCGCAGTCCTGTCTTCTTATTGTATTCGTTTCTACTCGATCCATGATTGTCATGTGCTGCGCCGTCGCACTTTCCGACATCATCGCCGTTGCTCATCGCTGTCGCAGTTTTTGACAACACCGTTGCTCGTCGCCTCCGATATCGCTGCTCACGTCCTTCATCAACTCAGGTAAACCATGTTGTTGGTGATGTGCTCTATGTTCCTAATAACCTGATTTCTATTGGCAATAACCTGTTTAGAGATGATATCTGATTTCCATTGGCAATAACCTATTTTGATTCTCTATGATTGCCATGATTCTGAATATTGTCAATTTGTGATAACAAGAGGCTATGCTGGATTCCAGTATGTAGATAGGCTGCCCCCCTGCATTTTTAGTTTGTGAATGTTCGTTCTGGAGAAGTTAGAGGTCGAGTAGATGATGAATTTGAGGCTTTGTACAATTCTTTCTTTAGTCGCCTTGAGTTTGAGGGCTTAGCCCATTCTTATAAATACAGGCGTTATATAGCCGTTTTTCCGAAAATTTAGGATTAGAATATAACTGTTTTGGTCTTTGTATATATGAAATTGGGTTTCCAGTTAAGGTAGTTGGTAAAAATTCCATTGATGTATGAAATTAGAAAAGAAAAAACTCTAGGTAATTTTGATTCTATTAATAGTATACTTTTGTGTTTTTCCCTATTTTTTATGAACAGTAAAATGGTATTGATTTTTAATTATTTTAAAAAATCACTATTTATTAATTATCAAGAATTTGATGATTGAATCTGAATTATGTTAAAAAATATCACTTAAAACTAATTTTCCAAAAGAAAAAAAAAGGATGTGTTGAAAATTGCAAAACCCTAAACGAGGCAGAAACTAAGAAACCTTATGTTGAAAATCGGAGAAAGGAAGGCAATGTGTGTTGAGGAAGGTTTATGCTTGAGCATCACTGCTTTTTGGTATTTCATGAATTGGGTATTATATATTGGCCTATGTGAATGTTAAAACTAGCTGATAACTGAGCTTTCTTTGAATTTGATCATCCTACTCACTTGAATGTTTAGCTTTTTCTGTTATATATGCTTCTTAATTTTGGAGGACTATTATAATTAAAATCAAACAGGCTATAGATGTATTCAGTGATTGGTAAATGCTTAATCATAAGGCCAATTACCTTAAAAAATTGAAATTCCGTAACCCTATAAAAAAAATTTAAATATTCAACTTTTTCAAAGAATGTAAAAAGGGAATATAATTGATTTATGCAAAGGTAAAGTAAGAAATATGGAACTTCTTCTTAAAGGGTTAAATTGTCAATTTTCCATCTTTCCCACTTGCCACGAACTAATTATTATAATTATGATGATGTATTAAGGGGCTAATTTGATGGGTTCCAAGTTTTCTAACAAGTAATATGACTATCTATATAAGTGCAACACTGCACTTATATAGATAGGAAAAAGATGTTAGACGGATGGTAAGGGAAGATGTGGGAGGGAACAATTGCAAAATTGTTTAAGTTTTAAATGACTGAGACAAGGATGTCTATTTAATCCCTACAAAAATTAGTCTTAACAATGGGCATTGTTGTAAAAAAAAAAAAAGAACATAAAAATTGTCACAATTCCCAAGGGGGCACCTCGCGTTATATACAGTATTACTTTGATTTATGGATTCCAATTTTCTCATTGGAAAAAAAGGTGGTAGGCATGTTAATTAGTAGTACCCAGGGGTGCAACTTGGTCCAATTTGATTCGGTTGACCAAACCAAGGTTATGACTACCAACCCAAAACCGAACCAAACCCAAATTGAGAATTGATTATCCTAACCTGAACACCAAACCGAAAAAAAGGTAAAACCCTAAACCCAACCCAAATTACACATCGGTTTGACTGTTGATTATGACCTCCATATATTAATTGAAATTCAAACGAGTGTACACCCTTGAGGTTTTGTGAATTGAACCAAAGACAAAAGAAACTATCAAGGGCATGGTTAGCTAAAACATCTGCTACCATATATACACATTTTGTGCATATATACATGTGTTTGTGAATATATAAGAAAGTGATTAAAGTCCTCTCAATATATATTTTGCTATGAATATAATTTACCCTTTTAGGTTTCTAACAATCACACTTTCTCCCTTGAGGTTTCTAAAATATTAATTTACCATTTGAAGTTTTTTGTATGTAACAATCTCTCCTATTTTAGACATTTGTTCATTAGAATCATAATTAAAAAAAATGTTAATTGATTTGTCCCTCTTATTTACATTTAAGGGTAAGAAAGCTTTACCACATTTTACCATATCTGGTTGGAACGCAATAGAATGATGTTTAAGAATGATTATAAGGCTAAAGAGGAGATTCTTTGCCATATCCAGTGGGACATTTATAACAGGTATTCAGCTGAAACTGCAAGAACAAAAGACAACCTGCGCTCAATTCCTCTATCAAAATTTGAGTGCAAGAAAATTCCACCAAGTGCAAGAAAATTCCTTTTATCTGCAACATTATAATTCCCTTTGATTTTTTGCAACTTCCATTGTATTTATTATAAGTCTTGTGATTATACAGGTGTGATGGATGGATCGACCGATGCTGCTGAGGCCTCCTCATCTTCTACGAGGAGGACTAGAGGTCCGACGAGGTGTGTAGATGTACATTGTCTACCACCTGGTTAGAAATTCCATGTTGAGGTTGATGATATGGGACAGCCGGTTGGAGAGCATGTCTCCAAATTATCGAATTATTTGGGGATATTAGCCCGAGATGGTTCGTTAATACCATTGATCCAAAGACATGGAGAGAGGTATTTGATGATGCCAAAATGAGCGCATGGCATCGTGTACAGGTAAAGCATTCGCAACCTATTGTAAATGTTTTGAATTTGTTCACTACTTGTTTCAATTGTTGTTTGTTGTTTATAATCGTTGTTATGTCATGCATTTTTATGTAGAGTAAATTTGACGTTGATGATAGCTTGAAGAACTTCGTTTTTCGTTCTATAAATAAAAAATGGAAAGACTACAAATCAGAGTTGAAGCGGAAGTATTATGATCCGTATGCAACAAATGAGGAAAGATTTAGAAATAGTCCTCCATTGGTGGTTGAAGCACAATGGAGTGTACTTGTGTACCACTGGGGTGAATAAGAAGCTCAGGTAAATATTTTTCTTCTAAATGCTATTGTAGGTTTATACCAAAAAAAAAAAAAATTGCTATTGTTGGTTTTTAGCATATAGTAGATTTGTAAAGCCTTAATTAATTAAATTTTTTTTATGTATCAGGCCTTGTCAGATTGAAATCGTAACAATCATGCTCAGCAGACGCTAGCACATACAGCTGGCACTCGAAGTTTTGCTCGAGTTCGAAAGGAGAAGATATACACACTTGTTAAGGACTTCAAGCTAACTACGGATGCCTTATACCTTTGCATCATTTTCATGCAGGAATTGTCGGGGCGAGCAGAGACCTTCATCCATACGCATCTACCAAAGGACGGTTCCCCGGTTAGCGAGGATGCTGGAAATAAGATAGTAAGTTGAATTAAAATTATCAGTTAATTAGATGCAATAATTTCATGAACAGCATATTTTTAAAGTTATTCACATATGTTTTGCAGGAGCAAATGAGAAATCTTATGGCTGCTGGCACACCAGATGGTACCTCTTGTGATGACATCTACACACAGGTCATGGGACCTCACGCCCATGGTCCGGTAAGATGTTGTGGGATGGGCGTTACTCCCACTAAAATGTGGGGCTCCTCCTCAAGCCGTCAAGGCGTTGATGCGCAAGAACTAAATAAACTGAAGGAACAATTGGAAGAGGAGAGGCGACTATGAGCGGAACAAGCTAAGCGGTCTAACAGAGATATGGAGCGGGCTAATAGACAGATAGCAGAGCTTCAACGTTTATTTTATTCATTTGCGGGACAGGTAGTATGCATACAATAATTAAAATAGTTTTCACTTTTTTACATTATCTTAATATGTACATTTAATGAAAAGTAATTACTTATATTATAGGCTGGACAATCATCAGGTGGGGATGATACTCCACACCAAATGCCAGACAGCCCTCCTGATCATTGCTAGAACATTTCCTAGAAAGTGAGTATTTTTTCAGTTTAGTTTATTCAATATAGTTTTGTATGAGTGCTTATATCTACATTTATGTGTGTGAGTGCATCTGTGTATTTAAGCTCATCATTTTGTTATTAAATGTTGAGGAGGTTTTACTTCAGACACTTGTTTTCTCGTTTGTGTATGTGGGTGTTTTTATTTCTAATTTCATTTTCATAAACCAAAATTGGATCCATTTCTTGAGGACTTTAATGATGGTTTGTTCATAAACCAACATAAATAGAGACCTAGGTTCCTATGAGAGGATATATTTTAGACGAACTTTGAGAACGAGGGGAAGAACAATAGTGATCCATGCTGTGTTCAACATGCATGATCTGTTCGGCTTTTGAAAGAAAAATTAGATAGCAGAAGTTGGTTTTTAAGTAGTTGGACAGTGGCACTTTGTTGACGTTTTTTGATGTGGACATGACATGGCATTTTTTTTTCATGTGACATCTCCTGTGTGGGGTTTTGATTATTTGAAGGCCATTTTTTTTATGTGACATCTCCTGTGTGGGGATTTGATTATTTGAAGGCCATTTTTTTTTCATGTGACATCTCCTGTGTGGGGATTTGATTGTCAGATTAATTACAGTCCTTTCAATATTCTAGAACTGTCATTGGAATTTTGAAGTATATGCATGAGAAATTTATTAGAATACTCATATCTTATTATGTTCTGTATGATAAATTGTATTTATTAGGTGATTATTTGTGATTGGGGGCTTAGCCCATTCTCGTATGTACAGGCATTATATAGCCGTTTTTCTGAAAAATTTTAGGATATTATTTTTGTGTCTAGTAAGTTCTAAAGTTGGGATTTGAATAAATTTGGTATTTTAAAATTGTTCACAGGTGTGTTACTGCTCATCATCTGTTTCTTTATCTGGTTTTGCAGCATAGCAGATATTTATATTTTCATTGGTTAACAATAGAACAAGAAAAAATTGCCTTATTGCAACTAATTGTGTCAGCAATAAGAATCCTGTATTTTCATCACAATTTGTTTGAAAACTTTATCTTCAGTCAAAATATTAGTATCCAAACTTTTCTGTCTAACTCCATTTATGGGTTCCTAATGGTAGATCTGAGTTCTTATTGATTTCTGCACGTGTTAGAGTTATTTTTGTTTTCTTTGGCTGAATTTGGTACTCTTTTGTAGATTTATTGTTTAGGGAACTTATTGTATTATAGTCTTCGTTCTGTGCCCATTTAAATGCTTATTTAGGTTCCTAAACAATCCCTAAATTTTTAGTAGCTCACTAATAGTGTCCATTATAGGGGCATTTTATATTATATTTTCATTTTGATTCTTAGATTCAGTGTTTATTATGTGAATTGATCCTTTCAGACATTTGAAATCGCCTGTTGAGGTATGTGATCTCCTGTGTATATATCCTCAAATTTAATCTCATTTTTTCAGCTATTGGATGTATTTTAGTTATTTTACCTATTGGTTTTTTTTCCGTACTTTTCTAAATTTGATCTATTTTCAAGTTTTTTTCATGTGACATCTCCTGTGTGGGGATTTGATTATTTGAAGGCCATTTTTTTTTTCATGTGACATCTCCTGTGTAGGGATTTGATTGTCAGATTAATTACAGTCCTTTCAATATTCTAGAACTGTCATTGGAATTTTGAAGTATATGCATGAGAAATTTATTAGAATACTCATATCTTATTATGTTATGTATGATAAACTGTGTTTATTAGGTGATTATTTGTGATTGGGGGCTTAGCCCATTCTCGTATGTACAGGCGTTATATAGCCGTTTTTCTGAAAAATTTTAGGATATTATTTTTGTGTCTAGTTAGTTCTAAAGTTGGGATTTGAATAAATTTGGTATTTTAAAATTGTTCACAGGTGTGTTACTGCTCATCATCTGTTTCTTTATCTGGTTTTGCAGCATAGCAGATATTTATATTTTCATTGGTTAACAATAGAACAAGAAAAAATTGCCTTATTGCAACTAATTGTGTCAGCAATAAGAATCCTGTATTTTCATCACAATTTGTTTGAAAACTTTATCTTCAGTCAAAATATTACTAAGTTTTTTCATTTGCAGACAATTTTCTAGTTAGCTTAAATGGGATTGCATGCCATTATTGAGCTTTCCCTGGCCTTCTTGTATTACTGATTTTTGTTTTATTTTTCAGGTTGAGCAGCTCCTCAAGGACCAAATCATTATGGATGCATATGATCTATTGGAGTATTTTTTTTGAATTCATCATAATCAACCTTCTCTACATCCTTAGAAACAAGTATAACTCTTCTATATAATTTCTTATTAATTCTCAAATGTTCTACTATAAATGAATAGTTAGTGGTGGAATGCTGTATATAGTTCGATTACTTTTCATTATTTGGTGGAATGCTGTATATAGTTTTTTTTTACTGCTAACAGGTTATATCAGGTGTATTTAGAATGAATGGAATAGACTAACTAACCATTGTTTAGCAAGTGCAGGTGTTACTTTTAGCGGCGGTACTTATTACCGCCGCTAAAATGTTTTAGCAGACATAGACTTTTACTGGCGGTTAGATTTCGGACGCTAAAGTATATATAGCGGCGGTAAATCTGCCGTAGGTATATGTTTGGAATATTTACCAGCGGTAATATTAACCGCCGGTAAATCTGGGAGCAAAAGCGGCGGTGAAGATTACCGCCGGAATATATGAGCAATAAGCGGCGGTAACATTTCCTGCCGTAAATGGGGGGGCATCAGCGGTGGCAACACTACTGCCGGAAATCATGGGGACGGTAAAGTATCGACATTTTGCGGCGGAAAGTTCGTCCGGTCATGGATTTGTATTCATGACCGGCGGGTATATATTGCCGCCGCTATTTCCGCCGCTAATTCAATCACCGACGGCATCACCAGCGACGCTTTGTCTTCCGGCCGGTAATTGTTTTAGCGGCGGTAACCTAGTTATTAGTGGCGGTTCGTTACCGCCGGTAAAAATTGGCTTTTTTTTAGTGTATGCTGACAATTGAAGCCAATGTTGCTAAAGCATCCGCAAACTGATTCTTGGCCCTTGGCATATAGTTGAAGGAAATTCGAGTAAAATTTGTGCTTATTTCTTCCAAATACTGGTGATAGGGGATCAATTTGTGATCCTTGGTTTTCCACTCACCAGTTGTTTGGAAGATGATAAGACTCGAATCCCCGTATACGTCAAGTTCCTCTACTTCATGATCTATAGCGGCTTGCAACCCAATTATGCATGCTTCATAATCTGCGATATTATTGGTACACTGGAATCTCAGCTTCACTGCGATCGGGATGTGTGAACCATCTGGTTTGACCAAGACTACCCCTATTCTGTTTCCATTCATGTTGGCGGCCCCATCAAAGAACATTTGCCAAGAACTCTCACTTTCCTCTTCCTCAGTGTACAGAATTGCCTCATCTGGAAAGTTGGTCTTCAAGGGTTGGTATTCTGGCAAAGGATGTGCAGCCAGGTGATCAGCTATAGTTTGACCCTTGATCGCCTTCTGGGTGATGTACGTAAGATCAAACTCGGACAATAGTAGTTGCCACTTTGCCGTCCTGCCAGTCAGTGCCGGTTTCTCAAATAAATACTTCAGCGGGTCCATCCGGGATATCAATAGTGTGGAGTGACTAAGGAAGTAATGCCTTAGCTTTTGAGTTGCCCACACTAGAGCACAACAAGTCTTTTCCAATGGTGAGTACTTGGCTTCATATTCTGTGAATTTTTTACTCAGATAGTAAATGGCCCTTTCTTTTCTACCCGTCTCATCATGCTGCCCCAAGACGCATCCCATCGATGTTTCCAACACTGACAAGTACAGGATCAGTGGTCTTCCTGGAGTTGGTGGCACTAGCACAGGTGGGTTCAGCAAATATTCCTTGATTGTATCAAAGGCCTGCTGGCAATCCTCATTCCAGACTGTCGGGTTATCCTTCCTAAGAAGTTTGAAAATTGGTTCACAGAAAGCAGTGAGTTGTGCTATGAACCGGCTTATGTACTGAACTCTCCCAAGAAAACCACGAACCTCCTTCTCGGTTCTGGGTGCTGGCATTTCAATTATGGCCTTGGCTTTAGCCGGGTCAATTTCAATTCCTCTTCAGCTCACAATAAATCCCAGTAACTTCCCTGATGTAGCCCCAAAGACGTACTTAGCCGGGTTAAGCCGTAGACTGCATTTTCTGAGCCAATCAAACACTTTCTTCAGATTGATCAAGTGGTCCTCCTCTTTGCATGATTTGGCAATCATATCGTCCACGTAGACCTCCATCTCCTTGTGGATCATGTCATGGAATAGTGCTGTCATGGCCCGCTAATATGTTGCCCCGGCATTCTTGAGTCCAAATGGCATGACCGTGTAGTGGAATGTGCCCCAAGGTGTGATGAACGTTGTTTTCTCTTGATCTTCCTTATCCATCTTGATCTGATTGTATCCAGAGAACCCATCCATGAAGGAGAATAGACTATGTACCACAATATTATCAACCAGAATGTCGATGTGTGGAAGCGGAAAATCGTCCTTTGGGCTTGCCTTGTTCAAGTCTCTATAGTCCACGCACATTCTGACTTTCCCGTCCTTCTTCGGTACTGGCACTATGTTTGCGAGCCACTCTGGGTACGTTGAGACTGCCAAAAATCCGGTTTGAAACTGCTTGACCACTTCGTCCTTGACTTTCAAGGTCCATTCAGGCTTCAATCTTCTTAGCTTTTGCTTGATCGGCTTAGCCCCTGGCAAAATTGGCAACTTGTGCACCACCATGTCTGTGTCCAACCCCGGCATGTCTTGATATGACCAAACAAACACATCCTTGTAATCTGCCAAGAACCGTGACATTTCATTTTTCTGCACATCAGACAAGCATGACCCGATTTTCACAATTTTTGGGTCATCTTCGGTCCGAAGATTTATGGATATGGTCTCCTCAATATTAGGTTGGACCCCCTTTTCATGACGTTCCAATTGATATTCAATTTCTTTTGGAAAGTCTTTTCCTTCGACCTCGGTCTCTTCTTCGATCCCCATGAGATCAAAGTCGAGCTCAAGGTCGAAGTCATATTCAACCTGGTCCAATTCGGTTTGATTATATGGTTTATAAGTGGTTTGGACCTTTTTGAAAAAATTAAATTTTCTAGAAAAAATAGAAAAATCTTTTTGGGTTTTTGTGAGCCTTCTAAACATAATCCCCCTAAAGACGAAGGCCCATTAAAACCTTCAGGGAAATGGCAATCCACTATTGGAGTTTTTTTTGGAAGCCGTGTTAGTTTGCCGAACAAACGCTGCTTCAAAGGTAAGGGGAGTTTCCTCCCAATTATTCAAAAAATGTTTTTCGGGAGCGGGGGAAATTGTGCAAGCTTGCTCCTCAGGCCCAGAATCTGATGCCATCATCACTGGGTGGGTACTGCCCTTTTCTGCTACGGGGCCCAGTCCGGATATGACTTCTTCCGGAACCTTCACTGCCGCCCAGTCAATGAATGGCAAGTCCTCAGCTGCTTCTGTCTTATCGCCTTCAGTCATGGCGAAGAAAGCCCCAACATCTTCAGAATAGTCCAACTGCTGCTCGGGATGTGGCCCAGGCCCGCCTAAAGTTCCAAGCATAGGAGATGGGTTATAGGGTTACAGGGTCGGAACAGAAGGCTTTTGGAATGGGTTGATGTTGTGGTATGGAGGCTTGGATTGGTCCATAGGAGGAGACAGTTGGATTATACATGAGGGTTTAGGAAAATTTTCCCTTAAATGAGGGAAATTTCTTCTGCTTCTCTCTCCTTTTTCATATTTCTGCCTTATCCAGCCTCTGAGCTTGAAGCCCAATCCTGCTTTAGGAACCAATTTCTTTACCTTGACTGGCTCCACCCTTCCTTGCAAATTAATTCCCAGGCCTTTCCCTGGGTGAAAGTGGTATTTCTCCATCACTTTCTTGACAATCTTTTCTGCAGTGGCCCCTTTTCCTTCTTTTTCTCACACCCCCCAGGTATGAAATTTACCGCCTCAAATTGAAATGAGTGGAACGCAATCTTGTCGACAGTCAAGTCTACATTTATCAAGGGTACATCAGGTGACACAATGGGAGGCACCAGGTTTTCAGCTAGGACTGTTATCACCCTTTGCCCTTTTATGTATTTCACCCTTTGGTGGAGCGTGGATGGTATTGCCCTAGCCGAGTGTATCCACGGCCTCCCTAGGAGCAGATTGAAGGCTGCGGGTATATCCATCACTTCAAATGTGATGTTGAAGATATTCGGCCCAATTGTGACCGGTAGTTCAATCTCCCCTAGGGAGTGTGTCTTAGAGCTATCAAAAGCCCTCACTATCCTCCCATTTTGTTTAATCTTTTACTGGTCCAGACCCAGCTTGACAAAAGTGATTAACGGGCAGACGTTTAACGCCGACCCGTTGTCAATCAAAACCCGTGCCACCATGCTGCCCTTACAAAGCACTGTGATGTGCAAAGGGTCAACGTGACAGCACCCACCTGGGCTGATCTCACCCTC
The DNA here is from genome assembly GCA_947561395.2 of Buxus sempervirens. Taxonomy (NCBI): domain Eukaryota; kingdom Viridiplantae; phylum Streptophyta; class Magnoliopsida; order Buxales; family Buxaceae; genus Buxus; species Buxus sempervirens. The sequence goes on from OX387186.1 coordinate 9,033,261, forward strand.
AGAGAAACTTATCACATTATGTGACAAGATTTGACCAACCATTTTGCCTAGCTGGTCTGGATCAATGGTCTGCGATACATGTGCACTCTGTAGCACCCTTAACAACGCATCCCTATGCTTTTCAGAATTCAGCAAAAGGCCCAGTATTGAAATCTGGGTCGGGACTTTATTCAGCTGATCCACAAGATTGAATTCACTTTTTTTGATTATTTTTATGAGGTCTGCTGCCTCATTTTCTGCACCCTGGGGGGTGTCTTCTCTTATTTTTGTTTTCTTTTTTCTTCAGTTTCTTTTTTCTCTTTCTCTACCTCTGTCTCCTTCTCTTTCTCTTCACCCCCTGCACATTTCCCCGACCTCGTCATGAGGTTCACCTCCTCCTGGTTCTGGTTCCTAACCACTGGAACCGTAGCCGTGTTTCCCTCGCTGTAATTCCATGGTACAGCGGCCTCCGAATAGGCTAGTTTAGGGACATTAACCACTAATGGCTGGAGTTTGGACCGGGATGTATGGGCTGGTTTAGGGATACTGTGGGCTGGCTGAACATTTACAACCAAGGGCTGGAGCTTGGATTTTATGGGGACAGAGGAAGTGATGGAAGCAGTGGTGGGGTCAAGGTTGATGACCGGTGGAGGCTTTGATGGCTTGGATGGTGAACAAGTGGGTGGACTGCAATTAAAGACCAATGGAGGCCTTGCAATATTTATTTGGGCCATGAGGGAGGAGACCCGGTTCAAAGAGGAGCTAATGTCCTCAGCAGTAGGATTGTTTTTTTGGGAGACCATATTGATCTCCTCTTTTTCCTTCTCTTGGAAAAATCGGACTTGGACCGTGGTCCCTACGGGAGCTATGAGCTGAGATGGGTCAAAGGCCCTTCTTGTGGTGGATATGGCAGTGATAGAGTTGGATGGGCTTGCCCCATTGTGGTAAGGCAGAGGGTTCTGCCCAATATCATTCCCAGACGGGGCAGGTGCAGCAGTGTTGAAAACCAAGGCCTTCTGGTCCAACAGGTCCTGGACTGCATGCTTCAGAACCCAGCAAGCATCTGTAGAGTGCCCTGGTGCACCCATGTGGAAGTCACAGGTGACTGCCGGATCGAAATTCCTTCCCTTTGTGGCATTTGGGCTGGGCTCTTTCAGAGTCACATATTCCCCTTTCAGCAGGGTTGGCAACAGCTGTGACAGAGATACGGAAAGGGGAGTAAAAACTCAGTTCCTCCTTGTTGCTAACCAGGCCTCCCTCTCTTCCTTGGTAAAAGTCCTCCTTGGGTTTGCTGGCACGGAAGGGGAGAAATTGACATTAAGCGGGGTCTGGTATGACTGCTGGGCCTGCTGGGCCTGTTGGGGTGCAGAGGTGTTGAGGTGGAGCGGTTTCTTGGCTGGAGGAGCCTGGACCAGATTTACTTCTCCTTCTTTCTGGGCCCCGTTCTTTTTGAATCCAGCACCCTTCTTCTGGACCATGGAGGCAGAGGAATCAGCTTGCCCAGTCAGAGTAGAATAGTCGATGAGCCTTCCTGGCCTGACCCCTTCCTCGATCCGGTCTGCTACCTGCACCAGGGCTGCAAAGTTGGTGATGATCTGCCCCACCAGGTGATTGTATAAAGGCTGCCCCAGTGTGCCCACAAAGGTCGAGATCATTTCAGGCTCTAGCATGGGTGGCTGACCTGGGAGGCGGCCTCTCTCCACCTCTTGGCGTACTGCCTTACAGACTCGTCTTTCCCCTTGCTCATCCTCATCATGTCGTACCGGTCTGGCACGATCTCAGAGTTAAACTTATGCTGGTCCAGGAAAGCATCAGCCAAATCCTTCCATCTCCTAATCCTTCCGTGGTCCACCGTGGCAAACCACCTCAAGGCCGACCCTGTCAGACTCCTTTGAAAGAGTTGGATCAGTATGCCGTCATCCCGGCCAAACTGGCATAGGGCCCCACAGTATAGTTTCAAGTGGCTCATAGGGCAGCCTGTGCCATCATATTTGTCGAAATCCGGGCACTTGAATTTAGCCAGTAGGCATACATCAGGGTACATGCAGAGGTCATCGAAAGTGGTGCCTCCGTAGCTGTTTCCCCCCTTCACTTCTTTCAGTTCCTCCTGAATTCCTTCAATCTTGTGCAGGAGTTTTCTTTCCATCTCCTCCTGGGCTTTTTCCTTCTCTATTTCTTTCTCAGATTCCACCGTGTTTTCCCTTATCAGGATAGGTTCAGGGACCGGTTCAGAAATGGGCTCAGGCATGAGTTGAGCCGGAGGCGGAATGTAGGCCTGAGGTGGTGGTGCTTGATAGGAAATTGATGCTTGGTTTTGGGCCTGGGCCTGTTGGGCCTGAGCCGCCAGTAAGTCCCCCAGCATTTTAACCAGACCAGCCACTTGCTCCTGCAGCTGAGCAAAATCCTGAGCGGGGACGGTGGCTTGAGCTTGGTTCTCTTCAGTATTTATGGCTCTAGCTTTGGACCTGGTCACGGGAGCAATGATTGCAAGTGTACCTGGGGAAGGAAGTAAAGAGACATGTCAGATTCCATTTAACTTGGGTCACACCCCTATACATGTAAACAAGTAGGTTAGGTGAACACAAGTCCGGATTTGTTTTTTTTTTATTATCATTTTTTTGTTTTTTTTTGTTATAGGGCTTCCAAGTGTCCCACAAATGTTTTGATTTGATTGATAAAAATAACCAACCAAAGGTTTCTTGGAATATTCTAGGGCTTCCAAGTGTCCCACAAATGTTTTGATTTGATTGATAAAAATAACCAACCAAAGGTTTCTTAGAATATTCTAAGGCTTCCAAGTGTCCCACAAATGTTTTGATTTGATTGATAAAAATAACCAACCAAAGGTTTCTTGGAATATTCTAGGGCTTCCAAGTGTCCCACAAATGTTTTGATTTGATTGATAAAAATAACCAACCAAAGGTTTCTTGGAATATTCTAGGGCTTCCAAGTGTCCCACAAATGTTTTGATTTGATTGATAAAATATCCAACCAAAGGTTTCTTGGAATATTCTAGGGCTTCCAAGTGTCCTACAAATGTTTTGATTTGATTGATAAAAATAACCAACCAAAGGTTTCTTGGAATATTCTAGGGCTTCCAAGTGTCCCACAAATGTTTTGATTTGATTGATAAAATTAACCAACCAAAGGTTTCTTGGAATATTCTAGGGCTTCCAAGTGTCCCACAAATGTTTTGATTTGATTAGAAAAAAAATAACCAACCAAAGGTTTCTTGGAATATTCAAGGGCTTCCAAGTGTCCCACAAATGTTTGATTTGATTGGTACGAAAAAGACCAACCAAGGGTTTTTTTTCTTCTTTGAAATTTGCTGAATTTTCCCAGTTTTCAAGTTCAAAAGCTTGATGGACACATGTTTGAATTGAATTGATATAAAAAAATATGACACCTTAGCTTGCTCTTTGAATTAGGTTAAATCCTAAAATAATTTTTTTTTGTTTTTTATTTTTTATTTATTTTTGAAACATTTTTATATTCTCTTTGGGGTGCCTAAGGATTATCCACAGTGTTTAGGCATTTTATTCTGGAAATTCGGGCTGAAAAAGCCAATTTATACATTTTCTGCATGTATCCGTCATGAAGTGTCGGATAAGGCTATGGCTTATTGTATCCGGCAATAATGACCGAATACACGCATAACCCTTTGTAACCGATAAAATATGCCGGATATGAATGAAATTGTTCTTAACCGACCTGAGTTGCCGGTTAAGGCCGAAATGGCCCTTTTTGACTCATTTTTTCACCAGATTATGTTATTTCATTCCCACTTGATGTTCACCTGGACTTGACCTTCAAAACTTGCCCCAAATTGGGCCTTGACATTATATTTGCAAAATTCACAAATTCATGAGGGTTCTTGTCCCTCCAAAGCTATACACCAATTCTTGGGTTTTGTACACTTGATTGCCTCCTACATGGACTTTGGGTAGGATGACTATTAAATTGAGTTGGAAACTCATCCTATAGGTTACACCAACCTTAGGCTATATACATTTTTGGGAAAAATTTCATCCCAAGCATATAGACACCATGGCTTTTAATTTACATGAAAATAAAAAGAACATGGCTTTACCTTGCCACCTTGTATTACCTTCAATATGGTATTCATATTATACCTTGGCTTGTAAAACATGCAAACGGCCTTCCCACATTTACACCCAATTCCTCAAACGCAATTGTGTATTTTTAGCTGAAAACCTGTTTCTCCACCTTCAAGCGTATGGTTTTTGGGTTTTGGCTTAATTGGCAACTTAGAACTCAAGTCTAGTGATGCCTGGAATCGAATCACAGATCCCATTGTCATCACATCATTGACTCAAATTCTAAGGTAAATGTTTTCACTTTCGCTTTCCGAAGTAACGACCTCGGTGCGCTAAGCTACACACATTTGGGGTTCAACTTCCTATAGGTAATGGGTAGGTTGTGCAAATAGTTTAAAGTACTCAAGTGCATTTTGAATTTTGAGGTAACATTCACAACGTCCCAGCCCCTTGCCACTCTTTTTCGTAGCCATGCATACAATTTCAAGCCAAGGCATATACAATTATCATATTGGAAGCAAAATACAAGCCAATCAAGATGGTAAACACCCAAACATGCTCATGACCAAAAGTGACACCCAAAACATGTTATTGTACAAACAATTGGAACATGGAAAGCATGCTTGAAACCCCAAAAGTATTACCCCAAATTTCCAGATTTTCATGCTTTTTCTCATGCTCAAAGTGTACCATTTCTACCCAAATTGAAGCCTAAAAATTCAGCACTACTTGACATGGTATAAGAAAGGTTTTGATGGTTGAAACATGCTTGAAAATCCTCACAATAGATACTGAATTTCCAGATTTTTTTATATTGCTTTCATGCTCAAAGTGTATCACTTATACCCCAAATTAATGCCTAAAAATTCAGCAACTACTTGACATGGTATAAGAAGAGTTTTGATGGTAAAAACATGCTTGAAAACCCTCATAATGGCTACTGAATTTCAGATTTCATGCTCATGGTTTTCATGCTCAAATCATGTCATCCTATACCCCCAAATCAAAAGCATGGCATAAAACAACCATTAAGCACAACAAAGCATTATTTATGGGAAACATGCTTGAATACCCAAAATTTACACCAAATTTCCAGATTTCAAACATATTTTTTTCTCATGGCATTGAAACCCCAAAATAGCACAGGCTATCACATAATATAGCCAAGTCATATCACAATATGGGTTTTCCTTTAAACAAAAATCAAGCAACATGCCCATGCCTCTATCCATGTGAATTTTCTAATCATACAAATTAGATTTGAGATTCAATATACACAAGTAAAATAAGCAAAATAGCAAGCATTCAAAAGTAATGAAAAAGCATGAATATACACAAAATGGCTTAAATCCACAAGTCCCCAGCGGAGTCGCCAGTTGTGAGACATGCGAAAAAAATCACCGAAGATGATTTCCCCTTCGTCAACACACGGGCTCGACGTAAAGAAGTGGGAGTCGCCACCATTCAAGGTTTAGGGGTGTGAATGGACACCAAAAGATTAAAAAACAAGCAAAAATATCTAAAGAAGCAAATTCTAGAGTAAAAATAACCCTACATGAAAATCAAATCCAGAGATGGGTAAGGGGATTAGATTATGAACGTGGGAAGATTTTAGGCAACCCCATTCACCCACACAAGGTGGTTGCCAAGTGTTGCTCATGCTAAGGAAAGAAGAAAGCTTGCTAAGAATTATTAAAAACCTTGAAAAAGGACAAATGTATGATATCTTCACATGAAAATCCAAATGAATTCCAGATCCTCTTTTATGTCAATATCATTTCTGGAATATCACAAAAAAATGGAAATCAAAGCAAAAGTTGTACAAAACCAAGTTGAATCAAATCCGGGGAATCCGGTAAAAAGTAATGCCATTTGTCTTGAAATCATTCAAATCCAGTTTTAAATTGAACCAAACCAAATCCATTTGAAAGATTAGGGTAAATAATAGTCTCATGCAAAATTTCAATTAACTCCGGTTGAAATTCTAAGAGTTATGCCTCTTTTAAGGTTGCTGCTGGAGATAAACAAAAGTGACAAGTAGGCAAGTTTGGAAAATCACCTAGAAAAATCGGCTCCATAAACATCCATGAAATTTGGTGTGAATGAAGTATGTATGGCCATATTTCAAAGAAAACTAGCCTCATACAAAAACTCATTCGGATGTGCCTTGGGTGACTTCCCGAACAGGCCCCGAGGATCACAGATTGACCCAGAAAAGTGTTGTTGAGCAGTTCTGAGTAAATCTGCTACCCACGACACAATTTAAATCAAAAAATTATGAAACCAACTGGATTTAAAAATAGACTCATAAAGGAGTTCTCAGAAACAAAAATCACTCGAATCGGATTTAAAACAAGCAGATGGCGCCCATTCGAAGTGATAGGTTCAACAGTTTGACCTGAAATGACCTCTCAACTTCGGCAGAATAGTGTCAAACATTTGTTTCATAGCAATTGATGAAATTTGGTAGGCATAAACTAGACAGCCTCACCTTTTCCATGGTTCTGGAATCACTCATAAATTCATCCGGATGATGAAGTTATGAGTGTCCGAAGTTAGGGTACAGTTGCTGTCAAGTTAAGCCTTTTTTGGAGAAAACAATTCAAAATTGTGACAAAGTGTGTGCAATTCGTGCAAGATGAATCCAAATCCTTTAAAAATCATTTAAAGACATTCCAGAATTGATTGAGGCCATTTATTTCAAATTTATAACAACGAATGTAATAAATCCCCAAATATGAGCCTATCCCGCCAAAGTCATGCTATGTATGTGCTAGTGTGAAAAATCATTCAAGAACAATATAACAACATAGCATACATTCATATTCATCAAAATAAGGTTCTAAAAGCAACCTAAGGTTCCGTTCCATTATCGTTTCCCTTAGTTCTCTCTCGCCGTTAAACACGGTTCTTCAAGATAATCTTGGGGTACTTTGAATATGAAATGGGCTTCACAGATTCAAAAGGCTTATGCAAAATAAGGTTCTAGCACTAGGATCAATCCCCAGTCTCATTTCTCCTAGATCCCGCCTTCACGTTTTACGACTAGGGGGAGTCTTGAGATACTTTGAGCCAGGGAAGGGTTTTCACACACAAATCAAGGCCTTATTCTACAGAAAGGTAGAAGAAGAGATCTACATCTAGAATGTAAAATACAGAAAATAAAGAAGAGGTTTGAGGCATACCTGGGGTTCTGGAAGCAATCTGGCAGCGGTTCCCTTCTTCACTCAGAGCTCTTGGATCTCTAACTTATTGGCCCTTTGCTTAAGGAGGAGCCTCCTATTTATAGGCAAAGGCTAGGGTTAGGGTTGGTGTGATGGTAGACACAAAATAATGTCTAGAGCTCACTAACCTTAACCCTAAGGCTGTTTCCGAGATTTCCCATCATTTAATGAGGGACATGATGGTAAAAAGTAAAAACTCTCAGAAAACCCTAATTTTGAGCAAAACTTATGTATCCGGCATATCAGGCCGGATACACAAGTACCTTAATGTATCCGGCATATCATGCCGAATACACTAAAGTCTACTTGTATTCGGCATATTCCATTGGATACGCAGAGAAACACTTGTATCCGACCTGAGTTGCCGGATACAAGGAAAAAACTCATTTTATCAAATTTTGTGCTGATTTCCAAGGAGATAATGATTTTTGATGATTATTGATCATTTTTGCTGTGCAATTTGGGGTGTCTACACTTTGAAATAGCCAACCACTTTCTCCTGTAGCGGGCCTTGTCACTTAAGTACGTTCAGTGTTATTTGACATTTCTTAACGTGAAAAACACTCGTCGTGCATTGCTGGAATGCATTTCCTCTACTGCTAGAATCCGGACTGGATGTGTGGGGCCCTTTCCTGACGTGGTTATCCATCCGTGCGTTTTACGTTGGCAGATGAAAATGTCACTTGCACTTGAAAAACACTAATTGTGGGGGGCCTTGTTACTTGAAAGTCCTTTGCCGCTATTAATCCGGAGTTTGGACTGGATGTGTGGGGCCGTTATAAGTGCAACATATTTTTTTTTTTTTTGGTAATGGTTATAAGTGCAACATAAATGCGGCTTGAAATCGTCTACCGCGATTAATTGCAGCCGTCGTTACTGCTTCATTCAGATTTTGACACATTTAACATCCAGTGGTTTGTAGCTTTTCCCCTTTTAAAATGTTAAAAAAGTTTTTTGATGAAAAAGTTAAAACGTGAGAGTTGCTGCATGAATAGCAGCACTAAGTCCATAAACATCAGCAATGATCACAAACGGCTAAATTCACCTTCTGATCTTGTTGAGCCAAAACCTTAATAACTACATGCACAGGATGAAAGAAGAAGTTGATAATGACTTCATTGGCGGGAGTCCTCTTATCCACTGCTCAAAAGCCTGTTGGGTAAGAATGTAATTAAAGTGGGTTGCCCGTTTCCTAGATCCCATTATTGTTGTTGTGGAACAGTTATCAAATATGAATGACATTCCACGCGAATTCATGTAGTGATTTAATGAATCTATTGCTTGGATCATACTTTCATTCACTACAAAAAAGTCGATTTTTACCGGCGGTAGAGTCCAGCGGGTAAAAGTCAAATTACCGCTGTTAAAGATTTCCGCGGCGGTAAACCTTCCCGCCGCTTAATACCCAGCCGCTAAACTAATCCGCGACGACCACAACGGCGGTAGCAAGATTACCGCCGGTATTTTTGAGAAATAGCCAAAGCGGATTTCGCGGCGGTAATTACCACTGTTAAAACAAGTTTTACCGGCTATTTTTTCTGCTATGTAATAAGCAATTTTTAACGGCGGAAACATTTATTGCCGCTAAAATCCTCACGTGATTCCATAGGCCTTTAGCGGCGGTACTTACCGCTGCTAATACTTTGTATAGTAAATATGATTCAGGTTTTAAGCGGCGGTAGGCGGTAATTACCGCCGCTTAAAACTTTTGGGGATTTAGCGGTGGTAATTATTGCCGCTAAAGGCCTTTACCTGCATATACAAAAATTATAATTAGTACTGCTACTTAAAACTTTTGAGGATTTAGCGGCGGTAATTACCGCCGCTAAAGGCCTTTACCTGCATATACCAAAATTATAATTAGAGCTTGTAGACACCCAAAAATTGCACGATTTTTGATAAATCTTGAAGGAGAGAAATATTTTATTGAATTTTCAATTCTTAGCATTGGGTTTGAGATCCTTAACCCATTTGAATCCAAAGCCGCAAAGGAAAAGGCCCGAATTCAATCTTTTATGCAAAGTCAAACTTTTTCGGGTTGAATTTTGTTGACTTTTGACCCCAGAAAATGAAATATTTTTAAAGAAAGATTTGAAGATAATTTTTCCCAGTAATTAGGTTTTTAGCAATGTTATTGCATAAATGAATTTTTTGAGATTTTAAATCTTGACAAATACCTTTGTATCAACATGTTGAATCTTTTTATCGGACCTGAAAAACTGGAATTTAGCCTGGAACTGGAAAGTTGACTTTTTATTCACTTGGAATTTGAGTCTGGAAATATTTTTAATGGATTCAAATAGGGGGGGGGGGGGGTGTTTGCTTATTTACATGTAATATCTTAAGTAAATGGAGATTAAAAAATACGAGGACATTTACTTAAACAATATTACATGTAAATAAGCCTGGCCTGTGCAGTTAAGGCTCAAAACCAACCAAAAAGGTGCTAACCGTACTGCATGTGCAGTTTTGGTTAATTTGGTCTGAACCGCCCTGTATGTACGGTTGCAACCGCACACATAGCACGGTTGATATTCATGCTTGTTGCGTGAGTTGCCACGTGGCTTCCGGAAGCTTCTGCCATTGAGACACGTCGACAGCAATCATGACGAGCGTAACTGAATTGAACCGCCCTGTATGTGCGGTTTGGTTGAATTTGCATAGAAACCGTATTAGAGTGACGGTTCTGTTGAAACCGCACTGAGTATACGGTTTTGGCTGTTTCGGGGATTTGCGAAATGGCTCGATTTTTGAGCCTTATTTACGCATATTACCTCTCTCTCAAGGACTTGAACTCCCTATTTCACCCTCCGAAACTTGCTGAATTACTCCAATTCAAGCCTTGGAGGAGAATTGGAATAATCTAGAGGGCTTTTTTGGCCTACCCTTGGGACTCTTCTACCCTTGGCTTTGCCTATAAATAGAGGGGTCCTCCTCTTGAAAATGGTTGAGAATTTGAAGCTTGGAAGCTCTGGAAGAAGAGGGAAAACTCTGCTGGATTGCTGCCTCAAGTGTTCAAGCTACCAAAGGTAAAGCTCCATTTGATTTTCTTGTTTCCTCTTTACATTCAACTCTCCACTTCTACCTTTCTGTAGTGTAAAGCCAGTGTGTGATTGTTTGCAAGCCCCAAACCTCTTCCAAAGTACCTGGGAATCCTCTCTAGCCGTAAAACGTGAAGAGAGAGCCTTGGGAAAAGGAAGGTGGAATGGACCCTTTAGGCTTAGAACCTACATATGATGAAGAGCATGTTTATTGGTTATTTTGAACCTATGGTTGTTTCTCTGATCTGTTTTTGTATTTACCTATGGAGAAGATGCACAAATCCATGCTCTCAATAGCAATGGATTCCAACCTTCTCCTAGAAATGTGATTTTCCACACCTCTTCACACACTTTTCACTATTTTCATCAAATAGGCTATATCTTGGACTTTCCATGTATAATATGGAAAATTTGATATCCCAGGCCTTAGAATGAACTTTTAGAACTTCATGATTTTTTTTTTCATGATTTTAAGTTGTTCTGGTCGAATCCACTTGCACACATGCACTAGTTTTGGTTTTCTCTTCAAAAAACTTCAAAACAGGGCAGCATCTATGGCCTGTCTTAGAATGCTTATAACTTCATCCTCCGGATGAATTTTTGAGTGATTCCAAAGACATGTGATAGATGAGCATGTCTAGTTTATATTTGGAAAATTTCGTTTACTTTTATGGAGCCATTTTTTGACACCATCTGTTCAAAGTATGTAAGTCAGTTCAGCCCAGATTGCTGAACTAGCCGCTTTGATGGTGTACCGTTTGCTCAATTTTAATCCGTTTTGAGTGATTCCAATTCCTGAGTTTTCCTTGAGAAGTCTATTTTCATTTACAACTGGTTTCAGCAGATTTTGATCTGTTTTGTGCCTTGGGTGCACAGTTGACTCAGAGGTGCTCGCTGGCATAGTCCAGAGCTAATCTGTGGTCTTCTAGGCCTGTTCAAGAGGGCACACAAGCCACATCCGGATAGAGTTTGGGGTGAGGCTTATTTCTTTGGAAATATGGCACCACATACTTCTTCCAAGCAAATTTTCATGGATTTTTGTTGAGCCAAACTCCACGAATAAGACTTTTAAAATGCCTACTCACCACTTTTTCCGAGTTATAGCAGCAGATTTCAGATGTGGATTTCTCTCTCGTTTTAAATCGGATTGAGCTGAATTTTTTACTGTATACTCTACTATATACCAGTTTTCAAATTGCTTTGGTTTCATTGGATTTGGATTTAAATTGAGTGAGTTATGGTTAATAGAAGCTTTCAAGTTCTCATAATCTGATTTTTCCAGGTTTGCCTTGAATTGGGTTTGCTTCATTTTTCACCTTGATTTTTATTCACTCATGAAGTTCTAAGAGGTGATATATCCATGGAGAGAGTTCATATTTATTGGACTACTCATGTGGAATAATCACTTACATTTTGCTTGCTTTTAAGCAACCTTTGTCTATTTTGATTAGCAAACAATCCTTAGTATAAGCAAGCATGTGGCAACCGTCTTAGACGGATGAGTGGGGGTGCCTAACACCTTCCCCCGCTCATAAATAATTCCCCTTACCTGATCTCTGGACTTTTCCTTGTATTAGAGCTACTTTGACTCTATTTGACATTTATGATCCCTTTGGTGCCCATTCACACCTTAAGATGGATGGTGGCGACTCTTTACATTTATCGATCCCCGCGTGACGATATCGGAGGTCATCCTAGATGACATTTTCCATGTCTCACAGAGCCATGAAAATCCTATAAAATACCTCATTTCGTAGCAAATTTTGTAACAAATAGAACAAAAGAATTACAAAAAAGAAAGTGAATTAAAAGAGATTCTAATAAAATTAAAGTACTCCAAACATTCATGCCATATAAATTAAACTAAATAACAGTAAATTGACGGTTTCCATTAACAAGTGATATTGCAACTCGTATCAATTTAATAGCTCTACATAAAAATAGCAATGAATCATGCATCAGTAAAATTATAAGTAGACATTCGAAACATTAAGAAATTAACATAATAAATACCTAGATCTTCTCATCCACCTTTGATCCATCTATTAGTATGTTGTGAAAGAATTTACCCGTCACTTTTGAATAAGATTACTTTCTGCAAAACATACTCTATAAATGAATCTAGCTAATAGCAAACAGTACTTATGTTAGTTTTAAAATTTATGCTTGGTTTTACCGATTTAGGAATACCAAGTACATTACTTGTTTGTCATAAGATTCATATATTTCTCCACGAATTTTGGCAGCATCTCTGCGCAGTTCTTCAAATATGTAAAGTTTTCTGACGTAAAGTCAATAAAACTACGTATTTGAAGAACAAAGAGATGAAACCGAAATTATAATTAGACATATATATAAATCACATGTCAACAAGTAACATACTTGATATCCCCAAATTGTCAATCTGACAATCAAGATGTTACATGTGCAAATCTATGCCTTCATATTTAAATACTAAGAGTTATTGCAAACTTACTGCAAAGATGCAATATCTTCAAAGTACACAAAATAGGATGGGCATAGTTACACATGTAACCTCTCAGACGGGTATTTGAATTGTTCCCACTTTTTTTATGAGATAAATAAATATAAAAAAAATAACCAGGTTAACCCAAAAATAGAATAAAGAACTGCTAATCATAATATCAATGCTATTAAACAGCATTATAACAGAAATATCAAAACAAGAAACTTAAAGAGATATATAAGGAAAAAAATGTAAATTTCGGCAGCATCTCCCCTAAAAATAGAGCATTGTCCAGACCAAATTGGTCTAAAATAATAATGGTTTAACCTGGAAACAAAAGAAAAGTCGAAATATTGCATTCATATACAATCCAAAAATAGCATCCACATGTTATATTGATCTAACAAATTAAAGTATATGAAGGCATATTAGCCTAAATTTTACAGATTTGAGACTCTAAAACAAGTAGAAACAAAAACATTATAAGCCATACTAATTTAACTAGCTAGCAAACTGGATTTCTAGCAAAAGCAATGTATTGCAAGCCAATGAATATGAAGAAGGAAAACATTATAATCAATACTAAACCAAATTAAGCCCATTTAGCCATATGGGTAAACAAGATGCCCTAGAGTAAACAAAGAAGGGCATGATAAATAAGATTCAATGATAAAAAAGCATATCAAAGTGGGATCTCCACCATAGATATGAATCATATGATGAACTGCTGGTTTCTCATGATATTCATCTCACTATGGCATTATGCATAACTAACATTTGTATATATTGCATCGTCATTGCATACTTGAGTATCTTTTGCAGTTCATAAAGTTTCAAAAGAAAATATAAATAATTAAATTTCCCATTTATCTCACAATTGACAAAAACCTTGTCAAAACATAAACACTCATCTAATTTTTCCCTAAACCTTTTCCTTGTACTATAAATAAATATTAAATTTACAACCTAGAATCAAAGAAAAGCCTTTCCCAAATCCTTTAACATTGAAAGAAAACATAGAGTTGTTTCAACGGCGATACACTATCTCCCGCCGCTTAAATGTATTTATGGGCTTTTAGCAGCGGTAATTGGCTACCGCCGCAAAAAACCCGCCGCTAAAGCCCCGCTTTTTTGTAGTGAAGCTTCAGAATGTTCACAAATCACTAAAAAAATCAACGTAACGAATTCTTTATTTTCTTAAATCAAGGCCAAGATCTTCATCAGACAAAAACCATCACAATTGAAATGGATCCAAACCCTTCATTGGGTTCAAAGCTACCGGTACAAATAAAGAAAATAAAAGGAAAATGAAAGAAAGAACAACGAAAAGGTTAGAAAGGACTAGCGTGGCCCATGTTCCTCCCATCTATGTTGGAATGGTCAAACCTGATGTTGCTTCGACGCCAAATTGGAAAATTTCTTGAATGGTGTAGAAAGACATTAGGAATACTAGACAAGAAAGATTAGAGGAAGAAATAAGATAAAAGTGATTCAAAAATAGGACTTGAAATTGGAAATTAAATGGGCAAAAGAACGAACACAAGCAGGTAAATTAAACGCAGGGCAAAATAACTTTACGAAAGGCATGTCATTATTTTAACCGGAGTTTGAGATAAAGGAGAACGAAATTGATTCTTTTTAGGAACGGACATTCGAAAATGACTTCTTTTTTTTGGTGAAGACATTCGAAAAAAATGACTGGCACAAACCCCTTAATGTTACACATTTATTGAGACTGAAAGACGTTAATAACTAATATTAGAGAAGAAAATACTTTATTGCCACGACAGAGTATAGGAAATAAGTAGTTCTTAATTTTACTTCAATTTTTTTTTGTTTTCATTTCTCTTCGAAAGCTTAAATTTTCGTACTGTCATAACTACTTGTTCTTGGTATTGTTAATAAAGAAAAGATAATACTTGCGATTTGCAAAAAAATTTTAAGTTACTTGACTGTTGAAAATAAAGTAGTGGTTTGGATTGACTCGTATGGATAATATTACTTTCTTTAAGGCAATTCACATCCGACTGAAAATTGTGAACAGTTGCAAGAAAGTTAATTTTCTATAGGATACAAAAACCTAGAAATCACAACTAATTGCTCAATCCCACACGATGCAACAGCCTAGAATCCACAACCAATTGCTCAATCCTACTGCACATTTGAGTATGATTTGCCCAATGAATTATGAAAAAATAGTTGCAAGAGGAAACCAATGTATGATTTGCCCAACGAAAAGTCACTAGTTATTTGCCCAATGAATTATGAAAAAATAGTTGCAAGAGGAAAAAGAAAGAAGAAGATGAAGAGACAGGTCATTTTTCTTGAAGTTTGAAAACAAAAAAAAGGTATTTGTAAAATATGACTAGTTACAAAAATGAAATGAAACCAATGTATAAGTCAATCAATTAACTAATGTATAAGTCAGAGAATATTCGGCCACTATATACATCATCACTAAAAATAAAAGAGTCTGAGGTAATAAGGTTTGTGATTATCCTTAAAACTAAAGAGATAATAAAAATAAAAGAGTGTGAGGTAATAAGCTATACACCGAATCCATGAATTGGGCAAAAAGATACCAACCTTACCAATGGCATCATCAAAAAACACTTCATTGTCCAGCGGTTACCATAATAATAATTTTCTTTCATGCTTAACACTTAGTAACCAGATCCAAATAAAATAAAAGAAGTCCAAATAAATGAATAAGATATGTGTTGGAATCATCAGAAAAGAAGTCCAATTGCAGGGTTTTCTTTCATGCTTAATCGAAGAAGATATGTGGTGGAATCATCAGAAAAACTGGGTTCGTCTCTTCAACAAGCCAAATAAATGAATAATCTATATATATTGTTTAACCCAACTGCAATAACGGTTGCAAAAGCAAACCGCGACAACATACTTGCGAATGGCGAACGGCGACGCGGCTTGATGCCGGAGAAGATGGACGGCGACGGCTTGGTGATGGAGAAGACGAACGGCGAAGGCGGCGGCGGCTTGGCTATGGAGAACAGTGAGGGCAGGCAGCTTGGCGACGGCGAGCAGCAAGCCCAGCAAACCCCGGTGAGCAGCAAACCCCAGCTTCACGCAGAGAAGAAAACCCCAGTTCTCGCGATTTGGGGATTTATACCCTTTTAGCGACGGTAATAAGTTACCGCTGCTAAAACACCAGTTCGCGCGATGGCATTATAACCTTTTAGCGGCGGTAATAAGTTACCGCCGCTAAAACCCAAGTTCGTGTCATTATAACCTTTTAGCGGTGGTAATAAGTTACCGCCGCTAAAACCCCAGTTCATGTGATGACATTGTACCCTTTTTGCGGCGGCAAATAATTACCGCTGCTAAAAATATTTTTACCGCCGCGAAAAATATTTATTTTACTTAAGAAAAACATAACAAATATTATTTTACCCGGCGGTAGTTTGCAGTATTACCGGCGGCTCTACCGCTGGTAAAAAGACGCGCCAAACATTCGTGCGAGAATTCAAGTTCGCGCCATTCTTTTTAGCGGCGGTAGAAATTTACCGCCGCTAAAGACTTGTTTCAATAGCGATACACTGTCTCCCACCGCTTAAATGTATTTACGGGCTTTTAGCGGCGGTAATTGACTACGGCCACAAAAAACCCACCGCTAAAGCCCCGCTTTTTTTTTATAGTGATTGCTGATCTCCAATTATGAGTGGTCCTTCTTCCACAAGATCTCAATCTTGATTTAGATTAAGTTGGATAAGGTAAAATGTCCTAACTAGAAATATCTTAATACTCTAGATCCGGCACAAAAAGGTGAGAGCTTTCACCCGAGCCATCATAAGTGCAACATAAACACCAGCAGTGAAAGGATGCAAAGGGCCAAATTCATCTTTTGGTCTTTTTGAGTCAAAACCTTAGTAGCTCCATGGATTCTCAAAGAGGAAGTTGCTAATAAGGACTTGATTGACAAGAGTCACCTTTTCCATTGCGGCAAGAGCATGTTGGGTAAGAATGTAATCAAAGTGTGGTGCCCATTTCTTGGATCCCATTCTTACTATTGTGAAATAATTATCAACTATGAATGACACTCCATGCGAATGCATGTTGGCATTCAACGAATCTACTACTTGGATCACACTTCTGTTGATGATCTCCAAGTATTAGTGGCCCTTCTTCTGCAAGATACTAATATTGATTTTGATTAAGTTGGGTAAGGTGAAATTTCCTAATTATCATAAATCTAAGCACTCTAGATTCGACACAAAAATATGAGAGCTCTCACCTGAGCGATGATATGTGCAATACAAACAGCAACAGTTATCCAAGTATTAGTGGCCCTTCTTCTGCAAGATACTAATATTGATTTTGATTAAGTTGGGTAAGGTGAAATTTCCTAATTATCATAAATCTAAGCACTCTAGATTCGACACAAAAATATGAGAGCTCTCACCTGAGCGATGATATGTGCAATACAAACACCAACAGTGAAAGGATGCAAAGGAACAAATTCACCTTGTGGTCTCATTGCCTAGACATGCTTACAACCTCTCCACATTTTTGTCTCATCTGTCTTGCCCATAGGGAAAGTTGGTAACCTGTCCTTTTTTAGTTAAGCATTAATGGTGCATAAAACAACTTGTTAAGCATTAATGGTGCATAAAACAACTTGTGCATGTCAACTACGAAGAGTTATCAATACACTCCATACAAGAGTTTAAGCTACTACACATTAAACTATGATAAAAGTGACAAATGGGAACATATACTTACACAAAAACGATGGCTAGCCAGGACAATACTCTGGATATCACTCCCATTAGACACATCTTCATAGCTGTGGTAAAAGATGGCCATACAAGGATAATATGATGTAACGACCCAACACAACAAGATATCGTCCGTTTTGGGCCTAAGCCCGTACGTTTTTGTCCTCAAAAGGCGCCTTAGTAGGTAAAGTGTTTTCCTTAATTCTTATACCTTACTGGGAATTCATCCGTTTCTGATGCGGGATTAGAGTATCATAATCTTCTCCCTTTAGGGCTGCACGTCTCGGTGCATTGGCCACCTAGAGAAGCTTACCAACCCCTCATGGGCCCTCCCTCGCCAATCCAACCACCTTCAACTGGCAACACCTGGACCCACTGACTATTGGACTAGAATCCAACTTTAATACCATTTGTAATGACCTAACCCATCGAGGTATTGTTCACTTTCGGCTTAAGTCCACACTATTTTATCCTCGAAAAGCACCTCACTAATTAGAGTATTCTCCTTGACTCTTATACCTTATTGGTGTTCATTTGTTTCTGAAGTAGGATCAGAATGTCACATACGAGGCACTATATGCATTCTCAAATTCTTTCTTTCCATTCTCTGATAAGGTATTATAAAAGGCAAACATTCCCTATCATGGCACGGCACAAACCAAAGATACTCTCAAATGTGTATATGTTATGAAGAAATTAAGTACTGTTTAATCATGGTTTAACTTGAATATTGTCCACCACTGATAGAGATCGCCATATCAATAAAAGATTGATTAATGAATACAAATTATAACACATGTAAATTGTTACAACCAAACACCTTTAATTATACTAGGGAAGTGCATGCGCTATGTATGCCCATAGCAAACTAAAAACAAGAGGGCATTTTGGGTATATATTGGTAAGTAGTGAGTAAGTCATACACGTGACATTAACAAGTGGGTGTAGTAGTTAATTTGAAAATAAGCAGAAGGTGTTTCGGATATGAAATATCAACGAGAAAAGAGCGTCTTGGCATTATATAATAGTATAGTTTAAATATCAAGACAGAATTTGAAAAAAATGTAATTCACCTTTGATTGTATGGTTTTTGACACATTCCCAACAATACAATCAATAGTATTTCGATAAGCGAGGTCTTTGGTCATCCCATTGCCAATGTGTCTTCTGAACAATGATTCAACAATTCTATGAACACCACCCAGTGAAACTCTTGCATTTAAGAATTAAGATGGGTGATAGTTAGGTATCAGCTCAATCGATCAATGTTAGTGAAGCAAGTGTAGGCACGATATTAATGGAGCATTTCCTCTCAAATCTTCCATCATCTCCTTGTATCAGTCTCCAAACTAGGCACAAGACCAACAATAAGTTTAGGGAAACACCCTAAAACCTAGCACTAAACAACACATGGACTGACAAAATAAGGCCATCGACCTTGAGTTGTAGGGTATGTGATGTTGGATTAGCCAGCTCTCCAAATCTAGTCTTAAAAATGTCCCATGAATTTGAGATCCATACAACACCATCATTTACATCTCCATTGATTATAATTATTGCCATTGAAACAAGGAAGTTGCGGCTACAACATATTGTTGGAATCCATTCTTCTGTATCAATCTAGCAGTGATACAATTTTTTTTTGGAATGAAAGCAACTGGATGGAGGAATGATTATAAAATTGAGAGAAAAGTATGCTAATTATAGAAATACTTAACAAATAGTACTGCTAACTTGTGTCAAAACTGTAATAGAAAGACACAAAAGAAAAAAAAAATTATAGATACATGTAATAGACAGCTGCTAAAGTGGTGTCCTACTTCAACTAAAAAACTGACTTCTTACTAAAAATCTTTGACTACCCTTGTATAGACAAATTCCCTGCTAGAAAACAATTTCTTTAAGTACCTTGATTCTTACTAAAAAAACTGCACTATTCGTCCGTGTGCACACCCCCCCTCACGGGTCGCACTGATGGCTCGTGGGCCTGGGTTTTGGGAGTCGCCACCACCTATTGGGTTCAGGTGTCCGTGGTCACCTGATCTAAAAAAATAGTGGTTTGGTCAAAAGACTTGAGTAAGTGTCCCAATTATGGCCCGAAGAAGTTGTAAACACCTTAAATCATCTTACCGAGTGGTGGGTTCCTATGTGATTTGGTTGGACTGGTTTATTGGGCTCCAATTTTATTTTGGATTAGGCCCATCGGAAGGCCCAGATTGTGGATTGATTCACCCTCATATTTTTTTTTATTTCATCAAGCCATTGGGGGGTTTAGGCTTTTGGGTAAGCTCAAGGTGCTTCTCATGTGACCGGGTTGGATTTGGTCCACTCGATTAATTTTCATCCAAGCACATAGTTTCCACTATTTACAATTAGTACAAAGGAAATTTGGGGTTTGGGGGAATTCACCATCTCAAAGAGGAGAGTATTAAAAGGAAGCTCTTTTATCCTATTGCGAGTCGAGATCGTGATCTCCTAACTTGTGACGTCTTGAAAATTTGGGGTTTGGGGGAATTTACCATCTCAAAGAGGAGAGAATATTAAAAGTAAGCTCTTTTATCCAATTGCGAGTCGAGATCGTGATCTCCTAACTTGTGACTTTTTGAAGCCATTGAATTCATAATCGCACCAGCATCTCACCAATGGCTCGTTCAACAAACATCAACCCAAAATAATAGTAACAAAATTGACCACATAACACAAAGTACAAAAGATATAACCCACTCAACAAGATAACGAATTCCTAGAAGAAATTCAATCTAAGCGGAAAACTTAAACTCACATAAAACAAATCCGACAAGTAATCACAAGAATTATAAAGTAAACAAAAATATGGAACATAATATAATAATAAAACAAACAAAACCAAGCAAAGCATTTCTTTCTATCAAACTAAGTTAAATGAAATGGAAGGGCCTGAAACTAAATGAAATCTGGCGGATTGAAATACATAAACAATAAGAAATAATAAAGACAAAGAGGTTAGACATGTTCGGTTGGACCTGGCAGTTTGAGATTTCTGAGTTCAATAAGATTCAATGGAACCAAATGTTTTTTTAACAAATTAAGATAAGAACTCATATCAGTTTTTGCAAAATGAAAATACTCGTTCCAAAGGATGCAGCAAATTGGTAATGTCGAGAGAGATATGAATTATGGATTTAAAATTCTGAATTTGAGCACAGCCTGTTAAGGAATATATTAAATATATAAAAGTTCGCCCCTACTATCAGCTTAAGCTTTTAGTAGGAACGGTGTTCTACATGGTATCAGAGCCTTAGGCAAACGCCAGGTCCTAGGTTCAAACCTTCACTCCACCCGTTGAGAAAAAAAAATATTCCACGTGTAGGGCCTCTCTAAAATGGGTCCCCTAAAGAAAAAGGGTTTGAGTCCGGCCCACACGTGAGGGGGAGTGTTAAGGAATATATTAAATATATAAAAGTTCGCCCCTACTATCAGCTTAAGCTTTTAGTAAGAACGGTGTTCTACACAGCTAATGACATGTTGAAATTTGCTTAACCTGAAACCATGATTGAAACCAAATATTTGATATTTCTGAAGGCATGATGACCAGAAGTGAATTGATTCAAAGAGGGAAAATAAAAAAAAATAAAAAAAGGCCGAACTAAAGTTCCCTAGTCATCTCATCACTTATCAATTTTTTTATTGACTTGGATCTCTCAATGCTTCCACTACCTATTTATTTATTTATTATTATTATCATTTCTTGGATTGGTTTGAAGAAACCACAGCCGTATATAGGCCTATGGTTTTCAGTTTAAAAAGGAGGAACAAGCAAAAACTTCCAGAAATTGCATCTTTCAAAATGGAATTCTCAAGTGAAAGCAAGTATACTTAGCAAAATCTTCCTTCACACATTAAAACGTTGGTATACAGTTGAACATGAATGTACCCATATTGATTAGAAATTATCAAACCTTGATCTCTTAGAGATTAAATCTTGCAATGGTTTTAATAATAAACGAACTAATAAAATTTTTTTTGAGAACAGTCAATTATAATGATCGAAACGCAAGACGTAATTCTGGTAATGCCTCTTTAAAAAATTATATTGGAGCAACAGTAACAGTGGGGAACGAATAGTCTGAAATCAAAATCTAAACATAAACACAGAGCAACATGCATGTACTAAAACAAAAGAAAGTAGAACTAATCTCAGATGCAGATCTGATCTTGCTTTTGGGAGCTCCCTGAATGAAGCTTTGGACACGTCCCTCACAGCTCTAAAAAATCTCAAGAACAAGAACCAAATGTTCCACTCGTTCTCTTTCTTTTTCTTAGCTCCGAAAAACCTCCTCCAAAAACCACTCTCCCAATCCTATTTTTATTCTCTCATAAGCACCCATATGGACGGTTTTTGAACCCCCACAATCCCCTCTCAATCTTCACCAAAATAAGGCTTCAAATCCAGTTGAAATGGACTAAGAATATCTTTCTTTCCTCCTTTCTAAAAACGAAAACAACAAGTTTAAGATAGGAAACTCTCCAAATGTTATTCCAATCCACTTCCCAATTGCCTAGGATTCATTTTCTATCGAATTTAGGCAATTTTGGTTACTAAGATGGCAACCCAAATTGGCCCAAACCATTCGTTTGAATGAATGGCTCTTGGGGCAAATTTTGGTAAATTTGATGAACAGTGGTGGTGATTATATAATTTCAAAAAGTTCAGGTTGAGGAAAAAAAAACAAAAAATTCCTAACTCTCTTTTTTCCCTTACTTTCAAATTTGATTTCAATTAACCCCTATCTTTCTATTTTTCATGCCATTTCATTATTTTGAAAGCTTTCAAAGCACGGCTTTTGACATTATTTTACATTTTGCTCCCTCTACAGCCAAAATGCTTCAAGGGTACATGGCACAATCTTGTGGAGGATCCACATAAGGAGTCTAGATAAAGGATTCACAGGATTTCAATTGCTCTACAGCATAGATTAATAACCCTAGGGAATTTACTCAAAAACATGACAATTTTGCCCTTGAGATTGGTCGGCACATAACTTGCCATTCAAACTCCGCTTTGAACTCAGTCTTTTTCATTGCATTTGTCTTGGGGTACTCTACCATATGTAGAGGTGTAAGTAGCGCAGTTTGGGTTGGGTTAAGAGAGTTGGGGCTCAACCTAATCTAGGATTTACTAGCCCAAACTCGTCGTTGACCCGCCATGACCCAAACTCACTAAACCCAAACCCAACCAAAACATTATTGTTTGAGTTCGGGCTGGGTTCAGATTGGCCCAAACAAAATGAAAGATTTTGAATTTTTTACAATTTTTGTTATAATTACAAAATGTTGGAATACCATTCATTAAATCGTCTATCAATATGATTTTATGTTTGTTATAAATCCAAATATTGCAAATTCTTCTTGGTTTGTCCCTTGAATTTGGGAAAAAAACACTTAATTTATTTCTTTAAAAGCTTTAAAATATAATACTAGCTCACTGTATTTGTGGTTTTGCACAAGCTTTCTTGTAGAGTATGTGTTCTCAAATATCACATTCATTGTAACATATATGTATATATATGTGAGTATAAAATTATTTATTTGACAAAAATTCATGAACTTACTATCACATGTTAATAATTTATGTTTAATAGTTGATTGCATAAATACAATGACAATATAAAAGGAAAAGAAAGCAATGAGACACACACACACACACACACACACACACACACACACACACACACACACACACACACACACACACACACACACACACACACACACACACACACACACACACACACACACACAGATATATAATTGAGCTTTGAATGTGACCTCAAATTTTGTGCCAAATCCTGGATGCAAAATTTGGGTGCTTACAATCGGTCTAATTTCTTGACTGGCGTAACTCCGGGCGAACAAAATCTGCATTTGGTGGCACAGATATGTCAACAGTGGGTCTCAGTTTAGCACAAACTTCAATGGCTCCATGCACAGGGTCAGACAGGAAGTGGCCAATAAGATCTTCGTTGATAGGAGCCCCCTTGTCCACTACAGTAAAAGCCTGTTGGGTGAGAACAAAATCAAAGCGAGGTGCCCATTTCCTGGAACCCAATCTTGCTGTTGTAGAACAATTATCAACCATAAATGACAATCCACGCGAATGCATGAAGGGATTCAACGAATCTACTGCCTCGATCACACTTTCGTTGATGATCTCTGTGTATGAGTGACCCTTCTTCCTCAAGATCTCAATCTTGATTTAGATTTTAAACAGATATTATTTTAGTTAGATTAGATAATGAAACAATGTCCATGGTAAAAAATTCCAAATTATAGATGCAAGGAAATAAGATGAAAACTCCCACCTGGGCCATCATAAGTGCGACATAAACACCAGCAGTAAAAGGGTGCAAATGACCCAAGTCACCTTCTTGTCTGGTTGATCGGACAAGCTCACCAACTTTCCACATTTGTGTCTGCTCTATCTTCGCCATATGGAGAGCCGGTAGGCCATCCTTTTCCTGCATGTCAACCATTATTGGTGCAAAAAACAACGTGATCCAAAAAATATTGTAAAGTATATACTACAAATTAAATAGGGAAATTATAGCAACAAAGGAGAGTATATACGTACACAAAAACGACGGCTAGCCAAGACAACACTTCGAATCTCACCTCCGCTAGCAACGTCTTCATAGCACTCGTAAAGGATGGCAATAAAAGGATAATATGAGGCACTATATGCAATCTCGAATGCTTTCTTTTCATCCTCTAATAAGGCATTATATACAGCCAATATGCCCTATCATGGCACAAGACAAGTACACTCCCAAATGCGTATATATCAGATAGGCAGATACTATTAGACGAAACCACGTTATCAACACATAATTTAAAAAGAATGTAACCTTTGATGATATGATCTTCGATACAATCCCAGTAATGCACTCAACAGTGTTTCGGTAAGTGAGGTCTTCGCTCATCCCAGTACCAATGTACCTTCTGAACAATGCTTCAACAATTCCATGAACACCACCCAGTAAAACGCCTGCATTTAAGAATTAAGATATCAGCCCACTCGATCAGTGTCAATGAAGCAAGGTGCAAATAAGATATTGATTATTATGAGCCTAGCTACCTCGCTCCCCAAAAATGTCACTTTTGTACTCTTGCTCTAGTGTTGTGGCAAATGTAAACGGGGAACCAATGGCAATCGACCAACCCAGGGCAACTTCAGTAGCTCTTCCATCAACATCCTGAATAAAACACAAGAGTAACTAATTTGTGTCTCAAATGAATGCAGTATAGGAAAAATATAAATGTAAAAGTCGAAGTATAAGATAAGAGAGAGAGAGAGAGAGAGAATAACTTGATGTACAGCAAAACTGGAATTTATTCCTGCGCCATTTACTTCTTTGCCTTGAACATAGAGTCTCCTCACAGATGGACCCATTCCCTTTGGGCAAACAGCAATGATGCTTATATTATTGGGAAAATCAATCCCAAAGGATTGTAAGTGTCCAAGAAGAAATCCATGGGAAAGCCCAAGAATGCTTTTTGGCTTCATGTGGGAGAATACTTTCTCATAGTTATCCACCTGAAAAAAGCATGTTGCAAATCTAGAGCCGCAAGAAACACTGAAAAGGACGTTGGACACGTGTTCTAGCTAGCTAGGAAATTATTATGAAAGAAGAGCAGTAATCTCAATTCATTGACGTGGAGATTGTAAAACTATAAAATTTGCCCACCTGGGCAGCATCAGAAATCAATAGCAACACAAGATCACTGCCTGAAATAGTTTCCCATATATCACCTAGAGTTCCATCCTCTTCAGTAAATCCAGCAGCTCTTGCTTGTGCAAACGAATGAGAACCCTTTTTGAGTCCCACCTGTACTATGAATGTAACATTGGAGAACTTTGATTTCTTGAAAACTTACAATTAAGTAATAGATCATATCGTAGAAAGTTCACCTTGACTACAATATTAGACTTTGCTTCCACTAGAGAATCTCTCAAATTCTGTGCCTGAGCTGGACCCTACGTGGATGAAAAGAACGTTAGCAACATTAGTTCCTTTATGGGGCTGATGACCCTGGTGTAATGTGAGACATCGAATCATAATATCTATTTAGAAAAAACATATACACTTAAACAATATACTCTACATTCTCTGGCATTTAAACATACTAAAATGTGCAATTAAAGAACAAATACATACAAATAAAAATAGGCCCAAATTAGAAATTCACAACCAAATTACCAAGACTACAAAGAAAAAAATCAATAAAAAATTAATTTAATGAAATTAAAATCATCAAGACCATTAAACATCTAATGCTTTAAACTAACAAAAACAAGAAGAAGAAGCAATAAGTTAACAAAGAACACTAATAAATCACCTGAGAACCCCATCCGATGATGCCAATCTGCTTGATGCCCCTAAATGCATCCGGCAACAAATGGAACAAATCCCTTCCCCCTCTAACGATATACTACAATAAATAAATAATAAAAAAATGAACTAACAGAGATTAAATTATATATTAACTAAATAAACTGAAAAAATAAATGAGAAAATTTCAGTTACCTCCCCTAATGTATCTAAAATGGCACTGATCTTCCTTGTCCGTGTTCTAAAGCTAACAGCATTAAGAAAATTAACATTTTCAGCATTTTTATCTCTTATTATTATTATTTTAGTTGCTTATACTATAAAAATTTAAAAGTTTCAAATAATCAAACAGTCCATGATTCTTATTTCTCTCTCATTTTCGTCAGCCTTCTACTTGCCTTCTCTGTTTCCCCGACTCCCTCTCTTTAGTTCTACCTCTCTTATTAATTCACGTACACACACAGAGTGAAGAGATCATTGAAGACGTACACCAACTCCAAAAGACCCAAAAAACACAAAGAGCCGCACTGTAAGAAATCAAAGGAAAATTCTGGTGTCGCACTTTATATTGAAATTTTGTGATTCCTTGTTGGATATAGGAGGTGAGATAAGTTATTGGTACATAAAAGGATGGATCGGCCTTGTTAAAAGATTTAGTAATGTGCATATATTGTTATGATAAATGAATTCATTTTGGATTTTTTAATCATTAATATAAAAATCGAGTCATTTTTAATCTTGTAGTCCATATGGTGTGGGTTGACTACAAAATTTGTTAAATGGATTTTTATATCATGCTTTTATAGAATTTTAGTGCTTTGTTTTGTAATGCTCTCGTATATGTTAGTTTGCCAAATTAATTCTCCGTCTTGATCATATTACATAGGAATGAGAGGGAAAAAAAAAGGCTATCATTTGGGTTTTCATGCTTACAGGGATTTGAGGTGATATACAAGTTATTGGACATGTATTCAAGAGTTTTATCTTATATTATAACATAAGAGGTCAAAATAGAAAATATAAAAAGTGCAAGGGTAAATTTGTCTTTCTGGAGCTCGTAAACAAAGAAAAATCACATTTCAGTGGTACGTAAATAGTGGTGGAATTATATTTCTGATTTCCATATATGTAGTTAAAACACGGGTAAAATAGTCAGAAAATATTCAATTTTAAATGAAATCAAAATCTTAACGGTGAGTGTCATTTAAAAACGGTAGGGGGAGTAATTTGCAATTATCAAAAAGCAAGGAGGTGTACGCATTATTTTTTCCAAAATAAATATGATAACAAAGAAATTGGGGCTCAACCTCGTCATGATTGGCAAGTGTGATCTTGTCCTTCTTGAAAATGGAGGTTCCAAAGTCAAGTGAAGCCGTGAGGACGCTGGAAACACTGCAAGAAGAGATATTTCTCGTCGCGACACCGCTGGTCATGATCAGACGCTTCTGAGTTTTACAAGATGAAGAACCTGGCCAGTGAACTGATGGAATTTTGAAGATGTTTGGTGTGGACCAATTCATGCCTTATTAATTCACACCGGCCGCCTGAACCACTGCGTTTTTATCTAGAAAATCGAAAACACGGAAATAACTATAAGGAAAACACAGAAATATAATTCTAAATCCATATAATACCAACGGTTATGATTAAATTAAAAAAACATAATATTCTTTCCATGGCCTTAAAGTTCAATATGAATATGAGGTCAGTGAGGGCATGTGGTAAAAAGATTAATTAGCTGCATGCCCTCACAGACGATCCACATGAGTAAGAGTATCTCACACGGAATCCGCACCTGCAATCTTGTACTTGATAGCTCTAGATAGCAAAGCCCTTATCTATCTCGTCTGCTTAGTGCATACCCAGCACCTTACAAATATTAACGTGATAAAGGTGATGCGTTCCATATCATGTCAATTTCTAATGGCTCTTTTGAATAACGTGAAACCTCCAGCACAAAGGAAGGGCACTTGAAACTTCATTCCACAACATCAGCATCGTGTCCAACACGTTCACCAACAATCCTTGCTTCAATTCTAATTAAGAGCCCATTACAGAGATAGCATGTTAATATATGTGTCTTCCCTAACCAAATTTTCTGACCGGAAGACTTATTAAGACGCTATAAAGAAAAAAAGATAAAAATAAAATAAAATAAAAGATCACCTTTCTCATGCCATTAATAGAGGAACGGATAGAGAAGAATCTATATATTTCGATGGCACAAGGAGACACCTTGGCAATCGTCACAATTGCAGAAGAGATTCGATCTCCGAGCTTTGTAGATTTTGCGCAATGGCGAAGTGCTTAACGGTGCCATTGTTGTTATAAAGGTCGCTTGATACTGTCTTTTCCTTAAAATGTCCTCAAAAAATTCAGAAAGACTTTCTTGATCTACGGAACCATGATTGATAGACAAGGCCTAATTTATATAAATTATTTTATATTTAAATGGAATGGCTACTCCGTAGTGATTGGCCCATCATAGCTACTACTGACGAATGATTTAGGTCTCGCCCTTTCACCCAGATGACAAGTCGTAATAGGCCTAATTTATATAAATTATTTTGTATTTAAATGGAATGGCTACTCTGTAGTGATTGGCCCATCATAGCTGCTACTGACGAATGATTCAGGTCTCGCCTTTTCACCCAGATGACAAGTTGTAATTTGTCTCTGCGCGAATCTAGTCGATCTAGGGCTGTATACAGCTCGAATACAGTATGGATCTGCTAAAATCCAAATTCAATCTGATAAGAAATATTGATATTCAAATTCGAACCGATTATTTGTCGGATTTTTCACATCTAATACCAAATTCGATTCGAATTTGAATCCGACTGACTATCCGATATCCAAATCCGATTACATTATATATGAAAAAAAAAACTTAAGATATTATAAACCTTAAGTTAGTGGATCAGATAAGGATGTATTAATTCAAATTTATCTTATATTATGACCTTAAATCAATAAATATTATATGAAACCTTCGTTCCTTCTATACTAATATATAAAAAGACTTAAAAAGGCCTAAAAAAACATAACATATATACAAAAATAAACGATCGGATCTTTATTGGGTCAAATATGTGTAGTACCATATTCGAATCCAAATATAATTGGATTCAGATAAGAGGATCTTATTCGGATAATTGGATCTAAAACTAAGATCCATATTCAAATAATCGGGTCGAATTCAAATCTTTATCCGACCCATTGACAGCCCTACGCCAATCCACATCCTTTGCAACATGCTGCATTGTGTAGCATTAGAGGGTATGGGCCCATCAAATGTGCGGTCCACCTGTGAGACATGGAAAAATCAATTTAATGACTTCCTGATCATCACGCGGGATTTATTAAAAACAAAGAGTCGCCACCATTCTGTTTAGGTGTGAATGGACACCAAAAATCTCAAATAAACACAAAAAGGCAAATTTAGGGTAAAAATAACCCTATTAAAAAGAACAACCAGAGATGGGTAAGGGGATTAGGTTATGAACAAGGGAAGGTATTAGGCATCCCTATTCATCCACACAAGGTGGTTGCCAGGTATTGTTCATGTTTTTCAAAGGAAAAACGGCTTGCTACAAAAATCATGAAAAATCATAAAAAGACAAAAATGTATGGTTTTTCCATACGAATAGCCTGATTGATCCAGAACTTCCAAATATGATCATACCATTCCTAGAGTTTCATGATTAAAATAAAATTGAGATAAAAAATCAGATAAAACCAAAATAAAGTGTAAACTTCAAAAATCTGGTTTCAAGTTAAATTCTAGAAATCTAGAAAAATATAATTTTTATGAAATATTGCAGAATTGAACCTGAATAGTCCAGGACATAGATATAGCCCAAATTTCACATTAAATCAAGAAATCAAAACCAAAAATACCCATGTTGATGAAGAACATCAAAAGGGGAGAACTTAGATCGTAGGGTCTTCTCTCAAAAGTGGAAAAGGACTCAAAAAACACATCATGAAACCCTAGAAATTATTTTCAGGCTTCTGAATCCAGATCTATCATATAGATCATGATAAATCCAGGATCTTAGCCTAATATCCCAAAAATCACGAAAACAGTGTTGTAGGTGCAAAAGTGGTGAAAATCTCAATTTTAGGAGAAAGAGAGGATTTCATGCTATAAACACCATGAACTCATAGGATTAATCTAGATTCAAAATAAAATCATTAAAACATGATCAAGATATCAAAAACAGCCATATTTCACAAATTAGAGCACATGGGGGCCTACCCTACGGATCCACCTGTTCTCTTTTCCCCTAGCTCTCTCTTCACGTTTTACGGCTAGAGAGACTCTTGAGGTACTTAGAGATAGATTTGGGTACACAAACACAATCAGAGGCCTTATTCTAAAAAAACAGAATATGGGTTCTATTCTAGGGATCCACTTGTTCCCCTTTCCCCTAGCTCTCTCTTCACGTTTTACGGCTAGAGAGACTCTTGAGGTACTTAGAGACAAGTTTAGGAATACAGAATAAAAGAAGGCCTTATTCTACAGCAATGGAGAAGAATAGATTTATTCTAGAATTAAAAACAAAAAATAAAAGTAAATAAAAGGGAAAAGGGACTTACCTGGATTGAGCAAGCAGAGCAGCAGGGATTCCTCTCTTCACTTGGAGCTCCTTAGTCTTCAAAATTTCGTGGCCCTTTGCTTGAGAATCTCACCTCTATTTATAGGCAAGCCCAGGGGTATGGCTGGTCCAGAAGGATATACCATGATCCCCTAGATTGGGTTAAAAATGGAGATAATGCCCATTCATGGTCAACGAAGATAATTCGAGCGAATAAAAGAGATAATTCGCTCATCTAGAGAGATATTAGCTTAAAGATAAAGCTCAGAAATCGAGAAAGGATAAAATTCGCACAAAACATTGCGCCCGTAAATATATTACGGGTAAGTGGTGCCCGTATTTTTAATACGGGCGCGGCCTGACCGTATAGAAATTTCGGGTACGACCAGCCCATAATTAAAATACGGGCAAAGCGTGCTTGATCAGATTTTATGCATTTTTGACCTGTTTTAAGCTCCAATTATATATTTTCAATTATTTTCTCATTTTGTAATGCAATTTGGGGTGTCTACAGCTGCCCCCTCTTTGCTGGTAATTGGAACCAATTACAAGCAGAGAGCAAAAAGACCCACCAATTGCACTTTTTGAGAATTTCGTCTAACCAATTGCATTTTGCAAGGATTAAATGGATGATTTTGGAAAAATAATTTATGCGGAAGATTCGCTGAAAAGTCCTTAACCTTAAGGGGTAAATCCTCCTCTTTAGTCTCACTGAGCACTCAAGGCTATGAAGTGAGATTCGAGATAAAATTTTTAAACAAAAGTGGGTAAGGTGGTAATCTTTGCAACTTACAACTAGTATAAACATTAATCTCTTGAAAAGTGTGGAGAAAATAATGAAAAATGCAATTTTCTGCTTTGCCCGTATTGATATTACGGACAGGTTATGCCAGTATTTAGAACACGGGTGAATTGGACCGCATTACCTTTACGGGTGCTGTGCGCACCCGATTTCGGTCGCACGACGAGGCGCACGCAAAACGATGCGTGCCCCGTTGGAAGGCCCGTGAATTCCTTGGTGGGCTTGGTGGAGCCCACGTGTCCCTTGTGGGCCTCAGTCTAGCCTGAGAGGCCCTTTGGGCTTTGGTTCAAGTGAATTGATTTTATTTAAATTCCAGTATGATTATTTAAATGATTTCTATGCACAAGTGGGCCGGGACTGTTTGTGGGCCCTTGAGTGGGCTTCACCCTGGTTGCCAAATGATTTAATTTATCTTTTATTAAAATTCACCAAAATGGGCCAGGTATTGGGCTTGGGGCCCTTTACCTGGGCTTGGGCTTTGAAAAACCCAAGACTTCTTGAATTAGTGTTTTGACACCCTAACCTTGGTTTAATGGGCTTAGTGGGCCCGACAGGCCCTGCCCGTGGTCTCGGCCAAACCACAATTTACTTTAAGCATGCATGGCCCAAATAGGGCTTGGGTGGGCCTCAAGTGGTCCGGCCCACTCAAATCTCTTATTTCTCTTAGTTAAGCGTGAATAAATTAGTCGGGCTTGGTGGGCCCCGTTGGAAGGCCCACCGGGAATCAATTTGGACCGGGTCGGTCCATGGCCCACCTTGGGTTTCCGGGTGAGCCGGAAACCCTACTGGTTCGCCCGGATTCGATCAAACAATTCAAAATATTGCACAAAATCACAAAATGGCAGAAACCACATTCTGGCAGTGTAGCCGGCCTGAGTTACCGGTTACACACAGGTCACTATGTATCCGGTATCTGTTACCGGCTACACACAGGCTTATGTTGATCCGGCCTGAGTTACCGGATCAACACACAGAACCCCTTTTTCGGATTTTGGCTATGGGATTGGGTTTCTAAGCCTCTTGGGATGTTCCAGTGATCATGTGGGCTCCTGCGTGAGCCCACGTTGGTTCGGGAGATGAGGAATCACCTCGTTTCGATTTCTTTTGAGATTCTTACAACAAAGCAAGGAGGGGGGACCTATGATTCCAATGGTGTGTGAAGGCATGCATGCGTGCATGTGCTAAAGAGACGACCATATCATGCTGTCCATGACTTTAACTAGGGGATATAGCAAAAAGGGGTATGGGGAACATGCTTTCCAAGAGACATGCATGGCATACATGACCTAGATACTCTAATCTACACTCATGCATTAAATCACTACTTCATGCTTAGCACGCATGCAAGATCATTCGAATAAGACCATTCAAAGAAGGGAATGAGGGGGTTACATGGGGGGTACAAGAGATGCATAAATAAAGGGGAACACCCTCCCCATGCACATAAAATGGAGACATGGTAACACATTTTATGCATGCTCAAACATTCTTATTTTTATATATGTATAATGAAACATGTTGAGGGGCAATACCTTGGGGTTTTGAGACCCCTTTGAAGTGCGTAGTCTTCTTCTTGAAGCACAAACACCGGCTAGAGCAGCACCTTCCCACAGCAGCAACAGCTTGGCTCCTTCTTGGTGGGATGAAGATGGAGAAGAAGAAGGAAGGAAGGGGTAGGAGGGCCTTGATCTAAGGTTGAAGGGTTTAAGGAGCCTAAGAGGGGCTGGAAGAGGAGATTTCGGGGCAGGTGGTCTGAGGGAGGAGAGGTGGAAACAGCAAAAATAATGCCAACCCCCGAAATGAGCTGCTGGTTTGCTTTTTATAGAAAAAATAATGTATCCGGCAACTCAGGCCGAATACACTATGCCCTATGTGTATCCGGTCTTCAAGACCGGATACACTAAGGCTCCTTTGTATCCGGTCTTCAAGTCCGGATACAAACACAATCATTTGGAAATTAAATGCCGCCGCGAATCTATCGGCCAAGTGGCGCGAATGTCGCGCGAATATCTTCATGTATCCGGTCTTCAAGTCCGGCCATGAAGGATAGGCAGTGTATTTGGTATATGTGACCGGATACAAATCGAAAAAATTACAGATTTGCCCTTCGACTTGACCGATTTGACCCTTTTTGATATCTATGGATCGCCCGTACGAATTTTTTATATTTAAGATTTAGTCCCTGAGATATTTTGCTACGTTGGTCGCCACGTGCGCAGTTCTTGCGCCACGTGTGCAGTTTCCGGCTTTGCTGCCCGAAAACTTTGACAGCTCATATCTCTCTCATCCGAACTCCGATTTGAGCAAACTCAATTGTGTTAGACTCGTATCGGAGCCCTCTATTTAATGACATGGGGCTAAGCACTTGGCACAGATTCCAAGAAAAAGTCAACTTTTGGCCTTCCCTTAAGTTTGACTGCCCTTAGAACCTTTATCCGGACTCCGATTCCTGCAAACCCAGTTGCGCTGGAACCGTGTTGAGATTCTTTATCCAATGGGATAGATCAAGGTGGCCAAATTTTATCTGATTAAAAGGTCAACTTTGCACCCCTCAAGGTTTGACTTTCTATTTAGGGTTTTCATTTTCAGCACTTCCAGGGGTACAAAAATAAGGTGCTTACAGGTGCCTGTAGCCCGTACTGCTTTTACGGATTTTGTCTTCCTTCTTAATCGCGGCCGCGAACTCCTTTCTCTTTTGCTCGCATTTCGCCCTAACTTCTTTGCGCCCGTATACTCTTCTCCGGTCTTCTTCTCCTTTAATCTCCGACGCACATCTTCTCCGGCAACCACTGTTCTCCGGTGACCTTTATCGTCTCCGGTGATTTCAAAGCTCCTCAACCAGCGACGGTTCTCTTCTTTCTTGTGACAGTCGACCATACTCTCTGTTGGACTTTACCAGTGACCTTGCAGCCGTATTCTCCCTCTCCACTTAGGACTTCATTCGAAGTATCAATCACCTTCGACCTACTTCTGTGGGTGAGCAACTTGGAAGCTCAGGTGAGACCAGACTTTGACTCTTACAAACTTCATTTCGGATAGACAGGTATGTCCGAACCCTGCTTGATTTACAAATGTTGATTCCATGAACCAATTCTTTGTTTGCTTTCAGATGATTTTATTTTTGCAATTCTCCTGCTTCTAATGCTTTGATACAAATCTCCAATTTGGGATCTTGCTTAGACTGATTTTGATGTTTTGCCTCTGTAAGAATGAATCACCAATTCATGTTCAACTCATGCCCAATTTCTGCATTCTCAGTTATTGAATTGCTGTGTTACCTTGCTGTAAAATATTTAGATATTCTATCCATGCTTTCATAATTCTGACCTTTCTACCAATGTCCCATATGTCTTCTGTTGATGATTGATTCTTGATTCTCTGCTTCCTGGCTTTTGAGTGCATATTAATTCCATGCCATCTAACTTTACCTTGTTGACATGCTAACTTTACTTGCTAGTAACCATGTTTACTTGATTTGTTTCATCACAACGAGATCATGTTTCCTTTTTTTCCTATAATTGATTGAGACGGGCCTTCTGTCTGAAATTGGGGTACTGATATCCCTCTGAAATTCTTTACTTAAAAGTGATATTTGGAATCACATTTTCCCCAATTCATGTTTAACACATGACTATCTTTCTGCAATTTTCTTATTCTGGAGTAGATAGCTCGGTTTGCTTACTGCTCTTGTATTGAACACCTGCAATAACACAAAATTAGTAGTTAAGCATCAATGCATTAAAGCTTTAGTATTTTAGGAGTACGTCAAGAAATCTTAAGTATTTTAGGAAATTCATTTTTTCTCTTTCTTCTTCCTCCCTTATGAAAAGTCTGTACTTCCTATAATTTCCTAGTTAAAGCAAAAATAGCCCAATAGAACAATAAAATTTCTTAAAAATAAACTCCTTTAGGGGATTCATGATTTGGAATCTTTGCAACATTTCCTTTCCTTTTTCCTGCAAATGATTAAGCTTGGTTAAAATGAAAGTTAAGCAATAAAAATTTTAATAAAAAGAATTAAACATCTCCCTGATTTGAACCGTAGATGGCTCGTGTTCGATCAGCCTCCAGGGATCCTGCTGATGAGCCCTCCTCCTCGAGGGTTCGGCGGGATCATGCTGATGTGGCCTCATCTTCGAGGGCCGAGAGGGATTCCGATTCCGATATCCCAGATCTTCTTTCTGGGGATTCGCGTGAGGCGACCCTAGAGGTATATTCTAACTCTTCTGAATTTTCACCTTCCTTCACAAAATGCAGCACCCTGATTCCTTCTCCCTTCCAATTGTTCCCTTAGCCGGTAGTTGAGGGTTCAGGCCGAGATAGGAGCCATAGAGGATGCCGCAGCGGAGGCAGAGATGGAGGCCATGATGAGGGCCGTAGAGGAGGCCGCAGAGGAGGCCGTGGTAGAGATGAGGCTAGGACCAGGGTTGAGGTCCCTGATGAGGTTGCTGCCCAGATTAGGGATACTAATCTTTTGCATGGCTTGAGGACTCATCCCTCAGCGTGTATCAGAGCAGACATCCCTTTGGAGTATCCCATGTCTCATTATAGAGGGTGCTGGGCTAGCTTCATTAGATTTCTCAGAGACTGCAGTTCAACCTTCCGCCGGGAGTTAGGCTTATATGGTTTTGGCCTCTTCATCACTATCCCGGATGTGTGCCTAGATCGGGCCCTTATTGCAGCGCTGCTCGAGAGGTTTTTTCCAGAGACACTGAGCTTCCACTTTCTAGATATTGAGATTGGGATCCGGCCGTCCGATTTTACTCTTATCACCAATATCCCCGAGATGGTGATGCCGGATGCAGAGGAGATCTTGTAGACACCCCAAAATTGCACGATTTTTGATAAGTCTTGAAGGAGAGAAATATTTTATTGGAATTTTCAATTCTTAGCATTGGGTTTAAGATCCTTAACCCATTTGAATCCAAAGCTGCAAAGGAAAAGGCCCGAATTCAATCTTTTATGCAAAGTCAAACTTTTTCGGGTTGAATTTTGTTGACTTTTGACCCCAGAAAATAAAATATTTTTTAAAGCAAGATTTCAAGATAATTTTTCCCGGTAATTAGGTTTCTAGCAATGTTATTGCATAAATGAATTTTATGAGATTTTAAATCTTGACGAATACCTTGGTATTAACATGTTGAATCTTTTTACCGGATCCGAAAAACCGGAATTTAGCCTGGAACTGGAAAGTTGACTTTTTATTCACTTGGAATTTGGGTCTGGAAATATTTTTAATGGATTCAAATGGGGGGGGGGGGGGGAGGGGTGTTTGCTTATTTACATGTTATATCTTAAGTAAATGGAGATTAAAAAATACGAGGACATTTACTTAAACGATATTACATGTAAATAAGCCTTGCCTATGCAGACAAGGCTCAAAACAAACCAAAAATGTGCTGACCGTAGTATATGTGCGGTTTTTGAGAATTTGGTCTCAACCACCCTGTATGTACGGTTGCAACCGCATACACAGTACGGTTGATGTTCATGCTTGTTGCATGAGCTGCCACGTGGCTTCCGGAAGCTTCGGCCATTGAGCCACGTCGATAGCAATCATGACGAGCGTAACTGAATTGGAACCGCCCTATATGTGCGGTTGAGATGAATTTGCATGAAAACCGCACATATAGTGACGGTTCTGTAGAAACCGCACTGAGTATACGGTTTTGGCTGTTTCGTGCATTTGTGAAAAGGCTCGATCTCTGAGCCTTATTTACGCACATTACCTCTCTCTTAGGGACTTGAACTCCCTGTTTTACCCTCCGAAACCTCTAGATTTACATCAATTCAAGGTTTTAACTTGAATTGGAACAATCTAGAGAGATTTTTGGGCATACCCTTGGGACTTTTCTACCCTTGGCTTTGCCTATAAATAGAGGGGTCCTCCTCTTGCAAATGGCTGATAATTTGAAGCTTAGAAGCTCTACAAGAAGAGGGGAAACTCTGCTGGATTGCTGCCTCAAGTGCTCAAGTCATCAAAGGTAAAGCTCTATTTGGTTTTATTGCCTCCTCTTTACATTTCCAACTCCCAACTTCTACCTTTCTGTAGTGTAAGGCCTTGGGTGTTGTTTTGTAGCCCCAAACCTCTTCCAAAGTACCTGGGAATCCTCTCTAGCCGTAAAACGTGAAGAGAGAGCCTTGGGAAAAGGAAGATGAGATGGATCCTTTAGGATTAGAACCTACATGTGATGAAGAGCATGTTTAATGGTTATTTTGAACCTATGGTTGCTTTTCTGATTTGATCATGTTTTAGATTTGGAGAAGAGATGTGATCCATGCTATCTATAGCAATGGATTTTAAATTTCTCCTAGATATGTGTTTTTACCAATATCACACACTTTTTCACTGTTTTGCATCAAATAGGCTAGATCTTGGATTCTCCATGCTCAATATGGAAAATCTGAGATCTCTGGCCTTAGAATGAATTTCTAGGACTTCATGAGTTGTTTTTCATGATTTCAAGTTATTTTGGTCGAATCCACTTGCACACATGCACTGGTTTCACACTTTTACTCAAGGTTTTTCAAAACAGGGCAGCATCTGTACCATGTCTTAGAATGCTCATAACTTCATCCTCCGGATGAATTTTTGAGTGATTCCAAAGACATGTGATAGATGAGCATGTCTAGTTTATATCTGGAAAATTTCGTCTACTTTTATGGAGCCAATTTTTGACACCATCTGTTCAAAGTCAGTAAGTCAGTTCAGCCCAGATTGCTGAACTTGCCGCTTTGATGGTGCACCATTTGCTCAATTTTAATCCGTTTTGAGTGATTCCAGTTTCTGAGTTTTCTTTAAGAAGTCTATTTTCATTTCCAACTGGTTTCAGCAGATTGTGATCTGATTTGTGCCTTGGGTGCTCAATTGACTCAGAGGTGCTCGCTAGCATAGTCCAGAGCTAACCTGTGGTCTTCTAGGCCTGTTCAAGAGAGCACACAAGCCACATTTGGATAAAGTTTGGTGTGAGGTTTTTTTCTTTGGAAAGATGGCACCACATACTTCCTCCATACCAATTTTCATGGATTTTTATTGAGCCAAACTCCACGAATAGGATTTTGAAAATGCCTACT
The DNA here is from genome assembly GCA_947561395.2 of Buxus sempervirens. NCBI lineage: Eukaryota > Viridiplantae > Streptophyta > Magnoliopsida > Buxales > Buxaceae > Buxus > Buxus sempervirens. Next base: position 9,071,615 of record OX387186.1, read on the forward strand.
TAACACTTTTTCCAAGTTATAACAGTAGATTTCAGATGTGGATATCTCTCTCATTTTGAATCGGATTGAGTTGGTTTTTTTACTGTATACTCTACTAGATACCAGTTTTCAAATGGCTTTGGTTTCAATGGATTTGGATTTAAATTGAAGGAGTTATGGTTAATCGAAGCTTTCAAGCTCTTTTAGTCAGATTTTGCCAAATTTGCCTTGAAATGGTTATACTTCATTTTTCACCTTGATTTTTATTCACTCATGAAGTTCTAAGAGGTGATATATCCATGGAGAGAGTTCATATTTATTGGACTACTCATGTGGAATAATCACTTACATTTTGCTTACTTTTAAGCAACCTTTGTCTATTTTGATTAGCAAACAATCCTTAGCATAAGCAAGCATGCGGCAACCGTCTTAGACAGATGAGTGGGGGTACCTAACACCTTCCCCCACTCATAAATAATTCCCCTTACCTGATCTCTGGATTTTTCCTTGTATTAGAGCTACTTTGGCTCTATTTGACATTTATGATCCCTTTGGTGTCCATTCACACCTTAAGATGGATGGTGGCGACTCTTTACATTTATCGATCCCCGCGTGACGATATCGGAAGTCATCCTAGATGACATTTCCATGTCTCACAGATCTCCTCATATCTTGGCTATATTGTACTGCCTTCGGAGGCATGGGATAGAGGGAGAGCGAGATTGTCACTGACTTGGTTGAGAGAGACTTTCTAGAGGAGGCAGCTTGGCCAGCTTGCCACCGGTCATCTAGCTTTTCCCTTCACCTTCTGATTCATTTTCTTGTATATGATGGGCTCCTGCTTCTTCCCAGAGGACACGACTTCTGTCAGTCCTCATTTTTTGAGCTTATTGGGAGATCTTCAGCGGGCGAGGAGGTATGCATGGGGCCCGCTTATTTTTGGTACCATTTTGGTTGGTCTGAGCCGGTCAGTTAGTGGCCTCTCTACCTCTCGAGGGGCTGGAGTTGGGTGCAGATTCTTCTGGCCCTTCCTGCAAGTGAAACACTTATTTCTCTTCTTCTTCTTTCTCTTTTTCTCTTTTTCTATTCTTCTGACCCTTTTTCTTCTTTCTGCAGTTCTTTGCTAGGGTTTATATACCCTATTTTCGCCCTACCTCTACGATGTCAGAGGAGACATATCTTATGGCTCATAGATGGTGTCATGTGGAGCACGACTCTGAAAAGAGTCGTCATAGGTCTGCCCGGGCCCACCTGGACAGGCTATATCGATCTGAGGTAATCTACTTTAATACCTCCTCTCTTTTTTTCCTTTTCCTGGATCACATGTCTAATATCCCTTTCTGTTTTTCAGTTGTTCGTCCCTAGGATGAAGGACATTCATGAGGTGTTAGCCCTGCATGCAGCCAGAGATGATGCCTTTGCCCCTGACCAGAGACGTCAGAGATATCAGTTCTTTATTGGTCAGACGGGCAGCATCTAGTATTGCAGGGAGCGCTTCTTTTATTAGCATGTTGGAGAGCCATGGATTCCTGCCATTCCTCCAGATACTACCCCTTCCTTTCCTCCTATGCCTATTGATCCTGCCCAGTTCCTAGATTGGATTGAGGCAGAGACATTATTAGAGGAGGGTGACTATGATGCTTGGTTCAGGCGAGCTTCTGTTGGGTGCCTTATGCCACCCATGCCTGTCCGTGGCAGAGTCACGGAGATAGGAGGGGTAGTGATCAGGGCCTATGACACGACGGTATGCCTTCTCTTTTTTGATCTTCCATTCTTTATTTTATTTGAACTTGGCATTTTCTGACTCCTTTTCTTCTATTTCAGGAGGCTCAGTTGGCAGAGATCCGGTCTCGGTACACTGATATAGAGCACCAGCGAGATGCTGCTATTGCTGAGCGGGACGCCCTCTACATTACTATCTCAGACCTCCGGGGACAGCTTGCCAGGGCACACGGCCAGGCAGGCCCTTCTGATGCACAAGACCAGGCGGATCCATCTCATACCCAAGTTAATTCTTTCACTTATTTCCATTCCTGCTCTTATATCTGTTTATCTTGTTCTGACTAAAATTTCTTTTCTCATTTTCAAGAGGACACAACCGGCCCTTCTTCACCTGCTTCATCTATGCCTATGCATCTTCGTGACGAGGTATTCTCTATGGCACGGGTGGAGTTCGTGACTTCTCCTAGATCGGTAGAGGCACCTGCAGCAGAGCCTGAGGCTGAGGTTGCACCTGCTATTGAGGATGTGCCAGAGTCTGCTCCAGCACCTGAGACCGCTCCTGATGCGTCTGCTGATGTGGATATGGAGTCGGCTAGGGATGCTGCCGTGGTGGAGCCTACCAAGGAGGCCGTGGTGATAGAGGAGGCTACTGCTAATCTTGTAGAGTCTATTCATGATGCTGATGTGCCTGGGACGTCCATTCTTGCTGATCCCGCCACGGAGCCTACAGAGGAGATGCTTGCTGCCGCCGATCCTGCGACTGAGTCTGCCCCTATTGATTCTGATACCGAGTCTACGGGATATGTAGATACTTCAGGGTACGTTCCTCCTGATCATCCCACTGCTGGCCTCGTGCCTTTATATATGTGGCATGATATTCAGTCTGTTTTGAGCAGGATGACCAGTAGCACAGCTCGTAACATTGTGCGGCATGTTTTTGAGCGCCGGCGATCTTCAGGCCGTGGTCAAGGCAAAGGGCGTGGCCGTGGCCGTAGGGGTGGACCTGTATAGACATTAGATTAAGATCCATTCATGTACTTGTATTTTGACAAAACGATGTACACCTTCATATATATAAAAGAAGTTTGATTTTTATTCATTTCTGCTCTTTTTCCTTTTATTTCTAGCTTTTCTTGCATGATATATGTTAAAGCAGGGACAGGTGAAGCCTAGGGAAAAAATGAAATTAAAATTGCCCATTTTTTTTGCATTTTTCCGAAGAAACCGTAATTAGGTTACGAGCAAGCCGTGCCCGTAATGTTAATACGGGCGAACTTTGACCATAAATTTTTCATGGTCACAGTGTGTCCGTATTCTTTATACGGGCACGCCATGCTCGTATTATAATTACGGATTTTACTGCCTTTTCGAATTCTCTATATAAACTCATGGGGAACGTCATTGTGACACTTTTAATAGTTTGAAAACTCCCTGAGCACGTCATTTCTTGCTTTCCTTGGCTTCTTTGGTGCTTCCATGGCTTCCCTTGCCCCGCTCTCTTCTGCCGACGGATCTCCTCCTACAAGACAACATGTTAGATCAAAACCTCCTAATCTCACCAGGTATAATGTTATAGATTCCTTCTATGATAGATGGGTTAACTCCATGACCCTTGCTGAAGAAAATCGTTGGGATTCCATCCACTTAGGTCATATCCTACACATCCCTAAAATTCCTTTTAAGTGGGAAATCATTGAAGCTCTTATTGGGCACTGGGTACCTGAACTAAATCTCTTCCGTTTTGATGACAAAGAGCTAACTCCTACCATTGAAGAAATTGAAACAATCCTTGGCCTAAGATTTTCTGAAAAAGTTGTGAACCCACCCCTAAAGCCAAGCTACAAAAAGGAAGCCTCCACCTTCTTAGGTATAGGGAAGAAAGACCTAGGAGATTCTGACACACTACTGACCTTGTCTAAGACCTTTTTGACTGAAAAACTTCTAAGGGGTGAGGACAAGGATGCCAGGTTCAATGCATTGACTCCAATAGTGGTCAATCAGTTGCTTTTTCCACGGGGTGATGACCAGGTTGACTTGGCTCTTATCTCAGTTATCTGCCAGGTTAGGGAAGGTGAGAGATTGGCTCCTATGATTTTGGCAGAGATATATCAAGCTCTAACCGACTGCTATTTCAGAAAGAAGAAGCGCTTCCTTGCATGTGCCCCTGTCCTACAGGTAAAAATTAAAAATTTTTTTCTCTTTTTTTGTTCTTTTCTTTTTTCTCTTGTTTTTCTTTTCTTTCTTTTTTCTTTTTTTTTTCTTTTCTTCTTTCTTTTTTTTTCTCTTTTTTTTTTTTTTGAAATGAATTAAAATACATCCCTTTTCTGCAGCTTTGGTTACTTAACCACTTGAGTCAGGTTGAAGAGATAACTCGCCGCTTTTTTCCAAGATTGAAAGTTCCTGTTTTGATGAGCAACAGGGGTTGTCCTAACATCCATGGTGGTAAGCAAGGTTGGTTCACTTTCTTAGGTACTCTCCAGGATGATCAGGTGAGATGGCGTGGCACTTATCAGCCTCATCCAGAGACAGTGATCAACTTCAGAGATAGGAATTTTCTGGTCCTAGCAGGCTTGAAATCTGCTGTTCTTTATCTTCCTTTGAGAGTTCTTCGAAAATTTGGAGCAACACAGGGGATCACGATCCCATCTGAGTATGAGGACTTCCTTGGACCACTCACACCAGCTTCCATCGGGCTGAATGCTCGATTAATGAATGAGTGGTCCTATGTTCGTTTTCTGGGGAGTCCAGTCTTTTCTGAATCCCATGTGAAGGACTATCATTTCTGGATCAAAGAGCAGATGCAGAGTCATGCCCCAGTACCAGAGGATCCTCCTGCAATTCTTCCCCCTACCTATGAAGATATCCTGGAGTCTGAAAGGGCAACCCACAAACGGCTTCAAAAAATATGGGTCCGAGAAACCCAAGATCTTAGGATAAAAGGTATTGATATGGAGAGGCAACTTGAAGAGCAAACATCTTGCCGCATTGCTATGGAGAAGAAACTTGAAGAACAAAGGCAAGCTCGTCGCTTTGAAGTCCAATCGATTCGTAGGAAATATCAGGATACCTTGGCTGACCTTAGGACTTTGAAGCTCAAGCTATCACTTTCAGATGAGGTCATCTCCTTTCTGGGCAATCCAGGTGCAGAGGGAGCTTCAGGCATCATTGCAACTCAGGCAGTTCGGATCCGTGAGTTTGAGGAGCAGCTAAAGAATAGGGATTAGATTCTTTTATCATTTTTTTTCTTTTTTTTCATTCTTTTTTTTTCATACCTTTGTACAAAAGTAAACTCCAATAGTGGAAATACAAAGGTTTTAATACAAAAATAGGTTTTATATTATTGGCCTCAGAATTCTCAGATGCTTGTAAAAACAAAAGTTTTATGAAAAGTATTTGATTTCTCATCACTGGCCAAAGTATAGTTTTTTTTTAAATGATCCAAAACACTAATCACATATAATCAAAGGAATTAAAATCAGGTTGAATAATGAAAAGGGTAGTCCAAGCAATAGGGAGAGACCAAATCTGTCTATCCTGCGACCTTTAGAATCGTCCCCAAATGGCTTTTCCTCCATGACTAACCCTGCTAATTTGCTCAATTTCTAATGCTCATGCTGACTTCAAACTTGGACCACATGATCAACTCAACCTTTGATTCTTTTTTTTTTTGCCCCTAGCGCCAATTATGGTTTTCATTAGGGCCGGCTTCTACATTCCATCATCACCAATATTACTCTGAAAGTTGAATGATACTAAAATCACCGAGGGCTTAAGAATAGGACGAAACAAAGGCTAAGCTCGGTTTATGAAAGAAAAGGTATTAAAGGCTCAAAATTTTCTAAGTGTGAAAATAGGTCAACCGGACTTACAGTCATGATGAATTTAATCCCATTTCCCTTTTTTTCCTTGTATTTGGCTTTCATTTGACACTAATTTTCTTCTCTTTATTTTTTTTTCTTTTTGCCCCTATTGGCTTTGCCCCTATTGGCCTTGCCCCAGTATAAAACTGTAAGTCCAGTTTAGGTTTATCAAAGAAGACGAACATGCTCAAATTGGCTTGACTAGGGATGAAAATTTTGGGAAATAAGGAAAAATTGCCTCAGATCATTTCCTAGTAATATTCATTCAAGGAAAATATCTCTTTACTGCATCAGAGTTAATTGGCTCAGGAAAATCCTTCCCATCCATTTCTGTTAAGATGAGAGCACCCCCTGATAGGACCTTCTTGCCAACATAAGGCCCTTCCCAATTTGGTTTGAATTTTCCACGAGGGTCTTCCAAAAAGGGTAAGATCTTCTTTAATACCAAATTTCCTTCTTGAAAAGTTCTGGGCTTCACCTTCTTATTGTAAGCCCTGGCCATTTTCTTCTGATACAATTGGCCATGACAAAGCGCCTTCAAATGTTTTTCTTCTATTAAATTGAGTTGATCATGTCTTGACTGTATCCATTCAGCTTCTTCTAATTCAGCTTCCATTAGCACTCTTAGTGAAGGGATTTCTACTTCTACTGGTAAAACTGCTTCCATCCCATAGACTAGGGAATATGGGGTTGCCCCAGTAGAAGTCCGGATTGAGGTTCTGTAGGCATGTAGAGCAAGTGGCAGCATTTCATGCCAATCTTTGAAACTCACTACCATCTTTGAATGGTCTTCTTTATGTTCTTATTTGCTGCTTCCACTGCTCCATTCATCTTTGGTCTATAAGGAGCTGACTTATGATGGGTAATCTGAAACTAATCACACATTTTCCTCATATCCTTGTTCTTAAGGTTCGAAGCATTGTCTGTTATTATGGCACTTGGCAAACCATAGCGACAAATGATGTTGTGCTTTAAAAACTTAAGAACGTGACTACTTGTGATGTTTGCATACGAAGCTGCTTCTACCCACTTGGTAAAATAATCGATTGCTACAAGTATAAATCTGTGTCCATTTGATGCCTTTGGAAGATCATTCAAATGACGTCTATGCCCCACATAGAGAAGGGCCATGGAGATGTCATGTTGTGCAATTCACTTGGAGGTGCATTCTTGTTATCAGCATGCACTTGGCATAGATGACATCTTTTGACATGTATATAGCAATCATGCTCCATAGTCGACCAGTAGTATCCCAATCGCAGAATCTTCTTGGCAAGCATGTGCCCATTCATATAGGGTCCACAAACTCCTCCATGTACCGTATCAATTAACCTTTCTGATTCAATCTTGGCAACACATCTGAGTAGGATATCGTTGTGTGATCTCTTGTACAACTACCTACCACTTGGTAAGAACTGACCTGCCAACCTCAATATTGTCCTTTTCTCTGTAGAAGTGACATTTTCAGGCAAACTCCGATCATTTAGGAAGTTTTTAATGTTTTGGAACCATGGTACTTCTTCCTCTAGTGCCCCTTCTAGAACAAGGCAATAAACAGGTTCATCTCTAACTTCAATTTTTAGTGGTTTAATATCAACACCTTCTGGCATACTGACCATTGAAGCCAATGTTGCTAAAGCATCTGCGAATTGGTTCTTGGCCCTTGGCATATAATTGAAGGAAATTCGAGTGAATTTGGTGCTTATTTCTTCCAAATACTGGTGATAGGGGATCAATTTGTGATCCTTGGTTTTGCATTCACCAGTTGTTTGAAAGATGATAAGACTCAAATCTCCATATACATCAAATTCCTCTACTTCATGGTCTAAGGCTGCTTGTAACCCAATTATGCATGCTTCATACTCTGCTATATTGTTTGTACACTGGAATCTCAACTTTATTGCAATTGGGATATGTGACCCATCTGGCTTGACCAAAATTGCCCCTATTCCATTTCCATTCATGTTGGCGGCCCCATCGAAGAACATTTGCCATGAGCTTTCGTTTTCCTCTTCTTCTGTAAACAGAATTTCCTCATCAGGAAAATTAGTCTTCAACGGTTGGTATTCTGGTAGAGGATATGCAGCTAGGTGATCAGCTATGGCTTGACCTTTAATCGTCTTCTGAGTGATATAGGTGAGGTCAAATTCAGAGAGTAACAACTGCCACTTCGCCGTTCTACCTGTTAGTGCTGGTTTCTCAAATAGATACTTCAGAGGGTCCATTCGGGATATCAATAAAGTAGAATGACTAAGGAAATAATGCTTCAGTCTCTGAGTTGTCCACACTAAGGCACAACAAGTTTTTTCCAAAGGGGAATACTTTGCTTCATATTCTGTGAACTTCTTGCTTAGGTAGTAAATCGCCCTTTCCTTTCTTCCTGTCTCGTCATGCTGCCCTAAAACACATCCCATTGACGTCTCCAAAACTGACAAGTATAGAATTAGTGGTCTTCCTGGGGTTGGTGGCACTAGCACAGGTGGGTTTAATAGATATTCCTTTATTGTGTCAAAGGCTTCTTGGCAATCGTCATTCCAGACCGTCGGGTTATTCTTTCTCAGAAGCTTGAAAATCGGTTCACAGATAGCAGTGAGCTGGGCTATGAACCGGCTTATGTATTGAATCCTTCCAAGAAAACCCTGAACCTCCTTCTCTGTTCTAGGTGATGGCATTTCAATGATTGCTTTAGCCTTAGCTGGGTCAATCTCAATTCCCCTTCTGCTTACTATAAAGCCCAACAATTTTCCTGATGTAGCCCCAAAGACACATTTCGCAGGGTTAAGCCTTAGACTGTATTTCCTGAGCCGGTCAAACACCTTCTTCAAGTTGATCAAGTGGTCTTCTTCTTCACATGATTTGGCTATCATATCATCCACATAGACCTCCATCTCCTTATGGATCATATCATAGAATAATGCTGTCATGGCCCGCTGGTAGGTTGCCCCTACGTTCTTAAGACCAAATGGCATGACAGTGTAGTGGAAGGTACCTGTCAGCACCTCATTTTTGCACCCTGAAAAATGAAGAATAAAATAATAATTGAAAAAGTCAAAATCCAAGGGGTCAAAAAGTTGACTTTTTGATCAGGTACAAATTGGTAACCAAACTTCATACCATTGGAAAGAGGACTTCAATACGATTCTAACGCAACTGAGTTTGCTCAAATCGGAGTCTGAATAAAGAAGTTATGGGCTGGTCAAATCTGGAAATAGCAGAAATCGGCTTTCTGCAAAACTCCAAATTAGCTGCTCAATTGGATATCAGCAGAAAGAGCACATCGACACGATTCGAACGCAACTGAGTTTGCTGGAATCGGAGTCCCGGATAGAGATATGAGCAAAATTGGCTCCGGGACGTGACTTTGCACTTCTGCTAAAAAACCCAAATTTGCTGCTAAATTCTAGCTCAGTGGATGGAGTATCTCAACCTGATTCCAATGACACTAATTTTGCTGAAATCGGATATCAGATGAGGAAGTTATGAGCAGTCAAAAATCTCAGAAAATCTGCACATGTGGCAAAAGACTGAAGAAAGGACAAAAAATAAAAAAATCTAACAATAAAATAATATTATATCTTAAAAATATATTAATTAAATTAAATAAAAAAATAAAAGAAAATTGAAGACACGTGTGTGTCTAAACAAAAAAGATTAAAGAATAAAAGAATAATAAAAACATAAAAATCAAGTAATTAAAATAAATATAAAATAAAATAAAAAATTTTAGAAGGTGACAACGCATTCTCCCATATGGAGAATGCGTTGAAAAAAACTTGGTTGTAAAGCAACCACGTATCATTCAATTTGTATTTGGTAAAAAGTGAATAAGGTAAATTAAAATTAAAATTTGGTCACTTTTTTATACTATAAATAGGGGTTCTCCTTCCCCCCATTCCAAGGAGAATTCTCTCCCACTCCCCCTCCATTTTCTTCTCCCCTCTCATCCCCACTTACTTTGTCCGAAACCAGCAAACCCCCTGTCCATTGTTTTCACCTTAAGACCCTTTTTATTCCCATATTACCCTCTTAACCATTCCCTTTTCAACCTCCCTACTTCTTTTAACCTCTTGGAGACCAACAAGACATCATTTTTTGAACCAAAAGAAGCACTCTTAGGTGCTGTCCATTTCCATTTGAAGACCTCCATCAGTTCATAAGAGGAAGTAATATAAGTGTAAGTGTATTTGATATACTTTACCCCACATACAAAAATTTCTAGAAGTATATTTCTTTAACTCTTGGTTTTATTTCTTGTTGACCTTCTAACCACCTTTGTCTCTCTTTGGCATGATATGGGAGTTCCCATGGTAAAGGGGAACTCCCTACATAATAAGATGGGAGGATAGTGCGAGGTAAAAGTAAATAGAAAGGTGGAGATGTTCTTGATTTCGTCACATTATGTCGATTTATTAAGGAGGGGTTTGTCCTCCTCAAAGAACTTTTGTACCCCTTAAAATCCTCTCCCTCATCCCCTTCACTTACTCATTTCTAGGTATATTTATCATTCTCCTTTTATAATCATGCATATAGATAGTAAAGTTATCACATACACACATGCACAATTTTATCTCATTTTTATTTACTTTTTAAAAAAAAAAAAAAAAAAAAGAAAGAGCACTACACACACTTATTTAGGGCATTTTAGAAGTGTATTCAAAAATTTATTTTGCTTTATTTCTTTAGATATTTGTATTAAACTTTTTTTTTTGTTTTCAATTCACAAGTAGATATACTTTTATATAAAGTATATTTTCATTTGTACAAAATAAGATTTTTTTTTACTTAGAATTTATCCTTTAGTGAAGGAACTTCACATGCACATATTCATTTGTAATGCTTTAGATTTGTTTTAATTGACTCTTTCCCATTATAAACACATGTATAGGATTTCGTCTTTACTTTGCTCACTAGCACACACTTTTGGATTATCTTTAGTATTTTAACTCGCTTTCTAAAACATGTTTTGGTTATCTAGTAGGCTCATTCCATTTATTGGTTTTAAGTGTTTTATGTTATCATTCCTATACATGACCATATGAGTATATCTATAAGAAGTTCACTAATTGGGTTAAGGCATGATAAAAATAAGTTATTGAAGCCAAATAGGAGAATTTGTACCACTGTGAGTTCTCTCTGAAACTCACATCAACTTATCCCAAAATAAATAACCAAAATAAGGGTTACCCAATAACCCTAATGGGCCATGGGCTTGGCTTAAGCCCAACTTGGCAACCAATGGGCCTTCCAACGGGGCCCACATCCGACCCACTTCGATTAAATGGTTAAAAAGATAAAAATGAATAAAAGGGACTTACACCTACAAAGGTCCGTACCAAACTTAATCTGATACATGCTGGGCTAGGATTAGGGTGAGACTGAGTTGACTCGAACCAGGAAAGTCCAAGGGACCTGTCAGACCGATGGGGCGGACCGGGGTGTTTTCGAACTTCCCCGGACCGTAACCGAGAACTTAACCGGAATCTCAAACCGCAGACCAATACGAAAATCTAGGAATCCCAGGTGTCTGCCTGCACCCCATCAGGCAGTGGCGACTCCTAAATTCCCGAGGTACGCACACTCTCGTGCACCTCCGTGCGGCGACATGCGCACGTACCCCAAGGTGTAATGAATGCTGTTTTCTCTTGATCTTCCTTAGCCATCTTAATCTGATTGTATCCAGAGAAACCATCCATGAATGAGAACAGGCTATGTACAGCAGTGTTGTCAACCAGTTTGTCGATGTGTGGAAGTGGAAAATCATCCTTTGGGCTTCTTATTCAAGTCTTTGTAGCCTACGCACATTCTGACCTTTCCATCCTTCTTTGGTACTGGTACTATATTTGCAAACCATTCAGGGTACGTGGAGACCGCCAAGAATCCGGCTTGAAATTGCTTAACCACTTCATCTTTGACCTTCAATGTCCACTCAGGTTTCAACCTTCTCAATTTCTGCTTAACTGGCTTAACATCTGGCAGAATTGGTAGCCTGTGCACAACCATGTCCATGTCTAACCCTGGCATATCCCGATACGACCATGCAAATATAATCGGCTAAGAACCGTATCATTTCATCCCGCTATACCTCAGATAGGCATACCCCAATCTTCACTATTTTTGGATCATCTTCGGTCCCTAGGTTTATTGATATGGTCTCTTCAATATTGGGTTGGACCCCCTTTTCATGACGCTCCAATTGATATGTGATTTCTTTTGGAGGGTCATCTTCTTCGTCCTCGGTCTCTTCCTCAACCCCCATTAGGTCAAAGTCGAGCTCGAGTCGAAATCATACTCTACCTGATCCAATTCCGTTTGCTTATATGGTTTATAAGTGGTTTGGACCTTTTTGAAAAATTTATCTTTTCTAGAAAAAATAGGAAAATCTTTTTTTGTTTTTTGAAAGCCTTCTAAAAAATCTTTTCCTGAAGACGAAGGCTCATTAAAACCTTCAGGAAAAGGGCATTCCACTAATGGAGTTTTTTTTTTGGAAGCCATGTCTGTTTGCCAAACAAACGCGGCTTCAAAAGTAAGGGGAGTTTCCTCCCAATTGTTCAGAATAAAAGAATCTGGGGTAGGGGTACAAGCCTGCTCCTCAAGCTCAGGGTCCACATCTGAAATCAACAGTACTGGGTGACTTGCATCGCCTGCTTCTTCTGTAGGGCTGGTCCCAGATGGAACTTCTACTGCAGCCCAATCAATGAAAGGTAGCTCCTCTGCTCCTTCCTCTTGGTTGCCTTCTGTCATGACAAAAAAGGCTCCCACGTCCTCAAAAAAATCCTGCTCTTGCTCTGCCCGTGGCTCAGGCTCAACCAATGCTTGGGTAGGTGGAGGTGGAACATATGGTTGCAAGGTAGGGACATAAGGTTTTTGGAACGGGTTGATATTATAGTATGGTGGTTTTGACTGATCCTAAGGAAGAGACAGCTGAATCATATGAGAAAGCTTTGCAAAAGTTTCCCTAATATGAAGGAATTTCATGCCTTCCCCCTGCTTCTGTCCTTTCCAAACTCTTGACTTGGACCCCAATCCTGCTCTGTGGACTAGCTTCTTGGCCTTTACCGGTTCTATGAAACGCCCCAGATCCGAGTCACATAGAAAACCCGTAACTCGTATCCAGAGGTTATCATAATTAACAGGATCGCACTACCAGAGTAAAGAAAACATGAAGTTAAAACTATTGCAACACAGAGTGCGCTAAAATAATCCCAACATATTAACTCACATGGACCCGTACATAACCCGCAAGTACCGGCTCTCCAACGTATCTGAAAAACAAACAACAACGAGGGAATGAGATACGAATATCTCAGCGAGTAGCACATGCATGCACAAATACAATTTACAGTTTGTAAAATATGAGTCGGATAATCACACGAGCAAGTAGGCAAGACTTCGATGAAACCGATAAAAAGAATACCATAATGTTACCACAATCCAATAATATATATATATATATATATATGCCAAAAACTAGATAACAAAGAACTCCCACCATGGTCAATGTTATGCAATTATTTGATTGGTTAATCAACATGCCAGAGCGACCTCCACACCTCCATGTACATAGTTCCGGCCTACTCAGGGTTTCGGATACTCTGAAATGACGGCCTACTCAGGGTTTCGCCATCCAGTGCCGGCCTACTCAGGGTATCGGCACTGACAACCAGGCCTACTCAGGGTATCTGGCTGCTCTACACCGGTCGTGGCAACACTCCATGGCTATGCCATTACCCCAATAAAACAAAGGCATCACATTACTAAGCTTAGACTCTGGATCCAGGACAAGCTAAACCAAAACCGATAAATAACCAATTAAAACTCCGCATTCAGTACACACATCACAAGTTGTTCCAACCAGAACATCAACTCACAAGTGTTCCAACCAGAACAATAATTCTTCACAAGTGTTCCAACCAGAACATCATCTCACAAGTGTTCCAACCAGAACAATAATTCTTCACAAGTGTTCCAACCAGAACAATAATTCCTCACAAGTAAACAAGTAAATAATCTTTGCAACATAATTTAAACTTGCCATCAAGAAAACATGGTTTATATAAAATCTTAATCAAGTACAATATTTAACCAAAAGAAACAAAAGCAAATCTCCAGTGGTATCCAGAACTTCACCTACAATTTGCCCTATATTTACCCTGGAAGCTCTTAAGAATTTCCAGAATCTATATTTCAATATTCTCCTAAGAAATTTTGCCTCTAAAATCCTAAACAAGTAATTTGTTATGTATTCGAAACCTCCTAACATCAAAAACCACATTTGTTTGCTCAATTATGTAAGTTGGTAAGAATAATGGACTATGCGCTCACCTCCTGAGGTAGGCGCGAGGTGGGCGGATAGTATATTAACTAAAATCGGAGTATGCGCCTACTCGATAGTAAGTGGGCACGAGAAGGGCGGGAAGTAGGCGCGAGAAGGGCGCGGGATAGGCGCAAGAAAGGCACGGGATAGTTGAGTGCGCGCGAGCTGAGCGCCAAGTGGGCGCGAGCTCGGCGCCAAGTCTATTTTTTCATGCGCCTACTTCCCGAAGTGGGCGCAAGTGGGCTCCAAAAGGGCGGATACCCACTATGTTTTTCAAGTCTCTGTTAAATCCAAATCTTCAACTCTGGCCGAAATTTTTCAATCTGTAACCACTCCTCTGGTCTCCTAATACCCTCAGAACACATTCAAACCTATTTTGAAATTAATCTAACACACTTTTCATTTATCCCCAATTTGTTATACAGAAAATCCTTCGGACTATCTCCGCCCAGAAACCCAGTGAATAATTCATTCGACAACCATATGCATTTGAATCAAAAACTACGAATAACACAAACCAGGTTTTAAAACAGTGCCACTCACCTAGTATTGGAGATCTTCTTCAAGTTTCCAACCATTTTTGATGGACTCCATTCGAGTCCCAAGCTTCGGCCGACGCCCTAATTTTTAGAGCAGCAACTTTTCCCCAATCTCTCCGTCTCCCAAAAATTTTACATTGATTATCTATTTATAGGCATCACTAGGGTTTAACTTAATTCACCCTAATTAGCCCTCGGAATACCCTTTCTACCCCTTATTTAACTTGACTGTACCCGGATTACTTATTTGCTAGTTCCCTATCTACTACAATACTTTTAAGTTCGAAATTAATTTCTTAATAATATTCTACCTTATTTTCTTTGCCACTAATGACCCCGATCTCCAGCAATAATTAAATGTTGATTAAACCTATCTAAAATCCCGGTGTCCATTTTTTTCATGTATATATATATATATATATATATATATTTTTATCTAGTATTATTTCTATTATTATTATTATATATATATATACAATCTCCATTTTTTTTTCTACTCAAAACTGGGGTTTTACAGTTCTATCCTTCCTTGCTGGTTAACCCCTAGACCTTTTCCAGGGTGGAAATTGTACTTTTCCAGCACATTCTTGACCATTTTCTCAGCACAGGTCAACTTTCCTTCTTTTTCCTGATACCCTCCAGGTATAAAATTGACAGTTTCAAATTGAAAAGAGTGAAATGCCAACTTGTCAGCAGTCATTTCCATGTTTATGTAGGGTACATCAGGGGACCACATGGGAGGAACCAAGTTTTCAGCTAGGACAGTAATCACCTTTTGCCCTCTAATGTATTTGACTCTTTGGTGGAGGGTAGATGGTATAGCCCTAGCTGTGTGAATCCACGGCCTTCCTAGGAGTAGGTTGAAGGCTGCAGGTATATCCATCACCTCAAATGTGATGTTAAAAATATACTGTCCAATTGTGACCGGCAGTTCAACCTCCCCTAGGGAGTGTGTTTTAGAGCTATCAAAGGCTCTTATGATTCTCCCATTTTGTTTTATTTTGTTCTGCTCCAGACCGAGCTTTACAAAGGTTATTAACGGGCAGACATTCAGAGCCAACCCATTATCAATTAGAACCCAGGCTATCATGCAACCCTTACTAAGCACAGCTATGTGCAAAGGATCAACATGATGGTACCTTGATGGGCTGATTTCAGTCTCAGAAAAAGTTATAACATTGTGGGATAAAATCTGCCCAACCATCCGGCCTAGTTGGTCTGGTTCAATATTTTTAGGCACATGGGCCCCCTGAAGTACTTTCAATAGAGATTCCCTATGTTTTTCAGAATTTAGCAATAAGCCCAGAATTGAGATCTGGGCAGGGACTTTGTTCAACTGCTCAACAACATTAAACTCACTCTTTTTTATTAGCTTAATGAGGTCAGCAGCCTTATTGTCGATTACCTGGGGGGGCATCTTCCCCTACCTTGGCCTTTCCTTTATTTTTCTCTTCTTCCTTCTTTTCTTTTCCGATTTCTTTCTGTTTTTCTTCCTCCCCCATACATTTTCCTGACCTTGTCATGAGGTTTACTTCTTTCTTGCTTTTAGTTGAAGGGAATGTAGTGGTAAAGGCTTCACTGTAGTTCCATGGTACAGCTGATTCAGAGTAAGAAGGCTTAGGGACATTTACCACTAATGGGGGAAGTTTGGACTTGGATACGGAAGTCTGAGTAAGGGGAACATCTACAACCAATGGTGGAAGTTGTTTTGGTTGAGGAGTTACCGAAGTAACAGAAGCATTGAGATGGTCACAATTTATGACCAATGGTGGTTTTGATAAAGTGGGTGAAAAATGGGTTGATGGATTGCAATTGATAACCAAAGGTGGTTTGGCTATATTCATTTGGGCCATGAGAGATGAGACCCAGTCCAGAGAAAAGCTAATGTTCTTAGCAGCACTATCATTCCCCTTTGAAATCACATTTATTTCCTTGTCCTCATTTCTTCTGTCAAAATACACTTTGACCATTGTCCCTATAGGAGCAATTAACTGAGACGGGTCAAAGGTTATTTTATCAGAGGAAATGACCCCTATGACATTAGAAGGGCCTGCCCCATGATGCTGAGGCAAAGGGTTTTGGCCAATGTCTGTTTTAGGAGGATTGGGAGCCCCTATATTGAAAGACAAGGTATTCTGGTCCAGTAAATCCTGAATGACATGTTTCAAAGGCCAGTGTGCGCGTGTGGGAAACGCGGCACGGGGTAATTCAGAGTCGCCACCGCTTGATGGGTGCAGGCGGACACCTGGGTGCCTAATCTTGTCTATTTAAGGCTTTTGGTCTGCGGCTTGAGATTCTAAGTCTGTTCTCGGTTGTGGTCTGGGGAAGTACGTAGACATCCCAGTCCACCCCGTCGGATGACGGGTCCCGTGGGTTCCCTGGTTTGAGTCAGTTTGCTTTGATCTCACCCGATTCCTAATCCGATAGGCAATTTGATTAGGTCTGGCGGGACCACCTGAGTGGTGTGGGTCCCTTTAATTGCTTTTATCTTGCTTATTTAGACGATCTGAGTCTGGCTGGGTGGGCCTTGTTGGAAGGCCCACGGTGCCCTTGGTGGGCTTGGGTAGGCCCACGTGCCCATGTGGGCCTCTGTTTAAGCCTAGGAGGCCCTGTGGGCTTTGGTTAAGTGTGTTGGTTTTATTTAGTTTGTTCAAGTTGGATACTTAAGTGATTTCCATGCAAGAAGTGGGCCGGCATTGATTTGCGGGCCCCTGGGTGGGCCCCCATGTTGGTTGCCAAAGTATGTTGGATTTGCTTAAATTTGCCAAGATGGGCTGATCACTGGGCTTGGGGCCCGTGATCCAGGTTTGGGCTCGAAAGCCCAGTTCTTTGAAGTCTAGGGCTTGCACCCTAACTAGGTTCGGTTAGCGGGCTTTGGCGGGCCCGATAGGCCCTAGCCCTTGGTCTCAGCCAAACCATGCAATTCGTATATTCATTCTACACACCAAGGTTCGGGTGGGCCGCATTGGGTTTGGCCCGCCCGGTTCAATTAATTCACTTTACTTAACTTACTTATTTGCATGCAAACGGATTTTATTGGGCTGGGTGGGCCCCGTTGGAAGGCCCACTAAGATGCCGAGTTGGACCGACGGTCCATGTCCCAAGTCACCCGGAAACCCTATTGGCTCACTTGGTTGGGTTAAAAATGGCATGAAAATTCGACAAGGATCAAAAACACAAAAAAAGCATTTTTGTTGTGTATTTGGCCTTAGTTGCCGGATACACATAGGCCCTAGGTGATTCGGCCTGAGTTGCCGGATCACCTTAAAAGGGCCTTTTTCGGGGTTTGGCCATTTGGGATGGCTTCCAGGGGTTCTTGGGGTCTTTCTATGAGTCGTGTGGGCCCCTGGGAAGGCCCACGTTGGTTCAGGTTTTGGGGTGGTACCCCATTTGATCCCTTTTGGGATTTCTCCACATGATCAAGAGGACAAGGGGGAAGGCATGGTGCTGCTGCCCCTCCCCCACTTTGTCAAAAAGAAAATGCAGCCAAGGGACAAAGGTTTCAACACCCTCATCCAAGTGTTTCCATGCTACCCGCCAACATGCAATCGAAGCTCCACCCAATCATGCATCTCCAGCTAAGAAGACCAATCATAAAACCACATAATGTGAAGCATGGAACAGCAACAACAATAAAAAGAAACAGTAGCCAATATACAATGGTTAAAAAAAAAACACAGCTAAGTGGGTGTGGGGTGCATGAAAATTGTGGGAGAAATGGCCTTCATACTTGGGCTTGGGGGTTCAAGCATGCTACGAGGGCTGGGTAGGCAGCATGCTAACAAAAAAAAAGAGTAACCAGCTGCAGCCGATCCATTTGTAAAAAAAAGGAGAATTAAAAGCGAAGGTTCATGCTCGATTACACTTATGGATGTACCCCGGGATTCCGGACCAAGTTTATGCACATGCGAAGTTAGGCCAAACCAGTACCATGAACTAGACTTGTGGGTGCTTCTTTAATACTCAAAAATTCGTGCATATTCACAAGCATGATTCCTAGGACTGACTTTTGCAATGGAGACAGTAGCTAGCATGCCAAAACCTTGCTCAAATATGTAAGAACAGCAAGAAGGGAAAAGTGCCAACATCACCTTAGCATGCATGACACTAAAACAAGAGAATTTCATACACACCTGCAGCAATAATCAAATGAAGCCAAACAACTTTATACCATCTAACATGCTGCACACATGACTTATGTGGTAATCTATCCACCAAACCCGAACCCCGTAATAGGTAGCTAGTGAAAGGAAGAGGGGGGCTTACGTATGGGGTACGTGGGATGCAAGACGAGAGGAACATTTTCCTCCGTTGAAAAATGGGACGAAGTCAATGCTAAGTACCAGAAAACAGCAGCTCCATATTGACCTTTGGACCTATCTTTCACTGACTAAAAGGTCTCCCATTCCATACTTCAAACCACCGGGACTTACCTTTCTTACCGTGGAAGAACCATCACCCATGGAAGACAAGAAAAAGTAATGGAGAGGGAAGGAAACTCACATTTCTTGCATAAGAAACTACCACAACATGCATGGGAACTTACATGCTCTAAATAGACCAAACTCATATATGTGGAATAAAACCTTGCAAGGATGCTTACCTTGTGTCCACAAAATGTTCTTGAGGTATGCTTCAACCTCCCTTAGGCCTGGACGGCTGCTGGAACTCCCCTTTGCACCACCAACAGCAGTGACTCCACCTCCTGGTGGGGAGCAAGTGAAGAAGAAGGAGGAGATGGGGGTGAGATGATCTTGGAAGGGAGTGGAAGGGTAGTGGAGGCAAAAAGGGTGCTGGGAGGAAGGATACGAATGGAGAAGGATATTTGGAAAAAGCCCAAAGTAGTCCAACCATTGGAAAGGGGGCTGCTGCCCCCTTTTATAACCAAAATAATGTATCCGGCCTTGAAGGCCGGATACACTATATCCCCTGTGTATCCGGCCTCCAAGACCGGATACACTAGGCCTTATTTGTATCCGGCCTTGAAGACCGGATACAAAACATAATAATTACCAAAAATTAATTCCGCCGCGAATTTGTCGGGGAATCGGCGCGAATCTCGCCAAGCAAATCTTTGTATCCGACCTTGGAGTCTGGATATACACAAGGGTATGTGTATCCGGTATATTTGACCGGATACAAATAAAAAAATTACGGATTTGCCCTTCGACTTGACCGATTCGACCGATTTGACACTTTTGGATATCTACGGATTGCCCCGTACGAATTTTTGTTTAGTCCTTGAGATTTTTGGATATTCAAGATTTAGTCCCCGAGATGTTTTGCTGTGTTGGCAGCCACGTGTGCAGTTCTTGCGCCACGTGTGCAGTTTCCGGCTTTTTCTGCCCGGAAACTTTGACAACTCATATCTCTTTCATCTGATCTCCGATTTGAGCAAACTCAATTGCGTTGAACTCGTATTGGAGCCCTCTATTCAATGACATAGGGTTAAACACTTGGCACGGGGTTCGAGGAAAAGTCAACTTTCGGCTCTCCCTTAAGTTTGACTGCCCGCAGAACCTTCATCCGGACTCTAATTCCTGTAAACCCAGTTGCGTTGGAATCGTGTCGAGATTCTCTATCCAATGGTATAGAGCAAGGTACTTGGCCCGGAAATCGAGGAAAAAGTCAACTCTCGGCTCTTCCTCAAGTTTGACCGCCCGCAGAACCTTCATCTGGACTCCAATTCCAGCAAACTCAGTTGCGTTGGAACCGTGTCGAGATTCTCTATCCATTGAGATACAGCAAGGTAGCCAGATTTCATTTTATCGAAAGGTCAACTTTCGGCCCCCTTGGGTTTGACTTTTTAGCAGGATTTTGTATTTTTGGCTTTTTGGGAGTGCAAAAATGAGGTGCTTACAGCCAGCACTTGTCAGTAGGGTGCCCAGGTGCACCCATATGGAAATCACAAGTGGTGGAGGGGTCATAATTTCTCTCCTTAGACGCATTCGGATTGGACTCTCTTAAGGTGATATACCCTGTTTGCAATATAGTGGGTAGCAACTGAGATGGAGACATTGGAATAGGGGTAAAAACCCTATTTCTCCTTGCTGCAAAATAGGCATCCCTTTTTTCCTTAGTAAAAGCCATCTTTTGGTCTGAGGGTGCTGCTAGAACATTAACCCTCATGGGGGCCTGGGTAGATGGAATGGATGGAGTGGGAAAGTGAGCGGGTATGTTGATTTGTATGGGCTTGTTAGGGCCATATGGTCGCTGTACCATGTTTACCTCCCCCTCTTTCTTGTTCCCATTCTTCTTTATCCCGTTTCCTTTCTTCAGATTGGGGTCCTGCTGACTAACCATGGCAAAGTGGTCAATTATTTTACCTGACCTGATCCCGTCTTCAATTTGGTCAGCCACTTGGACTAAGACAGCAAAATTAGTGGTGGTCTAACCCACCAAATGGTTGTAGAATGGTTGACCCAATGTACTGATGAAAGTAGAAATCATCTCTTGTTCCAGCATAGGTGGCCTGACCTGAGAGGCAGTCTCCCTCCATCTCTTGGCATACTATCTCACGGATTCATCCCTTCCCTTACTCATCCTCATTACATCGTACCTGTCTGGCACGATTTCTGAATTAAACCGGTATTGAGCTAGGAAGGCATCTGCTAGGTCCTTCCATCTTCTAATCTTTCCATGGTTTAAAGTGGCAAACCATTTCAACGCAGTTCCAATTAAGCTCCTTTGGAAGAGCTGAATCAAGACGCCTTCATCCCGCCCGAACTGGCATAGGGCACTGCAGTACAACTTCAGATGGCTCATGGGGCAGCTAGTGCCATCATATTTGTCTAGGTCTGGGCACTTGAACTTAGCTGGCAGGTTAACATTAGGGTATAGGCATAAGTCCTCAAAGTTGGTACCCTCAAAGTTGTTCACCCCTTTTACCTCTCTTAGTTCGTCTTGGATCATTTCCAGTCTGTGCATGAACTTCCTTTCAACTTCTTCCCTCTCCTTTCCTTTTCCTTAGCTTTGTCTGACTCAACTGTCTCATCCCTTATCAGTATAGGTTCAGGGGTGGGTTCATAAAGGGTTCAGGAATAGGTTGAACTGGAGATGGAATATTGATTTAGGGTGGAGGTGCTGGGTTGGAAATGGATGCTTGGTTCTGGGCCTGCACGGACAGTATGTTCTCTTGCATTTGGGCTAGTCCTGCCACTTGCTCCTGGAGCAGGGTAACATCTGGGTGAGGAGCATCAGCTTCATTCTCAATAGGATTCATGGCACGAGCTCTTGATCTGGTTACAGGAGCTATGGTTGCAAGTGTATTGGTACCTGGCAAAAATAAAAATAATATATAAATGCCCATTTAATCTCATTCACATACCTATGAATGCCTTTGTGCAAGCTGGGTGAACACGAGTTTGGATTTGTTTCTTTATTTGCTTCTTTTATTTTATTTTTTTTTAGAATTGTTGCAATATTCTACGGCTTCCAACAGGTCCCACAAAAAGAGAAAAAGATCTGAAATTCAAAGGCTTTCAGAGGCCCAGGGATATTTTGGAAAAAGTCTGAAATTCAAAGGCTTTCAGAGGCCCAGGGGTATTTTTGAAAAATGTTTGAAATTCAAAGGCTTTCAGAGGCCCAGGGGTATTTTTGAAAAAGGTCTGAAATTCAAAGGCTTTCAGAGGCCCAAAGAGAAAAGATCTGAAATTCAAAGGCTTTCAGAGACCCAAAGATTTGAAATTCAAAGGCTTTCAGAGGCCCAAAGGAAAATTTCTGAAATTCAAAGGCTTTCAGAGGCCCAAAGAATAAAGTCTGAAATTCAAAGGCTTTCAGAGGCCCAAAGAATAAAGTCTGAAATTCAAAGGCTTTCAGAGGCCCAAAGGAAAAAGATCTAAAATTCAAAGGCTTTCAGAGGCCCAAAGGATAAAGATCTGAAATTCAAAAGCTTTCAGAGGCCCAAAGAATAAAGTCTGAAATTCAAAAGCTTTCAGAGGCCCAAAGGAAAAAGATTTGAAATTCAAAGGCTTTCAGAGGCCCAAAGGAAAAAGATCTGAAATTCAAAGGCTTTCAGAGGCCCAAAGATCTGAAATTCAAAGGCTTTCAGCGGCCCTAAGGATTTTTGAGAAAAAGTCTGAAATTCAAAGGCTTTCAGAGGCCCAAAGATTTTTTGAGAAAAAGTCTGAAATTCAAAGGCTTTCAGAGGCCCAAGGATTTTTGAGAAAAAGTCTGAAATTCAAAGGCTTTCAGAGGCCCAAAAAAAAAGTCTGAAATTCAAAGGCTTTCAGAGGCCCAGGGATTTTTGAGGAAAAGTTTGAAATTCAAAGGTTTTCAGAGGCCCAAAAGATTTCTTTCGTATTTTATTTATTTATTTATTTATTTTTGAAGCATTTTATTCAAACTCATTTCCCTTTTTCATTATTTAAAGGTTAAAGGAACTGGATTTAGTGGGAAAAACTGTTTAAAATTGAATTTTCCGCGCAGACCGCATATACAGTACGGTCCGGCCTTGCCCATATTTAAATTACAAGCAAGCCGTGACCGTATAGTTAACACGGGTGAGCCCAGCCCGTATAACCAATACGGGCGAGCCTAGCCCGTATAATAAATGCGGTTTTACGGAGCTCTTTTATGTATTTCCAGTTTTTACATGGTTTGATCACTTTTGATTGCTCATCCAAACGTACGGTTCACCCATGCTAGGCTTCTAAACTACCCCAAAGTGGACTTTGACCTATTTGCAAAAAAAACATGTTTAGGAGGGCACATGTTCCCTCCAAATTGACACCATATCAAGACTTTGGTATCCTTTTGTTGCCTCTTGTATGAACATTGGGTAGGATCAATTCTGATAAGAGTTGAAAACTCTTCCTATGGGCTACACCATTTTTAGGAAACATGCATATTTGGGACCAATTTTATACCCAAACCAATGGGCACCATGACACCCCTATGACATGAAAATAATGCAAAAATTAAGGTTACCTTGTTACCTTGTTTACCTTCAATATGGCATCCACATTATGCCCTGGTTTGTAAGCCATGCAAATGGCCTTCCCTCAATTACGAACCCATATCCCCACGTAATTGTGTATTTTAGCCAAAAACGTGTATTTCCACCTTCAAGCGTAGGGGTTCTGGGTTTTGGCTTAATGGCAACTTAGAACTCAAGCCTAATGATGACCAGAATCACAGATCCACATTATCATCACATCATTGGCCCAAAGTTCTAAAGTGAATGTTTTCACTTTCGCTTTCCGAAGTAACGACCTTTGTGCGCCAAGCTACACACATTCGGGTTCAACTTCCTATAGGTTATAGGTAGGCTGTGTAAAAAAAAATTGTGCACAGTGCATTGTAAAAATAGGGTGCATTCATAACGTCCCAAACCCTTGCCACTCTTTTCGCAGCCATGCATAAACAAACCAAGGCATAATATGAAAGCATATTTAAATTAAACAAATACAAGGAAATAAAGTAACCCTATAGCACCTAAAACATGCTCACAAGAATCACCCAAACATGCAAACATATGATCATGTTATACAACCCAAATATATCATGGAGATCATGCTGAAAATTAAAACATGCTATTATAAAAATATAGCAAGAAATCAGCATGGTTTAGCAAAACAGACCTCCCCTACGCATGTTTCTAGAAACAATCCTATAAATCAAAATTAAGCATGTTTCTACCCCCATGAACTCTTAAGCAATAAATTAGATTTAAAACATACCCCACATGCTTAAGAACACCAAATAGCAAGCAAAACAAAAACATATTAAAAACACAAAATAGCAAGCAAATAAAAAACATGAACAAACACCAAAAGGCTGAAATCCACAAGTCCCCAGCAGAGTCGCCAGTTGTGAGACATGGAAAAATCAATTTAATGACTTCCTAATCATCACGCAGGATTTATTAAAAACAAAGAGTCGCCACCATTCTGTTTAGGTGTGAATGGACACCAAAAATCTCAAATAAACACAAAAAGGCAAATTTAGGGTAAAAATAACCCTATTAAAAAAAACAACCAGAGATGGGTAAGGGGATTACGTTATGAACAGGGGAAGGTGTTATGCACCCTTATTCATCTACACAAGGTGGTTGCCAGGTATTGTTCATATTTTTCGAAGGAAAAAGGGCTTGCTACAAAAATCATGAAAAATCATAAAAAGACAAAAATGTATGGTTTTTTCATACGAATAGCCTGATTGATCCAGAACTTTCAAATATGATCATACCATTCCTAGGGTTTCATGATTAAAATAAAATTGAGATAAAAAATCAGATAAAACCAAAATAAAGTGAAAACTTCAAAAATCTGATTTCAAGTTAAATTCTAGAAATCTAGAAAATATGATTTTTATGAAATATTGCAGAATTGAACCTGAATAGTCCAGGACATAGATATAGCCCAAATTTCACATTAAATAAAGAAATCAAAACCAAAAATACCCACGTTGATGAAGAACATCAAAAGGGGAGAACTTAGACCGTAGGGTCTTCTCTCAAAAGTGGAAAAGGACTCAAAAACCACATCATGAAACCCTAGAAATTATTTTCAGGCTTCTGAATCCAGATCTATCATATAGATCATGATAAATCTAGGATCTTAGCCTAATATCCCAAAAATCACGAAAACAGTGTTGTACGTGCAAAAGTGGTGAAAATCTCAATTTTAGGAGAAAAAGAGGATTTCATGCTATAAACACCATGAACTCATAAGATTAATCTAGATTCAAAATAAAATCATTAAAACATGATCAGGATATCAAAAACAGCCATATCTCACAAATTAGAGCACATGGGGGCCTACCCTACAGATCCACCTGTTCTCTTTTCCCCTAGCTCTCTCTTCACGTTTTACGGCTAGAGAGACTCTTGAGGTACTTAGAGATAGGTTTGGGTATACAAACACAATCAGAGGCCTTATTCTAAAAAAACAGAATATGGGGTTCTATTCTAGGGATCCACCTATTCCCCTTTCCCCTAGCTCTCTCTTCACGTTTTACGGCTAGAGAGACTCTTGAGGTACTTAGAGACAAGTTTAGGAATACAGAATAAAAGAAGGCCTTATTCTACAGCAATGGAGAAGAATAGATTTATTCTAAAATTAAAAACAAAAAATAAAAGTAAATAAAAGGGAAAAAGGACTTACCTGGATTGAGTAAGCAAAGCAGCAGGGATTCCTCTCTTCACTTGTGTGAGACATGGAAAAATCACCTGAATGATCATCCCTCCGTCAACACACGGGCTCAACGCAAAAATGGGAGAGTCACCACCATTCAGAATTTTGAGGTGAGAATGGACACCTAAAGTTTAAAAATAAGCAAAAATAGCCAAAAGACAAATTCTAGGGTAAAAATAACCCTACTTGAAAATCAAATCCAGAGATGGGCAAGGGGATTAGATTATGAACGGGGGAAGGTGTTAGGCACCCCCATTCATCCACACAAAGTGGTTGCCAAGTGTAGGTTCATGCAAAAATAAGAAAGCTTGCTAAAATCATAGAAAACCTTGAAAAAGGATCAATGTAAGATATTTTCACATGAAGATCTAAATGGATTTTAGATCCTCTCTTATGTCAATATCATTTCTAGAATATCTCAAAAGATGGAAATCAAAGCTCAAGTTGCTCAAAACCAAGTTAAATCAAATCCGGAAAATTCGGTAAAAAGTATGCCATTTGCCTTGAAATCATTCAAATCCAATTTTAAATTGAACCAAACCAAATCCATTTGAAATATTACAGTAAATAAGAGTCTCATGCAAAATTTCACTTTATTCCGATAAAAATCCTAGGAGTTATGCTCCTTTGAAGTTTCTGCTGGGGATTTTTAAAAGTGATAAGTGGGCAACTTTGGGAAATTGCATAGAAAAATCCACTCCATAAAATCTACGAAATTTGGTGTGATTGAAGTCTGTATGGCCATATTTCAAAAGAAACTAGCCTCATACAAAAATCCCTTCGGATGTGCCTTGGGTGGTCTCCCGAACAGGCCCCGAAGATCACAGATTTACCCAGAAAAGTACAAATGAACAGTTCTGAGTAAATCGGCTACCAATAATTCAAATGGAATCCAAAAATTATGAAACTAATTGGATTTGAAAATAGACTCATAAAGGAGTACTCAGAAACAAAAATCATTCGAATCGGACTTAAAACGAACACATGGCGCTCCGTCGAAGTGACAAGTTCTGTATTTGAACCTGAACTGTCCACTCAACTTCGACAGAGAGGTGTCAAAAATCCGTTTGATAGAAATTTATGAAATTTGGTGGACATAAACTAGACAGCCTCACCTTTCCTATGATTCTAGAATCGCTCCAAAATTCATCCGGACAATGAAGTTATGAGCGTCCGAAGTAAGGGTACATGTGCTGTCCAATTAAGCCACTTTTGAAGAAAACCAAATTCGAAAAAGTGATAAAATGTGTGAGATTCGTTTAAGATGAATCCAAAACCTTTGAAAAACATTTAAAACATTCCAGAATTTGATTGAGGCCATTTATTGGAGATTTATCACAATAAATGTAATAAATCCCCAAATGTGAGCCTATCCCGCCAAAATAGTGATATGTATGTGCAAGTGTAAAAAACCAAACAAGATCAATAGCATGCATACACATTCATCCAAATAGGGTTCTAAGATAGCCTAGGGTTCCGTTCCATTATCGTTTCCCTCTGTTCTCTCTCCCCGTTAAACACGGTTCTTCAAGATAATCAAGGGTACTTTGAATATGGAACGGTTTACAATCAATCAAAAGGCCTTATGCTACATGGGTTCTAGTACTAGGGTCAATCCCCAGTCTCGTTTCTCCTAGATCCCGCCTCCACGTTTTACGGCTAGGGGGAGTCTCGAGATACTTTGAGCCGGGGAAGGATTTTCACACACAAAGAAGGCTTTACACTACAGAAAGGTAGAAGAAGAGATCTAGATCTAGGAATGTAAATATAAAAATTAAAGAGAGGTTTGAGGCTTACCTGGATTCTGGAAGCACTCCCGCAGCGATTTCCTTCTTCTCTTGGAGTTCTTTTTTGCGAGAATTCAAAACAAGAGTTGATTGCCATTTGCTTAAGGAGGAGCCTCCTATTTATAGGCAAAGGTTAGGGTTAGGGTTGGTGAGATTGGTAGACACAACATAATGTCTATAGCCCACCAACCTTAACCCTAAGGCTATTTCCGAGATTTCCCCTCATTTAATGAGGGATATGATGGTAAAAGTGAAAAACTCTCGGAAAACCCTAATTTTGAGCAAAACTAGCGTATTCGGCATGTCAGGCCGGATACACAAGTACCTTAATGTATCCGGTCTATGATGCCGGATACACTGAGGTCTACTTGTATCCGGCATTTTCCACCGGATACAAAGAAGGACACTTGTATCCGGCCTAAGTTGCCGGATACAAGGAAAAAAGCTTTTTTTTCGAATTTTAACACAGGCAATACTTATTTACATGTAATATCGTTTAAGTAAATGTCCTCGTATTTTTTAATCTCCATTTACTTAAGATATTACATGTAAATAAGCAAACACCCCCCCCCCCCCAATTTGAATCCATTAAAAATAGTTCCAGACCCAAATTCCAAGTGAATAAAAAGTCAACTTTCCAGTTCTAGGCAAAATTCCGATTTTTCAGGTCTGGAAAAAAAGTTCAATATGCTAAAACCAAGGTATTCACCAAGATTTAAAATCTCAAAAAATTCTTTTATGCAATAACATGGCTAAAAACCTGATTATCGGGAAAAATTATCTTGAAATCTGGCTTTAAAAAATATTTCATTTTCTGGGGTCAAAAGTCAACAAAATTCAACCGGAAAAAGTTTGACTTTGCACAAAAGATTGAATTCAGGCCTTTTCCTTTTCCGTTTGGATTCAAATGGGTTAAGTATCTCAAACCCAATGCAAAGAACTGAAAATTCCAATAAAATATTTCTCTCCTTCAAAATCGTGCAATTTTGGGGTGTCTACAACTTGGAGCTCCTTAGTCTTCAAAATTTCGTGGCCTTTTGCTTGAGAATCTCACCTCTATTTATAGGCAAGCCCAGGGGTATGGCTAGTCTAAAAGGATATACCATGATCCCCTAGATTGGGTTAAAAATGGAGATAATGCCCATCCATGGTCAACAAAGATAATTCGAGCGAATAAAAGAGATAATTCGCTCATCAAGAGAGATATTAGCTTAAAGATAAAGCTCAGAAATCGAGAAAGGATAAAATTCGCACAAAAACATCGCGCCCGTAAATATATTACAGGTAAGTGGTGCTCGTATTTTTAATACGGGCGCGGCCTGACCGTATAGAAATTTCGGGTACGACCATCCCGTAATTAAAATACAGGTAAAGCATGCTTGATCAGATTTTATGCATTTTTGACCTGTTTTAAGCTCCAATTACATATTTTCAATTATTTTCTCATTTTGTAGTGCAATTTGGGGTGTCTACACCACCCATCCGTTGGTAATGGACCTGTGAATTTAGAATAATCATAATTATAAATATTAAAAGGTCCCAGTAGTATTAAAATGACACTCATTTTCAATTATTTTATAAAAGTATCATTGGTTTTTAATTTCAAAGAATTAGATGATTATATTGGAATTTTTTTAAAAAGTATCTCAAAAAAAAAAAAAAATTTCCAAGAAGACCCGTCAGATTTGACTTCTTTCTAATCGGGTTCTCTTTGTAAGTGAGATGGGGTGACGTGTTGATCAACGAAACACCCCATCTTGCTTAATATGTAAACACTGGGCAAGAAATGTGATCAATAAGGGTGACCCCTTTTTTGGCTTTTCCCTTTTTCCTTTTTTTTCTTTGTGCCCCACGAAGTTTTTTGCAATCCAAGTAGTTGTAATACACATTCCTAAATTCTCCGTGGGGGAGCGGTTTTGATGGGGACAAAGTGTTTTGCTACTGTGGACCATGTAGCTAAAATGATATGGAGCATCTCAGGGTCAGGGCATTTTTGACAAGGAAAATCTTTTTACATTTTCAAAAGGAAAAACTTTGCTACTGTGAGATGTAGCAGCGTATCACTTAGGCTGCATTTGGTATTGCTTTTTGCTTTTGCATTTTTACTTATTAAAGCAAAATCATGCTTTTTGAAGCAATAAGCATATTTGATTAGTGTTTGCTTTCGCTTCTCATAATAAAACAAAAAAGCAATCCAATTGCTTTTCTTGATAAGCAATTTTTTTTTTTGCTTCCTTTGCTTATTGTTTCTAATACTAACTACCAACCCACACCACCACTACTATCACCACCCACCACCACCGTCCACCCTCTCTTTCCACCATGGGCACCACCATCCACTCATCATCTCCATTACTACCAGTCACCACTTACCACTAAAACCCCCACCCCTCCTCTGGGGCCCACTCCTAACTGAATACCACAACCACCATCATCCCTCATGAATACAACCATCAACAACATTCCCACTGCCACTACCAACACCCATCCACTCACCTGCTACCACACTACCCCACCACTGCCACAAACACCCTCACCACCACCTCTCATGCACCCACTACCACCCACATCCACCACTCCCACCACCATCCCCACCAACCAATAACACCGTGACTCTTGTTGCTGCCACCACTACTATCACCACACACCAACTCACCCACCACCTCAACTACCATCATCACTGCTATGTACCTACCACCCAAATCATGCTTACCACCACCACCACTAGTACCATCCACGACCACCATTACTACCCACTCCTACCATAATAGTGATAATATTAGCAAAGAAGCAATTTTTAATTTTTTTTAATGTTACCGAACATCTTTTTTTTTTGGCTTTTCGTCAACAAAACAAACATGAACCAA
Source organism: Buxus sempervirens (assembly GCA_947561395.2). Classification (NCBI taxonomy): domain Eukaryota; kingdom Viridiplantae; phylum Streptophyta; class Magnoliopsida; order Buxales; family Buxaceae; genus Buxus; species Buxus sempervirens. The sequence goes on from OX387186.1 coordinate 9,101,818, forward strand.
ACAATTTTAACTCATGAAAAGATCATCATAAAAGCAAAATCAACCTAATTGTTTTTCTTGCTTATTGAAGTAATTTTTGAGAAGCAATACCAAACACAGCCTTAAGCTGCACAGTCCATAGAAATAAATGGCAGCAGACTATTTCGTTTCCATTTTATAGGCCCATCACTGCAACTTAGTTCTTTGATTTAGACAAAAATAATACATTCAATCACTAAATAACTTTCTGCTTCGATGTTACAAACAATCCTACCCATATATATATATATATATATTTATATAGATAATCCAAAAATTTAGTCATTAGCAAACAATCATCAATAGGCAAAAGTATATCACACAATATCCATTGATCTGGCACATCAACAACAGGCCTTTTTCTATTGATCTAGGCTCTCCATTTCTATCATACCTCTCAACAACATCTGTAAATATTATTAATACATAAATAGCATTTGTAAAAGTTGAAGAAACGCATAACGCCTATCTTTGCAATCATTAACATTATTTTGTATTCATCATCATCATCGATCATTAATATTTTAAGTCAGTTCCCACCAAAATTAACATTATTTAATATTAATAAAATATTATAATCTGTTGGGTTAGCCAGGTGAATCTGAACCGCGACCTGTTTATTATTGGGTTGATAAACCTTTACTCAAACTCACTAAATTTTAATGCGTGCAAAACATTAATTTAAATCCACCACTAACACACGAATATAGTTTGGATAAATTTACAGTTCGGTCAAGTTCACATGCTCGTGCATGCATGTAGGCACGTATGTATGTCCTAAAAAACAAGGTTTTCCAAATAATCTGACTAGAGAAATGTTAGGAATATAATTAAATATATAAAATTCACCCCTATTATTTTCTTAAGGTTTTGGTAGGACTAGTGTTTTATATGCTATCCACTCCACTTGGTGAAAAAATATTTTACATGTAGGGCCTCCTTAAAATGGGTTTAAGTCTAGTCCACATGCGAGGGGAGTGTTAGAAATATAATTAAATATATAAAATTCACTCCTCTATAAGAAGGAGCCAAAGAGGGACTAAAAAAATGGCATAAGAGATTTGAACTCTAGAGAGAAGGTCTCTACGGCCCTAAATTTGTGCTTGTTACTGTAGACACCCCAAATTGCTCCATATAAACAATGAATGAATATATGTAAAAAAATAATTCATTTATGATTGATCGAAATTATATTTCGGGTATTAAGTGTTGTTTAGCCGAAATTAAATTTCGGCCATGAAATTTTATGATGTAGCCAAAATTATATGTCAATCATAAATAAATATATGTGTAGATGCCCCAAATTGCAATAAAATATGAGGAAATAATAAAAAATATATTCAAAATATAATAATTGAGGTTTGACATGGGTTAAAACCTCAAAATCTCTTAAAAATGTGCTGCTCGTACTTACCATACGGTTTTAACAATATTTGTTTTGTTCATATATACTATACAGATGCGTCTGTATATACCATACAGATGGACTCATGCTTTACCTATGAGAATAAGTGGCTGCCACGTGTCTACCAAAGGCTTCGACCGTTAGGCCACATTGGCAATGCACATGGGAGCGTAACTGAATCTCATCCGTAGTCATTATGCGGATTGCCTTATTTGTGCTATGTCCATATGCATTATACGGTTTGAGCAGAACCGTATGATATATACGGGCACGGCCATTTTGAACATTTTTATGAAGGCCCAAGATCTGAGCCTTATTTACCCTTTGTACTTATCTTTGGGAGACTCGATCTACCCACCGAAACTTGTAGATTACTTCAATTCATGCCTTAGGCTTGAATTGGAAGAATCTAGAAGGGTATTTTGGCCTACCCTTGAGACTTTTCTACCCTTGGTCTTGTCTATAAATAGAAGTCCTCTCCTCTAGAAAATGGCTGATAATCTGAAGTTTGAAGAGCTGTTGAAGAAGAAGGGAACCTCTGCCCAATTCTCTACTCAAGCACTCAAGCAACCAAGGTAAGATTCTAAGCCTTCTCTCTTCATTTTTATCCCAATTCAAGCACTCTCTCCTTTTCTACCTTTCTATAGATAAGGCCTCCTATGCGTTTGAAACCCCAAACCATGCTTAAAGTACCTTAAGCACCTTCTCTAGTCATAAAACGTGAAGAGAGAGCTAGGGGAAACAAATGTTGGAATGGATCGTTAGGTTTATAATCATTTTTGAATGATATAATTGCATGATTTGTTTAATTTCATCTATGATTGCTGTTTGTGTTTGATTTTGTGTCAAATCTGAAGGAATGACATAGATCTATGCTTTCTATAACATTAGATCTCAATTCTCTCCCTAAAATCTGATTTCTTACACAATTCCATGCACACATCATTGGATTTTTGACAAAATAGGCATAGATCTTAGATCTACTATGCTTAATATAGTAGATCTGAGATCAGAGGCCATAGAACAATCTCTCAGGACTTTTTGAGTTAATTTTGATTAGTTTTAATGTTCTAAAGAAGACCTCATGGTCTAATCTCTCTTATTTGAGCAAATTTTCACTAAGTTGGGTAGATTTGGCTCTTCCTCTCCAAATAATGAGAGATCTGAAGTCAAATCCATGCCCTAAATGTTTCTAGATGATTTTTCAACTCATTTCCGGTGATTTCAATTCAGATCTAATTGATCAAGCACTCATACACTTGGTTTTGTCTTGATTTTACCTAAATTTTATAGATCTAGACAGAACATGTACCCTATTTTGAATCATTCATAACTTTGTCATATGGATGAATTTTTGAATGAATATAAAGAAATGTGGTAGGTGAAGATGTCTAGTTTATTCTTGTAACATTTCAGCAATTTATATGAAGCTGATTTTTCAAACCATTTGTGTGCGCGCGTGGGAAACGCGGCACGGGGTAATTCGGAGTCGCCACCGCCTGATGGGGTGCAGGCGGACACCTGGGTGCCTAATTTAGGGCTATTAGGGCTTTTTGGTCTGCGGCTTGAGATTCTAAGTCTGTTCTCGGTTGTGGTTCGGGGAAGTCCGTAGACACCCCGGTCCACCCCGTCGGATGACGGGTCCCGTGGGTTCCCTGGTTTGAGTCAGCTTACATTGGTCTCACCTGATTCCTAATCCGATATGCAATTTGGTTAAGTCTGGCGGGACCACCTGAGTGGTGTGGGTCCCTTTAGTTGCTTTTATCTTGATTACTTAGGTGATCTGAGTCTGGTTGGGTGGGCCCCGTTGGAAGGCCCACGGTATCCTTGGTGGGCTTAGTCAAGCTCGTGTACCCTTGTGGACCTCAGTCTAACCTGAGAGGTCCTTTGGGCTTTGGTTAGTTCAATTGATTTTACTTTAAGTTCAGATTTGAAGATTAAGTGTTTTTCATGCACAAGTGGGTCGGACCGGTTTGTGGGCCCCTAAGGTGGGCCCACATGGTATCCAAGTATTTTTTATTGGATTTATCTTTTTAATTTTGCCAAAGTGATTTGGACACTGGGCTTGGGGCCCGCAGTCCAAATCTGGGCTTGTAAGCCCAAGTTACCGGAAGTTAGGGTTTGTACCCTTCCTTGGTTCGGTTGGTGGGCTTTGGCGGACCCCGTAGGCCCTTTCCCTTGGTCTCGGCCAAACCACGCAATTCATGCATCAATTTCGCATAACAAGGCTCGGGTGGGCCGCATAGGGTTTGGCCCGCCCGGTTCAAATTGCTCATGTTACTTAAGTTATTTTAATGGCATGCTTTGGTGTTTATTGGGCTTGGTGGGCCCCGTTGGAAGGCCCACTGGAAGTCAAGTTGGACCGGGAGTCCAAGTCCCATGTCGGGTTTCCGGGTGACCCAGAAACCCTATTGGTTTATCCGGTTTGGAAATATCATTCGTATCTAGCAATAATCACACGAAAAAACACAAGATAGACACTCTGTCAGAGAAAAAAAAACTGACTCATTGTACTAGGTCCAAGGGGAGGGATTTATCAAGGCAAAGGGCATTTTCGGGATTTTTCAAGGCAAAGGGCATTTTCGGGATCTTTTAAGGTAAAGGGCATTTTAGGGATTTTATTTTAAGGTAAAGGGCATTTTCGGGATTTTTCAGGGTAAAGGGCATTTTCGGGATTTTATTTAAGGTAAAGGGCATTTTCGGGATTTTTTAAGGTAAAGGACATTTTCGGGATTTCATTTAAGGTAAAGGGCATTTTCGGGATTTTTTAAGGTAAAGGGCATTTTCGGGATTTTTTAAGGTAAAGGTGAAGTGGGCGTACCCAAAAATCGAGGTGAGCGCGAGGTGAGCGCGAGGTGAGCGCATCCAATTTTAGGTGAGCACGAGGTGAGCGCACCCAATTTTAGGTGAGCACGAGGTGAGCGCGAGGTGAGCGCATCCAATTTCAGGTGAGCATGAGGTGAGCGCGAGGTGAGCGGACCCAAGCTAGGTGAGCGCGAGCTCAGCGCGAGATGAGCATGAGCTCAGCGCGAGGTGAGCGGACCCAAGCTAGGTGAGCGCGAGCTCAGCGCGAGATGAGCGTGAGCTCAGCGCGAGGTGAGCGGACCCAAGCTAGGTGAGCGCGAGCTCAACGCGAGATGAGCGTGAGCTCAGCGCGAGGTGAGCGGACCCAAGCTAGGTGAGCGCGAGCTCAGCGCGAGGTGAGCGTGAGCTCAGCGCGAGGTGAGCGGACCCAAGCTAGGTGAGCGCGAGCTCAGCGCGAGGTGAGCTTGAGCTCAGCGCGAGGTGAGCGGACCCAAGCTAGGTGAGCGCGAGCTCAGCGCGAGGTGAGCGTGAGCTCAGCGCAGACCTGACTCTCTATTTTTTCTCTCCAAACTCCATTTCCGACTAGTTTTAAGCTCTGTAACTGGTTTCTGGGGATCCTTAGAACCCCAGCAGACCTCTAACATACCTAGGAATTAATCTAACCTAAGTTGTGAGGATCAAACCTCTTTGCAAACCTACAAATCCGAACAAAACACTAACAGAACATAATAAAATCCGGAAACAGACACTAACAACACCATGAATTAACAGAACCCGAATAAGGAAGAAGGGAACGGGGGGCTTTATCGGGATACATTAGATCTTCGCAGGAACATACTCCTTTAAGATGAAACCAATAACAAAAGCAAGCAGGCAAAATGAATCCGAAGCAGGCAAAAGACCAGATCTGGTCCCGGGAGAGACTTATCTTTCTAAACATGGCCAAATGAATCTAATCTTAGATATGCTGTGTAAAAAATACAAGAGAGAACATTACCTTGAATGTTTCGAGACCCTAGAGGGGGGAAGCATCTCCTTGAAGCACAAATGGTTGCCGGAGCAGTTACTCTCCACACCCACAGCGAGGTCTCCTTCGGGTTTGATGAGGAAGAAGAGGAAGAGAGGAACGGGGTCTTCAAAAGCCGAACCAAGAATCCCGAAAGAAACAGGCAACCTTAAAGAATGCCCGGCCAACAAATCTCCAACCACAAGAAGGTCGAACCAAAAAAATGCAGAACCTCCGCAAATGAAGGCTGCTGGAGCTTTTATAGAAGGAAAAATGGGCATCCGCCCACCTTGGCGCCCAGCTCGCGCCGAGCTCCTGTCGCTCGACGCGAGCGACAAAATCATTAAAACATTAAATGCCGCCGCGGGTTTGTTTAAAAAATCCGAAAATTAAGATATGGTCCCTGGGATATTTTGGTTTAATATTATTTTATTCAGATATTTTCAAATATTTTCAGATTGGTCCCTGGGATATTTCGTATGTTTGGATATTTACGGATTTAATCCCCGAGATATTTCCCTGCGCAACTCGCCACGTGTGCAGCTTTTTGCCACGTGCGCAGATTGCCGGTTTTGCTGCACGGGAATTTCATCAGCTCATATTTCCTTCATCCGGACTCCGATCTGGGCAAACTTAGTTTCATTAGAATCGTATCGGAGCCCTCCATCCCATGACCAAGGGGTAGGCCTCCGGATCGGATTTTAGCAGAAAGTCAACTTTTGGCTCTGCTCAAGTTTGACCGCCCGCAAAACCTTCATCCGGACCCCAATTCCTGCAAACTCAGTTGCGTTGGAACCGTGTCGAGATTCTCTATCCAATGATATAAAGCAAGGTACTTGGCACGGAATTCGAGGAAAAGTCAACTCTCGGCTTTTCCTTAAGTTTGACCGCCCGCAGAACCTTCATCCGGACCCCGATTCCTGCAAACCCAGTTGCGTTGGACTCGTGTCGGGATTCTCTATCCAATGGTATAAAGCAAGGTACTTGGCACGGAATTCGAGGAAAAGTCAACTCTCGGCTTTTCCTTAAGTTTGCCCGCCCGCAGAACCTTCATCCGGACCCCGATTCCTGCAAACCCAGTTGCGTTGGACTCGTGTCGGGATTCTCTATCCAATGGTATAAAGCAAGGTGGCCAATTTTCACTTGATCAAAAAGTCAACTTTTCACCCCTTAGGGTTTGACTTTCTGTCCAGGGTTTGTATTTTTGGTTTTTTTTTTTTTTTTGGGAGCGCAAAAATGAGGTGCTTACAATTTGATTGAAATTGATAAGTCAGATCAGATCAGATTGCTGAACTTGTCACTTCGATTGAGCACCAAAGGCTCATTTAAACTCCGATTTGAGTGATTTAAATTTTGAGTCTTTTTTATAAGTCTACTTTCAAATCCATTTAATTTCAAAAGTTCACTTTAATTTGGGTTTTATGTATTTGATTGACCCTGTACTGCTCAGTAGCCGATTACAGAGTAAATCCGTGATCCTCTAAGCATGTTTGAGAGAGCACACAAGCGACAAATGGATGACGTTTTGAGTGATGCCTATTCCATTTGAAAGATGGCACCTCATATCTCACTCATACCAATTTTCAAGGATTTTGTAAGCACCTTATTTTTGCACCCCTGGAAGTGCTGAAAATGAAAACCCTAGCTGAAAAGACAAACCCTGAGGGGTTGAAATTTGACCTTTTGATCAAATGATAATTGGCCACCTTGCTCTATCTCAGTGGATAGGGAATCCCGACACGAGTCCAACGCAACTGAGTTTGCTGGAATCGTAATCCGGATGAAGGTTCTGTGGGCCAGTCAAACTTGAGGGAGAGCCGAAAGTTGACTTTTCCTTGAAACCCGTGCCAAGTGTTCAGCCCTATGTCATTGAATAGAGGGCTCCGATACGAGTCTAACGCAATTGAGTTTGCTCAAATCGGAGTTCGGGTGAAGGAGATATGAGCTGTCGAAGTTCCCGAGCAGCAAAACCGGAAACTGCACACGTGGCGCAGGAATTGCCCACGTGGCAGCCAACGCAACAAAATATCTCAGGGACTAAATCTTGAATATCCAAAAATCTCAAGGACTAAACAAAAATTCGTACGGGGCAATCCGTAGATATCCAAAAGTGTCAAATCGGTCGAATCGGTCAAGTCGAAGGGCAAATCCGTAATTTCTTGATTTGTATCCGGTCAAATATGCCGGATACACATACCCTTGTGTATATCCTGACTCCAATACCGGATACGAGAAGATTTTCGCTCGAGATTCTTGCCGATCACTCGACAAATTCGCGGCGGCATTAATTTTCTGAATGATTATGTTTTGTATCCGGCATTGAAGACCGGATACAAAGAAGCGTCTATGTAACCAGCCATGAAGGCCGGATAAGGAGAGCACTTAGTGTATCCGGCCTGAGTTGCCGGATACATTAAGTTGCCTATAAAAAGGAAACAACAGCCTGATTTCAGGGGTTGGCTTCATTTTTGTTGTTCTCCCCTCTTTTGCCCCTTGGCACCTGCTCCGAAATCCCTTCCTTTTCACCCACCTTGCTCCCCCAAACCTAAGGGGACTTTGTCTAAGGTTCTCCCACTCTCTCTTCCTTTCTTCTTCCCCACTTTCCCCAAGCAAGGAGGAAGTTTGCTGCGGTGGGTGGCCAAAGGAAGAGCTCCAACCACCTCATTTGCCTTAAGGAGGCTCAAATACATCTCTTCTGGGTTTGTAAACCCTATGGTAATGTTTCCTATAACGTTTTATACAACATAAGTCAAAATGGGCATGTTTCAAGCATGTTGATTGTTCTCTCTTCTTAGCATGTTGTTTCCTTCTATTCCTAGCATAAGTAGTGTTCTTTTCCCACCATTCCCCTCTCCATGTTGAATGTGGGAACTCCCGTGGTAAGGGGAGTATGCGTACAGCTCCAAGGGAGGAAGAGGTCTCATTTCACGTTTGTTTTCATGGCCTTTAGCGCATTACTTGGTTACCGGTTCATCTCATTTGACTAGGGAGCATATTCCCTTTAACTTAGACTCTAATGTAACCCCTATGTAACCCCCCTATTCCCTTATGTAGACACTTTTTTAGCTAGGCGTGATTCGGTCTTGCATGGCTGTGGTTTGAGTAGCATGTGATGCATTGGTTTCTTTTTTTTTACTTTCGTGTACATGAGCATTGTTGTGACCATGCATGTTGGGTTGCCGTTTGTGGCCGTGAACAACCGGAACAGAGGCACATGACCTATGTTCCTTTGCTGGTTTCTGCCCAAGGGAATGATCAAAGGGGGAAGCCCCCTCCATTTTCCCCTTTGTCCTTGTTAAGGAACCCCGAAGAGTGACCAAGATGAGGTGATTCCTCATCACCCGAACCAATGTGGGCTCACACAGGAGCCCACACAACCCCTGAAACACCCTAGAGGACCCAGGAACCCAACCCCAATGCAAAAATCCGGAAAAAGGCTTCTCTAGGTTGATCCGGCAACTCAGGCCGGATCAACAGACACCCATGTGTAGCCGGCTAAAGATGCCGGATACACAGAGAATTGTGTGTAACCGGCATCTCAGGCCGGCTACACTGCCAGAATGTTATTTTTGCCATTTTTGGTGATCTTGTGATGATTTTTTATGTGTTTGATCGATCCGGATGAACCAGAAGGGTTTCCGGGTCACCTGGAAACCCAAGATGGGCCATGGACCGATCCGGTCCAAATTGATTTCCAGTGGGCCTTCCAACGGGGCCCACCAAGCCCGACAAACGCATTTTGCTAAATAAGATAATTAAACGAATTGAGTGGGCCAGACCCTTTGAGGCCCACCAAAGCCCAACTGGGGCAACATGCATGCTTAGATTTAGGCTTGGTTTGGCCGAGACCACGGGTAGGGCCGATCGGGCCCGCTAAAGCCCATTAGATCGAACCAATTTCAGGGTTTCCAAACCCTAACTCAAGAAGCCGTGGGCCTTCGAGCCCAAGCCTAGGTTACGGGCCCCAAGCCCATTCCTAGCCCAAATTGGAGAATTTAAATCAAGATAGCTTAAATCATTTGGCATCCCTTGTGAAGCCCACCTAGGGGCCCACAGACCAATCCAGGCCTACTTTGGCATGAAAATCAACTTAAATAATCAAACTTGAATTTCAAATAAAATCAATTCATTTGAACCAAAGCCCAAAGGGCCTCTCAGGCTAGACTGAGGCCCACAAGGGACACGTGGGCTCAACCAAGCTCACCAAGGAATGCGTGGGCCTTCCAACGGGGCCCACCCAATCAGACTCACTTCATTCAATAATAAGAAGATAAAATCAAGTAAAGGGACCCACACCACTTTGGCGGTCCCGCCAGACTTAACCAAATTGAATGCGGGATTAGGAATCGGGTGAGTGAGAGACCAACTGAGTTGACTCAAACCAGGGAAACTTATGGGACCCGTCACTTGATGGGGTGGACTGGGGTGTCTACAGACTTCCCCAGACCGCAACCGAGAACCTGCTTAGAATCTCAAGCCGCAGACCAAGCCTTAATAGAAGAACTTAGGCACCCAGGTGTCTGCCTGCACCCCATCAGGCAGTGGCGACTCCAAACAAATCCCGAGGCACACATCGTTCTACGTGCGCCTCGTCGTGCGACCGAAATCGGGTACGCACAGATTTATATAGAGCCAATCTCCACGAGTAGGCTTTCAAAGTTGGCTACTCACCGCTTTTACTATTTTACAACATCAATTTTGAGCAAGTGCATTTTCTTTGATTTCAGTCGCATTTAATTGAAATTTTCATTGAATCTTCTAATTTATAAAGGCTTTCAAATGGATTTGGTTTCACTCAGTTTGAGTTTTCCCAGTTCAAATGGTTTAACCTTGAGTTGATTTTTCCAGATTTGTTTTAGTTTGCTATTCTTCAAGTTTTACTTTGATTTTTAATTCATCATGAAGTTCTAGAAGTGGGATATCCATAGAGAGAATCTTGGATTTATTGGACTACTCATATGGAGGAATCACACATATAAAAGGAAAATTATATTTTGGCTAGTGATGAAAAATCAATGACTTTTCATAAAACTTCTGTTTTTAGAAGCGTTAGGGAATTTTGAGGCTAGTAAAAACCTATTTTTGGTATTAAATTCTGTGCTTTTCCACTATTTGAGTTTCTTTTGTGCAAAGGTATAAAAAAGAAAAAACACAATAAAGTGAGCTAGCCCCTATCCTCCAGCTGCTCCTGAATCCACGTTGCCTGAGCCGCAACCAGTCCTTGAGCCCCCTCTGAATCTGGGTTGCTCAAGAAAGCTATGACCTCATCTAAGAGGGCCCGCCTAGCAGTCATATTCCTAAGTTTGGCAAAGGCTCCTCATGTCTCAAGCGAGCCGTTCGAACCTCAAAGCGGTGAGCCTGCGTTGCTCCTTAAGCTGCCTCTCCAGATCAGTGTAGCGAAGTCTAAGCTCCTTGGCCTCTCGTAACCATATATGTTGAAGTCGCTTGTGGGATGCTGACTCAGACTCCAGGATGTCCTCATAAGTAGGAGCAGGAACTGCAGGAGGATCCTCTGGTACTGTGAGACATGGAAAAATCACCGGGGAAACACCCCTCCGTCAACACACGAGCTCAACAAAATATGTGAGAGTCGCCACCATTCAAGTTTAGGGTGTGAATGGACACCAAAGGAAAAAATAAGCAAAAAAGAGCTACAAAGGCAAATATTAGGGTAAAAATAACCGTACTTGAAAATAAAATCCAGAGATGGGTAAGGAGATTAGATTATGAATGGGGGAAGGTGTTAGGCACCCCCATTCACCCACACAAGGTGGTTGCCAAGTGTTGTTCATGCTAAAAAGTAAGAAAGCTTGCTAAAATCATTAAAAACCTTGAGAAAAGATTAATCAAATGTGTGATATCTTCACATGAGAAATCCAAATGGATTCCAGATCCTCCTTTATGTCAATATCACTTCTGGGATATCACCAATAAATAGAAATCAAAGTAAAAATTGCATAAAGCCAAGTTGAGTCAAATCCGGGAAATTCGGTAAAAGATAATGCCATTTGTCTTGAAATCATTCAAATCTAATTTTAAATTGAATCAAACCAAATCCATTTGAAAGATTATGGTAAATAAGAGACTTATGCAAAATTTCAATTAAATCCGGTTGAAATCCTAGGAGTTATGCTTCTTTTAAAATTACTGCTGAAGATAATTAAAAGTGACAAGTAGGCAAGTTTGGAAAATCATCTAGAAAAATCAGCTCCATATAAATCCATGAAATTTGGTGTGAATGAAGTGTGTATGGCCATCTTTCAAATAAAACTAGCCTCATACAAAAATTCTTTCGGATGTCCCTTGGGTGGCCTCCCGAACAGGCCGCGAGGATCACAGATTAACCCAGAAAAGTGTTGTTGAGCAGTTCTGAGTAAATCTGTTACCCATGACACAACTTAAATCAAAAAAATATGAAACCAACTGGATTTGAAAATAGACTCATAAAGGAGTGCCCAGAAATAAAAATCACTCCAATCGGATTTAAAACAAGCAGATGGCGCCATTCAAAGTGATAGGTTCAACAATTTGACCTGAACTGACCTATCAACTTTGATAGAATGCTGTCAAAAATCTGCTCCATAAAAATTGATGAAATTTGGTAGGCATAAATTAGACAGCCTTACCTTTCCCATGGCTTTGGAATCACTCCAAAATACATCCGAACGTTGAAGTTATGAGTGTCCGAAGTTGGGGTACAGCTGCTGTCCAGTTTCAGCCTTTTAAAAGAAAACCAACTCAAAACAGTGATAAAGTGTGTGTAATTCGTGCAAGATGAATCAAAATCATTTGAAAACCATTAAAAAATCATCCCAGAATTGCTTGGGGCTATTTATTTCAGATTTATCACAACGAATGCAATAAATCCGAAATAATGAGCCTATCCCGTCAAAAGCACGTGCTACGTATGTAGGTGTAAAAATCATTTCAACAACATAGCAAAGATAGCATGCATTCATATCAATCAAAATAGGGTTCTAAAACAACCTAGGGTTCCGTTACATTCTCGTTTCCCTTAGTTCTCTCTCCCCGTTTAACGGTTCTTCGAGATAATCTTGGGGTACTTTGAATATGAAACGGTTTTCATAGAATCAAAAGGCTTATTCAGAAAGGGTTCTAACACTAGGATCAATCCTCAGTCTCGTTTCACCTTGATCCCGCCTTCACGTTTTACGGCTAGGGGGAGTCTTGAGATACTTTGAGTAGAGGAAAGGTTTTCACACACACATCATAGGCCTTATTCTACAGAAAGGTAGAAGAAGAGAACTAGACCTAGAATGTAAAAACATAAAAAGTAAAGAGAGGTTTGAGGCTTACCTGGGTTCTGGAAGCAATCCGACAGCGGTTCCCTTCTTCACTCGGAGCTCTTCAATCTCCTACTTATGGCCATGTGCTTAAGGAGGAGCCTTCTATTTATAGGCAAAGGTTAGGGTTAAGGTTTGCATGATGCTAGACACAAAATAATGTCTAGAGCCCACCAACCTTAACCCTAAGGCTATTTCCGAGATTTCCACTCCTTTAATGAAGGATATGATGGTAAAAAGTGAAAACTCTCGGAAAACCCTAATTTTGAGCAAAAATCATGTATCCGACATATCAGGTCGGATACACAAGTGCCTATATGTATCCGGCATATGTTGTCGGATACATTAAGGTCTATTTGTATCTGACAACTTATGTCGGATATGAAGAAATATGCTTGTATCTGACTTGAGTTGTCGGATACAAGGAAAAATGCTTATTTTCTCAATTTTTGTGCTGGTTTCAAAGGAAATAATGATTTTTATCATTTTTCTGTGCAATTTGGGGTGTCTACAGGTACTGGGGCATGACTTTGGATCTGCTCTTTGATCCAAAAGAGATAGTCCTTCCCATGTAGCTTAGAGAAGACAGGGCCTCTCAGAAAGCATGCATAGGACCACTCCTTCATCAATCTGGCACACAGCCCCATGGTGGCTGGTGTGAGTGGTCCTAGAAAGTCGTCATATGCATCTGGGATCATAATCCCCTGTGTCTCTCCAAATTGCTTAAGGACCTTCAAAGGCAGATAAAGTACAAAAACCCTCAAGCCAACAAGTACTAGGAAGTTCCTCTCCCTAAAGTTGATCACCGTTTTGAAGCTCAGCTTATAAGTGTCAAGCCACGTCGCCTGGTCATCCTAAAGGGTACCCAAAAAGACGAACCATCCCCTCTTACCACCTTGAATAGAAGGACACCGTCGGTTGTTGATAAAAGTGAGAACATCCATATCCCAAGCAAAGTGTTAATCTATCATCTCAACCTAAGCAAGGTGGTCAAGAAACCAAAGCTGCAAAAAAAGGGAAGCATTTCAATTTAATTTCAAGAATTTCAATTTCACAAGAAAATTGTAATTAAAAAGAAAGAGGCAAATTTTTACTTGTAGAATCGGGGTACGGGCTAAGAAACTCTTCTTCTGCTAGTGGTAACAGTCGGTCAGGGCTTGGTAGATCTCTGCCAGGATCATAGGGGCTAGCCTCACATACTCCCTAACCTGACAAATGACTGAAATGATGGATAAATCCACCTCATTATCCTCCTGTGGAAAAAGTAGCTGGTTGACCACTATCAAGGTCAAAGCATTTGAAAGAGTAGAGGACTACTCTATAGGTCCACGATCTACAACAATTCAGAATTTAACAATTCGGAAACATACCCACAGAGAATTATACGAGGAAAACTGAATCCAGATCCAGGAAAAACCTCGAGTCTATCTGAGGCGACTAACCCTTCAAAATTCCACTATTGAATGAAAAGACAATTACAAAGGAGCACATACTTAACCTTTACAATTGAACTCACTCAACAGCAAACCACAGTTCGAATCCACGAACTGCAACACAGCTTGAATCCACAAGCTGCAGAACACGATCAATCCAGATCGCAAACAATCACTCACCAGTGATCCACAGTTCGAATCCACGAACTACAACACAGCTTGAATCCACAAGCTGCAGAACACGATCAATCTAGATCGCAAACAATCACTCACCAGTGATCCATAGTTCGAATCCACGAACTACAACACAGCTTGAATCCACAAGCTGCAGAACACGATCAATCCAGATCGCAACAATCACCTCAGAATCCACTGAGACGATCCAATGCAGTAGGAATCCACCTACGCATCAATCAAAGCCGATCACCAGTCCAGGCGATCACACGATCAGATGAAGTTCCGAATTGAAGAAGAATCCTCTACCTTCAATTCCAGGTGATCTATCTCAGATCTCCCCCTCACTCGATCGCCGACTCTCTAAAGAAGATTTGATCGAATCTCAAACACCTCAAGATCCGAAATCAAATTGATCCAAAGAAAAAAGTCACTTCTAAAAATTACAGCACCTCTATTTAAAGGAGAAAACTCAGATCGCGTCGAGCGCTGGTGGCGTCGTGGAGCGATCGGGGTAGACGGCTGGAAGCGAACTCAAGTCCCGCTCAGAACAAGTTGAATCAGTTAAGGGCGCGCTGCCAGCGAGCTGCTAGCGGGAGAGAACGTGGCATGTGCACAGCTGATCATATAATCTTCAATCTCGCTCTGCGCTACCAGCGGCGTGTTGGCGTCGCCTTACGACGCTAGTGCACGTACCTTTCTTTCAAAGCACTGATTCACTTATGTGCTGCCAGCGGAGTGGCAGCGGCGTTGATCTTCGCAAGTGCCTTTACAAGAAATGCTCTATTTAGAAAATCTTCCATTTCCTTGAGCTACCAGCGGCGTGGTAGCTGTGTGGCAGCACCGTCTTCTTCTTCTTTACTAAATTCACTGAATTTTCATTATTTAATTTGCACATTTTGAAGATTTATTAGAAGATATAATTTGTCAAACATTTGCCATAAAAGGAGTGTGAGTTTTCACACTTACAATCTCCCCCTTGGCAAATGCCTGACAACAACCTTAAAACAGTGTTTAATATCAAACTCAGTTAATATTGATTTCTATTTAAGAATTTTAAAACCACACTGATAAGGAGAGACACAATGATTTTAGAGAAACTAGAATTTCATTCATTCAAAAGGATATACATTGTTCCAACAGATATATACACAGTTATATACACATCCAACCAACCAACATAAAACTTCCCTTACAAATCCACAGAAAACTCCTCTACAAGCCAACTTTCAGAAACATAACAAATACACAACACATAAAGAGAAAAAAAAATAACAAGCAGCAAGCAGCAGCAACAACCCAGCAGAACCATCAACAGAAACATCAACCCCAGCAGCATCATCATCCAAAAAAACTCCCCCTTTCTGGAAGGTGGTTTGGGTTCCCAAGTCCTTGAGTAATGCTTGTATGCGTCTTGAGACCTGGAGTGCAGCCAACAGAGTTTGTGATCCATCTCCAGCTGAGTCTTCCGAATGCTTTCCAGAAAATGATCAGCTTCATTTTGCATTCGTTGCTGAGCAGCAACATCCCTTTGTACCTCACCACAGGTAAAATCAACATCCTTTGCCAGTTTCTCCAGCTTCTCTTGGGTCTCTGATTTGAACATGCTCATCATGAGCATGTGAGCCCTAACTTCAGAATTGAAAGCCTCCTGGGAGGCTTGCATGGAATGCAGTTTTTCCATAATTGCCACAGCATCAGAGCTGGACAAAGAGGACTGAGAAGAAGAGGGTTCAGAAGACACCAAACGAAAAGGATTTGCTCGTTTACTTCTGGTCAGGGTGGAGGAATCAATGGGAGGTCTGGGATGAAGGATCATTTCAGCAGGATCAGGGAGTACCCCCTGATGAATACACAGGTAAGTGATGAATATGCCAAAAGGAAGAGCAGCAGTCTTGGATTTTAAATTCCGAGACTGAAGAATCTGATGGAATATGATGGAGGGAATACAGACACTGTCTCTATTCCAGAGAGCATGAAGAAGTCTTGCTCTCGAGTGAGAAATCTCAGAATGGTGATCTGAGGGAACAAGAGAAGCACACACAAACAGATTCAAGATCCAGAGAAGATCTTGAAGAGAGCCATGAGGAAGGTAGTTGGGCTTGTTTTTGATGGAAGTAGGAGCACCCGGAACAATTAGAGAAGGAATAATAGACTCCATCGGAGGATCAGTATGAGAATCAAGAAAGTTAAAGGAAGGAGAATCAACAAGGGGCAGTTCGAGAAGAGAGGAGATAAGCTCTTTCGAGAAGTCAAAAGAGATACCCCTGATATAGGCTTTGACATAGCCTTGATTGGCAAGATGAAGATTGTCAAGGTTCGAATAAAATTCTCGGACCAGGTCCGGATATGCAAAACCATTGACCAAAGCAAATTTTTTCCACCCATTGTCCGAAAACAATGAGTAGAGAGGAGATTCAGAAAAAGACTCAAGCTTAATGGCCATTTCCAACAGGAGTGGCCTATGCTTGAAGAATTCATTAAAATCAGAAAAACCATTACCAATGAATGGTTCAGAGGACTGAGAAGGGGATGGGGGTCTCACTGGAGGAGAAGAGATAACAGGAGAAGACCTCACAGGAGGAGAAGATGTGGAAGGAGAATCAGTCCTCGATTTTCTCTTGAGAGGCATGGTGAAGATTTAAAAAAAATGAAAGAGAAAGAACAAACAGACAGAAACAAACAACGAACGATAAAGCCCTAATGGCAGAACAATCTACCAAACCCTAGCTTAGAATAACGAGAGAAGACTACTGAACTAGGAAGCAGAAAATGAAGAAGCAAGATGAAGAAAGTAAAAAAAATTTTACCTGAATAGTGAACAAGGTGGCGGAAAGAAGGCACGAAGGCAGAGAAAGATCACGACGCGAGGAGCGAGGTGAAAAGCAGAGAGGGTAAAAAAAAACAAAGGTAAAAAAATGAACCAGATTTCCCCTATTTATAGGGAAAAAGAATTCGCTGCCAGCGTGCATCCAGGTTCTAATAGGATGCGATTGAAATTGAAACAAAATCCATGGGATTCCCACAAAATACTTCTTGACTTCGACACACACCAACAACATCCCGCGAAGTACCGATCGGTAATTCATTGTATTCTGACATCGAAACAAGGGGATTCTGCTCATGTAGAAAGAGAGAGAGAGAGAGAGAGAGAGAGAGAGAGAGAGAGAGAGAGAGAGAGAGAGAGAGAGAGAGAATCGATCTGCGACAATGGCGAGGAGGCAAGGTGGGGCGACGGCAACTATAATGGCGAGATTAGATTTTGAGGAAAGAGTGCCCTAAATTTAAGGTGAAGGATAAAGTGCAAAAATGGGAGTAATGGTAGACGATGGAATGCCAGAGGGGAAGAAACACCGGAGGAGAAAGAAGCTTAGTTGAAGAACGAGGTCAGTGACGGCCATCAATATTTTGCCGGAAGGAAATGTCCTTTGATCAATGAGTCTCACTCCTCGAGGTGATGTGATCAATGAGTCTCACTCTCTCACCCAAAAAAAATTCAATGAGTCTCATCTCACTCCACGAGGATGACATCGAGCCCCCCACTACTCTCACTCCAGCAGTCTCCAACCACCCACCACTCTTTAAATTTAAGATGAACGATTTTTTTTGGTAGAAATTTAAGGTGAACGATAAAAGAGTATTAACATATATATATATAAATTTATTATATACGGTTTAGTTCGGTTTGGATTTCGGTACGGTTCGGTTTAACGGTTCGGTTTAACCGAAGATGCAACCCAAAACCGAACCAAACTAATTCAGTTCTGAAAATTTACAGCCAAAATTGAACCAAACAATTAATAAACCGAACCAAACCGAACTGAAGTCGGTTTGGATTGGTTTGGGTATATATATATATACAAGCAGAACAAAATACAATGTTCTATAAATACAAAATATATATACACACACACACACAATAGAGGAGTGTCCTAATACTACTCTAACTCTCTGCAAATCCTCCCCCACGGCCTCTACCTTTGACCCATCTGCGCCCAAAGACGTGAGTAACTAGAAGATTTGTTGTCTGGCTATGCATAGAACCTAACACCGATTGAGCCACAAACAAGATGTCCACAGGGACAATGACTGTAGATGGATCCACAGGATTGGCATATCCAAGGTCATTTGAATAATCCTGAGTAAGGTCCAAAATGTGTGACTCGTCCTAGGCTGAGGTAGAAATATCTAGAATCCCAGAATCATCAGTTGTAAGGGAAGAATCCACCTTGACTGGAGTAGCATCAGGAGCATCCTCTAAAGCAGCAACTGCCTCAATAGACTCCATCTCAGCATCTGCATCCATTGCCTCATTTGGAACAGTCTCTAGTACGAGAGCAGACTCTAGAATATCATCAACATTAGGGGCTGGGGTAGAAGTGGCGTCAGGTACCATCTCTGGATCTCCCTCAGGCACCTCAGCTACTTGAAGGATGAGGTGGAGTGTGGAAGCCGGATGAGGCACCAAATGCATCATCCTAAAAACAAGTGAAATTCTAGTTAGAACAGGATGAATTGATGTAAACAACTGAAATTAAAAGAGGCAAAAGAATAACCTGAACCCGTGAAGGATCTACCTGGGCTTGTGCTCTAGCTAGCTAAGCCTTAAGGTCAGCGATGAGGGCATCCCTCTCTGAAAATAGCAGCATCCCTCTTGGCCAACTGGCACTCCAGATCCACATACTGAGATCGGATCTCCCCTAGTTGTGCCTCTTGAAATAAGGAAAGGAGTTGTTAGAAATTTCAGATAAAGTTGAGAAAAAGAAACTAGATTAAAGAAGAAAATATACTGTGGTATCGTAGGATCGAATCACCACTCCTCCTTTCTCAGTGACTCCGCCTTGAATAGGCATGGCTTGCATAATGCATCCTACAGATGCTTGCTTAAACCAGGCATCATAGTCACCCTCAACTACAAGAGCCGCTCTGTCCGTCCACTCTCTAAAATGAGCAGGATCAGCAGCTCAAGAGAAAAGCGAGGAGCTGTATCTAGAGGAAGGGCGGGGATCCGGAGCTCTCCAGTATGCTGATAGAAGAAATGCTCGCCAAGGTACTAAATGCTGCCCAGTTGACCAATAGAAAACTAGTATCTCTGTTGCCTCTGGTCAAGGGCAAATGCATCCTGGACAAAGGGGTGAAGTGCAACTGCCTCCGGGATGCCCTCAAAGCGGGGAATGGATAGCTGAGAGACAAAAAAGAACATCAGATTCTTGATTGAGAAAAAGAGGGATAAAGAAGAGGAATTTAGAATATACTCACATCGGTCCTATACGTCTGATCTAGGTGAGCCTGAGTTGTCCTGGGACAACTCTTCTTAGAGTCGTGCTCAATATGACTCCACCTATGAGCCATCGGAAAGGTATCCTTTGGCATTGTAGAGGTAGGACGAAAGTGGGCAACATATACCTTGGTAAAGAACTGAAAGAAGAAAAAGAGAAGAGAGTAAGATCAAAAGAAAAAAGAAAAAAGAAAAAAAAAAGAGAAGAAGAAGGAAAAGAAGAAAAAAATAAATTCTTACCTGTAAAAAGGGCCAGAAAAATCGGCTCCCAACTCCTGCACCTTGAGATGCATAGAGGCCGCACACCACTCGACATAGCCCAGCCAAGAGAGTACCAAATACAAGTTGACCCCAGGCATGTCCTCTTTCCTGGGGTGGGGCGAATCTCCTAATAGGCCCAAGAAATGAGGATTGACTGAAGTCATGTCCTCATGACAGAAGCAAGAGCCCATCATAAAAAAAAAGATGAAATGGAATGCAACTGGAAAATCTACATGATCTGCCATCACCTAATGAAGATCTCTGTCCATAAATGCCTCTTTCAGCCAAGTCAACGATAGCCTAGAAAATTTGCTGGCGTCACAAGCATCTATGGGCACCTCCTCGTAGCCCAAAAGAGCAACAATATTAGCATCAGAAGGCTTGACTAGCTCCGGGATGACAACTCCAGTCATCCTATTCCCGGTAATGATGGCAAAAACTGATGGTCTGATCCCAATCTCAATATTTGGTAGATGGAAGCTCAATGTCTTCGGGAAGAATCTCTCTATCATCACAGTGATTAGAGGCCAATCCAAGCGAACGCTAGTGATGGTGATGAAGTATCCAAATCTGAACTGGCCTAACTCACGGCACCACACTCCAGAACATCTCGTGATCAGATCGATGAAGCAGGCCCAACTCTCGTGGAAATGGGACTATTGATAGGGCAAAGGAACATCCACTCGAATACAGGCTAAGGGATGAGTCCTCAAACCATGTTGAGGGATGTGTTCCTGATCTGCCCAGCAATCACCTCGAGAATAACAATCTGGCTCTGGGGCTCTGCTTTCCCATGGCCTTTGCTTCGCCCCTGCCTCGGCCTCAACCCTCGACCACAAGCTAAGAAGACAAGTTGAAAAGGGTCAAGGTGAATGATATGAAGAAAGGAACTTATTTTTTAGAAGGATGAGGATGTACCTCTAGGGTCACCTCACGTGAACCCTTAGAAGGACCAAAATCTGAAGAGCTGGAGGAAGAAGGATCAGGGTTCGGCCTGGCCCTTGAAAGGGAGGCCACCTCAGCTGGATCCCTTCGAACCCCTAAAAGAAGAAGGCTCATCTACAAGATCCCTCAAGGTTGAATGAATGCGCGCCATTTGCGAGCTCGTAATCAAGGAGATGTTTCATTATTTTGTGTATTTTTCCATTAAATAAAAAAATAATAATAATCTTTAATTTTTGTTGTTTTTGTTTCTTCATTTTAATTGAGTTTATTTTGTTGTAGGAAAGTAGGGAATAAAGAAATTGAAGCTCATAAGTGTATATATATACACTTAGTTAAATAAGTAAAATTGGAATTTATAAGTGTATCCACACACTTATAAGAATGAAGAAATCCTAATGTGCTTATTGCATGAAAAAGAAAAACGAGAATGGAAGGAAACATCTGAGAAGTCTCCAACCAAATCAAGTGTTTTCATTGAAATTTTTCTCCTATTCTTAATGAAGATATTTAGAGAAGCTTATCTTCATGTTTAATTTCTTTTCATAAAAAAATAATATATATATATATATATATAAAGCAAATTTCTTATATATCCTTCTTATGCTAAAAGAAAAAAATGATGAAGTAAATTTTCCAAAGAGTTCTTGGTTTATTCCATAATTTTAGAAATCTAATTTGACTGTAGATTGTCTAAATCCCCTAACTAGTAAATTTGTTTTATTTCAGGCCTACAGTGGGAGTTAGCAAAGGAACAATCAGTACTAATAGACAAATTCAGAATTTAAGATTTGTTATGCTAGACAGAATAGTTCAGTATTACTGAGACAAGCCCTATAAATGTTCAACTCAAGCCTATGTTTTCAAAACAGATGGAGTGGGATCATTAACATGGCAACATCTCAAGATCAAATTCAAGTAGGCAAAGCAAACAGTTAGTAAAAAAGCTAATGATAGCAAGAAAAAAAAAAGTAAAAGCAAAGCATTGATTTGACACATTCAAGCAATAACTATTCAACATTCAAGACAGAATGCCAGGGTAGGTTGAAATCATAGCAAAAATAATTGAGTGAGAGCATAAATCTGATATGCTCAAGTGTTGAAATTGTGGGTTTTCAATACCCAAATCAAATGAGTTCAAGTTCTACAAATCAGAACATTTGGGCATCTATGGATCATAACAGTGGTATCCAAGGAGAACTCTGCAGAAATTGGTTTCATTCGAACCTAAATACTAAAATTCTAAAGTTGATCATAAGCAAATCAGACGTAATTACACAAGAGCATTTAAGGCAGAAGTCTAAAGCAATAAAAAAAATCAGAGTTTAATTGTCTCAAGAGCAAAATCCTAAGGCAATCAGCAGGTTATTTCCTTTAGACAAATGGCAAGTAAAATGTAAAAATTAGAGCTAGGGTTTCTTCACTCAGGAACAAAGAATCAAATTCGTTCATGCAAGATAGCAATTGCAAAGTGAAATCATGTATTCAAGTGAAACATACAAGGAAGCAATGCCAGAAAATAGGAGGTGATGTTCGGCATACCTATTTCTATCAAGGAATGGGGGTTTCACCAGAAAAATCAAGTCTTTGCCTCACCAGAGCTCCAAGTGTAAGTTGCTTGAGAGTTGATTAGTGTCCAGAGAAGGCCCTCAATCACTGGAGAAGGTGTAGGAACCTCATTTTTGCGCTCCCAGAAGAGCTGGAAATTCAAAACCCTAGATAGAAAGTCAAACCCCAAGGGGTGAAAAGTTGACTTTTTGATCAAATAATAATTAGACACCTTGCTTTATCTCATTGGATAAAGAATCCCGACACGGTTCCAACGCAACTGAGTTTGCTGGAATCGGAGTTCGGATGAAGGATCTATGAGCTAGTCAAACTTTAGAGGGAGCCGAAAGTTGACTTTTGGCTGAACCCCAAACCAGGTGCTTAACCCTATGTCATTGGATAGAGGGCTCCGATACGGTTCTAACGCAACTGAGTTTGCCCAAATCGGAGTCCGGATGAAGAAGATATGAGCTGTTGAAGTTTCCAAGCAGCAAAACCCATAAAATTGCACACATGGCAAAAGAACTGCACATTTGGCAACAAACTCAGCAAAATATCTCAGGGGGCAATCTTAAAAATCAAAAACTTGCTAAATATCTCAAGGACTAAACCAAAATTCGCAAGGGCAATCTGTAGATATCTAAAAGTGTCAAATCAGTCGAATCAGTCAAGTCGAGGGGCAAATATGTAATTTTTTTTATTTATATCCAATCAAATATGTCGGATACACATACTTTTGTGTGTATCCGACACTATTCATCAGATACAAAGGATACGCCGTACGATATATGCCAATTCATTGACGGATTCGCGCAAAAGAATTAATTTTTTGTAATAATTGTGTTTGTATCCGATACAAAGTATCGGATACAAAGGGAAAGCAATGTATCCGACCAAACAAGTCGGATACACTTGATATTTAGTGTATCCGACCTGATTGGTCGGATACATTAAGAAAACACTATAAATAAGGCCAGCAACCCCCTGGCCAAGTTTTGCTGGCCTTGTCTCTTTCTCCACCTCCTTCCCCCACTTAAACCCTCTCTTCCTTGGCCTTCCTTGCCTCCACCACCTCCCTAGGCCACCCCAAGTTACTTCCAACCCCTCCCTTCCTTCTTCCTCTTCAAGTACACCCCACCAAAAGAAAGTGCACTTGCTGTAGCTGCTGGAGAGGAAGCCTCCAGCCACTGTTCAACCTCCAGGAGGTGTCTTCATCTTGCTTAAAGGTTTAAGAACCACCAAGTAAGGTTCCTCAACACCTTGTACTTCACATATATTAAAACCAGAAATTTTCAAAGGCTTTTCCAAGCTTGTCCTCCTCTTTTGCATGAACTCATTTCCATGACATTTTAAGCATGTATTTGCTCTATTTTTCAAGTCATGAAAATCACTAAAAGTAAGAGGTCCACGTAGGGTTTTCTTGGGAGTACTAGAGCTTAGTTTTTACGCATTTTTCGGTGCTCACTATGTTGTTGTTTTAGCCTTCTTCAAGGCATTTCTAAGAGGAGCTTGTTCCTCTTTCACTTCATCCAATGTACCCCTATAACAGCCCCTCCCCCCCCCCCCCCCCCCCCCCCCCCCCATTTCCCTTCTTGTTTCTTCTCTTTTCTCACCTCTTCTTGCATTTGTTTTCTGGGTATTTTGCTGCTGGCCCTAGCCTTGCTCTGGTGCCCTTTTCTTTTGTTTGTTGTTGCTTGCTTGCTTGCTATTGTTATTGGGTATGAATGCATTTTTTCTTCCCCCTTGAACTTGCTGTTTTTTTTATGTATCAATGCATGCTCTCTATGCCCTAAGGTTATTATGCTGCCGTGTGGAGTGGTTTGCATGCTCCCTCACCCCCTATCTTCTTAGTTTGCTGTTCTATTTCTTTTGGTGAACCAAGGTGCACCTCGGCAAGCTGCTGTCGTGCACCCCAACCCCCTGTCATTAACCCATGTAAGCTGCTGCTGGGGACAGCAGTAAACCCCCATTGTTTGCTGCTGTCCCAGCAGGTTGGAAAGCATAAAACCATCCCTAAGACTAGCTGCTGTAGCACCTACCAGCAAGCCCTCATCTTCATGAAAGCATGCCCCCCTTTCCCCTTTGTTCATTGTCTAGAGACCTTCACATGCTCCCCTCCCCAGGTGCCATATATGAATGTTGTCATGCTCCCCTCACCTCCTACACCACCTCCATGTTGTGGCATGTAGGGGCCGCTGTTGGTAACAACAGCAGTCCCAGTCCTTGCCTTCCATTTAACACCCTTCCCCATGCCTAAAACCCCCACCACAGTGGCTATCTCGGCTACCCTGCAGCATCTTCTTTTACGTTTTTTTTCTTTCTATCTCTTTCTTTCTTCACTTCTTGCATGCATAAACATGTTAGTTGGCATGCTTAGTTAGTTTGCTGTCATTGGGTAGGAATGCAGGCTTCCCATCCCCCAATGTCCATGAATTTCCAGCCCCCTATTACATGCTAAATCCCCCACTTATTTGATGCTGTAACTTTACCTACAGCAGGTTCTTTTTAATATGACCCCTTGATGGTGCATGCATGATGCATGTTTGTTTTATTGGTTCATTGTGAATGTGTGCCCTGTGTTTATTTGTTGTTTTGGTGGGGTAACAAGCATGCTCCCTGTACCCCCACAATACTCTTTACCATGACCATGGGAGTTGCGGCTGGGGACAGCAACAAACTCTTGCTATTTGCTGCAGCCACCAGCAGGTTTACCCCGCCCCCCCCCCCCCCCTCCACGTATCTATTTTGCCCATCCCACTGCTATGGTTTTGTGTGTGCATTAACCTGCTCCCCCAACCCCCTTATGTGACATCCTGGCTATCTGGGCAGGTGAATGGGTAATCTCCCTGGCAAGCTGACAGATGAATGGATAATCTCCCTGGGTGAGCTACCAGGCGAGGATGTGTTTATGGTTGGGATCCCACAATGCTCGAGGATGCTATAAGTAGTCTTAAGACCCCCAAATAAGCAAGAGGCCTTTTAAGGCATAACACGTGACTAAATCCCATTGGAACCCTGGAGTTAAGCGTGCTCGAGTGAGAGCAGTGCTAGGATGGGTGACCACTGGGACGTTTTCTCGTGTTATCCTTGAGAACAAATCCGTGAGGGCCCGTGGGCCCAGAGCGGACAATATTTTTCTAGGTATGGGTTTGGGCGTTACAAATACTATCAGAGCCTGCCCCGACCAGAAAGTGTGGGGGTTCTGCCCAACGCGAGAACGCGTTGTCCCAAGATGGGGGATTATGTGACATCTTGGCTATCTGGGCAGGTGAATGGGTAATCTCCCTGGAATGGAAAGTTGACAGGCGAATGGATAATCTCCCTGGGCGAGCTACCAGGCGAGGATGTGCATATGGTTGGGATCCCGCAATGCTCGGGGATGCTATAAGTAGTCTTAAGACCCCCAAATAAGCAAGAGGCCTTTTAAGGCATAACACGGGACTAAATCCCATTAGAACCCTGAAGTTAAGCGTGCTCGGGTGAGAGCAGTGCTAGGATGGGTGACCACTGGGAAGTTTTCTCGTGTTATCCTTGAGAACAAATCCGTAAGGGCCCATGGGCCCAGAGCGGATAATATCTTGCTGGGTATGGGTTTGGGGCGTTACACCTTACCACTTGCTGTATTTGTATATGCATATGAGCATGTTCCTGCTCCCCTTTAACATGCTGATGTGGCTCACCAAAGCTGCTGCTGGAGACAGTAGCAGCGCCCCCATTCCCTTTGTAGTGACCTATGTAGGTTGCTGCTAGGAACAGCAGTAGACCTTGGTGTTACTGCTGTCCCCGGCAGGATCTCCAACACCGTGCAGCCCCCAATGAGCATGATACCCTTTCCTACTTCATTTTTTGCTGTTTGAGTCCCCCAAGATCCAATTGAGTTTCTGCTGGGAACAGCAGCAAACCCTTACTGTTTGCTGCTGCCCCAGCAGGCTTGGAAGCCCCATGACCACCCCCAAGCCTCAACCCATGGAGCCCTAAGCATGTATGTAATCCTTCCTTGCAACCCCCCTGCATCCTTGCTAGTTCAATATGTTTTAACCCTCTAAATGTTAACTGCTGTTCCCATTTTATTATTGCTGTTCTATTGGTGTCAAAGCATGTGTGCATATGTTAGAACAGTGGGGCACAAGGCCTTGAAGTTACTTTGCTTTTGTTCATTCGGTTGGTAGCTTGGAAGTACCCAGGCAGGGGTGCCAAGACCCCTACCTCTCTACTGTATATTGCTGAGAAAAGTGAGGTGGCAGCAACCATACTTCCCCCTTTCCCACATGACTTGTAGAGAAACCCCCTAGGAAGCCCATAGAGCCACCCCACTTGCGAAATCCCCAAAGAATGCTATTTTGTGTGTTCTTTGATTGTAAATGCATGAGAAGGTTATTTTTGAGTCAACCAAGCGAACCAACAGGCAACATGGGACATGGGCCGCCGGTCCAACTCGGAACAATTAGTGGGCCTTCCAACGGGGCCCACCAAGCCCAATAACCCTTGGTGCATGCAAATAAGCAAGTTAAAGCAAAATTAACTGATCAACCCGGACGGGCCAGACCCAATGCGACCTACCCGAAGGGCCGAGCCAGACTTGTGGAGTGATATTTGAATTGTATGGTTTGGCCGAGACCCAGGGCTAGGGCCTATCGACCCGCCAAAGCCCACCAACCGAACCAAGGAAGGGTGCAAACCCTAAACCTCAAAGAACTTGGGCTTTCAAGCCCAAATTTGGACTACGGGCCCCAAGCCCAATGTCCAACTCACCTTGGCAAATTTAAGTGAGGATAATCTTAAAACCTTTTGGCAACCATCATAGGGGCCCACCCAAGGGCCCGCAAACCAATGTAGACCCACCTTTTGCATGAAAATCACTTAAACCCCAACTTGAACAGATAATTAAAATCAATTCATTTAACTTAAGCCCAAAGGGCCTCCTAGGACTAGACAGAGGCCCACAAAGGGTACATGGGCTTGACTAAGCCCACCAAGGACACCGTGGACCTTCCAATGAGTCCTACCCAATCAGTCTCAGATCACCTAATTAAGCAAGATAAAAGCCATTAAAGGGACCCACACCACTCAGGTGATCCCACCGGACTTAATCAAATGGCATGCTTGATTAGGAATCGGGTGAGAACCAAAGTAAGTTGATTCAAACCAGGGAACCCTTGAGACCTGTCATCCGATGAGGTGGTCTGGGGTGTCTACGGACTTCCCCAGACCGTAACCGAGACCTTTCTCAGAATCTCAAGCCACAGACCAGTCCAATAGACAAGATTAGGCACCCAGGTGTCCGCCTGCACCCCATCAGGCGGTGGCGACTCCAAATTACCGTTTTACCCTCTGGAGGCACCCACGCAGAATCCGTGCGCCCCGCAGTACGACCACGCGCACAGAAGGTTGTGCATAACCAAAGGTCAAGAACATTGCTGCAGCAATCAGAGGTGATTAAGCGCTAAAGGCAATGTCACTAGTGTAGTTCGCTGGAGATTGAAGTCGCCCGAAGGAGAGTAGTCACCGGAGATGCTACCATCGCTAGAGAAGGAAGATGTTGCCAAAAAAGAATGGGTGAAGATCGTAGAAGAGACGCGGTCATGAGAGAAAACAGGGTCAGAAGCTTCAATGTGAGTTTAGGTAGATGAAAGGGCTTTTTGCGTTCGCATTTATAAAGGCCCTAGAAAACCGGACATTGCATATGGACGAGCATCACCCGTATGCATATTACGGATGGAACAAAACCGAATTGTAATTACGGACAACCATTAAAAAATAATTTTTTATAATTTTCTCATATTTCTATCAATGGGATTAATGCCCATATTAGTTATAAAATGCAAGGATTCCCATTTTACTCATTTTCGTTTTAAAATTTTGCTCAAATCTCACTCCATAGCCACGAGAGCTCTGTGAGATTTGAGAGGAGGATTTGCCCCTTAAAGTTATGGATTTTTAGTAAATCCTTAAAACAATTTCTTTCTTTTCAAAATTACACTTGATCCTTGCAAATTATGATTAATTTGACAAAATCTCAGAAAGTGCAATGTGCAGGTCTTTTTACTCTTCGCTGTTAATTGGTTCCAATTCCAGCAAAGATGGGGCAGTTGTAGACACCCCAAATTGCACTAAAATATGAGGAAATAATAAAAATATATTCAAAATATATTAATTAAGGTTTGACATGGGTTCAAAACCTTAAAATCACTTAAAATGTGCTGCCAATACTTACTATATGGTTTTAAAAATATTTGTTTTGTTCGTATATACTATACGGATGCGTTCGTATATACCATACGGATGGACTCACGCTTTACCTATGAGCGCAAGTGACTACCACATGTTGACCGAAGGCTTTGGCCGTTAGGCCATGTTGGCAATGCACATGGGAGTGTAACTGAATCTTATCCATAGTCATTGTGTGCAGATTGCCTTATTTGTGCTATGTCCCTATGTATCATATGGTTTGAGCAAAATCGTATGATATATACGGGCACAGCCATTTTGATCATTTTTATAAAGGCTCGAGATTTGAGCCTTATTTACTCTTTGTACCTATCTCTGGGAGACTCGATCTACCTAATTTATCCACTGAAACTTGTAGATTCATTTCAATTCATGCCTTAGGCTTGAATTGGAAGAATCTAGAAGGGTATTTTGGCCTACCCTTGAGACTTTCCCACCCTTGGTCTTGCCTATAAATAGAAGGCCTATCCTCTAGCAAATGACTGATAATCTGAAGTTTGAAGAGCTATTGAAGAAGAAGGGAACCTTTGCCCAATTCTCTATTCAAGCACTTAAGCAACC
The DNA here is from genome assembly GCA_947561395.2 of Buxus sempervirens. Classification (NCBI taxonomy): domain Eukaryota; kingdom Viridiplantae; phylum Streptophyta; class Magnoliopsida; order Buxales; family Buxaceae; genus Buxus; species Buxus sempervirens. The sequence continues at coordinate 9,130,781 of OX387186.1, forward strand.
AAGGTAAGATTCTAAGTCTTCTCTCTTCATTTTTATTCCAATTCAGGCACTCTCTCCTCTTCTACCTTTTTGTAGATAAGGCCTCCTATGCATTTGAAACCTCAAACCATGCTTAGAGTATCTTAAGCACCTTCTTTAGCCATAAAACGTGAAGAGAGAAGACTTCATGGTCTAATCTCTCTTATTTGAGCAAATTTTCACTAATTTGGGTAGATTTGGCTCTTCCTCTCCAAAAATGAGAGATCTGAGCCAAATCCATGCCCTAAATGTTTCTAGATGATTTTTCAACTCATTTCTAGTGATTTCAATTCAGATCTAATTGATCAAGCACTCACACACTTGGTTTTGTCTTGATTTTACCTAAAATTTTCAGATCTAGACAGAACCTGTACCTTGTCTTGAATCATTCATAACTTCGTCATATGAATGAATTTTTGAATGATTCTAGAGACATGTAATAGGTGAAGATGCCTAGTTTACTCGTGTAAAATTTCAGCAATTTATATAAAGCCGATTTTTCAAACCATTTGATTAAAATTAACAAGTCAGATCAGATTAGATTGCTGAACTTGTTACTTCGATTAAGCACCAAAGGCTCATTTCAACTCTGATTTGAGCAATTTCAATTTCTGAGTCTTTCTTTATGAATTTACTTCCAAATCCAATTAATTTCAAGAGTTTTCACTTTAATTTGGGTTTTATGTGTTTGATTGACCCTATATTTCTCAGTAGCAGATTACAGAGTCAATCTGTGATCCTCTAAGCATGTTTGAGAGAATACACAAGCCACAAATGGATGAGGTTTTGAGTGAGGCCTATTCCATATGAAAGATGGCATCTCATACCTCAATCATACCATTCAAGGATTTATATGGAGCCAATATCCATGAATAGGCTTTCAAAGTTGGCTACTCACTGCTATTACTATTTTACAACAACTTTGAACAAGTGTATTTTCTTTGATTTCAATCAAATTTAATTGAAATTTTCACTAAATCTTATACTTCATAAAGGCTTTCAAATGGCTTTGGTTTCACTCAATTTGAGTTTGAATTGAATGACTCATGATTTGTTGTGTTTTCCAAGTTCAAATGGTTTAACCTTGAGTTGATTTTTCCATATTTGTTTTAGTTTGCTATTCTTCAAGTTTTACTTTGATTTTTCATTGATCATGAAGTCCTAGAAGTGATATATCCATAGAGAGAGTACAGGATTTATTGGACTACTCATATGGAGGAATCACACATGTATTTACTATTTTACATGTTACTTTTGAGTGATTTTTGTTTACAAGCAATTGTTAAGCATGAATAGCATATGGCAACCACTTTGTGTGGATGAGTAAGGGTGCTTAACACCTTCCCCTACTCTTAACCTAACCCCATTATCCAATCTCTGGAATAGACTATGAATTAGTGCTACTTGAGCTTTATTTTTACTTTTTATGCTCACGTCGGTGTCCATTCACACCTTAAATTGAATGGTGGCGACTCCATAATTTTGTGAATTCCGTGTGATTGATTAGGAGATCACATAGGTGATTTTTCCATGTCTCACAATATCCATAGCAAAAGTATTATTTCAGTTCTTATTGATGAGTTGGCATTTTGAATCTCTATCAGTTATGCCACATCAGCAATTGCACGTGGGCTGTAACTGAATTTGATCCGAACTTATATTTTAGTCATTTATATATTTTCATTTGACCGAAATTGTATTGCAGCTATAAGAAGTTTTATTTGTAGCCGACCTGAGTTTTCCATCATGAAGAATTTAATTCAATTTGAAAGTTCCTGCGAGTTTTCTCTTATTTACTTTTAAACCTCTCTCTGGGAAGCTTGAATTCTCCAAATTAACCTCCGAAATTGGTCAAATTCCCCCCAATTCATGCTTTAGGCTTGAATTGGAAGGATCTAGACACACTTTTTACTCTTGGGACTTTCTTGCCCCTCTTCTTGCCTATAAATAGAGGGTCTCCCCTCTAGTAAAAAGGGCTGGAAAATTGGAGATCTAGAGTTCTTGAAGATGAAGGGAAACCCTGCCCAATTCTTTACTGAAACTTCTCAAGCATCCAAGGTAATTCTCTAGCTTTATCTCTTTATTTTTATTTAAATTCAAGCACTTTCTTCTTCTACCTTTCTATAGTGTAAGGCCTTGAGTATGATTGCAACCCCAAACCTTGCTTAAAATACCTTAAGCCACCTCTCTAGTCCTAAAAAATGAAGAGAGAGCTAAGGAAAACAAGTTATGGGATGGATCCTTAGATCTAGAACCTATTTTATGAGATATGTGAATGTTTTGTTCATAATTGTGTATAATTATTGTTTGTGTGTGATTTTGTTTTAATTTTGGAAAAATTACATAGATCTATGCTGTTTGATAGCATAGGATCTCAATTCTCTCCTCAAATGTGGTTTTCTACACACTTTATGCACATAATCACTCGTTTTCTTTGATTTAGGCATATATCTTAGATTTACTTTGCTCAATATGGTAGATCTGAGATCAGAAGCCTTAGATCAACATCTTAGGACTTTTTATTTGATATTACTTGGTTTTAATCTTTTGGAGAAAACCTCATGGTCTAATCTCTATCAATTTAAGCAAATCTTAACAAACATGGGCAGATTTGGCTCTCACTCTCCAAATAATGAGAGGTCTGGGCCAAATCCATGCCTTAAATGTTTTTGGACTATTTTCAAGTCATTCTAAGTGTTTTCAAATCAGACATAGTGGATCAAGTGCACACATCTGTAGCGCCCCAAACCCGGGTCAATGCAAAACCGGCACCTAACCCGAATCCGAAGTGCTACTGGGCCTATAAATACATCATCAAAATACCATACCAAAATAAATCATTTAATAATGAACATCATGAACATCAGAGTGCGTAATCAACATAGTGTGGAAGTGTATTGTCTATAATCACCACAAAAATGCTAAAGTATGAAATACCATCCAAATCAATAGATCAAGTTTGGAATGATCAAAGGGTTCTAAACTTTCAATCTCGGTACATCAAGTCCATAAAATAAAATAAACAAATAATTAATCAAGCTTTTCATCTCCCAAAAACAACCTCAATACTACTTAGGGTAATAGTAGTCCTCCGGATGAAAATCTGTAATCTCGCCTTGAGTATCGAAACTCAAGTCCCCCTCTCGCATATTAGCTGAAAAACCAAACAAAAACAAGACGGAGTGAAATACAAATATCTCAGTAAGTAACATGATGCATGATAAAAATAATTTACATATATAAAGTAATCAGTTGTTCATGCTTGATAAAGATACGATTAAACCGATTACATTTTCATCAAATAATAACAGCCAAAGAAAGATAATTCAGCATTTATTAATTTCAAAGATCATGTATTTGGCATAACAATGAAATGTAACAAAATCCAGAATAAACCAACATATATCATTCCATCCTTTATTTGTAGTAAACAGGGTAAACAAATCCAATCAAATGCGATAAAGTATACACAAATACTCATGTGCCATTGTAGGACTCGTGAAGACAGATAAGTCTTTTAGAAGATACTCTTCAATGCTATGCCACCATGCATCTTATGGGTGAAGCTACTAGGACCCTCAAACCCGAGTCTTATTTTGACGATAAGAGGCGTAGTCATTGACTTATTGCGCACAAAACTCACCGAGTTTGGCATGAACCACCAGCATGCAGCCCCTGAATCAATACATGGAGATGGCTGCTGATCTACATGTATAGGGTACTCACCAGCTAGGCTCGAAAAGAGACCCTATAGACATGAGACCTCCCAAATCAAACTAACTTACAAAGGAAGCGCGAATGCAAATGGGAGTGATCAACCCAAAATAAATACCCCTTCGCTATCTAGCTTATTCTATGGATCCATATACAGCTATGCCCACTAAACACTAACAACATAAAGGACTCAACTGGTATACATATAAGATAATAGTGCCTAGTGGCATATAAGATTCTGTCACTTAAATTTTTACCAAAGTCAAAATCAGCAAAGTGGTTTCTAGTATAAGGTCTCTTTCTATGAAAATCAGAAGTCATGATGTTTGAAAACTTATTTTCTCTAAGTGAAAGTCTCAATCAAATAGGTTTAAATGTTCAAAATCCCAAAATCCCAATTTATTTTCAAGTTAGGCAACTATCAGACCTAAATAAATCTTCAATTTGTTTATGTGGCAAAAGGATTGTTTGAACAGTTGAAAGTATCTAAAATCAGTTGGTTCAGATGTTAAAATCCATTTAAAACCATTTTGTTATGAATTAGAACTTAAATCTGTGAAAAATGAGATTTTAGTCTTGGTCACTCAGTACCGTCGCCTAGGCAACCTAGTTGGGCGACTGTATTAATTAAAACGAAATTTTTTATTTCAATGGACACTAAGGTGAGCGCCTAGGTGATCCCATAGGTGACCAATCAGATTACACGGTCTCCTAGCCCATTGCTCAGGCAATCGGTTGGGCGACCTAATTTTGTGATTTCAAAAGGCGTTCATGTGACTGCGGCTAATCAGACTATTAAAATTGTGATTCTCAACATCAAAGCAACATATACATATATAATCAACAACATTAAATCAATGCATACATATACATATGACTAAATCATGCACTACAATCAAAACACGAAGAAAAAACAAAGATCTCGACTAAACGGTGTGCAACCTACCTGTTCGATCAGTCTCCTTCGTCCTCTTTCCTCTTGGTGTTGGTGATGATCCCTCTCTCCACAACAACACAGAACTTCTTCTTAAGATGAAGAACACTACAAGAATTGACGATCTCCTCAGTCTCCCTCTCCTTTTCTCTTTCGGTCGCTCGTTTCTTCAGCTATCACAGAATACCAAACACAATACGATTAGTATCTTCTTGGGTATAAAACCCTATTTTATTCTCTCTTGATCCTGTGTATCTCACCTCTATCAACTATTACACCTCTAGCCAATCAAATCAAATAATCACCCTAATTTAATTCTTACCTCTATATTTCATGATCCAACGGTCAGATCTGCATCAATTTCCTGATCTCCTCCATCAACGTGATCACCTATATTTATAATTTAAAATCCATCAATAAAATCCATAAATAAATATAGATTATTATTTAATTTAAAATTTCTGAAAAATTTCGAGATCTTACAACATCCATGGTCTTGTCTTAATTTTCACTCAATTTTATAGATCTAGACAGAACTTGTACTCTATCTTGGATCATTCCTAACTTCATCATATGGATTAATTTTTGAATGATTCCAGAGGCATTAGAAAGGTGAGGAAGTCTAATTTAATCTTATAGAATTTGAGCAATTTATACAAAGCCAATTTTTCAAACCATTTGATTGACATTGATGGGTCAGATCAGCACAGTTTGTTGTACTTGTCAGTTTAATTAGTACCAAAGGCTCATTTCAACTCCGATTTGAGTGATTTCAATTTCTAAGTCTTCCTTTATGAGTCTATTTTCAAATCCAATTGGTTTCATTAGTTTTCAATTTGATTTAAGTTCTATGTGCTTGATTGACTCTGTGCTGCTTAATAGCAGATTACAGAGCCAATCTATGATCATTTGAGCATGTTCAGAAGAGCACACAAGATACAAATGAATGAAGTTTTGAATGAGGCCTATGCCATTTGAAAGATGGTGTCTCATGTTTCGTCGACACGATATACGAATAGGCTTTCTAGGTTGGCTACTCATCATTTTTACTGTTTTACATCAGTAAATTTTGAACAAACATATCTTCTTTGTTTTTAATCAGATTTGAATGAAATTCTTACCGAATCTTCTACTTCATATAACCTTTCAAATGGGTTTGGTTTCACTTAATTTGAGTTTGAATTGAATGACTTATGGTTGATTGAAGTTTCCTAGCTTAAATAGCTTAACCACTCACTGATTTTATTGGATTTGGTTTGATTTGCTTTCCTTCAATTTTTGTCTTGATTTTTACACTAATCATGAATTCTTGAAGGTGATATATCCATAGAGAGAGTCCAGAATTTATTGGACAACTCATGTGGAGAATCACACATGTGTTTTCTCTCTTTTTGCTTATTTTTGTGTGAAATGTATGTAAGCAAATATACAGCATGAATAGGCATATGGTAATCATCTTGTATGGATGGGTAGGGGTACCTAACACCTTCTTCTACTTATAACCTAACCCGCTTACCCTATCTCCAGATTAAACCTTAAAATAGAGATTCTTTGGCTCTATTTCACTCTTTTATGCTTAATTTGGTGTCCATCCACACCTTGACTTTGAATGGTGGTGACTCCCAATTTTGTTGAAACCTATATGGTGTTTAGGAGGTCATCCAGGTGATTTCCATGGTCCCACAGTGGAAACCTCAAAGATCTCTATCTTAGTTACCTAAATCGTGTGAACCTAATCCCACTCCCGCGTCCAAAATGCGAATTGATGCTCTTTATCTAAATTCATTCCAAATTCACGGATTACAAATTTGACTTATCTAAACCGCAATTTGACTTAATTGTCCCTATTTTAACTCTAAAATTAGGGAAATTATAAATATATAGTAATTTAATATTAATTAGTAGATAATAGAAATAAGAATTGGGAACGTCCTGAGAGAGTTTATAGGAATAAAAAAGGGCTTCTCCTACCTCAATGATTCATCCCTTCTTCACTATTATCTTTTTCTTCAGCAACCAAGACCAGTAAGACTCTTCTTCTATGATTATCTGCAATTATTTTTTTCTCTCTTTGTTATCTATTTTTCTTCCTTATATGACAGTGAATCACTATTTGCAATCATTTTGTTCTCTTTGTTATCTATTTTTCTTCCTTATTTGCCAATGACTCACTTTCTTTCTCTTTTAAAGATTTATAGATTTGTTAATTGTTTGATAATGTCCTACGATTTGTTACTTGTCTGTTTGATAGTGTCCTATTTTGTTTTGATTGTTTTGAACTTTTTAGTAATTTGTAGCTTGTTTGATAGTGACCCTCCTAGTAGTAGCTCTCCTATGTCTTTGATCGTAGTTTGCATCTATCGTAATATTTTTGGCCCTATGATTTTAGCATTTTGTTTAATGTTTTAATGTTTTTGAAAAAAAAATAGTTTAATGTTTTTTCACACCGATTTTAATATTCTAATGCTTTTAATGTTATTTGTTTCAGCATTAATGTTAAAGCAATAGTTTAAGTATTTGAAAAAATAGTTTAACATTAACATTTTGGAAAAAATAACTTAACGTTTTTAATGCTTTAATGTTTTTTTAACTAATTACTTGTTTTAACGTTTTTGGCCTATGATTTCTTGTTTTAATATTAATGTTTCTAATGTTATTTTAATATCATTTGTTTGTTGGCTACAAATTGCACATGTTTTAATTTTTTTGACCTCGTGATTACTTGTTTTAACCTTTCACGTTTTTGCCTCATGTTTTAACATTTTTGGGGAAAATTAAATTTATTCTTTATCTATGCTTTAACAATTCTGCTTCAAAATTACTTATTTTGTCATATAGACATATTTGCAAAAATCATGATTACTTATTTTGTCATGTATACATAATTGCAAAACTAATTTATTGTATTATTATGCTTTAGATTTAAAATGGATGGAAGTAGCAAAGTAGCTTCACCACCTGTTATTGAGGTTGAACATAATGAGCATAATGTTGAACAGTTAATTGCTACTCCACTTAAAAATATATATAAAGTCAATTGGAAAGAAAAAGGATATCAAGTGGATTTGTAGCTTTGGATGCAAGGCCGAACTTTATACATGTGCAAACTCTTGTATAAGAGCCAACTTGATTGGATTGTTAACGGGACCAAAATCACAAGAAATTGCCTAATGTTCAAAAGTGACAAAAGAAATGACAGAAAAAATGAGAAAGGGAAGAAGAAGAAGCTAAAAAAACTTTTGGTGGTGCACGTAAGATTTCAATCCAAGCATTCCAAGTATTCCACTAGTGAGCAAGACTACCAAAGCTATGATGCCAATCCATGAGACGTTTAAGATGTCTTGTAGAGATGATTTAGATTTGTTAATTACAAGAATTTTTTATGGGAATGGAATACCTTCCTATGTTGCTAGATCTCCCCTTTTTGTTGATATATTAACTATAATAAATCATATATTATTATTACCTAATAAATAATAAATCATAGTAATATTAATTAGTAAATATTATAATTAATTAAACAAAATTATATTATTAATATAGTTAATAATATATACTAATTTATATTATTAATATTTTAATAATAATATATATTATTTATTAATTATAATAAATTATAATATTATTAATTAATTTAATAATAATATACATTATTAAATTATATTTAATTAATATTAATATATTAACAAACAGTCAAGTATCACTAATAATTAGTTATTAATTTTTTGAAAATTTATTTTGTGACCTGTTAATTAATTAATTATTAATCATGTTCGATATTATTAATATATGAGTTAATTTATATATTATAGATTAGTTAATATATTTTATTAATTAATAATTATTCTAATTATTAGATATTAAAATATTGTGCATTATTTTTTAATTAATAATTAATTATTAGTTACTTTATAAATAATTATAAATTAATTAAGTATAATTTAATGCTAACTGGATTGACATGCAGTTGGGTTGATATGGTAGCCATGGTCAGCCTCGAGTTTTCGAACTTCTAATCATCCCTCTCCCTTTCTCTCTCCATCTCACGAACCAAAATTTTAAAATCCCAAAAACGTTATCTACCGAAAATTCTTAAGGAACCTCTAATCGTCTTTTTTCTCCTAAAACAATTAGAAAGTTGAATTTTTAGGGATTTTATCCTAAAATGGGAAAGTGGAATGACCAAAAAATTTAAGACCCCTAAAACTTTATCTGTCGACAATTTTTAAGGAAACTCTAATCATTTTTTCTCCAAAGTTGATTCATTAGATATATATAGAGCAAATCAGATCTATTCCTAAAATGGGAAGTGTAATCGCCGAAGATAACACTGCTCCTTCCTGTGACGCATCTGATTGAAAGCATAATCATTGGAGCATGATGATTTCAAAAAATGGAAAGTGCAGAAGACAAGCCGTTTTGAGTCTACGTAAGTGTGGGAAGAATGTTTGAAGTGTACATGAAGAGGGTGGGAATTTATTGCTCTAGAAAGACTCCCTTATGTTCTCTCAGTATCTATATATGTAAGCAGGTATTTAGCTGGATAAGTTGGTCGCTTCTCCAGGTTCAAGAATTTCGTTGGGGATACTGCTGTTTTTGGAAATAACATTTTGATTTCTTGCCATCATATTATAGAAAATAATAATAGTGAAACATAAAGCTTATGACTCTAAGAACCAAAAAAAAGTCAAATGACTTTTATCACGGTGAAGACAGATTTGGAAAGCTAGAAGAACAAAATCTAAACTTAAAAAAAAAATCAATCATTCATTTAATCACTGATTTACTTGAACATAGAAATAGTGTGAACATTCATTAATCATGATGTTGCAATATTTTTGCTGATTTTACTAATTATTTTTTGTCTTTTTAAATTCTATATATTTTGATTTTATTGCAAAACTTATGGCTTGCTATATGAAACATTTTAGTCCAAAATTAACTTACTTAAATTCTATATATCATCTCACAATGCTCGTGCATTGCATGGGCTGCCTGCTAGTTATATTATATTATGGACAGATAATATATACTAATATGAAATGAACTGGCCAGATTCTAACCTGATAATTAGTGCCTAAAACGCCTCCGCTAAACATATGTATTTAAATTGGTTTAGCAATTTCTAAAAATCTACACGTTAAAATAGATAACTACCTTCACCATCGTTAGGTTTAATATTTTAGTTTGGCTTAATTCAATGTCAAAAATTATGTGCTTAAATTGTTTAAGTTGGTTGGAATAGGTTATAGGAGTCTTGGTTCAAACGGCATCAAAGTCAATGTCAAATTGAAGAAATTATGATGAACATTAGATAACGTTTGAAGTACCATTCGACCGTTCAGTGCAAAACACAATTGTAGACAAACCAGAGAGTAGCGTTCAAGAGTGTGAGATCAGCCGTTCGAACATTGAGTATCTACTGATAAACCAGAGAGTAGCGTTCAAGACCATGAGATGCAGTGTTTGACCGTTTAGTGGCTACAGAGAAACCCGAGAGTAGTGTTCGCTAACGTTAGAGCCATCGTTCGAACGTTAATGTTGATTGAACCCAACATGAGAATCTCGTTCGAACGAGATAATATAAGTTGTGTTATGAATTGAACGTTAGATCCGCGTTCGATTAACGTTCGAACATTCAAGTCGTAAAAACACTTATAAAATTCCGATCTTTTCTTATTTGTTTCCTACTTCTCCTAGACCTTCTTCTAAACTATATAAGGATCGTTAAGGGATTCTAATAGACTTACTTAAGTCATTTTGGGAACCCTAAATCGTGTGTGAAGAAGAGAAGCTTTTCTCCTTCTCTTTCTACCTTTGAACCATCAAACTTTCTTTCCTTTCTTCTTCTCTTGCCTTGGAGTTCTAGGTTAGGGAGAGTGAATCGTAGGAGTTCCTACGGATACCAGGCGAGTTCGTTTGGGTGATTATATGAGAAGATCTTCAGAGTTCTGAGGTGTTGCTGTGGAGCAAATCTGAGGAATTCTTCAGATACTTTCAAATTTGTGAGTTGCAGAATCTATCATAGGGATGTTGAGTCGTCTGAACTACAGGTTGTAAGTCTTCTTCTCATAATAGATATTTTAGGCGGCTCCTGCATAGCCCGGAGGGTTTTTCTCTAGTGAGAGTTCTCATAGAGTTTTCCCTTCGTCACCAAATTGCTTGTCTTGTTTATTTCTTTATATACTTTATTTGTTTTGCAATTTGGGTGGCTTGCTATGTAGTAATTATTTTCTGGAATATCTTGGAGGATTTGTTCATGCCTATTAATTGAAGACTTGTCTTTAATTAATAGAAAATTTTTATTCCACTGTGCTGCACCTATTCAGCCCCCCTCTAGGTGTTGTTAGAGTCTAAACCGTGTTTTTCAACTATGGTAACAAATTTTGATCAAAGATTCAACTTTTTAGAAACCGTCTTTTCAGCTACTTCAATAGTTTCTAAAAATCTAAAATTGTCCTCAACATAATGTATCCTCAAGTCTCAACTTTCATTGGTTATCTAAAATTAGATCATGTATCATTTAGATTTCAAATTAGAATGATCTATTTTCTGTTTAGATAAAAATCGGTATAAATGATGAAGCTGAAAATTCCTATTCTAATAGAAATCATTCTAAATAAAAAAAATTCCTATTTTAATATGGAAATAACATTTTCCATTTATATAATCTTTACCAATTTATATTTACCAATATGGAAATAACATTTTCCATTTAATATGGAAATTCCTATTTATCTTTACCAATTTGTTTAAATTTCTAATTAGAATGATTCAATCCAATACAAGCACAATATTTTCCTTATTCATAATTATCTGCATTTTACATTTAAACCACATACTTTTCTTTTCTCTTATATTCCAACATCAACAATTCACAATTGTTTTCTAACAAAGATATTATTTTTTAGCGATTCAAAATTTAAATTTTTTATCTATAATGCTTTCCTTTAGCAAGTCATGTTGTCTCAAAAAAAAATTAATAACAACATTTTCCTTTTTCTTTTTAACTCTTTGCTAGTGTAGAAGATAAAAGAATAATATGGATTGAGATTTGTTTTCATGTTCTATTAAGCTACATTTGATATAGTCATTATAAATCAATTGTTCAATTTCGACAAAATGTTACATGTCCCGTCCGCGATTGACGCATTGCAACATCAAGAAAGGCTTATGCGAAACTTACGGAGGGCTCGGATGCCTGGCCGTTACGCGCCTTAGAAAAGTAGTTACAAGCAAGGGTGCACATAGTACTATACATTGTGGGAGGGAACAATTGCAACTTGCAAAACTGAATGTTAGGTTTTAGAAGATTTGAGGCATTTTGGTCAATTTTATCCCCATATTAATTGAACTTAGAGTTGCTTTGCAAGGGCAAAGCAGGAAAGACGCACACTTTTTCTTTGTGTGATTCCCAAGGGATGTCTCGCGTTAAATATAGTGTATATATATATATAATTTAATAGATAATACTATAAAATAAATCATTGAATCAATAATTCAAAGCTTGTGCCTATCAATTGTCAAAGAAGAAATAGGGAGCTTTCACAATTTCATTATTATATTATGTTAGGTAGATAATATAAAAAAAATACTAATAATAGTATAGATAATACTATAAAATAAAGCATTCAATCAATAATTCAAAGCTTGTGCCTATCAATTGTCAAAGAAGAAATAGGGAGCTTTCACAATTTCATTATTATATTATGTTAGGTATAGATAATATAAAAAAATACTAATAATAATATAGATATGGGACATAGATTGAGACAAGTTTACAATAGTTCATGTCTTGATTTGTAACTTTTTGTAATTATTTTGACAGGCCAGGGAGACTATAAAATAAAGCATTCAGTCAATAATTTAAAGCTTGTGCCTATCAATTGTCAAAGAAGAAACAAGGAGCTTTCACAATTTCAATTTTATATTATGTTAGGTATAGAGAATATAAAAAAAATACTAATAATAATATATGAGAACTCTCACTAGATTTTAGACTACTAACATGAATTTTTACACAAAGATTTCAAGTCCTCGCAATCCACCGAAATCTTCATGATTTTAAGACAGCCTAACAGGGTGACTTCCATAGGTTATCTTTCAATCGTTGGTTTTCTGTTTTCTTTGACTAATTTGTTCTTCCTCGTATAGTTTCTTTGTCTAATAGTAACATATTAGAACTGTCTTTCGTGTTCTCTTGCAAATTATACTCCAATAAATTGCTAAACCAACAAAGCTAGTTTAATTCTAAATATCATGCCAATCTAATTATGCCTGGTGATAAAGTCTATATCATGATTGCATACACTCCATGAACATTGGAAATCTTGGATTAAAGAACCATTAGCATCAACAACACTGATTCAAGATCATGATTCTCCGCACAAGTTATAATATCACACTACTACAACTTACTCAACATTTTCATAATATTAGGTGTCTCCACTAAACATTCACCAATTCTATACTCCAATAAACAAGTTCATTGATTGGACATTTACTTGCTTCGTATTCTTCTTATTTTCTCATTTCCCCAAGAGTCATACAACACTCATTCAAAGGTAGAGTATAGCCGGAAAGCCTCTCCATTAAATTTGAAACCCAACAGTAACCCATTCAACAGTAATCGAAACCATTCAATAGTAACCCAACAGTAACCCGTTCAACAGTAATCGATCAAAACATAAATCCATCAAAACCCAGCAGAAACCAAAAATTAGAAATCAGAAATCGAAACCCAACAGAAACCAAAGATCATAAATCAGAAATCAAAACCAAACAGAAACTTTTCCAACAAAATCGCCCAACTTTTCCAACAGAAATCAGAAATCAGAAAAACAAACAAAAATCAGAAAAACAAACGAGAATCGATCGAATCGAAGAAAACTATGCTACTTACCAAATTTCGTAAAAATCCACGACCAAACCCTCGTTTTCTCTTCTTCCCCTCTTCTTCTTCTCTTCCGCGTTCTCTTATTCTCACTAACGACCACCTCTCTTCCTTCTTCTTCTTCTTCTTCTTTCATCTTTCTCCCCTGCGGCTAACCCTCATGAACACCCCCTTCTCTTCTTCCTCTTCTTCTTTCCTTTTCTCCTTTCTTCTTCTTCCTCCATGATTTCTCCTTCCCTTTCTACTTCTAGCCCTAACAACCTGTGAGACACGGGAAAAATCACCGGGATGATTTCCCCTCCGTCAACACACGGGCTCAACGCAAAATTGGGAGAGTCGCCACCATTCAGAATTTTGGGGTGAGAATGGACACCAAAATCATCAAAAATAAGCAAAAAGGGTTAAAAAGCAAATTCTAGGGTAAAAATAACCCTACTTGAAAGTCAAAACCAGATATGGGTAAGGGGATTAGATTATGAACGGGGGAAGGTGTTAGGCACCCCCATTCACCCACACGAGGTGGTTGCCAAGTGTTATTCATGCCAAAAGAAAATAGAAAGCTTGCTAAAAAATCATGAAAACCTTGTGTGCGCACCTAAAAAATCCTGGATCCTAGATCGCACACCGGGCGCACCTTCAGTGCGTGCCTTGGGACATTCGGAGTCGCCACTGGGCGCACCTTCAGTGCGTGCCTCGGGACATTCGGAGTCGCCACTGCCTGAGAGTGCAGGCAGACACGGTTTTGCCCTAACCGGGTCTAAGTCTGGTCTGCGGCTTATTAGAGATCTAGCTAAGTCCTCGGTTACGGTCCGGGGAAGTCCTAAAGACACCCCGGTTTACCCCGTCGGTCTGACGGGTCCCTCGGGTCTCCCTGGTTTCTGAGTCAAGTTTACCCTTTTCCTAGACCAGCATGCTATCTTGTTAGGTCTAGCGGGGCCCTCTGGAGGTGTGGGTCCCCTTTAGCTTGATTTGATCTTTTTATTTATCTAAGTGAAGTGGGTCGGACCCGGGTCTCGTTGGAAGACCCGTGGGCTGCCATGGTTGGGCTTGGGGCCCAGTTGGGTTATTGGGTAACCCATTTGGTTATTTTGTTAAGTTTTATTTATTTACAATTTTTGTTTGGGCTTAGTGTGCTTGGAATGGGCCCATTAGCCAGTGGCCTGGGCCTGTTTATTGAAAACAGGCCTGGTATAGGCCAGTCTAAGGTGGACCACTCATGTGGGCCAAAAGGAGGACTTGGTGGGCCCGTTTGGGCCCATGGTCTAAAAATGGGCTTAAGATAGCCCAAATTGTTAAAGGGGCCGATTCAGGCCGGAATAAATCCAACCGGGCCGAAAAAATTACGTTTTTTATGTTACTTTACATTTGCCCGTATTTTCTATACGGTCTACCCTTGCCCGTGAACAAAGTCCGGTTGGCTTCGCCCGTGAAGAAAATACGGTCCCGCCCGGACCGCCCTGAGTTTACGGACACGACTAGTTTTGCATTTCTGCTGCCGATTCTGCTTGGGATCAGTTCCGTGGCCTCTTTGGAACTTTCTGCAACTTCGGTAGTGACTCTGGTGCCTTCTGAGATGGTACATTAGCTTCCTTCACCATCTTCAAGTCTTCTTTTTTTGGTGCTTTAGAATGGAACTAAACTCCATTTTTTTGAACCTTGTCATCTTCTGGTAAGGTAGCAAAAGAAGTGGTAGTGGGAAGGGGATTACATGGAAGTATTTAAAGAGAACAAATCCCTCTTATACTTATGAATTTAACCAATTAACAAAGACTTTTCCTTCTTTTATTAGTTTTATGGTTCCATCCCCTTTTCATTCCATAAGACCATGTTTATTTGCATGGGAATTCTTCAACAAACAGTGAAACCAATGGGTTAGTAGCACAGTAATAAGATAAAAGGAAACTTAAATGAAATGATTCGTTAAAAAGAGATTGATATAAAAGTTACCACACTAGTGCTCCTTTGATTTGGTGATGGAGTGACTCCCTAGAGATTTTGGCAGTGCTTCCGCGTCCTCCAAATTTTGTTAGGACGAAATGGGAAGAGCTTTGTTAAGGTGGATGGGTTTAAGATCAAATTGAAGGGGATTTGGGCATGGTTTTGGGGTAGTTTAGGAGTATAGGGGTAATTTGGGGATAAAAAAAGTTTAGGTTTTGGGATGGTGGAATTCGGGCAGGGCTTTGGGTATGGAGAGCTCCTGGAAGAAGAGAGTTTCGGCTAGGAAGAAGGCTTCTTCAAATGGGGGGGGGGGGGGGGGGAGGCCTCTCTATTTATAGGCAAAAAGGGGCGTGCCCGTATATGAAGTACGGGCGTGCCTTGCCCGTACTTCAAGTACGGGCGTGCCTTGCCCGTACTTCAAGTACGGGCGTGCCTTGCCCGTAATTCAAATACGGGCGAAAAACGCACATTTACGAATCTCGCGAATCGGCCGTACGGGACGCGTGTCCCGCCGTACAACGACGCGTGTCTTCTTCCAGAATCTTGCCCGTATTTCAAATACAGGCATGCCCTGCCCGTAATTGAAATACGGGCATGCCCTGCCCGTAATTGAAATACGGTCCAGCACGTTTTTTAAATGTTTGGATTTCAAACCTTTATTCAATTTGGTTTTTTGCAAGATTTTTATTCGATTTTTCCGATTATTTTATTAAAAAGCGAGATTCTCTTTATTAAAATATTATTAAACACCTTTATCTTATTTATTTTATTGGTTTAGTCCATTTTTTCTGCCTTGTTGGCCACATGGGCAGTTTTTCTGAAACTTCAACTGCTCATAACTTCTTCGTCCGGTGTCCGATTTCAGCAAACTTAGTGTCGTTGGAACCGGCTCGGAATCACCTATCCATTGGGATCAAGTTTGGCAGCTGAATTGGGGTTGAGTAAAAAGTCAACTTTTCGCTCTCCAAAATTTTGACCAACTCATAACTTTCTCATCCGGACTCTGATTCCAGCAAACTCAGTTGCATTGGAACCGTGTCAAAATGCTCTTTTTAATGAGATGAAGTTTGATGGTCAAATTTACTTGAATCAAAAGTCAATTTTTTGGTCCCCTCATGGTTTGACTTTTTAATTGAAATTTTCATTTTCTTCATTTTTGGGGGTGCAAAAATCAGGTGCTAACAGCTGCCCCTCTTTGCCGGAGTCACCTTTGGGGATGAACGGCAAAGAAGAAAAAAGAACCTTATTTTTGCACCTTGCATTTCTGTCGACATGATCGATGAGCTCATTTCTTGAATTGTTTTCAGGGGAAAGGGAAGTGTCAGATGTCTGGTATCACTTCCTGACTTTGGAATCCCTATACCCTCTTTCGGGTTTATATAGGGTTGTTCCTTAATTCTTTGTTTTTTTGAAAAGAAAGATAAGATTTGATTTGAGCTCATCAGCCTGTTTCGGCGTTGATGCAAGGCACTTAAAAATGTTCTTTTCTTCTTGTTTGTTCCATTAAAGCTTTTAGTGACTTCAGTTTTTTTTTAAGGAAAGAGGTCGTCTGGCCAAGGTAGGGGTTTGGGAGTGAAGGTGGGAGGACGGGAGGAAGCTTTTACGTTGCTGTCCATCATCTCGGAGACCACACACACCTATTCTAGCCTAGACTATTTACAAAAGTGGGAAATCAAAATTTACAAAAGGGGACAAAGTCACCCATTATTCCTTTGCTTTTCTTTTTCTTCATGTCTTGATTCTTTATTGTTTTCAGAAACACCTTGTTCAACTTTGTGGTGACGCCTTTCTCCTTACGGACACCTTGTCTTTCAGCTTTGAATCTCGGGAGACACTCTGCTTCTTAAGGGACACCTTTCCGTGTCTTTCAGATGTGGGAGTTGCCTTGCTCCTTAGGGATTTCAGATGCGGGAGTTGCCTTGCTCCTTAGGGATTTCAGATGCGGGAGTCATCTTGCTCCTTAAAGATTTCGGATGTGGGGGTCGCCTTGCTCCTTAGAGATTTCAAATGTGGGAGTCGCCTTGCTCCTTAGAGATTTCAAATGTGGGAGTCGCCTTGTTCCTTATGGATTTTAAATGTGGGAGTCGCCTTGCTCCTTAGGGATTTCAAATGTGGGAGTTACCTTGCTCCTTAGAGATTTTAGATGTGGGAGTCGCCTTGCTCCTTAGTGATTTCAAATGTGGGAGTCGCTTTGCTCCTTAGAGATTTCAGATGTGGGAGTCGCCTTGCTCCTTAGAGATTTCAATTTGGGAGTCGCCTTGCTCCTTAGAGTTGCTCCTTAGAGATTTCAAATGTGGGAGTCGCCTTGCTCCTTAGAGATTTCAAATGTAGGAGTCGCCTTTCTCCTTAGAAATTTCAGATTTGGGAGTCGCCTTGCTCCTTAGAGATTTCAAATGTGGGAGTCGCCTTGCTCCTTAGAGATTTCACATGTGGGAGTCACCTTGCTCCTTAGAAATTTCAGATTTGGGAGTCGCCTTGCTCCTTAGAGATTTCAAATATGGGAGTCGCCTTGCTCCTTAGAGATTTCACATGTGGGAGTCGCCTTGCTCCTTAGAAATTTCAGATTTGGGAGTCGCCTTGCTCCTTAGAGATTTCAAATGTGGGAGTCGCCTTGCTCCTTATGGATTTTAAATGTGGGAGTTACTGATTTCATTAATTTGGGGTTGCCTGGTTCCAGGGATGCCTTGTTTTTTGATAGATGCCTTGCTTTAGGAAATGCCTTGTTCTTTATGACTTTAATTTTGGGATATACTGGCTCCATTAATTTGGGGTTGCCTGGCTTCAGGGACGCCTTGCCCTTTTAGTTTCGGAGTCGCCTTGCCCCAGGGACACCTTGCCCTTTTAGTTTCGGAGTCGCCTTGCTCCGGGGACGCCTTGCCCTTTTAGTTTCGGAGTCGCCTTGCTCCAGGGACGCCTTGCCCTTTTAGGTTTCGGAGTCGCCTTGCTCCAGGGACGCCTTGCCCTTTTAGTTTTGGAGTCGCCTTGCTCCAGGGATACCTTGCCCTTTTAGTTTCGGAGTCGCCTTGCTCCAGGGACGCCTTGCCCTTTTAGGTTTCGGAGTCGCCTTGCTCCAGGGACGCCTTGCCCTTTTAGTTTTGGAGTCGCCTTGCTCCAGGGATACCTTGCCCTTTTAGTTTCGGAGTCGCCTTGCTCCAGGGACGCCTTGCCCTTTTAGTTTCGGAGTCGCCTTGCTCCAGGGACGCCTTGCCCTTTTAGGTTTCGGAGTCGCCTTGTTCCAGGGATACCTTGCCCTTTTGATATTGAGAAACGCCTTGCTCTCTTTTGGAGTCGCCTTGCTCCTCTTAGTATTTAATTTTGGAGACACCTTGCTCCTTTCTGTTTTCAATTTTTTGGAGACATCTTGCTCTATCTAGGTAGGGAGACGCCTTGCTCCTTAAGGGACACCTTTTCGTGTCTTTCAGATGTCTTACCAACACGTGGAATGTGCTGGGATGTCTGTCTTTTTGTTTCCAATTTTGTTGGTACCTGCAAAAGTTCAAGTGAAATTTAGTTAATCAGAATTTGTTTACCATCAAAATTATGTGCAAAATCCAGGCAATTAAAATCTTTTGAAAATCCACCAAATGTTTGGAATTCCCTCTTTTCAAAGTGGGTCCATGACAAGACCAGTAATCTTTGGGTCAGTCACCTGACACTCTCATTTAGACTTAGGAAATTGTGCCTCTCGGCACTCCCTGTAAGGGTCTCAACATTTTGGCCTTCAATGGTATGCCCCAGGTTGAAATGAGGGGAGTTGTTTTGGTTCAGTGGGGTTTCTTTGGCACTGCCCTTCCCCAGTTCCTTTGATTTTCACTCTCATTTTTCCTTTTCCCCACCCTTAGTTGGGGTTTTGAAATGGTTTTTCTCTCATTTGGTTCCCTTTTTTGGGTTTGGTGCCTTGCCCCAGTCTGGGGGTCCTATCAATTCTCACGGATCATGATCCAACGATCAGAGAGGACTTATTAGTAGGACAAAATGTAGGCTTTGGTTCCAGTGTTTAAAAACGAAGGATAAACAGGTTCAAATCCTATATAACTTCATTCTATGGGTAACCATTATGTCTAGCCAAAGTTCTTTTGCTCCTTGGATTCTGTCATTGTCAGTTTTTTTTTTTTGAAAGTTAGTGTCACATTCTCTATAATCAGAAAGGACTTCATAACAGGATGAAACGTAGGCTGGGTTTATGGGTTCAGAAGAAATGATATGAAGGCTCAAAATTTGTGAGCAGGGTAAGAGCCATATCCTGTCCACTTTTCTTGGTTAGGGCTTGCTTCATCTCTTGTCCCTTCAAATTTGTGTAGCTTCTTTATCTTTTTCCATCTTTGTTCTTTTCTTTCCTTTCCTTTCTTGGGTTCTTTGCCCCAATCCTTAACTTTTGCTTTTGGGGTTTGCCCTAGCTTTTGTTTTTCTTTTGTTTTTTTTGTTTTTTTTCTTTTCTTTTTTCTTCTTCTTTCTTTTCTTTTCTAAAAAGGAATTACCCCAGTTGTTTCTTCACATTCTTGTTTTATGGGGCTTTCCCATTTCTTTCTGTTCTTTTGTTCTTAGGGTGCTTTTCGCTTTACCCTTCTTCACCTTGGTCTTTTTCGTGTCTCCACTTTCATGAAGCTTCGTGCCCCAGTTTTGAAGACAGGACATGGTAGGGTTAATGAAGAGATTGTTAGGCTCAAAGTGTTTTTCTAGGGTTTCATCTTATGTCAGATGATTTTTGGAGAACATCAAGGATGGCCTTTCATCCTTTTACAGAGAATGTAACACTTACTTGTTCTTGTACAATTAATTGGCTCAAGAACAACTTTCATCTTTATTCATTTTTCTTTTTGACTTTGCCTCAGTTTGGGGTGGCTAGACATAACATGGGTTAGAAATGAGACGATCAAGCTCAATCATGTCTGACTAGCGGAATTTTTTTGAAGTATTTCAGCCAAAAATGGCCTCTCATCATGTCATTGGGATCATTGATCCTGGATCATGTCAGTGACCCTTAACTGGTATGGGCACCTTGCCCTTTTTCTCTCATTTCTTTTCTTTTCAGCTCGCCCCACTGCTTGGCAGGGTAGGGTTCAAATGTGGTGCTGGTGGGGGATCCTTTGGCTATGTTGAAACCCGCACAGCTTGTGCTGTCTGGCACATTCCATTCTTCAAATTTGATTGTTCAGGTTTGTCCCGAGATCACAATCTTGCTTGGTGTAGTTAAACACTCTGGTGATTTCCCAAAATATTTCATAAGCTTGCGAAAAGAAGTATGTTATCAAGTTCGGAAATTAAAAGAAAGCATAAACAAAAGCAAAGTAGTAATTTATGCAAAAGGTGGTTGATAAAATCAGCATTCTTGGAATTCAGTTGCCTGTCGTGGCACGAAGCCTTCAGGTGCTCTCATCATCTCCTCTCTTCTGCGGGAAGATGGTTAATTCAGAAGTCCGAGCCTGTGCCAACTTGTCAGAGATTTCAGACCCTGATTTCTCAAGCAATTCCTTCAAGAATCCCTGATCAATTAGATCTTGAATATCATGCCGCAGATCCCAACACCGGTTTGTGTGGTGTCCTGGAGCATCAGAATGGTACTCACATCATTCTGCAGCGTTGTAGTTTCTGGATCGAATCATTCGGGGGTTCGGGGGCTTAATCTGCACATACCCCTCCTTTAATAGTGTTGGAAGCAATTCTACCGGTGCATATGGTAAAGGGGTGAAAACCCTCCTCATTCTGGCCTCTGCTTCCTCTTTTGTTCTCCTTGGGGAATCATTTAAAGGATTCTGCTTTTTCATGACTTGAGGAACATTTGCTGCTACAGCTTTCCCTTTCTCTTTCCGCAGTTGACCACCTACTATGGTTAGTGGGTGGCACACTTCTTGACTGTTTAGAGGTACCTTTCCCTTCAAGCTCTCGATTTCTCCTTCAAGATCTCTTACTCGAGATCGTAGTTCAAAATTTTCTTCTCCTAATGCTTCCCAGCATTTGTTCCATGTTTCTTCCCTGATTGTTATCATTCGTAGTAGGCTCCATAGAGAGGCCACTATACTGGTTATTTGTTGGGCCGCATCACGACTTGTCTCTGAAGTGTGGTCCATGTCGACTTACTGGCGGGGTTCCTGCCAGAAGAAACAAGCATCATGTGCGCGCGTGGGAAACGCGGCACGGGGTAATTCGGAGTCGCCACCGCCTGATGGGGTGCAGGCGGACATCTGGGTGCCTAATCTTGCCTATTAGGGCTTTTTGGTCTGCGGCTTGAGATTCTAAGTCAGTTCTCGGTTGTGGTCCGGGGAAGTCCGTAGACACCCCGGTCCACCCCGTCGGATGACGGGTCCCGTGGGTTCCCTGGTTTGAGTCAGCTTACATAGGTCTCACCTGATTCCTAATCCGATATGCAATCTTGGTTAAGTCTGGCGGGACCACCTGAGTGGTGTGGGTCCCTTTAATTGCTTTTATCTTGATTACTTAAGTGATCTGAGTCTGGTTGGGTGGGCCCTGTTGGAAGGCCCACGGTATCCTTGGTGGGCTTAGTCAAGCCCGTGTGCCCTTGTGGGCCTTGGCCTATCCTAGGAGGCCCTTTGGGCTTTGGTTGGTGCATTGATTTTACTTTAGATTCAGATTTGAAGGTTAAGTGTTTTTTATGCACAAGTGGGCCGGCCTGGTTGGTGGGCCCCTTAGGTGGGCCCACATGGTGGCCAAGTATTTTTTATTGGACTTATCTTTTTTAATTTTTCCAAAGTGATTCGGACACTGGGCTTGGGGCCCGCAGTCCAAATCTGGGCTTGTAAGCCCCAGTTACCGGAAGTTAGGGTTTGCACCCTTCCTTGGTTCGGTTGGTGGGCTTTGGCGGGCCCGGTAGGCCCTTGCCCTTGGTCTCGGCCAAACCACGCAATTCATGCATCAATTTCACATAACAAGGCTCGGGTGGGCCGCATTGGGTTTGGCCCGCCCGGTTCAAATTGTTCATTTTACTTAAGTTATTCTAATGGCATGCTTTTGGTGTTTATTGGGCTTGGTGGGCCCTGTTGGAAGGCCCACTGGAAGTCAAGTTGGACCGGGAGTCCAAGTCCCATGTCGGGTTTCCGGGTGACCCAGAAACCCTATTGGTTTATCTGGTTCGGTTCAGAAATATCATTCACATCTAGCAATAATCACACAAAAAGACACAAGATAGATACTCTGTCAGAAAAAAAACCGGCTCATTGTGCTGGGTCCAAGGGGAGGTACCCGGCGGCCCTGTGGGCGAAGCGAAGCGGAGCCCACGAGGTGGGGTACCTCATCGTACCAAGGTACGAGTTGGATGCGTAGCGAACCAAGGGGTGGGGGGTGCGGGGGGCTTCGCCCCCCGCGGTATGGTAAGGGGTATTTTTGGAATTTTAAAAAAAAAATAACAATTCGGCCTGTTTTGGACCTAGCAGGTGGGCGCCAGAATCCGGGTGAAAATTTGACCTAGCGCTCACCCGATACCAGGTGAGCGCGAGCTGGGCGGGAGGTGAGCGCGAGATGGGCGCGAGAAGAGCGCCAGAATTTCGCTTGGTTTTAGGTGGGCGCGAGCTGAGCGCCAGGTGGGCGCCAGCTCGGCGGGAAGTGAAGTGAAAGGGGCGCCCACCTCCTAGGTGAGCGCCAGGTGGGCGCCAGGTGGGCGGCAGGTCACTGCAATTTTCAACTCTCTGTTTTTTTGAGATCTCCAACTCTGGCCGATTTTTTTAGGTCTGTAACTGTTCCACTAGCCTCCTAACATGCTCAGAACACCTCCCAACTAATCTTGGATTTAATCTAACTACATTTTATTTCAAGGTTTTGAAAACCCAGAAAACTTACAATACAAACATGCATTCAAAATACTCCCCGAATAATATGCCCGGGACACTTCCCCGGGCTTCGACCACTCCCCCAGAAGGCACTTAAACTTGTATTAAAACTAGTCTAAGCATGATTCATGCTTCATCCCACAACCCAAAATCTCTCAAAAGGAAAAAAAAACAAACCTGATAAAAAACAAACAGGTACAGACTCATAAATAGCTTTAAAAGGGGGGGGGGGGGTGATGGGAGCATGCTCAAGGGTGCACAAGTAGAAAACAGCATGTTTGCAAGTCCAGCCACGTAAAAACAACAACAAAAAAACCACATGCAGACATTATATGCACTTTCCTCCACCCGACTGGACCTCGAACATGCACACTAATACCCGAAGAAGGGAAGGAGGAGGGGGGGGGGGGGGTTTACAGGGGTACATTAGATGGCGGGCACTTGGGGAACATGCTCCCTTCTCGACGTGAATAGCACATGCATCTTCCTCTTCCTTACTTGACGGTCTTCATCGGATGGAAGTGAACAAAAAACATGGTTTCATGGCTGTGGCCTCATACCACCGAATAAGACCGGCTTACGAAAAAAGACATCACATGCTCATATATGTATAACCCAAAGTAACAGGGATGTTTACCTGGTGGTTCTTGAGTTCTGGAGCTGAGTGGGGGAGCCTCCTCGAAGTCGGACAGCGGCGGGATCCTCTACTTCACCGCACCAACAGTAGCAAGCCTCCACTTGCTTGGGTGGGAATGGAGCCGAACCAAAGAAGGGTGAGCCTCTTGGGGTTTTATTTCTGAGGGGGGGGGGGGGGGGGGGAGCAGGGACCAAGAGAGGGGGGCTTCGGGAGAGGGAAGAAGAGAACAAACCAAGACCCTTCGCACCCTCAAAAATCCAGAAGAAAAAAAGGTCCGAACCCTTGGTTTTTTTTCGAAAAAAACTTCCAACCCCCTGCGCGAAAAGTCGCGCGGGTTATATAGACCAAGAAAAAAAAGGTGCCGCCCACCTTGGCGCCCAGCTCAAGGTGGGCGCAAGCCCGCTCGCCACGTCCGCGCGAGCGGCATAATGATGAAAATCATTTAATGCCGCCGCTCGCAGGACGTAAAAATCTGAAAAATTCAGATTTAGTCCCTGGCAATTTTTGATTTAATCCGATATTCTCGGATTTTCACGGATTTAGTCCCTGGGATATTTCGTATGTTTGGATATTTACGGATTTAATCCCCGAGATATTTTCCTGCGCAACTCGCCACGTGTGCAGCTTTTTGCCACGTGCGCAGCTTGCCGGTTTTGCTGCTCGGAAATTTCATCAGCTCATATTTTCTTCATCCGGACTCCGATCTGGGCAAACTTAGTTTCATTAGAATCGTATCGGAGCCCTCCATCCCATGACCTAGGGGTAGGCCTCTGGATCGGATTTTAGCAGAAAGTCAACTTTTGGCTCTGCTCAAGTTTGACCGCCCGCAGAACCTTCATCCGGACCCCGATTCCTGCAAACTCAGTTGCGTTGGAACCGTGTCGAGATTCTCTATCCAATGACCTAGGGGTAGGCCTCCGGATCGGATTTTAGCAGAAAGTCAACTTTTGGCTTTACTCAAGTTTGACCGCCCGCAGAACCTTCATCCGGACCCCGATTCCTGCAAACTCAGTTGCGTTGGAACCGTGTCGAGATTCTCTATCCAATGATATAAAGCAAGGTACTTGGCACGGAATTCGAGGAAAAGTCAACTCTCTGCTTTTCCTTAAGTTTGACCGCCCGCAGAACCTTCATCCGGACCCCGATTCCTGCAAACTCAGTTGCGTTGGAACCGTGTCGAGATTCTCTATCCAATGACCTAGGGGTAGGCCTCCGGATCGGATTTTAGCAGAAAGTCAACTTTTGGCTCTGCTCAAGTTTGACCGCCCGCAGAACCTTCATCCGGACCCCGATTCCTGCAAACTTAGTTGCGTTGGAACCGTGTTGAGATTCTCTATCCAATGACATAAAGCGAGGTGGCCAAATTTCACTTGATCAAAAAGTCAACTTTTCACCCCTTAGGGTTTGACTTTCTGTCCGGGGTTTGCATTTTTGGTTTTTCGGGGAGTGCAAAAATGAGGTGCTTACACATCAGAAAGCAGAATCCATGAAATGCTAGGCTGCATAGAGATGATTTTTTTTTTCATTTTTTTTCCTTCTTTCTTCTCTTTTTTTATTATTTATTTTATTTATTTTTCATTCATTTTGGTAGGGGATCAATTTTGAGTTCCCCAGCTTCAAGAAGGTCTTGGACTGCATGCCGAAGGCCCCAACATCCATCAGTATCATGGCCTTGTGCGCCCATGTGGTATTCGTAGCTCTTGCTTGGATCGTAGCCACTCATTTTTTACGCCTTGGGATTTGGCGTTGCCAGTTGTAGGTGTCCCTCCTTCAAGAGAGTTGGTAACAACTCAGCCAGCGTATATGGGAGCGGGGTGAACTTCCGGTTCTTTCTCTCCTCTTTGGTGAGACGCCTCCTGAGGTGGGCCGCTGTATGGTTAGTGGAGGGGAGGCTCATACTCCTTGAAGAAGGGATGTGAAAGGGCACAGGAGGTTGTACAAGGTGAACTGTGCTTGTGTTGTCATCACCCACTTGTCTTTTGCCACTTGAGGTGTTTCCATGCAACAAGCTTATCATGGGACCTCCGAGCTTCTCCATTTTAATCGCATCTTCAATTCTGTCTGCCGCCATAATTAGGTCGGCGAAATTTACAGTGCACTGCCCCAGCAGCATTGTGAAGTATGGTTGCCCCAGTGATGATATGAACAAGGAAGTCCGCTCTTGTTCAAGGAGAGGGGGTTGTACCACGCTCGCCAGTTCCATCCACCTTTTAGCGTAGTCTCTTACAGACTCGCTATTCCTTTTTGACAGTTTCTGCAATTCGGCTCTGGTCTGAACCATTTGGCTATTTAAGCGATACTGCCGGATGAACACAGCGGCAAGGTCATTCCATGTCTTAACCTTCTGTTTATCCAGGCTGAGGAACCATGAGTATGCTGCCCCAGTTAGAGATCTCTGGAAGAACTGCACCATGATCTTCTCATTTTTCACGTATTGGCACATGTCGGCCGAGTAAGATCTGAGGTGGTTCAATGGGCAGCTAGTGCCATCAAATTGGTGTAGCTCTGGACACTTAAACTTGGGTGGGAGCTGAATATCTGAGAAAAAGCAGAGGCTCTCCAAAGTAGCCCCGTTTGGGATCATACTAGGTCGCAGCTGTTTCAATTCCTCTCTCATGGCCGCTAGCTCTGTTTTGCTTTCTTCCTGTATCGCTGCCATCTTTTCTTCAAACTGGACTTGCTGAGTCCTGTACCAGTCCACTTTGTCTTGTCTTGTTTGGACAGGCGCGGGCCATTCTTGCGGTGGTGGGTGGATTGGTACTGCTATCGGGTGTGGAAGTGGAATGTCTTGCGGTGGCAGATGTGCCGTCATCAATGCTGGCTGAGATGGTTGCCCCTGCTGAATTTCTGGCATTTGGATCCCTATGGCATGTGTCATGGCCATTTGTTGACTTAAGTCCATTATGATTGGCTGTTCTTCGGTTCTTGGCTGTGATGATGACGAAGTTGGAGCCTCGGGAGAATTCATTGCAGTCCTTTTTCAATGTGAATGCAGTGTTATGAATGGTGCTCTGAATTGTACCTGTTGATCAAGGATTTTGATTAGTTCCTCCACAAATCCCGAATGTGGTGTTGTGTGTGACGCGATCATTACACCGTGCATGGTGCTCTTGTGTCACGATGAGCGAAAACAAATACGGGGCGATTCATGCATGAAAATCACAATTTCGACAAAACATTACTGTGAACAGTGTGTGACAGTACAATAGCCAATCAAAAGTTCTTCCTGAAAATTGTGATTTTAAAAGAACTTGCAGTTTGATTTTTCAGAGATTGAGACTCTGGAGATCATATCGTGTCTGATGGTTTTCAAAACCGTGCAACACGTGCTTTATGAATGCAAACCTTAGGAAATCATGTTGCGGGGATTATACCTCGAAACTCGTGCCTTGATGGGCAGCGACTGCAAATTCCTTTGAAATCATGCAATGGTAAACAAATCGGGAAACATGTTCTAGACAATCCACACCATGCCATGAATGGCATGGAGAATTTATGCCGCAAGATGGGCGATTTGATTTATGTCTAAACAGCTAGCTCAATATAACCACAAATGACGGTTTTATTGTGCATAGCAAAAGACAATTTCAGTGTAGGCCCGAAGGCCACTTTGTTGTGTGCTTTGAAAAGCAATTTTGATGAGCGCCTCAGAAGCTGGCTCAATGCATGCCTGGAAAATATTTTGTGCATTTTTGAAAACAGTTTGACTAGATAAGTTGGTGTAAATGATATCGAAGTGCACATGTTTAACGCAAGAACAAATATATACACAGGTAAAATGAAAGTTAAATGCTAACAACAAAGAAACCCACAAGTGTGTGCATAATCCTAGAAGGGTTGGTGCCTGTTAAGGTACAACTCCTAGACATACTTGTGTAAGGAAGCACTCCTAAGTCCTGATCAGCCTTTTATCTTTCATCTGTTCTTTCATCTGCTTTTGGGTGTCAGATTACAATAAAAATGTTTAGAACTTGCCATCGAGGGCGAAATTTACAAAAAATAATTCTGTAAAGAAAATCACCTTTAGGGTTGTTGGGAACCCAAAAGGAGGGTACAAGTTTGCTTCTTGGCAGGTGGGCTGAAATCCTAAATCTAGGGTTTTTCTGCCCCTGTTTTGGCCTGTTTCTGTCTGATTGTCTGATCTGGCCGGCTCTCATCTGCTCAAAAGGCCAACTAAGACTTAGAGTGCTTCCAACGGACTCAATGGGTCGAGGCCAACGGTTTACAGGACTCAAATGCATGGATCTGGGGTTAGACCCCTGACCAAATTGGGTTGGTTTCCTAAACTAGGGCTAAGGCAGCCCATGGTCTAGGTTTTACTCAGGTTGATGCAAAAAAGGGCGGGGGTTGCTACCCATGATGGACTCTTGGGTTTTAAATTGATTTTTCCCTTATCTTGTTCCAGCATTCACATTCACATTCACATTCAGATTCAGATCCATTCTCATCAGGGTTTTTCAGAATCAATAGGTGGGGAAGGATACCCAGCCCGAGGCATCTGCCTGCAAGGGTCTGAGCCAAATACTAGACCCCTTGCGTACCACAGCATGAAGCCAGTGGCGCTAAGAAATCCAGAAACCTGGGGAGATGGGTTTACCCTGCTTTCCCCGGTAAGCCACGGGAGCGTAGGGCTAATACCATCCCAAAGGTAAGTTTCTCGATTGAAGAAGGGTGGCTGCTAGAGATATCTAGGTTTTGGTTAAGAAGAACATTCACAGAGTGCAGACAGCATTTAGTTCGGATCATTCATGCAGACTCCCTCGTGCATGTCACCCCACGCAGTTAAAAGTTCATTCACGGTGTAGTGAGGTGCTTGTATTGGGCAGTGGGGTCAAGTGCTGTGTCTGTTCGGGTGATTCTCGGATAATGGGCTGATTAAGGGTTCCTTAATGTCACTTTTATAGCGAGAATACAGAACAGTATGTAATACAATGTCTGGGTGGATCCCCAGGTAAGTGGAGGGTCATAGGGAACCGCTTAAATTCCACTTTCCTTAGGCAATTATCTCGTCCTTATGACAGGATCCCCCAATACCATGTAATCACATAAGTTCTGTAAACCACTAAATTTGGACAAGAAGTACTTCGTAAATCTGCTTATATCCACCTAGTTGACTCATTTTATAACCAGGGTCCAGCTGGGTTGAGGGGTCCCTAGCAGAGTCGCCAAGCTGTGCGCACCTAAAAAATCCTGGAACCTAGATCGCACACCGGGCGCACCTTCAGTGCGTGCCTCGGGACATTCAGAGTCGCCACTGGGCGCACCTTCAGTGCGTGCCTCGGGACATTCGAAGTCGCCACTGCCTGAGAGTGCAGGCAGACACAGTTTTGCCCTAACCGGGTCTAAGTCTGGTCTGCGGCTTATTAGAGATCTAGCTAAGTCCTCGGTTACGGTCCGGGGAAGTCCTAAAGACACCCCGGTCCGCCCCGTCGGTCTGACGGGTCCCTCGGGTCTCCCTGGTTTCTGAGTGAAGTTTACCCTTTTCCTAGACCAGCATGCTATCTTGTTAGGTCTGGCGGGGCCCTCTGGAGGTGTGGGTCCCCTTTAGCTTGATTTGATCTTTTTATTTATCTAAGTGAAGTGGGTCGGACCCGGGTCTCGTTGGAAGACCCGTGGGCTGCCATGGTTGGGCTTGGGGCCCAGTTGGGTTATTGGGTAACCCATTTGGTTATTTTGTTAAGTTTTATTTATTTACAATTTTTGTTTGGGCTTAGTGGGCTTGGAATGGGCCCATTAGCCAAAGTCCAGTGGCCTGGGCCTGTTTATTGAAAACAGGCCTGGTATAGGCCAGTCTAAGGTGGACCACTCATGTGGGCCAAAAGGAGGACTTGGTGGGCCCGTTTGGGCCCATGGTCTAAAAATGGGCTTAAGATAGCCCAAATTGTTAAAGGGGCCGGTTTAGGCCGAAATAAATCCAACCGGGCCGAAAAAATTACGTTTTTTATGTTACTTTACATTTGCCCGTATTTTCTATACGGTCCACCCTTGCCCGTGAACAAAGTCCGGTTGGCTTCGCCCGTGAAGAAAATACTTGTCACTTCGACGGAACGCCATGTGTTCGTTTTAAATCCGATTCGAGTGATTTTTGTTTCTGAGCACTCCTTTATGAGTATATTTTTAAATCCAGTTGGTTTCATAATTTTTGGACTCCATTTGTATTATTGGTAGCCGATTTACTCAGAACTGCTCAATGGCATTTTTCTGGGTAAATCTGTGATCTTCGGGGCCTGTTCGGGAGACCACCCAAGGCACATCCGAATGAGTTTTTGTATGAGGCTAGTTTCTTTTGAAAGATGGCCATACAGACTTCAATCACACCAAATTTCGTGAGTTTTTATGGAGTGGATGTTTATAGGTGATTTTTCAAAGTTGCGTACTTATCACTTTTAAATATCCCCAGCAGCAACTTTCAAGGAGCAACCGGAATTACTTGAAATTTTGCATGAGACTATTATTTACTATAGTCTTTCAAATGGATTTGGTTTGATTTGATTTAAAATTGGATTTGAATGATTTCAAGACAAATGGCATTACTTTTCACCGAATTTTCCGGATTTGATTCAACTTGGCTTTGAACATTCTTTTGCTTGGATTTTTATCCTTTTATGACATTTCAGAAATGATATTGACATAAGAGAAGATCTAAAATCCATTTGGATCTTCATGTGAATATATCATACACTTGTTCCTTTTTTAAGGCTTTTCATGATTTTTTAACAAGCTTCCTATTTTCTTTTAGCATGAACAAACACTTGGCAACCACCTTGTGTGGGTGAATGGGGGTGCCTAACACCTTCCCCCGTTCATAATTTAATCCCCTTACCCATCTCTGGATTTGATTTTCAAGTAGGGTTATTTTTACCCTAGAATTTTGCTTTTTAACCCTTTTTGCTTATTTTTGAATTCTTTGGTGTCCATTCTCACCCCAAAATTATGAATGGTGGCGACACTCCCATTTTTGCGTTGAGACCGTGTGTTGACGGAGGGATGATCATTCCGGTGATTTTTCCATGTCTCACAACTGGCGACTCTGCTGGGGACTTGTGGATTTAAGCCATTTTGTGCATTTGTTCATGCTTTTTATTTGTTTTGAATGCTTGCTATTTTGATTTTTTTTTTTGGTGCATGTTGTTGTATTCTAAATCTGATTGGGATGCTTTTAAATTTTACATTGATAAAGGCATGTGTATATGGTTGGATTATGCTTAGGATCATGTTTAGGACCTTACCTTGTTGTGCATGCCTACTTTTTTTTTTTTCTCGTACCTTGTTTTAGGAGGTTTTTAGTGCCATGTTTTGAGCATGAAAATAAAGTGCAAAAATCCAATAGCTCAATGTATATTTTTGGGGTTCCCAAGCATGTTTTCCCCCAATTCAAACCTTTCTTGTGCCATATTTTAGGTATTAAATTTCTATGCTTTGATTTGGGTATGAATGAAGCATGTTGAGTACCAAAGATGAAGAATACAAAATCCGAAAATTTAGTAGATATTTTGGGCTTTTTTAAGCATGTTTTCCTCAACAAAACACCTCTTGTACAACACATTTAGGTGCTATATTTTTAGGCTTGGATTTGGGCATAAAACAATGTCACTTGAAAAAAAATGAAGAACAAAAAATCTGGAAATTTCAGTGCATATTTTTGGGGTTTTCAAGCATGTTTAAATCATCAAAACCTTTCTTGTATCATGTCAAGTAGTGCTAAAATTTTAGGCTTCAATTTGGGTAGAAATGGTACACTTTGAGCATGAAAAAGAGCATGAAAATCTGGAATTTTAGGGAATGCTTTTGGGTTTCAAGCATGCTTCTATGGTTTAATTGTTGTTTGCACAAATAACATGTTTGTATACCACTTTTTGGGCATGTAATATTTTTGTGCATATTTGGTTGCTTTGGTTCTCTTGCTTGCTTGTATTTAGCTTCATTATTTTGTCATATGTACCTTGGCTTGAAATTGAATGCATGGCTACGAAAAAGAGTGGCAAGGGGCTGGGACGTTGTGAATGTTACCTTAATTTCAAATGCACTTGAGCACAATAAACACTTTGCACAACCTACCCTTTTACCTATAGGAAGTTGAACCATGAATGTGAGTAGCTTGGCGCACCGAGGTCGTGACTTCGAAAAGCGAAAGTGAAAACATTCACCTTAGAATTTGAGTCAATGATGTGATGACAATGGGATCTGTGATTCGATTCTGGGCATCACTAGACTTGAGTTCTAAGTTGCCAATTAAGCCAAAACCCAAAAATCATACGCTTGAAGGTGGAGAAACACGTTTTCAGCTAAAAGCACACAATTGCGTTTGGGGAATTGGGTGTAAATGTGGGAAGGCCGTTTGCATGTTTTACAGGCCAAGGTATATTGTGAATACCATATTGAATGAAGGTAATACAAGGTGGCAAGGTAAAGCCATGTTCTTTCATGAATTTGGGGAATTTTGCAAGTATGATGTCCAAGCCTAATTTGGGGCAAGTTTTGAAGGTTAAGATAAGGTGAACATCAAGTGGGAATAAAAAAAAACCTAATCTGGTGAAAAAATGAGTCAAAAATAGCCATTTCGGCATTAACCGGCAACTCAGGCCGGTTAAGAAGAACTTTGTTCATATCCGGTATATATCACCGGTTACAAAGGCTTATGCGTGTATCCGGTCATTGTGGCCGGATACAGTAAGACATGTCCTTATCCGGCCATTAATACCGGATACATGCAGAAAGTGAATAAATTGGCTTTTTCAGCCCGAATTTTCAGAATAAAATGCCTAAACACTGTGGATAAT
Source organism: Buxus sempervirens (assembly GCA_947561395.2). NCBI lineage: Eukaryota > Viridiplantae > Streptophyta > Magnoliopsida > Buxales > Buxaceae > Buxus > Buxus sempervirens. The sequence goes on from OX387186.1 coordinate 9,163,476, forward strand.
CCTTAGGCATCCTAAAGAAAATATTAAAATGTCAAAAAATAAATAAAAAATAAAAAAATAAATAAAAAAATATATTCCTTTAAGATTAAACATAATGTGGAAGCTTAAAGAACGAGCTAAGGTGTCATATTTTTTGATATCAATTCAATTCAAACATGTGTCAATCAAGCTTTAAAACTTGAAAATTGAGAAATTTCAGCAAATTTCAAAAATAAAACCCTTGGTTGGTCTCCTTTTTACCAATCAAGTCAAAAAAAAGTGGGACCTCTGGAAGCCCTAGAATATTCCATGAAACCTTGATTGGTCTCCTTTTTACCAATCAAATCAAATAAAAAATTAGGACCTTTGGAAGCCCTAAAATATTCCATAAAAACCCTTGGTTGGTCTCCTTTTTACCAATCAAGTCAAAAAAAAGTGGGACCTCTGGAAGCCCTAGAATATTCCATGAAACCTTGATTGGTCTCCTTTTCACCAATCAAATCAAATAAAAAATAAGGACCTTTGGAAGCCCTAAAATATTCCATAAAAACCCTTGGTTGGTCTCCTTTTTACCAATCAAGTCAAAAAAAAGTGGGACCTCTGGAAGCCCTAGAATATTCCATGAACCCTTGATTGGTCTCCTTTTTACCAATCAAATCAAATCAAAAATTGGGACCTTTGGAAGCCCTAGAATATTCCATAAAAACCCTTGGTTGGTCTCCTTTTTACCAATCAAATCAAATCAAAAATTGGGACCTCTGGACGCCCTAGAATATTCCATGAACCCTTGATTGGTCTCCTTTTTACCAATCAAATCAAATCAAAAATTGGGACCTTTGAAAGCCCTAAAATATTCCATAAAAACCCTTGGTTGGTCTCCTTTTTACCAATCAAGTCAAAAAAAAAGTGGGACCTCTGGAAGCCCTAGAATATTCCATGAACCCTTGATTGGTCTCCTTTTTACCAATCAAATCAAATCAAAAAAAATGGGACCTCTGGAAGCCCTAAAATATTCCATGAACCCTTGGTTGGTCTTCTCTTTACCAATCAAATCAAAATATTGTGGGACCCTTGGAAGCCCTAGAATATTCCAACACAAAAACAAAAAAAAATAAAAATAAATCTGGATTGGTGTTCACCTAACCTACTAGTCTACATGTATAGGGGTGTGACTCAAGTTAAATGAAGGCTAACATGTCTGTTATTTCCCCAGGTACATTTACTTGCAACCCAGGTACACTTAATTGCCATCATTGCTCCCGTGATCAGATCCAAAGCCAGAGCAATGAATACTGAAGAGAACCAAGCCCAAGCCACCGTACCCGCTCAAGATTTTGCTCAGCTGCAGGAGCAAGTGGCCGGTCTAGCCAAGATGCTGGGAGACTTACTGGCGGCTCAGGCCCAGGCCCAAAATCAAGCATCTACTTCTCATCAGGCACCACCACCGCAGGCCTACATGCCGCCTCCGGCTCAACCCATGCCTGAGCCCATTTCTGAACCAGTCCCTGAACCCATTCTGATCAGGGAAAATACAGCAGAATCAGAGAAAGAGCTGGAGAAGGAAAAAACCAGAGAAGAGATGGAAAGGAAAATGCTGCTCAGGATAGAAAGGATCCAAGAAGAATTGAAAGAGGTAAAAGGAGGAAACAGCTATGGAGGAACCACCTTTGACGATCTGTGCATGTATCCAGACGTATGCCTACCGGCCAAATTCAAGTGCCTGGACTTTGACAAATTTGATGGCACGGGCTGCCCAATGAGCCACTTAAAACTATACTGCGGGGCCCTATGCCAATTTGGCCGGGATGACGGCATATTAATCCAACTCTTCCAAAGGAGTTTGACCGGGTCAGCTCTTAGGTGGTTTGCTACAGTGGACCATGGAAGGATCAGGAGGTGGAAGGACTTGGCTGATGCGTTTCTGGATCAGTACAAATTTAACTCTGAGATCATTCCGGACCGGTACGACATGATGAGGATGAGCAAGGGGAAAGATGAGCCGGTACGGCAGTACGCCAAGAGGTAGAGGGAGGCCGCCTCCCAGGTCAGGCCACCTATGCAAGAACCGGAGATGATCTCCACATTCATGGGCACACTAGGGCAGCCTTTCTACAACCATTTGGTGGGTCAGATTACCACCAACTTTTCAGCCCTGGTGCAGGAGGCAGACCGGATCGAAGAGGGGGTCAGGTCAGGAAGGCTTATTGACTACTCTACTCTGACTTGGCAGTCTGATTCCTCTGCCTCCATGGCCCAGAAGAAGGGGGCCGGATTCAAGAAGAACGGGGCCCGAAAAGAAGGGGAGGTGAACCTGGTCCAAGCTCCTCCAGCCAAGAAGCTACTTCATGTGAAAATCTCGGCACCCCAACAGGCCCAGCAGTCTTACCAAACCTCGCAGAATGTCAATTTCACCCCCTCCGTACTAGCAAACCCAAGGAGGGCTTTTACCCGGGAGGAAAGGGAGGCCTGGTTAGCAACGAGAAGGAACCGGGTTTTCACTTCTCTCCCAATATCTCTTTCCCAACTACTGCCAATCCTGCTGAAGGGTGAATATTTGACTCTGAAAGAGCCCAACCCAAATGCCACCAGGGGGAGGAATTTTGACACATTGGTCACCTGTGACTTCCACATGGGTGCACCGGGGCATTCTACAGATACCTGCTAGGTGTTGAAACACGCGGTCCAGGACTTGTTGGACCAGAAGGCCTTGGTGTTTAACACTGCTACACCAGCCCCATCCGGGAATGATATTGGGCAGAATCCTCTGCCGTACCATAATAGGGCAGGCCCATCCAATTCTATCACCGCCATATCCACCACCAGAAGGGCCTTTGACCCATCACAGCTCATTGCTCCAGTAGGGACCACTGTCCAGGTCCGATTTTTCCCAGAGGAGGAGATCAACATGGTCTCCCAGAAAAATAATCCTGCTGCTGAGGACATAAGCTCCTCTTTAAATCGGGTCTCCTCTCTCATGGCCCAGATGAATACTGCAAGGCCTCCATTGGTCTTCAATTGCAGTCCACCCATCTATTCACCATCCAAGCCGTCCAAGGCTCCACTGGTCATCAACCTTGACCCCACCACTGCTTCCATCACTTCTTCTGTCCCCACAAATTCCAAACTTCAACCCTTGGTTGTGAATGTTCAGTCAGCCCACACTATCCCTAAACCGGCCCATACATCCCGGTCCAAACTCCAGCCATTAGTGGTTAATATCCCCAAACTAGCCTATTCTGAGGCCGCTGTACCATGGAATTACAGCGAGGGAATCACGGCTACGGTTCCAGTGGTTAGGAACCAGAACCAGGAGGAGGTGAACCTCATGACGAGGTCGGGGAGATGTGCAGGGGGTGAAGAGAAAGAAAAGGAGACAGAAGCAGAAAAAGAAAAAAAAGAAAATGAAGAAAAAAGAAAACAAAAAGGAAAGGCAAAAATAGGAGAAGACACCCCCCAGGGTGCAGAAACTGAGGCAGCCGACCTCATAAAAATCATAAAAAAAGTGAATTTAATCTTGTGGATCAGCTAAACAAGGTCCCGGCCCAGATTTCAATACTGGGCCTTTTGCTGAATTCCGAAAAGCACAGGGATGCATTGTTAAGGGTGCTACAGAGTGCACACGTATCCCAGACAATTGATCCAGACCAGCTTGGCAAAATGGTTGGTCAAATCTTGTCACATAATGTGATAAGTTTCTCTGAGGGGAAGATCAGCCCAGGTGGGTGCTATCATATTGACCCTTTGCACATCACAGTGCTTTGTAAGGGCTGCATGATTGCACGGGTTTTAATTGACAACGGGTCGGCGTTAAACGTTTGCCCGTTAATCACTTTTACCAAGCTGGGTCTGGACCAGTCGAGGATCAAACAAAATGGGCGGATAGTGAGGGCTTTTGATAGCTCCAAGACCCACTCCCTAGGGGAGATTGAACTGCCGGTCACAATTGGGCCGAATATCTTCAACATCACATTTGAGGTGATGGATATACCCGCAGCCTTCAATTTGCTCCTAGGGAGGCCGTGGATACATTCGGCTAGGGCAATACCATCCACGCTCCACCAAAGGGTGAAATATGTAAGAGGGCAAAGGGTGATAACAGTCCTAGCCGAAAACTTGGTGCCTCCCATTGGGTCACCTGACGTACCCTTAATAAATGTAGACTTGACTGTCGACAAGATTGCGTTTCACTCGTTTCAATTTGAAACGGTCAATTTCATACCTGGGGGTGTGAGAAAAAAGAAAAGAAACAGACTACTGCAGAAGAAATGGTGAAGAAAGTGATGGAAAAATACCACTTTCACCCAGGGAAAGGCCTGGGAATCAATTTGCAGGGGATGGTGTAGCCAATCACGGCTAAGAAACTGATCCCTAAAGTAGGGTTGGGCTTCAAGCCCAGAGGATGGAGGACTATGAAGCATGAAGAAGGAGAGGAAAGAAGCAAAGGAAAACTCCCTCATTTAAGGGAAAGCTTCCCAAAACCCTCTTACACAATCCAAATATCTCCTCCCATGGACCAGTCCAAGCCTCCCTACTACAACATCAACCCATTTCAAAAGCCTTTTGTTTCGGCCTTGCAACCATACAACCCATCTCCAATACTGGGAGCAGTGGATGGGCCTGGGCCACAACCAGAGCAGCGGACAAACTTCTCTGAAGATGTGGGGGCTTTCTTCGCCATGACTGAAGGCTAGAAGACTGGTAGTGACAACGAGCTACCGTTCATTCACTGGGCCGCAGTGAAGATTCTGGATGAGGTTATATCTGGACTGGGCCCCGTAGCAGAAAAGGGCAGTACCCACCCGGTGATGATGGCATCGGATGCTGGGCTTGAGGAGCAGGCTTTCCCTATTTCCCTTGCTCCCCAAAATTTTATGTTAAACAATTGGGAGGAAACTCCCCTTACCTTTGAAGCAGCGTTAGTTCGGCAAACTGACGCGGCTTCCAAAAAAAAACTCCAATAGTGGAATGCCATTTCCCTGAAGGTTCTAATGGGCCTTCGTCTTCGGAGGAATTATGTTTAGAAGGCTCACAAAAAACCCAAAAAGATTTTTCTATTTTTTATAGAAAATTTAATTTTTTCAAAAAGGTCCAAACCATTTATGAACCATATAATCAGACCGAATTGGACCAGGTTGAATATGACTTCGACCTTGAGCTCGACTTTGACCTCATGGGGATCGAAGAAGAGACCGAGGTCGAAGAAGAAGACCTTCCAAAAGAAATTGAATACCAATTGGAACGTCATGAAAAGGGGGTCCAACCTAATATTGAGGAGACCATATCCATAAATCTGGGAACCGAAGAGGACCCAAAAATTGTGAAAATCGGGTCATGCTTGTCTGATGTGCAGAAAAATGAAATGTCACAGTTCTTGGCAGACTACAAAGATGTGTTTGCTTGGTCGTATCGGGATATGCCGGGGTTGGACACAGACATGGTGGTGCATAAGTTGCCAATTTTGCCAGGGGTTAAGCCAATCAAGTAGAAGCTGAGAAGATTGAAACCAGAATGGACCTTGAAGGTCAAGGACGAAGTGGTCAAACAATTTCAAGCCGGATTTTTGGCAGTCTCTACGTACCCAGAGTGGCTTGCAAACATAGTGCCGGTACCCAAGAAGGACGGGAAGGTCCGAATGTGCATGGACTATAGAGACTTGAACAAGGCAAGCCCAAAGGACGATTTTCCGCTTCCACACATCGACATTCTGGTCGATAATATTGCGGTACATAGCTTATTTTCCTTCATGGATGGTTTCTCTGGATATAATCAAATCAAGATGGCTAAGGAGGATCAAGAGAAAACAACATTTATCACACCTTGGGGCACATTCCACTACACGGTCATGCCATTTGGACTCAAGAATGCCGGGGCAACATACCAGCGGGCCATGACTGCACTATTCCATGACATGATCCATAAGGAGATGGAGGTCTACGTGGACGATATGATTACCAAATCATGCAAGGAGGAGGACCACTTGATCAATCTGAAGAAGGTGTTTGATCGGCTCAGAAAGTACAGTCTACGGCTTAACCCGGCTAAGTGCGTCTTTGGGGCTACATCAGGGAAGCTACTGGGGTTTATTGTGAGCCGAAGAGGAATTGAAATTGACCAGGCTAAAGCCAAGGCCATAATTGAAATGCCATCACCCAGAACCGAGAAGGAGGTCCGTGGTTTTCTCGGAAGAATTCAGTACATAAGCCGGTTCATAGCACAGCTCACTGCTATCTGTGAACCAATTTTTAAGCTTCTGAGGAAAGATAACCCGACGGTCTGGAACGAAGATTGCCAACAGGCCTTCGATACGATCAAGGAATATTTACTGAACACACCTGTGCTAGTGCCACCAACTCCAGGAAGACCACTGATCCTGTACTTGTCAGTGTTGGAAACGTCGATGGGATGCGTCTTGGGGCAGCATGATGAGACTGGTAGAAAAGAAAGGGCCATTTACTATCTGAGTAAAAAATTCACGGAATATGAAGCCAAGTATTCATCATTGGAGAAGACTTGCTGTGCTCTTGTGTGGGCCACTCAGAGGCTAAGGCATTACTTCCTTAGTCACTCCACACTATTGATATCCCGGATGGACCCGCTGAAGTATTTATTTGAGAAACTAGCACTGACTGGCAGAACGGCTAAGTGGCAACTACTACTGTCTGAGTTTGACCTCACATACATCACCCAGAAGGCGATCAAGGGTCAAGCCATAGCTGATCACCTAGCTGTAGACACCCAAAAATTGCACGATTTTTGATAAATCTTGAAGGAGAGAAATATTTTATTGAATTGTTCAATTCTTAGCATTGGGTTTGAGATCCTTAACCCATTTGAATCCAAAGCCGCAAAGGAAAAGGCCCGAATTCAATCTTTTATGTAAAGTCAAACTTTTTCGGGTTGAATTTTGTTGACTTTTGACCCCAGAAAATGAAATATTTTTTAAAGCAAGATTTGAAGATAATTTTTCCCGGTAATTAGGTTTTTAGCAATGTTATTGCATTAATGAATTTTTTGAGAATCTTAATCTTGATAAATACCTTTGTATCAACATGTTGAATCTTTTTACCGGACCTGAAAAACCGGAATTTAGCCTGGAACTGGAAAGTTGACTTTTTATTCACTTGGAATTTGGGTCTGGAAATATTTTTAATGGATTCAAATGGAGGGGTGTTTGCTTATTTACATGTAATATATTAAGTAAATGGAGATTAAAAAATACGAGGACATTTACTTAAACGATATTACATGTAAATAAGTATTGCCTGTGTTAAAATTCAGAAAAAAGGCTTTTTTCCTTGTATCCGGCAACTCGACCGGATACAAGTATTTTCCTTTGTATCCAGTGGAACATACCGGATACAAGCAATCCTTAGTATATCCGGCATTATATGCCGGATACATTAAGACCCTTTTGTATCCGGCCTGATATGCCGGATACATTAGTTTTGCTCAAAATTAGGGTTTTCCGAGAGATTTCATCTTTTACCATCATGTCCCTTATTAAATGAGTGGAAATCTCGGAAATAGCCTTAGGGTTAAGGTTGGTGGGCTATGGACCTTATGTTGTGTCTACCATTCTCACCAACCCTAACCCTAGTCTTTGCCTATAAATAGGAGGCTCCTCCTTAAGCAAATGACAATCGACTCTTGTTTTGAATTCTCGCCAAGAAGAACTCCAAGAGAAGAAGAAAACCGCTGCGGGATCGCTTCCAGAACCCAGGTAAGCCTCAAACTTTTCTTTTATTTTTTGTTTTTACATTCCTAGATCTAGATCTCTTCTTCTACCTTTCTGTAGAATAAGGCCTTCTTTGTGTGTGAAAACCCTTCCCCGGCTCAAAGTATCTCGAGACTCCCCCTAGCCGTAAAACGTGGAGGTGGGATCTAGGAGAAACGAGACCGGGGATTGACCCTAGCACTAGAACCTATGTAGCATAAAGCCTTTTGATTGATTGTAAACCGTTTCATATTCAAAGTACCCTTGATTATCTTGAAGAACCGTGTTTAACGGGAAGAGAGAACAGAGGGAAACGATAATGGAACGGAACCCTAGGCTATTTTAGAACCTTATTTTGATGAATATGTATGCATGCTATTGATCTTGTTTGGTTTTTCACACTTGCACATACATATCACTATTTTGGCGGGATAGGCTCATATTTTGGGTTTATTGCATTTATTGTGATAAATCTGAAATAAATGGCCTCAATCAATTCTGGAATGTTTTGAAATGGTTTTTAAAAGATTTGGATTCATCTTGCACGAATCACACACACTTTGTCACAGTTTTGAGTTGTTTTTCTTCAAAAGTGGCTTAGCTTGACAGCAACTGTACCCTTACTTCGGACGCTCATAACTTCATCGTCCGGATGAATTTTGGAGCGATTCTAGAACCATGGGAAAGGTGAGGCTGTCTAGTTTATGTCCACCAAATTTCATTAATTTCTATCAAGCGGATTTTTGACACCTCTCTGTCGAAGTTTATTGGACAGTTCAGGTTCAAATACAGAACTTGTCACTTCGACGGAACGCCATGTATTCGTTTTAAATCCGATTCAAGTGATTTTTGTTTCTGAGCACTCCTTTATGAGTATATTTTTAAATCCAGTTGGTTTCATAATTTTTGGACTCCATTTGTATTATTGGTAGCCGATTTACTCAGAACTGCTCAATGGCATTTTTCTGGGTAAATCTGTGATCTTCGGGGCCTGTTCGGGAGACCACCCAAGGCACATCCGAATGAGTTTTTGTATGAGGATAGTTTCTTTTGAACGATGGTCATACAGACTTCAATCACACCAAATTTCGTGAGTTTTTATGTAGTGGATGTTTCTAGGTGAGTTTTCAAAGTTGCGTACTTATCACTTTTAAATATCCTCAGCAGCAACTTTCAAGGAGCATAACTCCTAGGTTTTCAACCGGAATTACTTGAAATTTTGCATTAGACTATTATTTACCATAGTCTTTCAAATGGATTTGGTTTGATTTGATTTAAAATTGGATTTGAATGATTTCAAGACAAATGGCATTACTTTTCACCGAATTTTCCGGATTTGATTCAACTTGGCTTTGAACATTCTTTTGCTTGGATTTTTATCCTTTTATGACATTTCAGAAATGATATTGACATAAGAGAAGATCTAAAATCCATTTGGATCTTCATGTGAATATATCATACACTTGTTCTTTTTTTAAGGCTTTTCATGATTTTTTAGCAAGCTTCCTATTTTCTTTTAGCATGAACAAACACTTGGCAACCACCTTGTGTGGGTGAATGGGGGTGCCTAACACCTTCCCCCGTTCATAATTTAATCCCCTAATCCATCTCTGGATTTGATTTTCAAGTAGGGTTATTTTTACCCTAGAATTTGGTTTTTAACCCTTTTTGCTTATTTTTGAATTCTTTGGTGTCCATTCTCACCCCAAAATTATGAATGGTGGCGACTCTCCCATTTTTGCGTTGAGCCCGTGTGTTGACGGAGGGATGATCATTCCGGTGATTTTTCCATGTCTCACAACCGGGAAAAATTATCTTGAAATCTGAATTTAAAAAATATTTCATTTTCTGGGGTCAAAAGTCAACAAAATTCAACCGGAAAAAGCTTGACTTTGCACAAAAGATTGAATTCGGGCCTTTTCCTTTTCCGTTTTGGATTCAAATGGGTTAAGTATCTCAAACCCAATGCAAAGAATTGAAAATTCCAATAAAATATTTCTCTCCTTCAAGATTTAAAAATCGTGCAATTTTGGGGTGTCTACACAACCCAAACACATAACCCCCAAATGGAAGAATGTAAATTGCTTTTGTTTTTTTTTTTTAACCATTGAACCATTGAACTGGTTCAATAAACTGAACCAACCCATTATACCACTAACCTAACCAACCCATCAAACCAACTGACTTAACTAAATTTTTAATCTTCTATTTATTTTATTCTTACTTAATATATTTAATCTTAATTATAATTTTTCTCAAAATTCCAGGATCTTACAGTAGGGATAGGGTATTTTGGATTAGGAAAGTCCTTTTACATTTGAAGGAAAAAAATAAAAACTTTGCAACCATAAGATGTGGCATCATTATCACTTGCACTGCGTTTGGTATTGCTTTTAGTGTGTGTGTATATAATTTACTAGATAATACTATAAAATAAAGCATTCAGTCAATAATTCAAATCAATTGTCAAAGATGAAATAGGGAGCTTTCACAATTTTATTTTTATATTATCTTAGGTATAGGTAACATAAAAAAAAATACTAACAATAATATTGATATGGGACATAGATTGAGACAAGTTTACAATAATTCTTGTTTTGATTTGTAACTTATTGTTATTATTTTGACAGGCTCGGGGTGGGTTTCATTTGTAACTCTACAAATTTTTTTTTTTGGTTGGTATCAACATAACGTTTAGATATCTAGAAATAAACAACTGAGCAAGAAACGTGATCGTAAGGGTGACCCCCTTTCTTGGCTTTTTCTTTTTTTTTTTTTTTTTTCATTCTCTCTCTCTCCTCTCATCTCTCTTCTTTTCTTTTCTTTTTTTTTTCTTTTTTTGATAACAAAAGTGATGTGCCCTACGAAGTTTTTTTATCAATCCAAGTAACTATAATATACATTCCTCAATTCTCCGTGGGTGAGCGGTTTTGACGGGAACAAAATGCTCTGCTGCCGAAGATGCAGATTAACTGCTATGGAGCATCGTAGGGATAGGGTAGTTTTGATTAGGAAAATCCTTTTACATTTGAAGGAAAAAATAAAAACTTTGCAACCATTAGATGTGGCAAAATCATCACTTACACTGCGTTTGGTATTGCTTTTTATGTGTGTGTGTATATATATATATATAATTTAATAGATAATACTATAAAATAAAGCATTCAGTCAATAATTCAAAGCTTGTGCCTATCGATTGTGAAAGAAGAAATAGGGAGCTTTCACAATTTCATTTTTATATTACGTTCGGCATATATTACGTTCGGCATAGATAATATAAAAAAATACTAATAATAAAATAGATATGGGACATGGATTGAGACAAGTTTACAATAATTCATCTCTTGATTTCTAACTTATTGTTATTATTTTTACAGGCCCGGGCTGGGTTTCATTTGGAAACTCCACTCTTTTTTTTTTGGTTGGTATCAACATAATGTTTTGATATCTGGAAATTAACTACTGTGCAAGAAACGTGATCGTAAGGGTGACCCCCTTTCTTGGCTTTTCCTTTTTTTTCATTCTCTCTCTCCTCTCTTTTCTCTTTTTTTCTTTTTTTTTTTTCGATAAGAAAAAGTGATGTACCATATGAAGTTTTTTGCAATCCAAGTAATTGTAATATACATTCCTAAATTCTCCATGGGTGAGCAGTTTTGATGGGAAGAAAATGATCTGCTGCCGACCATGCTGCTTAACTACTATGGAGCATTGCAGGGATAGGGTATTTTCGATTGGGAAAATCCTTTTCAATTTGAAGGAAAAAATAAAAAATTTGCAACAATGAGATGTGGCAGCGTCATCACTAACACTGTGTTTGGTATTGCTTTTGGTATATATATAATTTAAAAGATAATACTATAAATAAAGTGTTCAGTCAATAATTCAACCCTTGTACTTATCAATTGTCAAAGAAGAAATAGGGAGCTTTCATAATTTCATTTTTATATTATGTTAGGTATAGATAATATAAAAAAATACTAATAATAATATAGATATGGGACATATGTAGATGGAGACAAGTTTGCAATAATTCATGTCTTGATTTGCATCTTATTGTTATATATTATTTTGATTGGCCCGGGGGACTATAAAATAAAGCATTCAGTCAATAATTTAAAGCTTGTGCCTATCAATTGTCAAAGAAGAAATAGGGAGCTTTCACAATTTCATTTTTATTTTATGTTAGGTATAGATAATATAAAAAAAATACAAATAATAATATAGATATGGAACATAGATTGAGAAAAGTTTACAATAATTCATGTCTTGATTTGTAACTTATTGTTATTATTTTGACAGGCCGGGGGACTATAAAATAAAGCATTCAGTCAATAATTTAATGCTTGTGCCTATCAATTGTCAAAGAAGAAATAGGGAGCTTTCACAATTTCAATTTTATATTATGTTAGGTATAGATAATATAAAAAAATACTAAAAATAATATAGATATGGGACATGGATTGAGACAAGTATACAATAATACATGTCTTGATCTGTAACTTATTGTTATTATTTTGATAGGTCCGGGGTGGGTTTCATTTGGTAACTCTACTCTTTTTTTGTTTTGGTTGGTATCAACATAATGTTTAGATATCTAGAAATTAACTATTGTGCAAGAAACGTGATCCTGAGGGTGACCCCCTTTCTTGGCTTTTCCTTTTTTTCATTCTCTCTCTCCTCTCTTCTCTCTTCTTTTTTTTTTTTTTTTTTTTATAAGAAAAACTTATGTGCCGTACGAAGTTTATTGCAATCAAAGTAGGGGTGGCAATTTATCGGGTTGGGCTTAAGAGCATATATAAGTACTTTAGGGCTTGCCCAAGCCCGGCCCGGCCCTGATTTTGGGCTTGGAAATCATGCCCAAGCCCGAACCTAATAAAAGTAGAGTTGTCCAAGCCCGGCCCTATTTTGCCCGGTTTTTTTTTATAAATGATTAATTTTTTTTTAATCAAGAAACCAAAAACAAGACATTTTGAGGGTTAGTTAAATCCCAAAAGAAGACAATGAGGCCGCATGTTCACTAACAAATTGTTGTATTTAACATTTCGAAGCGCAGAAATTCTGATGCACATTCAACATATATTTGATAAGAAATGTTTTTTTAAGACTTGAATACAAAAGATAGATGTGCTATTGGAAAGTTTCTATATTGCCTAGGAAAATTAAATCCCACAATCCAAATACATCAAAACATGTAAAATATGTTAAAATAATTAACTTTAAATAAGATGTCTTGTTGGAGAGTAATAAGGAGAGACTAAAATTATGTTTTTTAGCAAACATAATATTAATATGGCCGGGCTGGGCCGATTCGGGCTAAAATAAACTCACCCAAGCCTGGTCTTAAATATTACGGGCTCTTAAAATCAGGGTCGGGCTAGCCTGCTGGGCCAAAAAATCATGCCCAAGCCCGATTAAAACTGGGCCAGGAGGGTCAGGCTGGGCGGGCCGGGCTAGAAATTGCCACCCCTAAATCAAAGTAACTGTAATATACATTCCTAAATTCTTCGTGGGTGAGTGGTTTTGATGGGAACAAAATGCTCTGTTGCCGACCATGCAGCTTAACTGCTATGGAGCATTGCAAGGATAGGGTATTTTCGATTAGGAAAATCCTTTTACATTTGAAGGAAAAAATAAAAAATTTCAACCATGAGATGTGGCAGCATCATCACATACACTGCATTTGGTATAGTTTTTTGTGTGTGTATATATATAATTTAATGGATAATACTATAAAATAAAGCATTTAGTCAAATTTCAAACCTTGTGCCAATCAATTGTCAGAAAAGAAATAGGGAGCTTTCACAATTTCATCTTTATATTATGTTAGGTATAGATAATATAAAAAAATACTAATAATAATATACATATGGGACATAGATTGAGACTAGTTTACAATAATTCATGTCTTGATTTGTAACTTCTTGTTATTATTTTGACAGGCCTGGGCTAGGTTTCATTTGGTAACTCTACTCTCTTTTTTTTTGGTTGGTATCAACATAATGTTTAGATATCTAGAAATTAACTACTGAGCAAGAAAAGTGATCGTAAGGGTGGCCCCCTTTCTTGGCTTTTCCTTTTTTTCATTCTCTCTGTCTCTCTCTCTCTTCTTCTTTCTGTTTTTTTTTTTTTTTTTTTTGATAAGAAAAACTGATGTGCCCTACGAAGTTTATTGCAATCCAAGTAGCTGTAATATACATTCCTAAATTCTCCGTGGGGAAGTGGTTTTGATGGGAACAAAATGCTTTGTTGCTAACCATGCAGCTTAACTGCTATGAAGCATTGCAGGGATAGGGTATTTTCGATCAGGAAAATCCTTTTACATTTGAAGAAAAAAATAAAAACTTTGCAACCATAAGATGTGGCAGCATCATCACTTACACTGCATTTGGTATTGCTTTTTGTATATATATATAATTTAATAGATAAGACTATAAAATAAAGCATTCAGCCAATAATTCAAAGCTTGTGCCAATCAATTGTCAAAGAAGAAATAGGGAGCTTTCACAATTTCATTTTTATATTATCTTAGGTATAGATAACATAAAAAAATACTAATAATAATATTGATAAGGGACATAGATTGAGACAAGTTTACAATAATTCATGTCTTGATTTGTAACTTATTGTTATTATTTTGACAGGCTCGGGGTCGGTTTCATTTGTAACTCTACAATTTTTTTTTTTGGTTGGTATCAACATAACGTTTAAATATCTAGAAATAAACTACTGAGCTTGGGGTGGGTTTCATTTGTAACTCTACAAATTTTTTTTTTTGGTTGGTATCAACATAACATTTAGATATCTAGAAATAAACTAGTGAGCAAGAAACGTGATAGTAAGGGTGACACTCTTTCTTGGCTTTTCCTTTTTTTCATTCTCTCTCTCCCCTCATCTCTCATCTCTCTTCTTTCCTTTTCTTTTTTTTTTCTTTTCTTTTTTTTTTTGATAAGAAAAAGTGATGTGCCCTAAGAAGTTTTTTGCAATCCATGTAACTGTAATATACATTCCTAAATTCTCCATAGGTGAGCGGTTTTGACGGGAACAAAATGATCTACTGCCGACTATGAGATATGGAAAATCAATTTAATGACTTCCTAAACATCACACGGGATTCTTTAAAACAAGGAGTCGCCACCATTCTGTTTAGGTGTGAATGGACACCAAAATATCAAATTAAATAAAAAGACAGAAATTAGAGTAAAATTAACTCTATTTTAAAATACAAAACAAAAAACAACCAGAGGTAGGTAAGGGGATTAGGTTATGCACATGGGAAGGTGTTAGGCACCCCTATTCATCCATACAAGGTGGTTATCAGGTATTGTTCATGTTAAAAATAAAGAAAGCTTGCTTAATAAAGAAAAAAAATCATAAAAGTGACAAAAGTGTATGGTTTTTCATATGAATAGTCCGATTAATTCAGAACCTTCAATATGATCACACTATTCTAAGGGTTTCATAATTGAAATAAAATAGAGATAAAAATCAAAGAAAACCATCCTAAAGTTAAACCTGAAAAACTAGCTTTAGGCTAAACCATTAAAAGGTTTAAAAACCAAATTGAAATCTCTTGATTAAAACATTGAAGAGTAAAACTCTTTAGGGTACAAATCTGATCCAAATCTCTCATTAGTGGAGAGATAGAACCTCAATCAACCCATGTTGATGAAAAAAAATCAAAAGGGAGAGTTTAGACCATATGATCCTCTCTCCAAGGTTAAAAAAATTCAAAATCTTATCATGAAACCCTATAGGTTATTTTCAGGCTTTTGATTTCAGATCTACCATATAGATCATGGTAGATCCAGAATCCTAGCCAAATATCACCAAAATCAAGAAAACAGTGATATAGGTGCAATATGTGTGAAAAATCCAAACTATAGGAGACAGTGGGGATCTCATGCTATAAACAACATGGATCCATATGATTCCTCTAAATTCAGAATAAAACATTTAAAACATGAACAGAGTAGTTAAAGAAACCACATATCACAAATTACAGCATATGGGGGTCTATCCTATGAATCCACCTGTTCTCTTTTCCCCTAGCTCTCTCTTCACGTTTTACAGCTAAAGAGGAGTCTTGAGGTACTTGGAGGTAGGTTTGGGGATACAAACACAGACAAGAGGCCTTATTCTACAAAAAAGAGAAAAGAACAAATTATAGGGTTCTATTCTAAGGATCCACCTGTTCCCCTTTCCCCTAGCCCTCTCTTCACGTTTTACGGCTAGAGAGGAGTCTTGAGGTACTTGGAGGTAGGTTTGGGGATACAAGTATAAACTAAGCCTTATTCTACAGCAATGGAGATGATTAGACTATTTCTAGAATTAAAAACAGAAAATAAAAGAGAAAAGGGACTTACCTGGATTGAGAAAGCAGAGAAGCAGGGGTTCCCTTCTTCACTTGGAGCTCTTCAAGCTTCAGATTCTTAGCCATTTGCTTGAGGAGAGGCCCTCTATTTATAGGCAAACCCAGGGGCATGGTTGGTCCCAAGGGTATGCCAAAATAGGGTTCCATAATGTTCCAATTGAGTTTCAAAAAAAGAGTTAATGTAAATCCATTAAACCACGGAGGATAAAAAAGAGGATTCGAATCTCCCAAAGAAAGATTTGAGTGTAGATTTGAGTGTAGATAATGTAAATCTATTAAACCACGAAAGATAAAAAAAGAGGATTCAAATCTCCTAGAGAAAGATTTGAGTGTAGATAAGGCTCAGAAATCAAAAAATGACGAATTCGCTCAAAAAAACCCGTGCCCGCATATATAATGCGGTCGTGCCTTGACCGCATTAACTGCGGGCACGGCATGACCGTATATCAACTGCGGGCACGACCAAACCATAGATAAAATGCGGTCATTGCATGTTTGACCAAATTTTACACTTTTTTGACCTATTTCAAATCCCAATAACATAATTTCAATTATTTTCTCATTTTGTAATGCAATTTGGGGTGTCTACACCGATCATGCAGATTAACTGCTATGGAGCATCGTAGGTGTGACGCCCCGGAACAGGACATGTTCATTAAAGGTATATGTTGGTTCCTTGACATCAGGTAGGGTCCCAAAAACGCTTCCTAAGTAAAAACAAAAAAAAAAACAAAAAACTGCTATATAACAGCTGTAAATACAAGGTTAGGCTATGCCCCTGATACCTGATAAACACATACATGAACATATATGCATTATGCATCTATTCAAAGCTAAATCATCAAATATACACAGACCTTGTAGACACCCCAAATTGCACTACAAAATGAGAAAATAATTGAAAACATTAATTGGGATTTGAAACAGGTCAATAAAGTGTAAAATCTGGTCAAACATGCAATGCCCGTATTTGATTTACGGACTGGTCATGCCCGTAATTGATTTACGGTCATGCCATGCCCGTATTAATAATACGGGCAGGGCACAACCGTAATATATATATACGGGCACGGGGATTTTTGTGCGAATTTATGTTTTTTTTATTTTTGAGCCTTATCTGCACTCAAATATCTCTTTGGGAGATTCGAATTCTCTTGTTTATCCATTCAAATCCTCTTATTTATCCTGTGGTTTAATGGATTAACATTAAATCCTTTTCAATTCAATCTGGAAGATTTTGGTATATCTCTTTGGACCAACCATTCCCCTGGGTTGGCCTATAAATAGAGGGCCTCTCCTCAAGCATTAATTTGAAGTCTGAAGAGCTCCAAGTAAAGAGAGAAATCCCTGCTGCTCTGCTTGCTCAATCCAGGTAAGTCCCTTTTCCCTTTTATTTTCTGTCTTCAATTCTAGAAATAATCTAATCTTCTCCATTGTTGTAGAATAAGGCCTTCTTATACTTGTATTCCTAAACCTGCCTCCAAGTACCTTAAGAATCCTCTCTAGCCGTAAAACGTGAAGAGAGAGCTAGGAGAAAGGGGAACAGGTGGATCCCTAAAATAGAACCCCATAATCTGTTCTTTTCTTTTCTTTTAGAATAAGGCCTTTGATTGTGTTTGTATCACCAAACCTATCTCCAAGTACCTCAAGAATCCTCTCTAGCCGTAAAACGTGAAGAGAGAGCTAGGGGAAAAGAGAACAGGTGGATCCGTAGGGTAGACCCCCATGTACTCTAATCCGTGAGAGGTGGTTGCTTTTGATATCCTGCTAATGTTTTAATGATTTTATTTTGAATCTAGATTAATCCTATGAATTCATGATGTTTATAGCATAAGATCCCCACTTCTTTCTGTAGACACCCCAAATTGCACTACAGAATGAGAAAATAGTAAAAATATTAATTGGAATTTAAAACAAGCCAAAAATGCATGAAAATCAATAATTCGAGCCTTGCCCGTATTAAATCTACGGGCTGACCGTGTCCGAATTGAGTATACGGGCACGCAGAGCCTGTAATGAATATACGGACATCACTGGACCGTAAATCATTTACAGGCGCATTAGACTCGTGCGAGTTTTATTCTTCTCTCTATTTCTGAGCCTTATCTTTAGTCCAATATGTATTTAGATGAGCGAAATAGCTCTTTTATTCGCTCGAGCCACCTTTGTTGGCTATGGATGGGCATTATCTCCGTTTTTCACTCTATCCTGAGGATCAGGGTATATCCTTCTGGACCAGCCATACCCCTGTGCTTGCCTATAAATAGAGGGCAGATCCTTAAGCAAAGGGCCACAAAATTTTGAAGACTCAAGAGCTCCAAGAGAAGAGAAGAATCCCTGCTGCTTTGCTTGCTGAATCCAGGTAAGTCCCTTTTCCCTTTTATTTTATGTCTTCAATTCTAGAGATAATAGGATCTTCTCTATTGCTGTAGAATAAGGCCATCTTTTATCTTGTATTCCTAAACTTGTCTCTAAGTACCTCAAGAGTCTCTCTAGCCGTAAAACGTGAAGAGAGAGCTAGGGGAAAAGGGAACAGGTGGATCCCTAGAATAGAACCCATAATCTGTTTTTTTCTTTTCTTTTAGAATAAGGCCTTTGATTGTGTTTGTGTACCCAAACCTATCTCCAAGTACCTCAAGAGTCTCTCTAGCCATAAAACGTGAAAAGAGAGCTAGGGGAAAAGAGAATAGGTAGATTCGTAGGGTAGGCCCCCATGTGCTCTAATATGTGAGATATGGCTGTTTTTGATATCCTGATCATGTTTTAATGATTTTATTTTGAATCTGGATTAATCCTATGAGTGCATGATGTTTATAGCATGAAATCCTATTTTTCTCCTAAAATTTGTATTTTTCACACTTTTGCACCTACAGCACTGTTTTCGTGATTTTTGGGATATTAGGCTAAGATCCTGGATCTATTATGATCAATATGGTAGATCTGGATCCAGAAGCCTGAAAGTAAATTTTAGGGTTTCATGATGTGGTTTTTGAGTCCTTTTTCATGTTTGAGAGAAGACCCTACGGTCTAAGTTCTCCCCTTTTGATGTTTTTCATCAACGTGGATATTTTTGGTTTTGATTTTTTGATTTAATGTGAAATTTGGGCTATATTTATGTCCTGGACTGTTCAGGTTCAATTCTGCAATATTTTATAAAAATTATATTTTTCTAGATTTCTAGAATTTGACTTGAAGCTAGATTTTTGGATTTTTCACTTTATTTGGTTTTATTTGATTTTATCTCAATTTTATTTTAATCATGAAACCCTAGGAATGGTATGATCATATTTGAAAGTTCTGGATCAATCAGGCTATTCATATGAAAAAACCATACATTTTTGTCTTTTTTATGATTTTTCATGATTTTCGTAGCAAGCTTTTTTCCTTTATTTTAACATGAACAATACCTGGCAACCACCTTGTGTGGATGAATAGGGGTGCCTAACACCTTCCCCTGTTCATAACCTAATCCCCTTACCCATCTCTGGTTGTTTTTTTATAGGGTTATTTTTACCCTAAATTTGCCTTTTGTGCTTATTTGATATTTTGGTGTCCATTCACACCTAAAAAGAATGGTGGCGACTCTTTGTTTTTTATGAATCCCGCGTGAGGATGAGAAAGTCATTAAATTGATATTTTCCCATGTCTCACAACTGGCGACTTTGCTGGGGACTTGTGGATTTCAGCCTTTTGGTGTTTGTTCATGTTTTTGGTGTTTATGATTTGCTTGCTATTTTGTGTTTTCAGCATGTTTTTGTTTTGCTTGCTGTTTAGTGTTCTTAAGCATGTGAGGTATGTTTTAAATCTGATTTATTGCTTAAGAATTCATGGGGGTAGAAACATGTTTAATTTTGACTTATAGGATTGTTTCTAGAAACATGCATAGAGGAGGTTTATTTTGATAAACCATGCTTATTTCTTGCTGTATTTTAATATGCATGTTTTAATTTCCAGCATGTTTTATATGATGTATTTTGGATGTATAATATGAGCACATGTTGGCATGATTTGGATGATTTTTGTGAGCATGTTTAGGTGCTATAGGGTTGCTTGTTTACTTATGTTTACTTGCTTTAATATGCTCCCTATATACCTTGGTTTGTTTATGCATGGCTACAAAAAGAGTGGCAAGGGTTTGGGATGTTGTGAATGCACCCTATTTTTACAATGCACTGTGCACATTTTATTTTTTTATACAGCCTACCTATAGCCTATAGGAAGTTGAACCCGAATGTGTGTAGCTTGGCGCACCGAGGTCGTTATTTCGGAAAGTGAAATTGAAAACATTCACCTTAGAACTTTGGGCCAATGATGTGATGATAATGTGGATCTGGGATTCTGGTCATCATTAGGCTTGAGTTCTAAGTTGCCATTAAGCCAAAAC
This sequence comes from Buxus sempervirens, assembly GCA_947561395.2. NCBI lineage: Eukaryota > Viridiplantae > Streptophyta > Magnoliopsida > Buxales > Buxaceae > Buxus > Buxus sempervirens. The sequence goes on from OX387186.1 coordinate 9,183,924, forward strand.
CCAAAACCCCTACGCTTGAAGGTGGAGATACACGTTTTTTGCTAAAGTACACAATTACGTGGGGATATAGGTTTGTAATTGTGGGAAGGCCGTTTGCATGGCTTACAAACCAGGGCATAATGTGGATGCCATATTGAAGGTAAACAAGGTAACAAGGTAACCTTAATTTTTGCATTATTTTCATGTCATAGGGGTGTCATGGTGCCCATTGGTTTGAGGATAAAAGTGGTCCCAAATATGCATGGTTCCTAAAAATGGTGTAGCCCATTGGAAGAGTTTCTAACTCTGTTTAGAATCAATCCTACCCAATGTTCATACAAGAGGCAACAAGAGGGTACTAAAGTCTTGATATGGTGTCAATTTGGAGGAAACATGTGCCCTCCTAAGCATGTATTTTTGCAAATAGGTCAAAGTCCACTTTGGGACAGTTTAGAAGCCTAGCATGGGTGAACCGTATGTTTAGATGAGCAATCAAAGTGATCAAACCATGAAGAAACTGAAAAAACATAAAATAGCTCCGTAAAACCGCAATTATAATACCGGCTGGGCTCGCCCGTATTGATTATACGGGCTGGGCTCGCCCGTGTTAATCATACGGTCATGGCTTGCTCGTAATTTGAATACGGGCAACGCCGGACCGTACTGTATATGCAGTCCACGCGGGAAATTCCATTTTAATCAGTTTTTTCCATTAAATCCTATTCCTTTAACCTTTAAATGATGATAAAGGGAGATGAGTTTGAATAAAATGCTTCAAAAAAAAAAAGAAATAAGTAAATAAATAAATAAATAATCCTCTGGGCCTCTAAAAGCCTTTGAATTTCAGACTTTTTTCGAAAATATCTCTGGGCCTCTAAAAGCCTTTGAATTTCAGATTTTTTCCAAAAAATCCTTGGGCCTCTGAAAGCCTTTGAATTTCAGACTTTTTCAAAAATATCCTTGGGCCTCTGAAAGCCTTTGAATTTCAGATCTTTTTCTTCGGGCCTCTTAAAGCCTTTGAATTTCAGATCCTTGGGCCTCTGAAAGCCTTTGAATTTTAGACCTTTTTCAACAAAAAAAAAAGCCTTGGGCCTCTGAAAGCCTTTGAATTTCAGACTTTTTTTCAAAAATCCCTGGGCCTCTGAAAGCCTTTGAATTTCAGACTTTATCCTTTGGGCCTCTGAAAGCCTTTGAATTTCAGATCTTTTCCCCATGGGCCTCTGAAAGCCTTTGAATTTCAAACTTTATCCCCTGGGCCTCTGAAAGCCTTTGAATTTCAGATCTTTTCCTTTGGGCCTCTGAAAGCCTTTGAATTTCAGATCCTTGGGCCTCTGAAAGCCTTTGAATTTCAGACCTTTTTCCTGGGCCTCTGAAAGCCTTTGAATTTCATATCTTTTTCAAAAATACCCCTGGGCCTCTGAAAGCCTTTGAATTTCAGACTTTTTTCCAAAAATACCCCTGGGCCTCTGAAAGCCTTTGAATTTCAGACTTTTTTCCAAAAATACCCCTGAGCCTCTGAAAGCCTTTGAATTTCAGACCTTTTTCTCTTATGGGACCTGTTGGAAGCCCTAGAATATTCCAACAATTCTAAAAAAAAAAAAAGAAAAAAAAGGAAGCAAATAAAGAAACAAATCCAAACTCGTGTTCACCCAGCTTGCACATAGGCATTCATAGGTATGTGGAGGAGAATAAATTGGCACTGATATATTCTTCTTATTTTTGCCAGGTACCAATACACTTGCAATCATAGCTCCTGTAACCAGATCAAGAGCTCGCGTCATGAATCCCATTGAGAATGAAGCTGATGCTCCTCACCCAGATGTTGCCCTGCTCCAAAAGCAAGTAGCAGGACTAGCTCAAATGCTAGAGAACATACTGTCCGTGCAGGCCCAACAAGTGCAGGCCCAAAATCAAGCATCCACTTCCAACCCTGCACCTCCACCCCAAATCAATATTCCACCTCCAGTTCAACCTATTCTTAAACCCGTTTATGAACCCACCCCTGAACCTATACTGATCAGGGATGAGACAGTGGAGTCAGACAAAGCTAAGGAAAGGAAAGGATGAGGGAAGAAGTTGAAAGGAAGTTCCTGCACAAACTGGAAATGATCCAAGACGAACTAAGAGAAGTAAAAGGGGTGAACAACTTCGAGGGCACCAACTTTGAGGACTTATGCCTGTACCCCAATGTTAACCTGCCAGCTAAGTTCAAGTGCCCAGACCTAGACAAGTATGATGGCACGGGCTGCCCCATGAGCCATCTGAAGTTGTACTGTGGTGCCCTATGCCAGTTTGGTCGAGATGAGGGTGTTCTGATACAGCTCTTCCAAAGGAGCTTGACTGGAACCGCTTTAAGGTGGTCTGCCACTCTATACCATGGAAAGATTAGAAGATGGAAGGACCTAGCAGATGCCTTCCTGGCTCAATACCAGTTCAATTCAGAGATCGTGCTAAACAGGTACGACGTAATGAGGATGAGCAAAGGAAGGGATGAGTCTGTAAGGCAGTATGCCAAGAGATGGAGGAGACAGCCTCTCAGGTTAGGCCACCTATGCTAGAGCAGGAGATGATTTCCACCTTCATCAGCACCTTGGGTCAACCATTCTACAGCCACTTGGTGGGTCAGACCACCACTAATTTTGCTGCCTTGGTTCAAGTGGTTGACCGAATTGAAGACGGGATCAGGTCAGGTAAGATAATTGACCACTCTGCCATGGTTAGTCAGCAGGACCCCAATCTAAAGAAAGGAAGTGGGTTGAAAAAGAATGGGAACAAGAAAGAAGGGGAGGTGAACATGGTGCAGCCACCATCAGGCCCTAACAAGCCCATACAAATCAACATACCCACTCACTTTCCCACTCCATCCATTCCATCTACCCAGGCCCCCATGAGGGTTAATGTTCCAGCAGCACCCTCAGACCAAAAAAGGGTTTTTACTAAAGAGGAAAATGATGCCTATTTTGCAACAAGGAGAAATAGGGTTTTCACCCCTATTCCAATGACTCCTTCTCAGTTGCTTCCCACTTTATTGCAAGCAGGGTATATCACCTTAAGAGAGCCCAATCCGAATGCATCTAAGGGGAGAAATTATGACCCCTCCACCACTTGTGATTTCCATATGGGTGCACCTGGGCACCCTATTGACAAATGCTGGCCTTTGAAACATGCTATTCAGGATTTACTCGACCAGAATACCCTGTCTTTCAATACAGGGGCTCCCAATCCTCCAAGAACCGATATTGGACAAAACCCGCTGCCCCAGCATCATGAGGCAGGCCCATCTAATGTCATAGGGGTCATCTCCTCTGATAAAATAACCTTTGACCCATCTCAATTAATTGCTCTTATAGGGAAAATGGTCAAAGTGTATTTTGACAGAAGAAATGAGGACAAGGAAATAAATGAGATTTCAAAAGGGAATGATAGTGCTGCTAAGAACATTAGCTCTTCTCTGGACCAGGTCTCATCTCTCATGGCCCAAATGAATATAGCCAAACCACCTTTGGTCATCAATTGCAGTCCATCCACCTTTACTTCACCCATTCAGTCCAAACCACCATTGGTCATAAACTGTGACCTTCTTAGTGCATTAGTCACTTCTGCAACCACCCAACCAAAACAACTTCCACCATTGGTTGTTAATGTTCCCCTTACTCAGACTTCATCATCCAAGTCCAAACTTCCCCAATTAGTGGTAAATTCTCTAAGCCTGCTTACTCTGAATCGGCTATACCATGGAACTACAGTGAAGCATTTACCGCTACATTCCTTGCAGTTGAAAGCAAGAAAGAAGTAAACCTCATGACAAGGTCAGGAAAAAGTATGGGGGAGGAAGAAAAACAAAAAGAAATAGGAAAAGAAAAGAAGGAAGAAGAGAAAAATAAAGGAAAGGCCAAGGTAAGGGAAGATGCCCCTCAAGTAGTTGACAGTGAGGCTGCTGACCTCATTAAAATCATAAAAAAGAATGAGTTCAATGTTGTTGAGCAGTTAAACAAAGTCCCTGCCCAGATCTCAATACTGGGTTTGTTATTAAATTCTGAAAAACATAGGGAATCTCTGTTGAGGGTACTTCAGGGGGCCCATGTGCCTAAAAATATTGAACCTGACCAACTAGGCCGGATGGTTGGGCAGATTTTATCCCACAATGTTATAACCTTTTCTGAAACTGAAATCAGCCCATCAGGGTACCATCATGTTGATCCTTTGCACATAGCTGTGCTCAGTAAGGGTTGCATGATAGTCCGGGTTTTAATTGATAATGGGTCGGCTCTGAATGTCTGCCCATTGATAACCTTTGTTAAGCTCGGTCTGGAGCAAAATAAAATCAAATAGAATTGGAGAATCATAAGAGCCTTTGATAGCTCTAAAACACACTCCCTAGGGGAGGTTGAACTGCCGGTCACAATTGGACCGTATATTTTTAACATCACATTTGAGGTGATGGATATACCTGCAGCCTTCAACCTACTCCTAGGAAGGCCGTAGATTCACACAGCTAGGGCTATACCATCTACCTCCACTAGAGAGTTAAATACATTAGAAGGCAAAAGGTGATTACTGTCCTAGCTGAGAACTTGGTTCCTCCCATGTGGTCCCCTGATGTACCCTACATAAACATGGAAATGACTACAGACAAGTAGGCATTTCACTCTTTTCAATTTGAAACTGTTAATTTTATACCTGGAGGGTATCAGGAAAAAGAAGGAAAGTTGACCTGTGCTGAGAAAATGGTCAAGAAAATGCTGGGAAAGTACAATTTCCACCCTGGAAAAGGTCTAGAGGTTAACCAACAAGGAATGATAGAACCGGTAAAGGCTAAGAAGCTGGTCCACAGAGCAGGATTGGGGTTCAGGTCAAGAGTTTGGAAAGGACAGAAGCAGGAGGAAGGCATGAAATTCCCTCACATCAGGGAAACTTTTCCAAAGCTTTCTCATATGATTCAGCTGTCTCCTCCTCAGGATCAGTCAAAACCATCATACTATAATATCAACCCTTTTCAAAAGCCTTATGTCCCTACCTTGCAAACATATGTTCCACCTACCCAAGCATTGGTTGAGCCTGAACCACAGGCAGAATAGGAGCATGATTTCTCTGAGGACATTGGAGCCTTTTTTGCCATGACAGAAGGCAACAAAGAAGAAGGAGCAGAGGAGCTACCTTTCATTGATTGGGCTGCAGTAGAAGTTCCATCTGGGACCAGCCCTACAAAAGAAGCAGGCAATGCAACTCACCCAGTACTGGTGATTTCAGATGCAGACCCTGAGCTTGAGGAGCAGGCTTGTACCCCTGCCCCAGATTCTTTTATTTTGAACAATTGGGAGGAAACTCCCTTTACTTTTGAAGCCATGTTTGTTTGGCAAACAGACATGGCTTCCAAAAAAAAAACTCCATTAGTGGAAGGCCCTTTTCCTGAAGGTTTTAATGAGCCTTCGTCTTTAGGAAAAGATTTTTTATAAGGCTCTCAAAAAACACAAAAAAGATTTTTCAATTTTTTATAGAAAAGATAAATTTTTCAAAAAGGTCCAAACCATTTATGAACCATATAAGCAAACGGAATTGGATCAGGTTGAGTATGACTTCGACCTTGAGCTCGACTTTGACCTAATGGGGGTTGAGGAAGAGACCGAGGATGAAGAAGACGACCCTCCAAAAGAAATCACATATCAATTAGAGCTTCATGAAAAGGGGGTCCAACCCAATATTGAAGAGACCATATCTATAAACCTAGGGACCGAAGATGACCCAAAAATAGTGAAGAGGAACTTGACGTATATGGAGATTCGAGTCTTATCATCTTCCAAACAACTGGTGAATGGAAGACCAAGGATCACAATTTGATCCCCTATCACCAATATTTGAAAGAAATAAGCACCAAATTCACTCGAATTTCCTTCAATTATATGCCAAGGGCCAAGAACCAATCCGCAGATGCTTTAGCAACATTGGCTTCAATGGTTAGTATGCCAGAAGGTGTTGATATTAAACCACTAGAAATCGAAGTTAGGGATGAACCTGCTTATTGCCTTGTTCTAGAAGGGGCACCAGAGGAAGAAGTACCATGGTTCCAAAACATTAAGAATTTCCTAAATAATCGGAGTTTGCCTGAAAATGTCACTTCTACAGAGAAAAGGACAATACAAAGGTTGGCAGGTCAGTTCCTACTAAGTGGTGGGCAGTTATACAAAAGATCACACAACGATATCCTACTCAGATGTGTTGCCAAGACTGAATCAGAAAGGCTAATTGATACGGTACATGGAGGAGTTTGTGGACCCCATATGAACGGGCACATGCTTGCTAAGAAGATTCTGCGATTGGGATACTACTTGTCGACTATGGAGCACGATTGCTATATACATGTCAAAATATGTCATCTATGCCAACTGTATGCTAATAACAAGAATGCACCTCCAAGTGCATTGCACTACATGACATCTCCATGGCCCTTCTCTATGTGGGGCATAAAAGTTATTGGAATGATCTCTCTAAAGGCATCAAATGGACACAGATTTATACTTGTAGCAATCGATTATTTTACCAAGTGGGTAGAAGCAGCTTCGTATGCAAACATCACAAGTAGTCACGTTCTTAAGTTTGTAAAGCACAACATCATTTGTCGCTATGGTTTTCCTAGTGCCATAATAACAGACAATGCTTCAAACCTTAAGAACAAGGATATGAGGAAAATGTGTGAACAGTTTCAAATTACCCATCATAAGTCAGCTCCTTATAGACCAAAGATGAATGGGGCAGTGGAAGCAGCAAATAAGAACATAAAGAAGATCATTCAAAAGATGGTAGTGAGTTTCAAAGATTGGCATGAAATGCTGCCACTTGCTCTACATGCCTACAGAACCTCAATCCGGACTTCTACTGAGGCAAACCCATATTCCCTAGTCTATGGGATGGAAGCAGTTTTACCAGTGGAAGTAGAAATCCCTTCACTAAGAGTGCTAATGGAAGCTGAATTAGAAGAAGCTGAATGGATACAGTCAAGACATGATCAACTCAATTTAATAGAAGAAAAGCATTTGAAGGCGCTTTGTCATGGCCAATTGTATCAGAAGAGGATGGCCAGGGCTTACAATAAGAAGGTGAAGCCCAGAACTTTCCAAGAAGGAAATTTGGTGTTAAAGAAAATTTTACCCTTTTTGGAAGACCCTCGTGGAAAATTCAAACCAAATTGGGAAGGGCCTTATGTTATCAAGAAGGTCCTATCAGGGGGTGCTCTCATCTTAACAGAAATGGATGGGAAGGATTTTCCTGAGCCAATTAACTCTGATGCAGTAAAGAGGTATTTTCCATGAATGAATATTACTAGGAAATGATTTGAGGCCATTTTTCCTTATTTTCCAAAAATTTTCATCCCTAGTCAAGCCAATTTGAGCCTGTTCGTCTTCTTTGATAAACCTAAACTAGACTTATAGTCTTATACTGAGGCAAGGCCAATAGGGGCAAAGCCAATAGGGGCAAAAAGAGAAAAAAAAATAAAGAGAAGAAAAATAGTGGCAAATGAAAGCCAAATACAAGGAAAAAAGGGAAATGGGATTAAAATCATCATGACTGTAAGTCCAGTTGACCTATTTCACACTAGAAAATTTTGAGCCTTTAATACCTTTTCTTTCATAAACCGAGCTTAGCCTTTGTTTCGTCCTATTCTTAAGTCCTCGGTAATTTTAGTATATTCATTCAACTATCAGAGTAATATTGGTGATGACGGAATATAGAAGCCAGCCCTAGTGAAAACCATAATTGGCGCTAGGGGCAATAGAGGCATGCATAAAAAAAATCAAAAGATTGAGTTGATCATGTGATTCAAGTTGAAGTCAGCATGAGCATTAGAAATTGAGCAGATTAGCAGGGTTAGTCATGGAGGAAAAGCCGTTAGGGGATGATTCTAAAGGTCGCAGGATAGACAGATTTGATCTCTCCTTATTGCTTGGACTACACTTTTCATTATGCAACCTGATTTTAATTCCTTTGATTATATGAGATTAAGTGTTTTGGATCAGCTTTAAAAAAATAAAAAATAAAAAACTATACTTTGGCCAGTGATGAGAAATCAAATCCTTTTCATAAAACTTTTGTTTTTACAAACATCTGAGAATTCTGAGGCCAATAATATAAAACCTATTTTTGTATTAAATCATTTGTATTTCCACTATTGGAGTTTACTTTTGTACAAAGGTATGAAAAAATAAAAATAAAAAAAGAAGAAAGAAAAAAAAATGAAATGATAAAAGAATCTAATCCCTATGCTTTAGCTGCTCCTCAAGCTCACGAATCCTAGCTGCCTGAGTTGCAATGATTCCTGAAGCTCCTTCTGCACCTGGATTGCCCAAAAAGGAGATGACCTCATCTGAAAGTGACAGCTTGAGCTTTAAAGTCCTAAGGTCAGCCAGGTTGTGCGCGCGTGAGAAACGCGGCACGGGGGAATTCGGAGTCGCCACCCGCCTGATGGGGTGCAGGCGGACACCTGGGTGCCTAATCTTGTCTATTAGGGCTTTTGGTCTGTGGCTTGAGATTCTAAGTAGGGTCTCGGTTGTGGTCCGGGGAAGTCCGTAGATACCCCGGTCCACCCCGTCGGGTGACGGGTCCCTTAGGTTTATCCTGGTTTGAGTCAGCTCACTTTGGTCTCACCCGATTCCTAATCCGATATGCAGTTTGGTTAAGTCTGGTGGGACCACCTGAGTGGTGTGGGTCCCTTTAATTGCTTTTATCTTGTTTAATTAAGTAATCTGAGTCTGGTTGGGTGGGCCCCGTTGGAAGGCCTACGGTGTCCTTGGTGGGCCTAGGCAAGCCCATGTACCCTTGTGGGCCTCAGTCTAAGCCCGAGAGGCCCTTAGGATTTTTGGTTCAATGAGTTGATTTTATTTCGAAGTTCGAGTTGGATTATTAAATGATTTATATGCAAAGCGGGCCGGATTGGTTTGCGGGCCCCTTAGGTGGGCCCACATGGTGGCCAAATAATTTAGATTTATCTTTTTAATTTGCCAAAGTGAGTTGGACACTGGGCTTGGGGCCCGTAGTCCAAATCTGGGCCTGTAAGCCCGAGTTACCAGACGTTAGGGTTTGCACCCTTCCTTGGTTCGGTTGGTGGGCTTTGGCGGGCCCGGTAGGCCCTTGCCCTTGGTCTCGGCCAAACCACGCAATTCTTGCATCAATTTCACGAGTCTGGTTTGGGTGGACCGCCTTAAGTTTGGCCCGCCCAGTTTAGTCGGTTAATTTTGCTTACCTTGATTAAGTTGCATGCATACATGTTTATTGGGCGGGGGTGGGCCCCGTTGGGAGGCCCACTGGAAATCAAGTTGGACCAAAGGTCCAAGTCCCATGTTGGGTTTCCGGGTGACCCGGAAACCCTGTTGGTTTATCCGGTTCGGTTCGGAAATAGTACTCACATCTAGCAATAATCATAGAAAAATATACAAAGATGACACTTGTCAAGGAAAGATTGACTCACTATGCTAGGTCCAAGAAATGGGGTGGGGGTGCGGGGGGCGAAGCCCCCCGTGGTACGGTAAAGGGTATTTTCGGAATTTTTTTTAAAAAATAGCAATTCGGCATGTTTTAGGGGTATGCGCCGACCTCGGGCGCTAGGCGCGAGGTCGGCGCGGGCCGGGCGGACCGAAAACCCGCGGAGCGCGAAAAGCGCTTGCGCGAGAGCTCGAGCCTCGCGCGAAGTGAGCGTGAACTTCGCGCGAACTCGGCGGACACCCGATGCTCACTGTTTTTTTTTTTTTTTCAAAACTCCATTTTTTAACTGGCTTTGAAGCTCTGTAACTGGTTTTTAAGCTTTGTAAGCCCTCCCAGGGCTTCGACCACTCCCCAAAATACACTTAAACTTGTATAGGAATTAATTTAACCTGCTTAAAGACACAACTCCATATCACTAAAAAAAAGAAAACCAAACCCGATTATCACAAAACACAGTCCTAACTACAGACAGTTAATGGGGTGATGGGAGCATGCTTACAGGGGCACAACAAGGAGCAAACAGCATACAGCAGGGGGTTGGGGGGCATGTTAGCAAGTCCAGCAACATAAAATAAAAAAAACAACATGCAAACACTGGATGCACTTTCCTCCACCTAACTGGACCTCCGAGCAGGCACACTAACATCCGAAGAAGGGAAGGAGGAGGGGGGTTTACAGGGATACATCAGATGAGTTAAATGAGGAGCCGGTTCTTCACAGGAGTGCTGGGTACCTCATGAGCACTCGGTGGAGCAATAAAACCCTTGTCTTCTTCACGGGGTCGTGCATGAGGTCTCCCTTACCCTGGAGACCTCCATGTCACCCAAAATGGAGGAGCAACAGAATGCGTAGCAAGGGAAGGAAAAACAACAGTTGTGATGACATGCTTACGACTCCCATTTTATGTATGTAAACAAGCGAGAAACATTACCTGAAGTTCCTACGTTCTTGTGCAAAGCGGCGGCTTCTCCTTGAGTTGGCACGATCACTGGAGCTCTCCTCTCTTGCACCTCCAACAGCAACTGGCCTCCGCTTGTTTGCGTGGGGGTGAAGAAGAAACAAGAACGAGGGGATTGTCGGATCGAGGTGGGGGGCTTGGGGTGGCCAAAGCGACCGAGACAGGTAGGGTTCGGATGGGGCAGAAGCTTGGGCACTGCACCTTAAAAATTTTCACCCGAAATTTTCCAACCTCAAAGCCTCCAACCCAAAAATCTTCGAACCCCCAAAATCCTCCAACCCTAAAATCCCCGAACCCTTTGCGTGAAAAGTCGCGCGGCTTATATAATGGGAAAAAAAGGGGGGCACTCACTCACTTGCCACGTCCGCGCGAGCGGCATAATGATGAAAAATCATTTAATGCCGCCGCTCACCGGTCGTGAAAATCTAAAAAATTCAGATTTAGTCCCTGGCAATTTTTGGTTTAATCCGATATTCTCGGATTTTTACAGATTTAGTCCCTGGGATATTTCGAATGTTTGGATATTTACGGATTTGATCCCCGAGATATTTTCCTACGCAACTCGCCACGTGTGCAGCTGTTTGCCACGTGCGCAGTTCGCCGGTTTGCTGCTCGGAAACTTCGTCAACTCATATTTTCTTCATCCGGGCTCCGATCTGGGCAAACTCAGTTGCATTAGAATCGTATCGGAGCCCTCCATCCCATGACCTAGGGGTAGGCCTCTGGATCGGATTTTAGCAGAAAGTCAACTTTTGGCTCTGCTCAAGTTTGACTGCCCGCAGAACCTTCATCCGGACCCCGATTCCTGCAAACTCAGTTGCGTTGGAACCGTGTCGAGATTCTCTATCCAATGACCTAGGGGTAGGCCTCTGGATCGGATTTTAGCAGAAAGTCAACTTTTGGCTCTGCTCAAGTTTGACCGCCCGCAGAACCTTTATCCGGACCCCGATTCCTGCAAACTCAGTTGCGTTGGAACCGTGTCGAGATTCTCTATCCAATGACCTAGGGGTAGGCCTCTGGATCGGATTTTAGCAGAAAGTCAACTTTTGGCTCGGCTCAAGTTTGACCGGCCGCAGAACCTTCATCCGGACCCCGATTCCTGCAAACTCAGTTGTGTTGGAACCGTGTCGAGATTCTCTATCCAATGGCATAAATCGAGGTGGCCAATTTTCATTCGATCAAAAAAGTCAACTTTTCACCCCTTAGGGTTTGACTTTCTGTCCAGGGTTTGCATTTTTGGTTTTTTTTCTGGGAGCGCAAAAATGAGGTGCTTACACAAGGTATCCTGATATTTCCTACGAATTGATCGAACTTCAAAGCGACGAGCCTGCCTTTGTTCTTCAAGCTTCTTTTCCATAGCAATACGGCGAGATGTCTACTCTTCAAGTTGCCTCTCCATATCAATACCCTTTATCCTGAGTTCCTGGGCTTCTCATACCCATATTTTTTGAAGCCGTTTGTGGGTTGCCCTTTTAAACTCCAGGATATCTTCATAGGTAAGGGGAAGAACTGCAGGAGGATCCTCTGGTACTAGGGCATGACTCTGCACCTGCTCTTTGATCCAGAAAAGATAGTCCTTCACATGGGACTCAGAAAAGATCAGGCCCCGCAGAAAACGGACATAGGACCACTCATTCATTAATCAAGCATTCAGCCCCATGGTGGCTGGTGTAAGTGGTCCAAGGAAGTCCTCATATCCAGATGGGATCGTGATCCCCTGTGTTGCTCCAAATTGTCGAAGAACTCTCAAAGGGAGGTAAAGAACAGCAGATTTCAAGCCTGCTAGGACCAAAAAATTTCTAACTCTGAAGCTGATCACTGTCTCTGGATTAGGCTGATAAGTGCCACGCCATCTCACCTGATCATCCTGGAGAGTACCTAAGAAAGTGAACGAACCTTGCTTACCACCATGGATGTTAGGACAACCCCTGTTGCTCATCAAAACAGGAACTTTCAATCTGGGAAAAAAGCGGTGAGTTATCTCTTCAACCTGACTCAAGTGGTCAAGTAACCAAAGCTGCAGAAAAAGGGATGTATTTTAATTCATTTCAAAAAGAAGGAAAAAAAAAGAAAAAAAAAGAAGGAAAAAAAAGAAGAAGAAGAAGAAAAAAAAAAGAGAAGAAGAAGAAAAAAGAGAAAAAAAAAGAAAAAGAAGGAAAAAAAAAAAAGAAAAAGAGAAGAGAAAATTTTCTATGTTATTTTTACCTGTAGGATAGCGGCACATGCAAGGAAACGCTTCTTCTTCCTAAAATAGCAGTCAGTTAGAGCTTGATATGTCTCTGCCAAAATCATAAGAGCCAATCTCTCACCTTCTCTAACCTGGCAGATAACTGAGATAAGAGCCAAGTCAACCTGGTCATCACCCCATGGAAAAAACAGCTGATTAACCACTATCAGTGTCAATGCATTGAACCTGGCATCCTTGTCCTCACCCCTTAGAAGTTTTTCAGTCAAAAAGGTCTTAGACAAGGTCAATAGTGTGTCAGAATCTCCTAGGTCTTTTTTCCCTATACCTAAGAAGGTGGAGGCTTCCTTTTTGTAACTAGGCTTTAGGGGTGGGTTTACAACTTTTTCGGAAAACCTTAAGCCAAGGATGGTTTCAATCTCCTCTCTAGTAGGAATCAGCTCTTTGTCATCAAAACGGAAGAGATTTAGTTCAGGTACCCAATTCCCAATAAGAGCTTCAATGATTTCCCACTTAAAGGGAATTTTAGGGATGTGTAGGATATGGCCTAAGTGGATGGAATCCCAACGACTTTCCTCAGCAAGAGTCATGGAGTTAACCCATCTATCATAGAAGGAATCTACTAGGTTATTCCTGGTGAGATTAGGAGGTTTGGATCTAACATGTTGTCTTGCAGGAGGAGATTCGTCAGCAGAAGAGAGTAGGGCAAGGGAAGCCATGGAAGCACCAAGGAAGCCAAGGAAAGCAAGAAACGACGTGCTCAGGGAGTTTTCAAACTATTAAAAGTATCACAATGACGTCCCCCATGAGTTTATATAGAAAAATCGAAAAGGCAGTACAATCCGTAATTATAATACGGGCATGGCGTGCCGGTATAAAGAATTCGGACACACTGTGTCCGTGAAAAATTTACGGGCAGAGTGCGCCCGTATTAACATTACGGGCATGGCATGCTCGTAATCCAATTACGGCTCCTTCGGAAAAATGCAAAAAAATGGGCAATTTTGATTTCATTGTTTCCCTAGGCTTCACCTGTCCCTGCTTTAACATTCATCATGCAAAGAAAAGCTGAAAATAAAGAAGAAAAGAGCGGAAATGAATAAAAATCAAACTTCTTTTATATATATATGAATGTGTACATCGCTTTTGTCAAAATACAAATACATAAATGAATCCTAATCTACTATCTATACAAGTCCACCCCTACGGCCACGGCCTCATCCTCTGCCTCGACCACGGCCTGAAGATCGCCGGCGCTCAAAAACATGCCGCACAATGTTGCGGGCTGTGCTACGGGTCATCCTGCTCAAAACAGACTGAATATCATGCCACATATGTAAAGGTACAAGGCCAGCAGTGGGATGATCAAGAGGAACGTACCCTGAAGTATCTACATATCCCGTAGACTCGGTATCAGAATCAGTACGGGTAGACTCCGTCATAGGATCGGCGGCAGCAGGCGTCTCCTCTATAGGCTACATGGCAGGATCAGCAGGAGCTGATGTCTCAGGCACATCAGCATCAGGACTAGGCTCTACAGGATCAGCTGAAGCCTCCTCTATCACCACGGCCTCCTCGGTAGGCTCTACCACAGCGGCATCCCTAGCCGACTCCATATCCACATCAGCAGATGCATCAGGAGCAGTCTCAGGTGCTGGGGCAGACTCTGGCACATCCTCAGCAATGGGTGCAATATTAGCCTTGATCTCAGGCTCTACTGCAGGTGCTTCTACCGATCTGGGAGAAGTCACGAACTCCACCCGTGCCACAGAAAATACCTCGCCACGAAGATGCATGGGCACAGATGAAGCAGGTGAAGAAGGGCCGGCTGTGTCCTCCTGGAAATAAGAAAGGAAATTTCAGTCAGAACAGGATAAACAGATACAAGATCAGGAATGGAAAAAGAAGAAATTAACCTGGGTATGAGATAGACCCGCCTGGTCCTGTGCATCAGAAGGGCCCGCCTGACCCTGTGCTCTGGCTAGCTGTCCCCGGAGGTCTGAGATAATAATGTAGAGGGCGTCCCGCTCGGCAATAGCAGCATCTCGCTGGCGCTCTATATCAGCGTACCGAGACCGGATCTCTGCCAACTGAGCCTCATGAAATAGAAGAAATGGTATTATAAAATGCCAAGATCAAATAAAATGAAAATAGAAGATCAAAAAAGAGAAGGCATACCATCGTGTCATAGGCCCTAATCACTACCCCTCCTATCTGCGTGACTCCACCACGGACAGGCATGGGTGGCATGAGGCACCCAACCGAAGCTCGCCTAAACCAGGCATCATAGTTACCCTCCTCTAATAATGTATCTGCCTCAGTCCAATCTAGGAATTGGGCAGGATCAACAGGCATAGGTGGAAAGGAGGGGGTAGTATCTTGAGGAATGGTAGGAATCCGAGGCTCTCCCACATGCTAATAGAAGAAGCGCTCGCCGCAGTACCAGATGCTGCCCATCTGACCAATGAAGAACTGATATCTCTGATGTCTCTGGTCAAGGACAAAAGCATCATCTCTGGCTGCATGCAGGGCCAGCACCTCATGAATGTCCTCCATCCTGGGGACAAACAGCTGAAAAACCGGAAGAAGAATATTAGACATGTGATTCAGGAAGAAAAAGATAGAAGAAAGAAGAAGAATTAAAGCAGATTACCTCAGACAGGTATAGCCTGTCCAGGTGGGCCCGGGCAGACCTAGGACGACTCTTTTCAGAGTCGTGCTCCACATGACACCATCTATGAGCCATGGGATATGTCTCCTCAGGCATCGTAGAGGTAGGGCGGAAATAGGGTATATAAACCTTAGCAAAAAACTGCAGAAAGAAGAAAAAGGATCAGAGGAATAGAAAAAGAGAGAGAGAAAGAAAAAGAGAAAGAAGGAGAAGAGAAATAAGTGATTCACCTGCAAGAAAGGCCAGAAGAATGCACCCAACTCCAGCCCCTCTGGAAGTAGAGAGGCCGCTCACTGATCGGCGCAAGCCGGCCAAAATGGTACCAAAAATGAGCGGGCCCCAGGCGTACCTCCTCGCTCGATGCAAATCTCCCAATAAACTCAAGAAGTGAGGACTAACTGAAGTCGTGTCCTCTGGGAAGAAGCATGAGCCCATCATGTACAGAAAATGAAGCGGAAGGCGAAGGGAAAAGCTGGATGACCGGGAGCAAGCTAGCCAAACTGCCTCATATGGAAAGTCTCTCTCATCCAAGTCAGAGACAGTCTCGCTCTCCCTCTATCCCAAGCCTCAGGAGGCAAAACAATATAGCCAAGATAGAAAGCTATCTCCTCAGTCTCTGGTGTGCGCACCTAAACCTGGCCTAGATCGCACACCGGGCGCACTTTCAGTGTGTGCCTCGGGACTTTCGGAGTCCCCACTGCCTGAGAGTGCAGGCAGATACGGTTTTGCCCTAACCGGGTCTAAGTCTGATCTGCGATTTATTAGAGATCTAACTAAGTTCTCGGTTATGGTCCGGGGAGGTCCTAAAAACACCCCGGTCCGCCCCGTCGGTCTGACGGGTCCCTCGGGTCTCCCTGGTTTTTGAGTCAATTCCACCCTTTTCCTAGACTAGCATGCTGCCTTGTTAGGTCTGGCGGGACCCTCTGAAGGTGTGGGTCCCTTTTATTTTGATTTTATCTTTTTATTTAGTGAAGTGAAATGGGTCGGACCCGGGTCCCGTTGGAAGACCCGTGGGTTGCCATGGTTGGGCCTTGGGCCCAGTTGGGTTATTGGGTAACCCATTTGGTTATTTATTTGAACTTTATTTATTTACATTTTTATTTGGGCTTAATGGGCTTGGATTTGGCCCACGTGCCAAAGATCAAGTGGCCTGGGGCCCGTTTATCGAAAACGGGCCCGGTTTAGGCCGGTCAAAAAGTGGGCCACTCAAGCGGGCCCAAGGTGATCTTGGTGGGCCCTTCTAGGCCCAAAGTCCACAAATGGGCTAAAAATAGCCCAACTAACACACTGAGTCGGGTCAAACTGGTTTGAGTCGGGTCAAACTGGTTTGGGTCGGAAAAGGTCCAACCGGACCGGAAAATTATGTTTTTTACATTATTTTTACATCTAACCATATTTATTATACGGACTGCGCTGGCCCGTGAACGAAATCTGGTTTGGCTTGCCTGTGAAGCAAACATGGTCCTGCCCGGACCGTTCTGAGTTTACGGGCACATTCAGTTTTGCATTTTTGGTGCCGATTCTGCTTGGGATTAGTTCCATGGCCTCCTTGAGGTCTTCAACAACTTCGGTGGTAGTTCTGGTGCCTTCTAATATGGCACACTTGCCTCCTTCACCATCTTCAAGTCCTCTTTTGTTGATGCTTGGGAATGGGATTAAGCCCCATTTTTTAGATCATGCCATCTTCCAATAATGTAGCAAAAGAAAGGGAAATGGTAGTGGAGAGGGGGTTACATAGGAAGGTTTAAAGAGGCATTTATGAATTCAACCCATTAGCTAAGACATGTCATCTCTTCTTTTTTTTTTATGTTAGTTTTATGGTTCCATCCTCTTCTTACCCCATAAGAAGATGCTCATTCGCATGGGAATTCTCCAACAAGCAGTGAAGCCAATGAGTTAGTAGTACAGTAATAAAATGAAGGAGAACTTAAATGAAACAGTTCGTATATATTGAAAAAGAAGTTGATATAAAGATTACCACACTATTACTCCTTTAATTTGGTGATGTAGTGATTCTTTGAAGATTTCGGCAGCGCTTCCGCGTCTCCTTGAATTCTTAAAATGGGTTTTGATAGGTGGTCTTGTGTATACAGGGTGAAAGAAGAAGGTTGGGCAGTATTTCAGGGGTATTTTGGGTATTCTGGTGCTTGGGATTAGGGTGGCAGCATTCGGGCAGAGGTTGGCCGTGGCTAGCAGGAGAGGGAGAGGGAGGAGGCCTTGGGGTTCAGGCTTGTTCCAAATGAGGGGGGGGCCTCTCTATTTATAGGCAAAAAGGTGTGTGCCCATATTTGAAGTACGGGCGTGCTTTGCCCGTAATTCAAATACGGACGAAAAACGCACATTTCCAAATCTCGCGAAATCGGCCGTACGGAACGCGTGTCCCGCCGTACAGTGACGCGTGTCTTCTTCCAGAAGCTTGCCCGTATTTGAAATACGGTCCAGCACATTTTTAAAATGTCTGGATTTCAAACCTCTATTCAATTTGGTTTTTTGCAAGATTTTTATTTGATTTTTCCAATTATTTTATTAAAAAGCGAGATTCTCTTTATTAAACATTATTAAACACATTTATTTTATTTATTTTATTGGTTTATTCCATTTTTTGCTGCCTTTTTGCCACATGGGCAGTTTTTCTAAAACTTCAACTGCTCATAACTTCTTCGTCCGGTGTCCTATTTCAGCAAACTTAGTGTCGTTGGAACCGGCTCGGAACCACCTATCCATTGGGATCAAGTTTGGTAGCTGAATTGGGGTCGAGCAAAAAGTCAACTTTTCGCTCCCCAAAAGTTTGACCAACTCATAATTTTCTCATCTGGACTCCGATTCCCGCAAATTCAGTTGCGTTGGAACCGTGTCGAAATGCTCTTTTTAATGAGATGAAGTTTGATGGCCAAATTTACTTGAATCAAAAAGTCAATTTTTTGACCCCCTCAGGGTTTGACTTTTCATTTTTCTTTATTTCGGGGGTGCAAAAATCAGGTGTCTACAGCTGCCCCTCTTTGTCGGAGTCACCTTAGGGGATGAACGGCAAAGAAGAAAAAGAACATTATTTTTGCACCTTGCATTTTTGTCGACATGGTCGACGAGCTCAATCATTGAATTTTTTGGTGAAAGGGAAGTGTCAGATGTCTGGTATCACTTCCTGACTTTGGAATCCCTATACCCTCTTTCAGGTTTGAATAGGGCTGTTCCTTAGTTCTTTGTTTTTGAAAAGAAAGATAGGATTAAATCTGAGCTCATCAGCCTGTTTCGGCGTTGATGCAAGGCACTTTAACAATGTTCTTTTCTTCTTGTTTGTTCCATTAACGCTTTTAGTGACTTCAGTTTTTATTTCTTCTTGATTCTTTTTTTTTTAAAGGATTCTAGGCCAAGGTTTGGGACTGGGGGTGCCGGTGGGAGGACGGGAGGAAGCTTTCGCGCTGCTGTCCATCATCTCGGAGACCACACACCTACTCTAGCCTATGCTATTTACAAAAGTGGGAATCAAAATTTACAAAAGGGGGCGAATTGGCCCATTATTGCTTTTCCTTGTTGCTTCTCCTTGCCAAGTTCTTTCTCTGTCGAGGCATTAAATCTTATATTCCCACTCATGAGCTGCTCCATTGGGGGTCTGGTGGGAATATGATCTGCCTAGACGACTTCCTGGGGATTATTGCAATGCTTCTCTTTGATCTTGAAGTTCTGTTGGAGGGTCTGAGAATCTTGACGGTCTTTTTTTGAGCTCCGCTGGATGAAAAGGGGAGAAATCTCTGCTGGGGAAGAAAGGATCAAAATATTCTTCTCATGTTCATTTTACATCTTTCTTCCTCCTTTGGACCTGTACAAGGAACAAAATGTCAGTGTTTGATCTGCTAGGGATATGCAGGGCTGGTTTATTCTAAGCCTTTTACTCATCACAATCAAAGATGGTTATTAATTAAGGCAATGAATCCTTCTTCAAGGGTTAGCAGCACAGCTAGGGAAATTCCAAGAATAGTTAAGCAGAATAATTACAGAAAAACATAAACGTGTTAGTGTGTGCTTGTGCCTGCAATTATCATAAAAGTCAATCCTTAAGTTAGACACAGGTTAGCGTGCTTGGTATTTTTAGCCTTGTCATCATAGGCCATTGTGAAACGTTGACCCAAACACCATCTGCCAATTTGGGCCCTTCAGATCATTTGGTTGTCCCCGTTTAGTGCACTGTCCATCCTGTTTCTGTTTTTGCCGCATTTCCCTTTCTAATCAAGGTATGACCAGCTCTCTCTCTCTCTCTCTCTCTCTTTTTTTTACCATGACTGACCCTTTTTGCACATAGCGCCCTTTTGGGTTTTCACTATGTCTGGTCCTTTCAAGGAGAATCCAATTCCGTCATTACCAGAAAATGCGGATTTGACTGTTTTGCTTAAGATCATTCACTTTAGGATCCAAGAGGTCTTCAAGATAGGACGAAATGTAGGCTAGGCTGGGGTGTTTGAAGAAAGAGAAATGGCTCAAAAGGTTGTGACTTTATGGGTTTGTATAATGCTCCTTTTATTGTTGGGGCTTACATCCTGGCTTATTTTGATGTGGGGTTCACATTCTCCCGGTTTTATTTTGTTTTTTCTTTTCTTTTTCTTATTTTCTTCGCAATTGCTCTTTTTTTTTTTTTGGGGCCAGGAATGCCCTTTTTTATGTGAAGGAACACCTGTACTAGGTTAGAAAAGAAATTTTCAGGCACAAAAGTGTCTAACTAGGGGAACCTTTTAGGGTGTTTGAGAGGGTTTATAGGCTTGGGGGAGAGTGAAGGATGACCTCTCTTCATTTCCCAATTGGAATGATCTCAAGGGTAATACAGTTTGACTGCATCTGCATTTATTGGCTCAGGAAAAATAGTTCCGTCCATCTCTTGTAGGATTAGTGCTCCTCTGGACAGAACTTTGTGTACTATGAATGGTCCTTCATAGTTTGGCTTGAATTTCCCTCTATTGTCTTCTTGGTGGGGAAATATCTTCTTCATAACAATGTTTCCCACCTTGAAGTGTCGTGGTATCATTTTCTTGTTGTAAGCTCGTGCTATTCTTTGCTGATAGAGTTGTCCATGGCACAGAGCTTTGATTCTTTTTTCATCAAGCAACTGCAACTGGTCAAATCTTGACTCTTCCCATTCAATGTCATCAATTTCTGCTTCCTTCAGGATTCTGAGCGAAGGGATCTGCACTTCCACGGGAAGGACTGCCTCCATTTCATATACAAGAGAGAAAGGAGTTGCTCCGGTTGATGCCCTGATTGAGGTTCGGTATGCATGCAAAGCATATGGTAGCTTCTCATTCCAGTCTCTGTAGGTGACTACCATCTTCTCCAATATCTTCTTCAGATTTTTGTTGGCAGCCTCTACTGCTCCATTCATCTTGGGCCGATATGCTGTGGAATTTAGATGTCTAATTTTCAAATCACCACACATCTTGTCCATGTCCTTGTTATTCAAATTCTTGGCATTGTCTGTTGTGCGCGCGTGGGAAACGTGGCACGGGAAAATTCGGAGTCGCCACCGCCTAATGAGGTGCAGGCGGACACCTGGGTGCCTAATCTTGTCTTTTTAGGGCTTTTGGTCTGCGGCTTGAGATTCTAAGTCGGTTCTCGGTTGTGGTCTGGGGAAGTCCGTAGACACCCCAGTCCACCCCGTCGGATGACGGGTCCCGTGGGTTCCCTGGTTTGAGTTAGTTCTCTTGCTTGGTTCTCACCCGATTCCTAATCCAGCAGGCATTTAAGTTAGGTCTAGGCGGGACCACCTGAGTGGTGTGGGTCCCTTTAGTTGATTTTATCTTTGCTTAACTTAAATTGTCTGAGTCTGATTGGGTGGACCCCGTTGGAAGGCCCACGGTGTCCTTGGCGGACTTGGGTAAGCCCATGTGCCCATGTGGGCCTCTGTCTAAGTCTAGGAGGCCCTGTGGGCTTTGGTTAAGTGTGTTGGTCTTATTTAGTTTGTTCAAGTTGGAAACTTAAGTGATTTCCATGCAAGAAGCGGGCCGGCATTGATTTGCGGGCCCCTGGGTGGGCCCCCTGTTGGTTGCCAAAATGTCTTTAATTTATCTTATTTAAATTCACCCAGGTGGGTTTGATGTTGGGCTTGGGGCCCGTAGTCCGAATTTGGGCTTAAAAAGCCCAGTTCCTTGAGGCTTAGGGTTTGCACCCTTCCTTGGTTAGGTTAATGGGCTTTGGCGGGCCCGATAGGCCCTAGCCCTAGGTCTTGGCCAAACCATGCAATCCCCAGCATTCCGCACATCAAGGTTCGGGTTGGCCGCATTGGGTTTGGCCCACCCGGTTCAATTAGTTTACTTAACTTACTTATTTGAATGCTTTTGGACTCATTGGGCTTGGTGGGCCCCGTTGGAAAGCCCACGAGTATTCCGAGTTGGACCGGCGGTCCATGTCCCAAGTAGGGTTTCCGGGCGACCCGGAAACCCTATTGGTTCACCTGGTTTTGTTGAAAATAGTATGAAAATTCGGCAAGGATCAAGAAAACACAAAAAGTGGCATTTCTGTGTGTATCCGGCCTTAGTTGCCGGATACACACAGGCCATAGGTGATCCGGCCTGAGTTGCCGGATCACACTAAAATGGCCTTTTTCCGGATTTTGGCAGTTGGGGTTGTTTCTACGGGTTCTTAAGGCCTTTCTACAAGTCATGTGGGCCCCTGGGAGGGCCCACATTGGTTCAGATTTGGGGTTTACCCCACTTGGTTCACCTTGGGGGTTTCTCAACAATACAAAAAGGGAAAGAAGGAAGGCATAAGATTGCTGCCCCGCTGGTTTTCAGCAATAGGCAGCAATGGGGTAGGGGTCTTGGCACCCCTACCTGAGCACTTCCAAGTCATTAACTAATAAGCAATCAAAATCAAACGGCTAGGTCTTCATGCCATGCACACCGATCACAAAACCAACCTATTGCCAAACATGGAACAACGATAAAAAAAGGTGGCAGCTTATACACAGAGATTAAAGCATCACTGAGTGAATGAAGGGTGCATGGGAGGTGACTTAGAGGTGTTGTGGTGTGGGGCGTGCCAAAGGGCTAGGCTTAAACATGCAAATGGGTGGTCCACCCAGCAAGGACAGCTGCTGGTACAGAGTGCTCAAGCATGACCAAGATAGGTGAATCTACAAGAGGAGGGGGACAAACATGCTCATGGGGGTTCTTCCATTGGTGGTGCTCACAATGGGGCTTGGCACACAGCTAAACATGGAACCATGGGGGGCTGCTGCTGCTGCCAGCAGCAACCCAAGCGGACCACCATAGGTTACTAGGGGCGAGGGGAGCATGCATTGTCACATAATAAAACAGCAAGTCGGGGGGTGAAGGGATCATGCTCATATACATGTACAAAAAATAAAAGAACAGCAAATAAGCAAACAAATCATGCATCTAGACCAAACAAAACATCAAGCAAATTCTAAATGTATGCATGGAGATAACACGCCGAGGATGGAGGTGCTGCTGCTGCTTCCAGCAGCAGCTCAGGTATGCCACACTCATGGATAAAAACAGCAAATTCAAAGAAAAAAAGAAAGGTGCATTCCCTCCTAATGACAAATAGCAAGCAAGCACATGACCTCCAAAGAGGAGAAGACAATAAAAAACTAGAGCAAAGCTGCGGCCAACAACCCACTATCAAAAAACATAGAAAAAGATGAGAAGAAAGAAGAAATGGGAAAGGCATGAGGGCTGGTATATGAGTACATTATATTGTAACTAAGAAGGAACATGCTCCTTCTGAAAAATACTTAAGATGAGCCCAGGGACAGCAGCCCAAGGACACTAAAAAAGGGGGTAAAAATAGACTCCCATGCTTCCCTAGCAACCCTACGTGGACTCCCTACCTAGGGTGGCTTGCATGCCATGAAAAGGATAGTAAGTGCATGGTTAAGCCACTACGGGAATGCTTATGCCAAGAAAGAAGAAAATAGTAGAACAAAGACAGTAAAAAATCTGAAATTAATATATGATGAATACAACTTGATGAGGAACCTTACCTGGAGGTTCTCGGCTCTTCTAGGGAGGTGGAGACACTTCCTTGAGGTCGGACAGTTGCTGGAGGCTCCCTCTCCGACAGCTACAGCAGGTTCTCCTTCTTGTTGGGTTGCAAGTGAAGGAGGAGGAGGAGAAGGAGAGGTGGGGCAACTCTAGGGTGGTGTCGAGAGGTGGTGGAGGCAAGGGAGGTTGAGAAGAGAGGGATTCGGAGAGGCAAAAGTGGGCCAAGAAGATGCAAGGCCAAAAAAAATGAGCCAACCCCTTGAAAGAGGATGCTGCTGGGCTTAAATAGTGCTTTTTTTTGTATCCGATGAACAGTGCCGGATACACTATTCACCATGTGTATCCGACCTATTTGGTCGGATACAAAGGGTTTTATTTGTATCCGATACAAAGTGTCGGATACAAACATAATTATTGCCAAAAATTTAATGCCACCGCGAATTTGTTGGGGAATCGGCGCGAATCTCGCTGAGCAAATCATTGTATCCGACATTTGATGTCGGCTATACATAGGGGTATGTGTATCCTGTACATTTGACCGGATACAAATCAACAAATTACGGATTTGCCCTTCGACTTGACCGATTCGACCGATTTGACACTTTTGGATATCTACGGATTGCCCCGCACGAATTTTTGTTTAGTCCTTGAGATTTTTGGATATTTAAGATTTAGCCCCCGAGATATTTTGCTGCGTTGGCCTCCACGTGTGCAGTTCTTGCGCCACGTGTGCAGTTTCCGGTTTTTGCTGCCCGGAAACTTCGACAGCTCATATCTCTTTCATCTGATCTCCGATTTGAGCAAACTCAATTGCGTTGAACTCGTATCGGAGCCCTCTATTCAATGACATAGGGTTAAGCACTTGCGTTGAAATCATGTGGCGTCACTTCCTGGCGTCAGAGCTTCCTTACCCTTTGCTTTCGGGTTTTTGTAGGGCAACTCTTCAGCATGTAATTTAAGTTTGAAAGAGATTAGATTGGACTTGAGCTCGCCAACCTGTTTCGGCGTTGATGCCAGACACTTGACAATATTCTTTCCTTCTTGTTTGTTCCATTAAAGCTTTTAGGTGACTTCAGACTTCTGATCCATTTTGTGTCTTTTATTTGAAGCTTACTTGCATTTTTTTTTTTTAAGAATTTGATGGCCAAGGGTTGGGTTAGGATGTGGACTAAACGGAGAAAGGAGGAAGGAAGAGTGGAGGAGCTGCTGCTGTTGGTGAGGAGGTGCTTCCAGTGCTGTCCAGTGCCTCAAGGGAGTCCATACACCTACTCTACTCTATTTACAAAAGCGTGAAATCAAAAATTACAAAAGGGGCCATCTTGCCCGATGATATCTTCATTTATGCTCATTCTTCTTCATGTCTTGTCATTCCTTCTTCGGTAGTGCTTCCTAGTTGGCCTTCCTTTTTGTGGAGGCTCCCTAGCTTGGAGTGACTATTGCTAGGGATTGGGCAAGAATCTTTTCCGTATTGTCCCTTCTTTCGGGTTGAGCCTTGTTTCTGACAAGCGTGGGAGTTCCCTGGGGAAGGATGCTCCATTGGGGATAAGTGGGGATTTCTCCTGCTGTCATTATTTCTTTGTACAGCCTTTTCCCTCTGCTCCAGTGTGAGTTCCTTATGCTCGTCTGTGCTCTTGTTGAGTGCGAGAGACTGTACAAAGGATTGATGCTAGCTTGTTTTGTCTTCTTTCCGCTCTTCTTCGCAAAGCCGGCCTCTTCAGACTGGGCAAGGCTTGAGAAGTCTACATCATCAAGTATCACTCTCTTATTGCTTGGGAGGACTCAACTGGGGATGCAAGGGTGTCGTCCCTTGTTTGCTGAAGGTCTTCCACTGGGGATTTTGGAGGGTATTATTCTCCGTTTACTGAAGGAGCTCCACTGGGGATTTTGGAGACGACGTCCGTCATCTCACTTTCGGCGTACCTGTGAAGGCAGGAAAAGACAACATGTTAGCCATGGAATAGTTGGGGAGTGCAAAACATTTCTCTTATTCTCTTTTTGCTCCGAGCCTTTTGCCCATTGCAGCCAGCAGCGGCCCTTGCCAAGGTTAAGAGATTATCAACTCAGGTTAGTGGCCCAACGTGGAGCTCCAAACGGTTAAGCAGAACAATTATAGAGAAAACAGGTGTGTCAGTGTGTGCCTGTGTTTGCAATATCAAAGAAATTTTCCAAGGTCAGACAGGACTTGGAGTGCTGGGTATTCTCCGTAGTATTGTCATCATAGGCCACTGTGAAGTCCTTGACTCGGGCGCAACCTGCCGGTTCGGACCCCTCAGATCTGTGCAATTTTCTCAGTTTACTGTCTGCCACTGTCACTGCTCTCGTCTGTATCTTGCTCTGCTTAATCCAGATGTGACCAGTTCTTCTCTCTTCTCCTCTTTTTTTTTTTTTTTGATTGACTAACCACACAACGCCCTTTTTTCGGGTTTTCGCTGTGTCCAGCCTTTTTAGGAAACTCTGAATTCCGTCATTGCTGATGAACGCAGACCTAACTGTTTGCCTTGATCATTCCTTTCAAGATCCGAGAGGTCTTAGAGATAGGACGAAACGTAGGCTGGGTCTCGGCTATGAAAGAAAGGATAGATGGCTCGAAAAGCTTAATTGTTTGGGTTTGCAAAGTGTACTACTTTTATTATTGGTGGGACTTACATCCTGGTTTATTTGTATCTCTATATTTTTGGCGGGGTAAACATTTCCCCATTTCCTTTGTTTCTTTCTTTTCTTCTTTTTTCTTTTCTTTTTCTATTGCATTTTCTCTTCTTTTTGAGGTTTTTCTGGGCAAGAATGCCCGGTTTCTTTTTGCTTTGCCAGGAATGCCCCATTTGATGTGTAGAACACTTGCAATGGGTTGAAAGAATTTTAAGGCTCAAAATTGTCTAACTAGGGGAGAATTTAAGGTATTTGGAAGGATTTACAGTCTAAAGGAGAGTCAAGGAAGGCCTCTCTTCATCTCCCAATCAGAATGATCTTAGGCATAGTACAGTTTGACTGCGTCTGCATTTATCGGCTAAGGAAAAATTGCCCCGTCCATTTCTTGTAGGATGAGTGCTCCTCGGGACAGAACCTTGTGGACTACGAATGGCCCTTCGTAGTTTGGCTTGAATTTCCCCCTGTTGTCCTCTTGATGAGGAAAAATTCTCTTTAGTACCAGATCTCCCACTTTGAACTGTCGTGGCTTCACTTTCTTGTTGTAGGCTCGCGCCACTCTCTGTTGATAAAGCTGGCCATGGCACAAAGCCTTGATCCTCTTTTCATCCAATAATTGCAACTGGTCAAATCTGGATTCTTCCCATTCGACGTCACTGATTTCAGCTTCCTTCAGAATTCTGAGTGATGGAATCTGTGCTTCCACGGGGAGGACTGCTTCCATTCCGTATACCAGGGAGAACGGGGTTGCCCCGGTTGATGTCCTAATCGACGTCCGATAGGCGTGCAATGCATACGGCAGCTTCTCATGCCAATCTCTGTAAGTGACTACCATTTTCTCAAGTATTTTCTTCAGATTCTTGTTGGCAGCCTCAACTGCCCCATTCATCTTGGGCCGGTATGCCGTGGAGTTTAGATGTCTGATCTTCAGATCTTCACACATCTTTTCCATGTCCTTATTATTCAGATTCTTTGCGTTATCAGTGATGATCGCTTCTGGAACTCCGTAGCGACAGACTATATTGTTTCTGATGAACTTGAACACATGAGATTTCTTCACATCCACGAAGGACGTGGCCTCTACCCACTTGGTAAAATAGTCAATTGCCACTAAGATGAACCGATGTCCGTTTGAAGCCATTGGATGAACCTGGCCTATCATGTCGATTCCCCAGATGGCAAACGTCCAAGGTGATGTCATAGAATACAGTGTGTTCGGCGGTGCATGGATGTTGTCGGCATAAATCTGGCATAACTGGCATTTTCTGACATGAGCGTAGCAGTCTGCCTCCATGGTCATCCAGTAATAGCCCATCCTTAGAATCTTCCTTGCTAGCATATGCCCATTCATGTGTGCGCCGCACAACCCTCCATGGACTTCCTCAATCAATTTCTGCGCCTCGGCTTCTCTGACACATAGCAGTAGGGAGTCATTGTATGACTTCTTGTACAGTCTACCCCCACTGTAGAAGTATTGCCTTGCCAACCTCTGAAGGGTTCGCTTCTCTACAGCTGAGGCACCCTCCGGCAGGATCCTGCTCCTTATGTATCTCTCGATGTCTGCGTACCAAGGCTCTTCTCCGGGTGTGCTTTTCTCGATACTGAAGCAGTAGATAGGGTAGCGCCGAATTTCTATCTCCAATGGTTGTACCCAGGCGTCATCCGTGATGGTGGCCATTGATGCCAGCGTAGCTAGTGCATCTGCAAACCGGTTCCCGTCTCGTGGCATGTAGTCAAATGTTACGCTTTCAAATTCCTCTTCTAATTCCTTGACCAGTTCTTGGTAGGGCACCAACTTTACGTCTCTGGTCTTCCAGTCTCCCATCACTTGATAGATGATAAGACTTGAATCACCAAATACTTTTAGCTCTTGTATATGCATCTCGATTGCCGCTCGCAAGCCTAACACACATGTTTCATATTCGGCCATGTTGCTAGTGCAATCAAACAGAAGTTTTGCTGCTATCGGGTGATGGACACCGTTTGGGGAGATTAGAACTGCTCCGATCCCCTTTCCATTTACATTGACTGCCCCGTCAAAGAACATTTGCCACTTAGTTTCCTCTGTGCCCTCCACGGATTCTGCACACATCACACCTTCATCGGGAAAGTGAGTCAGAAGTGGTTGGTAGTCAGGTAGTGGATGCTCTGCCAAGTGATCCGCCACGGCTTGTCCTTTTATCGCCTTTCTAGTCGTGTAGACAATGTCGTACTCGGACAAAAGGACTTGCCACCTGGCGACCCTGCCAGTGGAGATCGGCTTCTCAAAGATATATTTCAACGGATCCAGATTGGAGATCAGCAGGAAGGTGTGACTGAGCAAATAATGCCGCAGCTTCTGAGCTGCCCAGACTAAGGCGCAACATGTCTTTTCAAGCACTGTGTATCTAACTTCAATGTTGGTAAACTTCTTGCTCAGGTAGTAGATAGCTTGTTCTTTTCTTCCTTTCTCATCGTGTTGCCCTAACACACATCCTATTGCCGTCTCTGAGACTGTCAGATACATGATCAAGGGTCGTCCCGGGACAGGCAGGACCAACGTCGGTGGACTCATCAGATAGGCCTTCATCTTATCAAACGCTACTTGACAGTTGTCATTCCAAACCACAGGGTTGTCTTTCTTTAGCAGCTTGAATATAGGCTCACACACAGGAGTCATCTGCGCAATGAACCTACTGATATACTGTAACCTGCCCAAGAACCCTCTCACTTCCTTTTCTGTCGACGGAGGAGGCATCTCCAGAATCGCCTTTGCTTTGACGGGGTCGACCTCAATGCCCCGCTTGCCCACTATGAAACCGAGCAACTTTCCTGAAGTAATTCCAAACACGCACTTGTTTGGGTTAAGCCGAAGTTTGTGCTCCCTGAGTCTGTCGAACACCTTTCCAAGGTTTACCAAGTGGTCTTCTTCTTCCTTGGACTTTGCTATCATGTCATCCACATACACTTCCATTTCCTTGTGTATCATGTCGTGGAATAACAGAGTCATCGCACGCTGATATGTAGCACCCGCATTTTTCAGTCCGAACGGCATCACGCGGTAACAGTAAGTGCCCCAGTGCGTGATAAAGAATGTTTTCTCCATATCCTCGGGTGCCATTCTTATCTGGTTGTAACCAGAGAAGCCGTCCATGAAAGAGAACATCGAATGCGTTGTTGTATTGTTTACCAGTACATCGATGTGCGGCAATGGGAAGTCGTCCCTCGGACTTGCTCTATTCAGATCTCTATAGTCAACACACATCCTGACTTTCCCGTCTTTCTTGGGAACCGGCACGATGTTGGCCAACCACTCTGGATAGTGAGTTACTTGCAAGAATCCGGCATCCAACTGCTTGGTGACCTCTTCCTTGATCTTCAGGGCCCACTCCGGCTTCGTGCGCCTGAGCTTCTGTTTCACAGGTACGGCCTCAGACTTTGTTGGTAACCGATGCACAACCAAGTCCGTGTCTAACCCGGGCATATCCTCATATGACCATGCAAACACGTCAGAATAAGATTTAAGAAAATCAAACATCTGTTTTCTCAATAATGGTGACAGCTTTTTACCAATTTGGAGGATCCTTGGTTGTGCTATTTCACCTATGTCAATTGACTCTGTTTCCTCAATGTTAGCCTGGAGACCCTTTTCGTGCCTCTCCAGTGCAAGTTGGATTTCGAGCGGGGTCTCCCATGATTCATCGTCGTCCTCATGCTCGAAAGGCTCACAGGGGACGATGTTTGAATCTTCTTGCTGCGATGGGCGAGTGCCCCAATCTGACTTGTCGAGTTCTTGCTCGTTTTCAGGATTGGGCACTGGCTCATGCATTTCATTTATTATTGCCATCTGGACTGGCTTTTCCATTTTCTTTTGTTCTTTTTGTTCAATTATGGCAATCTTATTACCTATCCCGTGCCCCAGATCTTCCAGGTGTGCGTCGGGATTGACACTAAGATTGCGATGCTCAAGTTGCTTATTTTTGTTATTTTCTTTTTCAAACAGATGCAAGTAGTAGGAAGCATTGAGATATTCATTAAAAATTTCAGCAGTAGCTACAACAGAAATCTCAGAGGTGACAGAAACCCCCTTTAGGAATGTTTTAGAGACCCGAGTAAATGATTTGTCACCTCCTAAGGTCTGGAATTCTCCCCTTGAGAGGCCAAAGAAAACACAAGCTTCATTTTTGTAGCTTTCTTTGAGACTTGGCCTAGCGGGTTCTCCTAAGTCGTGAAATCGGAGGAACAGGTCGAGTTCCTCAATTGTGGGAGTCAACTCGTTGATCCCGAATTGAAACACTGAAAGCTGGGGATCCCAAAAAAGCAGGGCTGCTTGGATCATATCCCAGTTGATCGGCACGTTTAATAGGGACAAAGTCTGTCCCATGTGGTATTTGTGCTCCCATTAAATCTGCTCACTCCCTTGGAGCTGCCTTGTCCAAGAACGGATCCAGGGGGTATCCCAGGCGCACTTCTCTATCCTAGGGAAACGGGTTCTCTCAGATGAGGATGAAGATGCCATGCCAACTATCCGATCGAAATTCCGAATCAATTTAAGGTTCCACACCAAGACTCTAAGTCAGTTCTATAATATGCGTAATTTCAAGCAACAAGATGCACCACTAGCAGTTCTAATATGCTTCACCAAATAAAGCAAAAACAAAACGGTGCGGAATTTAGGCACACATGGTGTGTGGTCCTAAGGGTTGGCGCCAATGAAGGCGCGACTCCTAGACATACTTGTGTAGAGGAGCACATTCAAGTCCCGATCAGTCTTTCTGTCTTTCATCTGTTCTTTCATCTGCTTTCGGTGTCGGACCATAGCGAAATTACAACTTGCCATCGAGGGCGAATTTTTACAAGATATTTGTGAAAATTGCAAAGAATTCATCCTTAAAACTGTTGGGAGCCATAAGGAAGGATACAAATTGCTTCTAAAGCAGGTAGGCTAAAAAATCTCTAGATCTAGGGTTTAGTGCCCATGCTCTGATCTGGCATGCTTTCATCTGTCTGTCTGATCTGGCCAGCTTTCGTCTGCTCTAAAAGACCAATCTGGACTTAAAGTGCTCCCAGCGGACTCTAATGGGTCAGGACCCATAGCATACAGGACTCCATGCATGGATCTGGGGTGGTTCCCCTGATCATAATTAGGCGAGCTTCCTAAGCTAGGGCCGAGGTAGCCCAGCATCTAGGGTTTACTCAATTTTGATGCAAAAAAGCGGGGGTTGCTGCCCCTGATGGACTCTGAATTTTATTCCACTTTTACTCCTCTTGTATTCGTCATTCACATCCTACTCACCCTCTGTAGACACCCCAAATTGCACTAAAAATGAGAAAATAATTGAAAATATTAATTGGGATTTGAAACAGGTCAAAAAAGTATAAAATCTGGCCAAACTGGTCATGACCGTATTTTGTTTACGGACTGGTCATACCTGCAGTTGATATACGGTCACGGCGTGCCCGTATTAATAATACAGGCAGGGCGCGACCGTAATATATATACGGGCACGGGGGTCTTTGTGCGAATTTTACCTTTTTGATTTTTGAGCCTTATCTGCACCCAAATATCTCTCTTGGATAAGCGAATTCTCTTATTTATCTGTTCGAATTATCTCATTTATCCTTGTGGATAAAGGATTGGCATGATCTTGTGTTTAACTCAAACTGAAACTCTACCTTGCGAAACCTTGGACCAACCATACCCCTGGGTTTGCCTATAAATAGAGGGCCTTTCCTCAAGCAAAAGGCCACGAAATTTTGAAGAAACAAAAGCTCCAAGAGAAGGAAAGGAATCCCTGCTGCTCTGCCTGCTCAATCCAGGTAAGTCCCCTATCCTTTTTTTATTTTTCTGTCTTCAATTCTAGAAGTAATAGGATCATCTCTATTGCTGTAGAATAAGGCCATATCTGTACTTGTATTCCTAAACTTGTCTCCAAGTACCTCAAGAGTCTCTCTAGCCGTAAAACGTGAAGAGAGAACTATGGGAAAGGGGAACAGGTGGATCCCTAGAATAGAACCCCATATCTGTTTTTTTTCCTTTTTCTAGAATAAAGCCTGTGATTGTGTTTGTATAACCAAACCTATCTCTAAGTACCTCAAGAGTCTCTCTAGCCGTAAAACGTGAAGAGAGAACTAGGGGAAATGGGAACAGGTGGATCCATAGGGTAGACCCTCATGTGCTCAAATCTGTGAGATGTGGTTATTTTGAATATCATGATCATGTTTAATTGTTTTTATGATGAATCTGAATGAATAACATGAATCTATGATGTTTATAGCATGAGATCCCCACTTTTTGCTAAAATTTGGATTTTTGCCACTTTTGCACCTACAGCACTGTTTTCGTGATTTTTGTGGTTTTAGGCTAGGATCTTGGATTTATCATGATCAATATGGTAGATCTGAATCCAGAAGCCTGAAAATAAATTTTAGGGTTTCATGAGATGTTTTTTTAAATTGTTTTTCATTATTGAGAGAAGACCCTGCGGTCTAAATTCTCCCCTTTTGGTGTTTTTCATCAACGTGGGTATTTTTGGTTTTGATTTTCAGATTTAATGTGAAATTTGGGCTTTATCTATGTCCTGGACTGTTCAAGTTAAATTTTGAAATATTTTATAAAAATCATATTTTTCCAGATTTCTAGAATTTTGACTTGAAGCCAGATTTTTGGATTTTTCACTTTAAATTGATTTTATCTCAAAATTTGTTTTGATCATGAAAACCTAGGAATGGTATGATCATGTTTGATAGTTCTGGATCAATCAGAATATTCATATGAAAAAACCATATATTTTTGCCTTTTTTGTGATTTTTCCTAATTTTTATAGCAAGCTTTTTCCTTTATTGTAAAACATGAACAATGCCTGGCAACCACCTTGTGTGGATGAATAAGGGTGCCTAACACCTTCCCCTGTTCATAACTTAATCCCCTTTCCCATCTCTGGTTGTTTTTTTTAGGAGGGATATTTTGCCCTAAAATTTGCCTTTTGTGCTTATTTAACATTTTGGTGTCCATTCACACCTAAATTGAATGGTGGTGACTCTTTGTTTATTTTAATCCCATGTGATGATTGGGGAAATCATTAGATTGATTTTTTCCCATGTCTCACACCCTCTCATGCTCGACGCAAGGTTCATTCAGAAACGTTAGGTGGGGAAGGATACCCAGCCCGAGACATACGCCTACAGGGGTCTGGACCAGTACTGGATCCTCGCGTGCCACGGCAAGAAACCAGTGGTGCTAACGAACTCCAGGAAACTGGGGGGATGGGTTTACCCTGCTTTCCCCGGCAAGCCACGGGAGCGTAGGTGCTAATACCATCCCAAAGAT
The DNA here is from genome assembly GCA_947561395.2 of Buxus sempervirens. Lineage (NCBI taxonomy): Eukaryota > Viridiplantae > Streptophyta > Magnoliopsida > Buxales > Buxaceae > Buxus > Buxus sempervirens. The sequence goes on from OX387186.1 coordinate 9,217,134, forward strand.
CAGTTCATAGTAAGAAGAAGGGTAGGCTGCTAGAGAGGTCTAAGTTTTGGTAAAGAAGTAGCAGTATCCGATTCACTCATCTATCAAAGGTCGGATCATTCACGCATCCTCCCTCGTGCGTGTCACCCCACGCATTTCCATCATATTAATGCGGGAATTTAAATTCACACAAACATCCATCCACGGTGTGGTGGTGTGCCTGTGTGTGCAGTTGGGCTGCGTGCTGTGCCTATACGGGTGAGTTTGGTTTGGATTTAGGTGATAAAGGAATCCTTACTGCCTCGTATAGTAAGGTGCAGAATTGGCACGTATTACGATGTCCCGGGAGAATCCCCAGGTAAGTGGAGGGTCACAAGAGACCACTTAAATTCCACTTGCCTTAGGCAATTATCGCATCTGTAAGCACCTCATTTTTGCGCTCCCACAAAAAAAAAAAAACCAAAAATGCAAACCCTGGACAGAAAGTCAAACCTTAAGGGCTGAAAAGTTGACTTTTTGATCAAGTGAAAATTGGCCACCTCGCTTTATGCCATTGGATAGAGAATCTCGACACGGTTCCAACGCAACTGAGTTTGCAGGAATCGGGGTCCGGATGAAGGTTCTGCGGGCGGTCAAACCTGAGCAGAGCCAAAAGTTGACTTTCTGCTAAAATCCGATCCAGAGGCCTACCCCTAGGTCATTGGATAGATAATCTCGACACGGTTCCAATGCAACTGAGTTTGCAGGAATCGGGGTCCGGATGAAGGTTCTGCGGGCGGTCAAACCTGAGCAGAGCCAAAAGTTGACTTTCTGCTAAAATCTGATCCAGAGGCCTACCCCTAGGTCATTGGATAGAGAATCTCGACACGGTTCCAACGCAACTGAGTTTGCAGGAATCGGGGTCCGGATAAAGGTTTTGCGGGTGGTCAAACCTGAGCAGAGCCAAAAGTTGACTTTCTGCTAAAATCCGATCCAGAGACCTACCCCTAGGTCATTGGATAGAGAATCTCGACACGGTTCCAACGCAACCGAGTTTGCAGGAATCGGGGTCCGGATGAAGGTTCTGCGGGCGGTCAAACTTGAGCAGAGCCAAAAGTTGACTTTCTGCTAAAATCCGATCCGGAGGCCTACCCCTAGGTCATGGGATGGAGGGCTTCGATACGATTCTAATGAAACTAAGTTTGCCCAGATCGGAGTCCAGATGAAGGAAATATGAGCTGACGAAATTCCCGGGCAGCAAAACCAGCAATCTGCGCACGTGGCAAAAAGATGCACACGTGGCGAGTTGCGCAGGAAAATATCTCGGGGATTAAATCCGTAAATATCCAAACATACGAAATATCCCAGGGACTAAATCCGTGAAAATCCGAGAATATCGGATTAAATCAAAAATTGCCAGGGACTAAATCCGAATTTTTTAGATTTTTACGTCGGCGAGCGGCGGCATTAAATGATTTTCATCATTATGCCGCTCGCGCGGACGTGGCGAGCGGGCTTGCGCCCACCTTGAGCTGGGCGCCAAGGTGGGCGGCACCTTTTTTTTCTTGGTCTATATAACCCGCGCGACTTTTCGCGCAGGGGGTTGGAAGTTTTTTTTCGGAAAAAAGCTAAGGGTTCAGACATTTTTTCTTCTGGATTTTTGAGGGTGCGAAGGGTCTTGGTTTGTTCTCTTCTTCCCTCTCCCGAAGCCCCCCTCTCTTGGTCCCTGCTCCCCCCCTCAAAAATAAAACCCCAAGAGGCTCACCCTTCTTTGGTTCGGCTCCATTCCCACCCAAGCAAGTGGAGGCTTGCTACTGTTGGTACGGTGAAGTGGAGGATCCCGCCGCTGTCCGACTTCGAGGAGGCTCCCCCACTCAGCTCCAGAACTCAAGAACCACCAGGTAAACATCCCTGTTACTTTGGGTTATACATATATGAGCATGTGATGTTTTTTTTCGTAAGCCGGTCTTATTCGGTGGTATGAGGCCACAGCCATGAAACCATGTTTTTTTGTTCACTTCCATCCGATGAAGACCGTCAAGTAAGGAAGAGGAAGATGCATGTTTTGCTCACGTCGAAAAGGGAGCATGTTCCCCAAGTTCCCTTCATCTAATGTACCCCTGTAAACCCCCCTTCTCCTTCCCTTCTCTCCGAAAGTCTGCGTGCATGCACCGAGCTTAGGGACATGCGTAGGTGAAAAGGAATTAGGTTTCCATGTTGCATAGGCAATCTCTTTTACTAGTGTTTTGTTCCTCCTGTTGTTTTATTGCTTGTTATATTTGCTAACATGCCCCCCCAACCCCCTGCCGTATGCCACTTGCTCCTGGTAGTGTCCCCTTGAGCATGCCCCCATGACCCCCTTTTTTAAGCTGTTGATGCCTCTGTACCTGTGTGTTTTTTTATTGGGTTTGTCCTTTTCCTTTTAAGAGATTTTGGGTTGTAGGATGAAGCATGAAATATGTTTAGATTAATTTGAACGCAAGTCTAAGTGTCTTCTGGGGGGTGGCCGAAGCCCTGGGAGGGCTTACAGAGCCTAAAAAATGAGTTACAGAGCTCAAAATCAGCTCAGAAATGGAGTTTGAAAGAAAAAACCGAGAACATCGAGTATCCGCGAAGCTCGCGCGAAGCTCGCGAGTATCCGCGAGGCTCGCGCGAAGCTCGCGCGCACCTTCGCGCGAACCTCGCGCCCACCTCGTTTTTTTGTGTTTTTTGCGTTTTCGGTCCGCCCGGCCCGCGCCGACCTCGCGCCTAGTGCTCGAGGTCGGCGCATACCCCTAAAAAAATGCCAAATTGATATATTTTTGAAAAATTCCAAAAATGCCCTTTACTGTACCGCGGGGGGGCTTCGCCCCCCGCACCCCCCACCCCTTTTGTTCGTTGCGCATCCAACTCATACCTTGGTACGGGGAGGTACCCCACCCCGTGGGCTCCGCTTCGCTTCGCCCACAGGGCCCCCGGGTACCTCCCCTTGGACCCAGCACGATGAGCCAGTTTTTTTTCTGACAGAGTGTCTATCTTGTGTCTTTTTGTGTGATTATTGTTAGATGTGAATGATATTTCTGAACCGAACCGGATAAACCAATAGGGTTTCTGGGTCACCCGGAAACCCGCCATGGGACTTGGACTCCCGGTCCAACTTGACTTCCAGTGGGCCTTCCAACGGGGCCCACCCAGCCCAATAAACACCAAAGCATGCCATTAAATAACTTTAGTAAAATGAACAATTTGAACCGGGCGGGCCAAACCCAATGCGGCCCACCCGAGCCTTGTTATGTGAAATTGATGCATGAATTGCGTGGTTTGGCCGAGACCAAGGGCAAGGGCAAGGGCCTACCGGGCCCGCCAAAGCCCACCAACCGAACCAAGGAAGGGTGCAAACCCTAATTTCTGGTAACTTGGGCTTACAAGCCCAGATTTGGACTACGGGCCCCATGCCCAGTGTCCAGCTAACTTTGGCAGATTAAAAAGATAAATCTAATAAAAATACTTGGCCACCATGTGGGCCCACCTTAGGGGCCCACAAACCAGTCCGGCCCACTTGTGCATGAAAAACACTTAATCTTCGAAGCTTAACTTAAAGTAAAATCTGTTGAACTAACCAAAACCCAAAAGACCTCTCAGACTAGACTGAGGTCCACAAGGGTACACGGGCTTCACTAAGCTCACCAAGGATACCGTGGGCCTTCCAACGGGGCCCACCCAACCAGACTCAGATCACCTAAGTAATCAAGATAAAAGCAACTAAAGGGACCCACACCACTCAGGTGGTCCCGCAAGACTTAACCAAATTGCATATCGGATTAGGAATCAGGTGAGACCAATGTAAGCTGACTCAAACCAGGGAACCCACGGGACCCGTCATCCGACGGGGTGGACCGGGGTGTCTACGGACTTCCCCGAACCACAACCGAGAACAAACTTAGAATCTCAAGCCGCAGACCAAAAAGCCCTAATAGGCAAGATTAGGCACCCAGGTGTCCGCCTGCACCCCATCAGGCGGTGGCGACTCCGAATTACCCCGTGCCGCGTTTCCCACGCGCGCACAGCGTCCTTGTGGCAGGACTCCCAAGAACACGTAGTTACGTGTATTCTACGCCTTGCTATATAGGGTAGCAAGAGTTCCTACATATCCACTAATTCCCCCTTAAGCTGACTTGGTCTAAGCAGGGTCCTACTGGGCTGAGTGGTCCCCAGTGGAGTCGCCAGGCTGTGCGCGCATGGGAAACGCGGCACGGGAAAATTCGGAGTCGCCACCGCCTGATGTGGTGCAGGCGGAAACCTGGGTGCCTAATCTTGTCTTTTTAGGGCTTTTGGTCTGCGGCTTGAGATTCTAAGTCGGTTCTCGGTTGTGGTCTGGGGAAGTCCGTAGACACCCCAGTCCACCTCGTCGGATGACGGGTCCCGTGGGTTCCCTGGTTTGAGTCAGTTCTCTTGCTTGGTTCTCACCCGATTCCTAAATTGTCTGAGTTTGATTGGGTGGGCCCCGTTGGAAGGCCCACGGTGTCCTTGGCGGACTTGGGTAAGCCCATGTGCCCATGTGGGCCTCTGTCTAAGTCTATGAGGCCCTGTGGGATTCGGTTAAGTGTGTTGGTTTTATTTAGTTTGTTCAAGTTGGATACTTAAGTGATTTCCATGCAAGAAGCGGGCCGGCATTGATTTGCGAGCCCCTGGGTGGGCCCCCATGTTGGTTGCCAAAATGTCTTTAATTTATCTTATTTAAATTCACCCAGGTGGGTTGGATGTTGGGCTTGGGGCCCATAGTCCGAATTTTGGCTTAAAAAGCCCAGTTCCTTGAGGCTTAGGGTTTGCACCCTTCCTTGGTTAGGTTAATGGGCTTTGGCGGGCCCGATAGGCCCTAGCCCTAGGTCTCGGCCAAACCATGCAATCCCCAGCATTCCGCACATCAAGGTTCGGGTTGGCCGCATTGGGTTTGGCCCACCAGGTTCAATTAGTTTACTTAACTTACTTATTTGCATGCTTTTGGACTCATTGGGCTTGGTGGGCCCCGTTGGAAAGCCCACGGGTATTCCGAGTTGGACCGGCGGTCCATGTCCCAAGTAGGGTTTCCGGGCGACCCGGAAACCCTATTGGTTCACCTGGTTTTGTTGAAAATAGTATGAAAATTCGGCAAGGATCAAGAAAACACAAAAAGTGGCATTTTTGTGTGTATCCGGCCTTAGTTGCCGGATACACACAGGCCATAGGTGATCCGGCCTGAGTTGCCGTATCACACTAAAATGGCCTTTTTCTGGATTTTGGCAGTTGGGGTTGTTTCTACGGGTTCTTAAGGCCTTTCTACAAGTCATGTGGGCCCCTGGAAGGGCCCACATTGGTTCAGATTTGGGGTTTACCCCACTTGGTTCACCTTGGGGGTTTCTCAACAATACAAAAAGGGAAAGAAGGAAGGCATAAGATTGCTGCCCCCCCCCCCCCCTCTGGTTTTCAGCAATAGGCAGCAATGGGGTAGGGGTCTTGGCACCCCTACCTGAGCACTTCCAAGTCATTAACTAATAAGCAATCAAAATCAAACGGCTAGGTCTTCATGCCATGCACACCGATCACAAAACCAACCTATTGCCAAACATGGAACAGCGATAAAAAAAGGTAGCAGCTTATACACAGAGATTAAAGCATCACTGAGTGAATGAAGGGTGCATGGGAGGTGGCTTAGAGGTGTTGTGGTGTGGGGCGTGCCAAAGGGCTAGGCTTAAACATGCAAATGGGTGGTCCACCCAGCAAGGACAGCTGCTGGTACAGAGTGCTCAAGCATGACCAAGATAGGTGAATCTACAAGAGGAGGGGGGCAAACATGCTCATGGGGGTTCTTCCATTGGTGGTGCTCACAATGGGGCTTGGCACACAGCTAAACATGGAACCATGGGGGGCTGCTGCTGCTGCCAGCAGCAACCCAAGCGGACCACCATAGGTTACTAGGGGCGAGGGGAGCATGCATTGTCACATAATAAAACAGCAAGTCGGGGGGTGAAGGGATCATGCTCATATACATGTACAAAAAATAAAAGAACAGCAAATAAGCAAACAAATCATGCATCTAGACCAAACAAAACATCAAGCAAATTCTAAATGTATGCATGGAGATAACACGCCGAGGATGGAGGTGCTGTTGCTGCTTCCAGCAGCAGCTCAGGTATGCCACACTCATGGATAAAAACAGCAAATTCAAAGAAAAAAAGAAAGGTGCATTCCCTCCTAATGACAAATAGCAAGCAAGCACATGACCTCCAAAGAGGAGAAGACAATAAAAAACTAGAGCAAAGCTGCGGCCAACAACCCACTATCAAAAAACATAGAAAAAGATGAGAAGAAAGAAGAAATGGGAAAGGCATGAGGGCTGGTATTTGAGTACATTATATTGTAACTAAGAAGGAACATGCTCCTTCTGAAAAATACTTAAGATGAGCCCAGGGACAGCAGCCCAAGGACACTAAAAAAGGGGGTAAAAATAGACTCCCATGCTTCCCTAGCAACCCTACGTGGACTCCCTACCTAGGGTGGCTTGCATGCCATGAAAAGGATAGTAAGTGCATGGTTAAGCCACTACGGGAATGCTTATGCCAAGAAAGAAGAAAATAGTAGAACAAAGACAGTAAAAAATCTGAAATTAATATATGATGAATACAACCTGATGAGGAACCTTACCTGGAGGTTCTCGGCTCTTCTAGGGAGGTGGAGACACTTCCTTGAGGTCGGACAGTTGCTGGAGGCTCCCTCTCCGGCAGCTACAGCAGGTTCTCCTTCTTGTTGGGTTGCAAGTGAAGGAGGAGGAGGAGAAGGAGAGGTGGGGCAACTCTAGGGTGGTGTCGAGAGGTGGTGGAGGCAAGGGAGGTTGAGAAGAGAGGGATTCGGAGAGGCAAAAGTGGGCCAAGAAGCTGCAAGGCCGAAAAAATGAGCCAACCCCTTGAAAGAGGATGCTGCTGGGCTTAAATAGTGCTTTTTTTTGTATCCGATGAACAGTGCCGGATACACTATTCACCATGTGTATCCGACCTATTGGTCGGATACAAAGGGTTTTATTTGTATCCGATACAAAGTGTCGGATACAAACATAATTATTGCCAAAAATTTAATGCCGCCGCGAATTTGTCGGGGAATCGGCGCGAATCTCGCTGAGCAAATCATTGTATCCGACATTTGATGTCGGCTATACATAGGGGTATCTGTATCCGGTACATTTGACCAGATACAAATCAACAAATTACGGATTTGCCCTTCGATTTGACCGATTCGATCGATTCGACCGATTCGATCGATTCGACCGATTCGACCGATTTGACACTTTTGGATATCTACGGATTGCCCCGCACGAATTTTTGTTTAGTCCTTGAGATTTTTGAATATTTAAGATTTAGCCCCCGAGATATTTTGCTGCGTTGGCCTCCACGTGTGCAGTTCCTGCGCCACGTGTGCAGTTTCCGGTTTTTGCTGCCCGGAAACTTCGACAGCTCATACCTCTTTCATCTGATCTCCAATTTGAGCAAACTCAATTGCGTTGAACTCGTATTGGAGCCCTCTATTCAATGACATAGGATTAAGCACTTGGCACGGGGTTCGAGGAAAAGTCAACTTTTGGCCTTCCCTTAAGTTTGACCGCCCGCAGAACCTTCATCCGGACTCCGATTCTTGCAAACCCAGTTGCGTTGGAACCGTGTCGAGATCCTCTATCCAATGGTATAGAGCAAGGTAACAGATTATCACTTGATCAAAAAGGTCAAATTTTGACCCATCAGGGTTTGACTTTTTGACCAGGGTTTGCATTTCCGGTTCTTTTGGGAGCGCAAAAATGAGGTGCTTACATCTGTGATAAGCGCTTCAGGTACACCGTAATGACAGACAATATTATTCCTGATGAATTTCAATACATGTGATCCCTTGACATCTACAAAGGACACGGCCTCTACCCATTTGGTAAAGTAGTCAATTGCAACCAAGATGAATCGATGTCCATTTGACGCCTTCGGATGAATCACTCCAATCATGTCAATTCCCCAGATGGCGAAGGGCCAAGGAGAAGTCATTGAGTACAAAGTGTTGGGCAGTGCATGAATGTTGTCAGCATAAATTTGGCATAACCGGCATTTCCTTACATGGATATGGCAATCATGTTCCATGGTCAACCAGTAATAACCCATTCTCAAGATTTTTCTGGCTAGCATGTGCCCGCTCATATGTGCGCCACATTGTCCCCCATGGACTTCATCAACCAGCTGTTGTGCCTCTTTTTCTGTTACACATAGCAGCAATGAATCATTGTAGGACTTCTTGTATAGCTTACCTCCACTGAGGAAGAACTGTCCTGCCAATTTCTGAATCGTGCGCCTCTCAAATGCTATGGCATTCTTTGGCAAAATCCTGTCTTTCAGATACCTCATTATGTCTGCATACCAGGGTTCCCCTTTTGGCGTGCTCTTCTCAACATTAAAACAGTAGACAGGAGAACGCCGCACTTCTATTTCCAATGGTTGTACCCAAGTATCACCAGTGATGGTTGCCATAGATGCCAGTGTTGCCAGGGCATCTGCAAACTGATTCCTGTCTCGTGGCATATAATCAAATGTCACGCTTTTGAACTGTCCTTCCAATTCCTTAATCAGTTCCTGATATGGTACCAACTTTGGATCCTTAGTCTGCCAATCCCCCATTACTTGGTAGATGATTAGACAGGAATCACCATAGACTTTCAACTCTTGTATATTCATTTCGATTGCAGCTCACAAGCCTAACACACATGCTTCGTATTCGGCCATGTTGTTAGTACAATCGAACAAGAGTTTTGCTGCTATTGGATAATGGATTCCTTCTGGGGAAATGATTACCGCTCCAATCCCTTTCCCATTGATGTTGATGGCCCCATCAAAGAACATTTGCCATCCGGTTTCCTTTCCTGCTGACTCGGCATACATTATTTCATCATCCGGCAGCCCGGTGAGAAGTGGTTGATAGTCGCGCACAGGGTGTTCTGCCAGGTGATCTGCTACTGCCTGTCCCTTTATTGCCTTTCTCGTGGTGTAGACAATGTCATACTGAGATAAGATAACCTGCCACTTGGCTATCCTTCCTGTGGAGATTGGCTTTTCAAAAATGTACTTCAGGGGATCCGTATCTGAGATCAAAAGGACAGTATGACTGAGAAGATAATGCCGGAGCTTCTGAGCTGCCCATACCAACGCACCACAAGTCTTTTCAAGCAATGTGTATCTTACTTCATAATTGGTAAACTTCTTGCTCAGATAATAAATTGCTTGTACCTTTCTTCCTGTATCATCATGCTGCCCTAAAACACATCCAGCGGTTGTTTCTGTGACTGATAAGTACATGATTAGAGGTCGTCCAGGTACAGGGGGAACCAAAGTTGGTGGACTCATCAAATAAGCCTTGATTTTTTCAAACGCTTCTTGGCAATCCTCATTCCAGACCACTGTGTTATCCTTCTTTAGTAATTTGAATATTGGTTCACACACGGGAGTCATCTGTGCTATGAACCGACTGATGTACTGCAACCTGTCAAGGAAACCTCTTACTTCTTTCTCTGTGGATGGGGGAGGCATCTCCAATATGGCCTTTACTTTGCCTGGTGTGCGCACCTAAACCTGGCCTAGATCGCACACCGGGCGCACCTTTGGTGTGTGCCTCGGGACATTTAGAGTCGCCACTGCCTGAGAGGTGCAGGCAGACACGGTTTTGCCCTAACTGGGTCTAAGTCTGGTCTGCGGCTTTTTCAAAGTTCTAGCTAAGTCCTCGGTTACGATTCGGGGAAGTCCTAAAGACACCCCGGTCCGCCCCGTCGGTTTGACGAGTTCCTCGGGTCTCCCTGGTTTCTGAGTCAAATTCACCCCTTTCAGCATGCTGTCTTGTTAGGTCTGGCGGGGCCCGCTGGAGGTGTGGGTCCCTTTTTTATTTGATTTTATCTTCTTATTTATTTAAGTGAAGTGGGTCGGACCCGGGTCCCGTTGGAAGACCCGTGGGCTGCCATGGTTGGGCCTGGGGCCCAGTTGGGTTATTGGGTAACCCATTTGGTTGTTTATTTAAACTTTATTTATTTACACTTTTATTTGGGCTTGATGGGCTTGGATTTGGCCCATTAGCCAAAGGTCAAGGGGCCCGGACCTGTTTATTGAAAACAGGCCTGGTATGGACCAGTCAAAAGTGGGCCCCACAAGTGGGCCCAAGGTGCCTTGGTGGGCCCATTTGGGCCCACGGTCCAATGATGGGCTTAAGATAGCCCAAATTGCTTAAGGGATTGGTTCAGGCCAGTTCAAGTTCAACCGGGCCGGAAAATTATGTTTTTTTAGGTTATTTTACATTTGCCCGTATTTTCTATACGGTCCACCCTTGCCCGTGAATAAACTCCGGTTTGGGCTTGCCCGTGAAGCAAACACGGTCCAAACTGGACCGTTCTGAGTTTACGGGCGTCTTCAGTTTTGCATTTTGGCCGCCGATTCTTCCTGGGATCAGTTCCGTGGCCTCTTCAAGTGTTCCAGAGACCTTGGTTAAACTTCTGGGTTTCTTCAAAATGCTATATTGGCTTCATTAGGCTTCCAAAGCCATCTTTCTTCATCTTTCATGTTCTTTGGGTCTTGGATTTCTTTCCCTCTTTTGTTTATCCAACCAACCACATCCCTCATTCAAGAAAGAGGAGAAGATATTACAAAAAAAAAAACACGTATATCTTTAAAGGAACAAAATGAGTAGTTAAATTTGTTGATTAAAATGTCATTTAGACCCCTTTCTTCCTCCCTTTTTTTCTTATGACGATCATCTTCCTGAAGTTAGCCTCTCATATATTTCAAAAATAACAATTGGATTAGTGGTCACAAGAATAAAATATAGAAAAGAAATTTGAAGAGATTGAAATTGGTTATATTATAAAATTTAACATACTTACAGTAAGATTCCCTTGTTGGTTCCAATTGAATTGGGCAGCGCTTCCGCGTCCTCCAGGAATTCTTAAAATGGTATGGAAAGGGTTTGGTTAGGTTCCTCAATTCAAGAAAATGAAAGGTCAAAATTTAGGTAAGGTTTTGGGTGTTTGGGCATGGTTTTGGGACATAGGGGCAATTTGGGCATTAAAAAGGTTTAGGGTGGTGGAGTGGTGGGATGATGGCAGGGTTCGGCCGTGGGTAGCTTCAGGAGGGCAGGGGTTATGGCCAGGGGAGAGGGCTTGTTGAAATGAGGGGGGTGGCCTCTCTATTTATAGGCAAAATTTTCGTGCCCGTATTTGAATTACGGGCGTGCCTTGCCCGTACTTCAAGTACGGGCGTGCCTTGCCCGTAATTCAAATACGGGCGAAAAACACACATTTCCAAATATCACGAAATCGACCGTACGGGACGCGTGTCTCGCCGTACAGCGACGCGTGTCTTCTTCCAGAAGCTTGCCCGTATTTCAAATACGGGCATGCCTTGCCCGTAATTGAAATACGGTCCAGCACGTTTTTAAAATGTTTGGATTTCAAACCTTTATTCAATTTGGTTTTTTGCAAGATTTTTATTCGATTTTTCCGATTATTTTATTAGAAAATGAGATTCTCTTTATTTAAAATACTATTAAATACTTTTATCTTATTTATTTTATTGGTTTAGTCCATTTTTGCTGCCTTTTTGCCACATGGGCAGTTTTTCTGAAACTTCAACTGCTCATAACTTCTTCGTCCGGTGTCCGATTTCATCAAACTTAGTGTCGTTGGAATCGGTTCGAAACCAGTTATCTATTGAGATCAATTTTGGCAGTTGGATTGGGGCCGAGCAGAAAGTCAACTTTTTGGCTTTCTGGAAGTTTGACCGGGCCATATTTTTCTCATCTGGACTCCGATTCCAGCAAATTCAGTTGCGTTGGAACCGTGTCGAAATGCTCTTTTCAATGATATAAAGTTTGATGGCCAAATTTCCTTAATTGGAAAAGTCAATTTTTTGACCCCCTCAGGGTTTGACTTTTAATTTGACTTTTCATTTTTCTTCATTTTGGGGGTGCAAAAATCAGGTGTCTACACCTGGGTCAACTTCAATTCTTCGTTTTCCAACGATGAATCCGAGCAGCTTCCTTGAGGTAACGCCGAATACACACTTATTCGGGTTCAGCCTGAGCTTGCATTCCCTGAGCCTGTCAAACACCTTTCCAAGGTTCACCAAATGACTTTCCTCTTCTTTTGATTTTGCAATCATGTCATCCACATATACTTCCATCTCCTTATGCATCAAGTCGTGGAATAACAAAGTCATTGCCCGCTGGTATGTGGCGCCTGCATTCTTCAACCCGAATGGCATCACTTTGTAGCAGTATGTGCCCCAATGTGTGATGAAGGAAGTCTTTCCCATGTCTTCAGCGTCGTTCATATCTGATTATACCCAGAGAATCCATCCATAAAGGAGAACATGGAATGAGTTGCAGTATTATCAACCAATATATCAATGTGTGGCAGCAGGAAGTCATCTTTCGGGCTTGCCTTGTTCAGATCCCTGTAATCAACACACATTCTGACTCTTCCATCTTTCTTGGGGACTGGCACAATGTTTGCTAACCATTCTGGGTATTCTGTAACTTTCAAGAATCCAGCTTTCAACTGCTTGGTGACCTCTTCTTTGATCTTCAGGGCCCATTCTGGTTTTATGCGCCTGAGTTTTTGCTTCACTGGTGTGGCCTTAGACTTTATAGGTAACCGATGCACAACTAAATCCGTGTCTAACCCAGGCATATTCTCGTATGACCATGCAAACACATCAGTGTAGGTTTTTAGAAAATCAGTTATCTGTGTTTTCTGTAATAATGTCAGCTTTTTACCAACTTGAAGAATCCTTGGATGTGCTATGTCACCTATGTTGATAGGTTCAGTTTCCTAAATATTAGCCTGGAGACCCTTTTCATGCCTGTCCAAAGCAAATTGGATTTCAGGCAGGGTCTCCCATGGTTCATCATTATCCTCAAGTTCAAAAGAATCGCTGGGAATAATTTCTGAATCATCGAGTTGTGATGAGTAAGTGACATTGTCAGATTCTTGCTGGACACTATGGATTTCTTTTTGTTCTTTTTGACCTTTTTGTTTTTGTTTGATTTTGGCAGCCTGATTATCTATCCCGTGCTCCGAATTTTTCGGGTGTGCGTCGAGATTGATATTAAGGTTGCAATTTTGGGTTTGCTTATTTGCAGAATTATTCACAGAAAAATAATCAAAATACTTCACGCATTTATTAAAAAGTGCAGCAATATCTACAGGGGGAATTTCAGAAGTGGAAGAAACTCCCTGTGGTAGTTCGGCTTTGTGAGTGGCAAGTGGCGTCGAACTCCAGTTTTGCAATGCGTGCTTGTCCTTGGTTATAGTAGTCACTGCATTCACCTTCCCGGTTTGTATCATGCTGATGCTGCTGTCAAAAGAGATGCAGATGGGGTCATTAGCTGTGCCCTTCTTTGGTTGATTCTGACTTGAATCTTCTGAGGACACACTGATCCATACCCCGTGGCGGATGATAGTCCCTGGTACCCGAATAGTGACTTCGTTGGGTGGTTCCACCTTAGGCAATGCCTTGGTTACAGATTTTCCTGATGATTCACCCCTCCTGCTGGAAGAATGTTCATCAGGGGCCTAGTTACCATAAGTTTCATGATAAGCCAGCTCAGTAGGCAGTCCCAGTACTTGGGGCATATTTTGGAACATCTGACCCAGACCATCCCTTGTACTTGGGTGTATAATGCAGATGGGAGGTGGGGGAGATCTTTGCCTTGGAGTGGGTTCTCCTGAACTATCCTGGCTTTCCATCATGTAGATGTACTGAGCTGGCTCTTCTTCTTCAGCCTCAGTTGGTGGTGCCTCGAACCCATCTGACGGATAGGTAAACACTTCTTCTGGGATAGCTGGTTTTTCGGTGTCAACTGACTGCCAAGAGAATAGAGCAGACAGTTCTTCCATCAACCCACTGAGAGCTTCTGAGTTCTATTCTATAACTGTCTCCTGGGGCAAGGGAGGTTCGTCCCATAACCTTTGCAGATAATTAGCTTCCACTTGATCAGCTGGATCATTGAATTCGTCACCCCATCCCTGGGGGGCTATGTTCTGAATGGCCTGTGTGGCTTCCCTCTCCATATTGGTAAAGTGATGGTATAACTGGCCATGTACACAGATGGGCCAGTGTGGGTACCTTCCTTCTGCTCGTGCCCTCTTTCGTTCAGCTTTCATGCCAAATAACCTGGCATAGTCTTCGGGTTCAGGAATAAACCCCAATCCAAAGCCCACAGATTTGTCACATGGCTGGATTGCAGACTTGATGCCTTGATTGTATTTGCCCAAACCATCTCCTACTCGGAGGCCCCAGTCGGCGCATTCAGCAGCACCGAACATACTCTTTCTTTTCCTTCTGCGGGACAAGTCTGATTGCAGAGGAGTAGGAATGCGATTTACTTGCACCATTTCAATGGCTTGAAAGTTTAGGGAAGTAGGCAGCTCATAATCAATCACAGGTACCCCTCCTTGTTCAAATTCTCTGTGATTTTCTGCATGAACCGTGATCAATTGATTTCCTGAGATAAATCGGATCATTCGATGTAAGGTGGACGGGACTGCCCCTGCTTGATGTAACCAAGGTGTTCCAATCAGCAAATTAAAGGAGGCATTGATGTCCATCAATTCGAAGGTGACGAAGAAGGCCCTTTCAGCAATTGTAACTTCCAGAGTAATTTCCCCAAGGGAATCTTTCTTGGCATTGTCAAATCCGCGGACATTATTGGAGCTAGGTTTGATCAAATCAGCGTTCAGCTACAGACTGTGGAAGGTCCTGACTGGGCAGATATTCAAAGCTGACCCGTTATCGATCATGACCCGTCTCACTATTAAATCGGAGCACCTTACAGTGATAAACAGAGGCTCCGTATGATTATAACTTTCAGGGGGCAAGTCTGCTGAAGAAAAAGAGATTGCTTCTGGCGTAGCAATTATAGACATTACTGTCTCCAGCTGCTCAGGGCTGATGTCGTCAGGCACATGAGTATCACCCAGTATTTTCATAAGTACGTCTTTATGTTTGTCTGAATCCAATAAGAGACGCATAATGGATATCTGGGCTGGTGTCTTATTCACCTGCTGCACTAGATCATACTCCGAAGTGAAGGTGCTATGATAGAGTTTTTCAATTTCTTCTTCTGGGGCCTTCCCTTTCTTCTTATGGGTCTGTGGCACTTCAGCGGCCACATCCTTCCCTTTTTCTTTCCTTGTTCTTTCTTCACTAGCCTCTCCCTCTGGTGCAGGTGGAGGGTTAGGGTTTATGTATCGACCAGAACGTGTGATCCGATCGACTTCTCTTTCAGTGGAAGTGATGGTAGAATCATGGTATATGGGTAGGAATTGGTAAGGTGGAGGTACAACGGAGTGGGTTAGGTCAAGGTGAAGTTGGTGTAAGTTGAGGGTGGGTGGTTCCAATAGGAAGTCCACAGGTTCATTGAATGGGTTGTTCATCATGTCGAAGATGTTCAATGGGGGTGAGTTTGGGACAGGTGGAGGATAGAAAGGCTCTGGTTCGGGAAAGTTGAAATGCACCAGAGGGAACCCCATGAAGGTTTATTTATTCTCCTCTTCATTAATGACATGTATCTGTTGATAAATTGCCCCTTCTTGGAGATGAATCTTGACAACTTGCCCTGGTCGTCCAATCAGTAAGGACGGGTCAACCTGTAGTTTACTGCCTTGATCACTGATGACCTGATGTACTATTCCACTGCCAGAAGCCTTATTATGGTCTGGGAGGGGGTTAGTGGTTGTACCAGTAGGAGGAGTAGGTGCTGCTGGTGCTGGGGGATCTACAGAGATCTTCTTACTGTCTATCAGATCCTGTATGTCATGCCTCAAATCCCAGCATCGATTTGTTGAATGCCCGGGAGCTCCAGAATGATACTCGCATCTCTCTGCTGCATTATAATTTCGTGAGTTGGTCATTCTGGGGTTAGGAGGCTTGATTTGAAGGTACCCCTTCTTCAGCAGTGTAGCCAATAGTTCTGCAGGTGCATAAGGCAGCGGTGTAAATACCCTTTTCATCCTTGCCTCTGCTTCTTCTCTCGTCCTTCTCAAAGGCTGCCCCTGACTTTCATTCCTCTGGGCAATGTGATAGAGCTGTATTGGCTGTACATAATTAACAGCCTGGGCTTCCTGCCTTCTGGGCTCTTGCCCCTGGCTTCTACTATTCTGTCCTGCCGCTGGCCTCCTCTGTGTCGGACCATGGCCACTTCCATCTATCTTTCCAGCCCTTACAGTATCTTCAATCCTGTCTGCTGTCAAAATCAGGTCATTGAAATTGGAAGTACTTTGCCCCAGTAGCAGGGAAAAGAATGGCTGTCCAAGTGATGCAATGAACAAAGATGTCATCTCCTATTCAAGTAGTGGGGGTTGGACTAGGGTCGCCAATTCTTTCCATCTCTTGGCATATTCTCGTACTGACTTTTGATTCTTCTTGGAGAGCCTTTGTAACTCTGCCCTGGTCTGAACTATCTAACTGTTCAATTGGTATTGCTGGATGAACTTGGCAACTAAATCATTCCAACTCTTGATCTTAGTCTTATCCAAACCCAAAAACCAATTGTATGCTGCTCTTGTCAGCGACCTCTGAAAGAACTATATCATAATTTTTTCATCTTTGGCATATTGACACATATCTCCAGAGCATGACCTTAGGTGGTTTAACGGGCACCCGGTGCCATCAAACTGATGCAAGTCAGGGCACTTGAATTTTGGTGGAAGTTGAACATCGGAGAAGAAGCAGAGGCTGTCTAAAGTAGCCTCCATGGGGACCGCACTGGGTCGTAGGCTTTTCAGTTCTTCACGCAAAGCATCTACTTCTGCCTTAGTGGCTGCCATCTTTTTATAAAATTGGGCCTTCTGTATTCTATACCAATCTTCCTCTTCTTGCCCCAGTTGGGCAGGTGCAATAGTTTGTGGGAAAGGCACAGCTTGCGGAGGTGGAGGCGGTACCAACGGTGCTGGGTACACAGGGTATGGTGGTGGAGCATCCATCTGAGGTGGAGCAATTGGTTGCTGCAGGGTCACTGGTGCAGTTGGGGGAGTCATCCTGAGTTTTATTAATTCTGCAATTAACTCTTGAATAATAGACCCCATACTGTCAATCCTCTGTTGTAAATCAGTCACTGTCTGTGTGTGGCTGGACTCTGCCTGGTCCTGTCTTGACGAGGTCTGTTCCCTTGGCTGCTCCATCTCAAGTCTTCTTCTGGATCTTAACAGGTAAGGGCTTCGAGAAGCAATTTTTGTACCTGGGAAGGGCAACCAGCGGATATTAGTGCAACTTATATGCATGATTATTGATGTATTCTAACTGTAAAGAAGGGTCAAGGATTAATTTATTTGAATTATTTTGAAAATGATAGGGATTCTTAAGCTTGATCTATTTTAGCCGAATGGCTGGGAAAGAGAACCCAGTTTAGACTGGTCTGTTTTAGCCAAATAGCTGGGAAAGAGAACCCGGTTTAGATTGGTCTGTTTTAGCCAAGCGGCTGGGAAAGAGAACCCGGTTTAGACTGATCTGTTTTAGCCAAGCGGCTGGGAAAGAGAACCCGGTTTAGACTGATCTGTTTTAGCCAAGTGGCTGGGAAAGAGAACCCGGTTTAGACTGGTCTGTTTTAGCCAAACGGCTGGGAAAGAGAACCCGGTTTAGACTGGTCTATTTTAGCCAAACGGCTGGGAAAGAGAACCCTAAACTTAAAAGGTTGGTTTGAGCTCAGTATCACGAGGTTGGACTATGTTAAGTCTCCGCAGGGGATGAGCTAAACAGCAACATCCAGGTGTACCTTAACCAATTTTCAGTTTAAACTTTGATGGTTTTAGCACCTAACTTCGGCTAGTAGTTCCCGGGCGTGTCTTAGCTAGTCGTTGGTTTAATCACCATTGACTTTGACGCCTCACAATGGGGAAGGCTATGCCAGGACGATCTTCCACCAATTTTCTGGTTTAATTACCAGTGGCTTTAGTGCCCTAAATTTCGGCTAGGGATACCCAAGCGTACCTCAGTCGTTAGCTTAGTTGCTTGACCTTGGTGCCACACAACGGGGTATGCTATGCCAGGACGATCCTCTGCCAATTTTCTGGTTTAAACACCAGTGGCATCAGTGCCCCAAGAGTTCGGCTAGGGATACCTAAGCGTACCTTAGTCGTTAGCTTAGTTGCTTGACCTTGGTGCCACACAATGGGGTATGCTATGCCAGGACGATCCTCTGCCAATTTTCTGGTTTAAACACCAGTGGCATCAATGCCCCATAGGCTGACCGTGTGATCTTTTAAATCAGACGGGTGTGATCTGAGCTCAAGGGATTGGGTGTTCTTTATTCAGAACCCTGGGGTCTTAAGACTTAAACTTGAAACTTGAAAGTTCGAGAGTTAATAAGTATGGGGTGTTCTTTATTCAGAATCCCCTGGGTTTAAAGATTCCTTTGGCAAGTTCTTTATTCAAATTGCCCCAAAGTTTTAAAATTGATTGCAAAAATGGGGAGTTCTTTATTTAGAACCCTTAAGTTCAAAGATTTAAAAGAATTTGGCGAGTTCTTTACTCAGATCGCCTGAAAACTTTAAATTAGGTGTTCTTTATTCCGAACCCTTAAAGGTTTAAGATTTAAATTTGAAATTGATAATTTCTGAAGATTTGAAAGTTGGTAAGAATTGGGTGTTCTTTATTCAGAACCCTTAAAGATTTAAGATTTAAATTCAGAATTGATAATCTCTGAAGATTTGAAAGTTGGGTAGGAATTTGGTGTTCTTTATTCAGAGCCCATGGGTTTAAAGATTAAAAAAAATTTTTGGCGAGTTCTTTATTCAGATCGCCTGAAAGTTTTGAAGTTGATGGATTGGGGCCAGATTGTTTGAAAAAGGAATTGGGGGGATGTCTTAATTGACTTTATTAAATCTAACACAAAACACTTCATGGAAAAGGAAGTACAATGCCAAAATTCAAAACAAGCAATTACATGATTAAAAAAACAAACAAACCCAGAGTCTAGCTAGGTTGGTCATCATCATAATGAGAGGACACGTCTCACCTTTTCAAGGCACACAAAAGTTTATTCTGCAGACGTCGGTCTTCTTTTGCGCGTCTGCGCATGGTGTCAAGCTGCTGCTGAAGGGCCTCATTGGTCTGCTTGTTTTTACGCTCGGAATCCACGTATGCACGGTGGATTCGAGAATGAGATTCCCGCAATTCGGCCACCCTATCCCTGTATGTGTCAGGGGGCGGAACTGGGATATCGTCAGAGGTGACGATATGGAGAGGAGGTGGGCTGTCTAGGCCAGTTTCTCGAGCAATCCATTGTTCGTAATTACGAACGTCGGATGCAGTGAAAATGTCTTCTTGGAGTATGTACACGTGTTGCCATTCCTTCACCAATTTTTTCTTCAATTCCCATGTAAGTGGGCCAGTTAATCCTTCCGCCTCATCCTTGATCAGTATCCCCTGAGACTTCCCAAACTGTCTCAAAATTCGAACCGGATAGTATGGCATGGCATGAGTCAGGCCTATCAAGGCTAGGCAATGTCTTTTCCTGAAAGCTATGACGGGAGTATATGTTTGGTCAAATGTGCCTCCCCATCTTATATCAGTTTCTCCTTTCAGTTGGAGAAAGTGGTCAAACCATTCCTCTCTGGAGGGTAAGTCTGGTCTAATCTCTCTTCGGGCCATCAATGTGACATTGTCACGGACGTACCCATAATGTGGGCTGACAGGTTCAGCAACCATCAGGTGATCTTGGAGCCAAATGTGTAGGAGAGGAGCGCATCCCTGAAACCTCCTAGTTCCGTTCTTGGTCATGGTCAAGGCATGGTATAGCTGAGCAAGGATCAGTGGTGCAATTCGGAATTTCACTTGGAGTTGGTTTACAATTTTCATGAGGGCCAAATTAATGGTGTCTCCCTCAGTAGGAAAGAAGAGCTGTGATAGAACCACGAGGATGAAGGTGTCCCACCAAACACGGGGTCTTTCCTGCTTTTTGTCCCTTATCTTTTCAGCAATGAAGGTTTTAGAGACCCGAGTGAATGCTTGGTCACCTCCTAAAGTCTGGAATTCTCCTCTAGGGAGACCAAAGAAAGTACAAGCTTCATTCTTGTAGCTATCTTTGAGGTTTGGCCTGGCTGGTTCTCCGTGGTCACGGAATCGGAGGAATAGTTTGAATTCCTCAATTGTGGGAGTCAGCTCATTAGTTCCAAACCTAAAGAGTGAAAGTTGGGGATCCCAGAAAGGTAGGGCTGCCTAAATCATGTCCCAATTAATGGGCACATTTAATAGGGACAGAGTTTGTCCCATGTGGTATTTCTGTTCCCATTTAATTTGTTCATCTCCTTGCAATTGCCTTGTCCAAGAACGGATCCAAAGGGTATCGAAGGCACACTTTTCTATCCTAGGGAAGCGAACTCTCTCAGTCGAGGATGAAGATGCCATGCCGACTATCCGATTGAAATTCCAAGTCAATTTAGGGTTTTCCACCAAAAACTCTAAATTAGTCTAAGGCATGCAACAAGATATGCAAAAATTAAATTAATGCCTAAGCAGTTTATGCAATTATCAATCACAAGAATCAAATCCAAGCACTCAAGTTATGGGGTCTTAAGGGTTGTGTCCTTTAAATGTTTGGATAACAAATTCAGGTCTTAGCCGGCCTTTTCTTTCATCTATCCTTTCATCTGCTCTTTCATCTGCTCTTTCATCTGCCCCTAGTGTCGGACTGAAAACAATATTTACAACTTGCCTTCGAGGGCGAAATTTACAAAAATAAATCTGGAAAGAGAATCACCTTTAGGGTTGTTGAGAACCCAAAAAGAGGGTACAAATTTGCCACTCGGCAAGTGGGTTGAAATCCTATCTCTAGGGTTTTTTTGCCTCTGTTCTGACCCAGATCTGGCCAGCTTTCGACTGAACCAAGACCGACTTGGATGCGCTGTAGACACCCCAAATTGCACTAAAAATGAGAAAATAATTGAAAATATTAATTTGGGATTTAAAACAGGCCAAAAATGTATGAAAATGGATAATTTGAGCCTGGACCGTATTGTATCTACGGGCTAAGCGCACCCGAATTTTGAATACGGGCACGCAGCGCCCGTAATACATATACGGACATCGTGGGACCGTAAATCATTTACGGGCATTCTAGACTCGTGCGAGTTTTATTCTTCTCTCGATTTCTGAGCCTTATCTTTAGTCCAATATCCCTTTAAATGAGCGAATTATATATTTTATTTGTGTGAAATATCTTTGTGGATAAAGGATGGGCATGATCTTGTGTTTAACTCAAACTGAAACTCTATCTTGCCAAACCTTGGACCAACCATACCCCTGTGTTTGCCTATAAATAGAGGGCCTTTCCTCAAGCAAAAGGCCACGAAATTTTGAAGAATCAAGGGCTCCAAGAGAAGAAGAGGAACCCTTGCTGCTTTGCTTGCTCAATCCAGGTAAGTCCCTTTTCCCTTTTTATTTCATATTTCAATTCTAGAAGTAATAGGATCATCTCTATTGCTGTAGAATAAGGCCATCTTTTGTATCTAGTATTCCTAAACTTGCCTCCAAGTACCTCAAGAGTCTCTCTAGCCATAAAACGTGAAGAGAGAGCTAGGGGAAAAGAGAACAGGTGGATCCCTAGAATAAAACCTCATATCTGTTTTTCTCCTTTTTTCTAGAATAAAGCCTGTGTTTGTGTTTGTATCACCAAACCTATCTCCAAGTACCTCAAGAATCATCTCTAGCCGTAAAACGTGAAGAGAGAGCTAGGGGAAAAGAGAACAGGTGGATCCGTAGGGTAGACCCCCATGTGCTCTAATTTGTGAGATGTGGCTGCTTTGAATATCTTGATCATGTTTTAATTGTTTTTATAATGAATCTGAATGAATAACATGAATCCATGATGTTTATAGCATGAGATCCCCACTTTTTTTTATAAAATTTGGATTTTTACCACTTTTGCACCTACAGCACTGTTTTCGTGATTTTTGTGATTTTAGGCTAAGATCTTGGATTTATCATGATCAATATGGTAGATCTAGATCCAAGAGCCTGAAAGTAAATTCTAGGGTTTCATGATGTGGTTTTTGAATCGTTTTTCATTATTGAGAGAAGACCCTACGGTCTAAATTCTCCCCTTTTGATGTTTTTCATCAACGTGGGTATTTTTTGGTTTTAATTTCTTGATTTAATGTGAAATTTGGGCTCTATCTATGTCCTGGACTATTCAAGTTCAATTTTGAAATATTTTATAAAAATCATTGTGCGCACCTAAATTTGACCTATGGTCGCACACCGGGCGCATTTTCAGTGTGTGCCTCGGGATTTTCGGAGTCGCCACTGCCTGAGAGTGTAGGCAGACACGGTTTTGCCCTAATCGGGTCTAAGTCTGGTCTGCGGCTTTTCAGAGTTCTAGCTAAGTCCTCAGTTACGATCCGGGGAAGTCCTAAAGACACCCCGGTCCGCCCCGTCGGTTTGACGGGTCCCTCGGGTCTTCCTGGTTTTTGAGTCAAGTTCACCCTTCCTAGACTAGCATGCTGCTTATTAGGTCTGGCGGGGCCCTTTGGAGGTATGGGTCCCTTTTTATTTGATTTTATCTTCTTATTTATTTAAGTGAAGTGGGTCAGACTCGGGTCCTGTTGGAAGACCCGTGGGTTGCCATGGTTGGGCCTTAGGCCCAGTTGGGTTATTGGGTAACCCATTTGGTTATTTTATTTATTTACATATTTCATGGGCTTAATGGGCTTGGATTTGGCCCATTAGCCAAGAGTCAAGTGGCCTTGGGCCTGTTTATTGAAAACAGGCCTGGTATGGGCCAGTCAAAAGTGGGCCCCACAAGTGGGCCAAAGGGATCTTAATGGGCCTATCTAGGCCCAAAGTCCAAAAATGGGCTTAGGATAGCCCAAGTGGTTTAAGGGAATGGTTCAAGCCGGCTTAGACCGGATCAGGTCCAACCAAACCAAGAAATTACACTTTTTACATTTGCCCGTATTTTCTCTACGGTCCCACCTGACCGTGAATTAATTACGGTCCTCCTTGTCCGTGAATCAAACACGGTCCAGGCTGGACCGGCCTGAGTTTATGGACGCAACTCAATTTGCCCGTTTGCTGCCGATTTCAATCTGGATCAATTCCGTGGCTTTCTTGAGAGCTCCAATGATTTCTGTGGTGATTCCAGGGCCTTTAGAATTCTTCATTTCCTCCTTTTGGCTTGAAAAGGTCATTCTTGTTCTTTGATTTTTCTTGAAGAAACCGGATCATTTCTTGTTTGTTTACCCCCAGATTTGAAAACAAGATATGGGATATTTACAGGGAATTGAGTAACCTTAAGGAAGTCATATCCCAATTTAACATAGAATAAGAAGGATCATTAAATTAGTTGATCAAAGTGTCCTTTGGACACTTTCTTTCTTTCTTTCTTTTTATATATGACCAACTCCTTTCTTAGCTTTCCATGACTTAAAAGAAAACAACAAAAAGATTAGTGGAAAACATAGAATGTACAATAACTTGAAAAGAAATTAAAACTTATCACATTGTATTCAAATGAGTGAGAAAAATACTTACAATGTACTTTAAGACTAGTTTCAATGGTTCCTCTGAATTCGGCAGCGCTTCCGCGTCCTCTAGGATTTTCTAGGTTGATTTTGGCAGAGGTTTGGTGGGTTCTTGATGTTCAAAGGATAAAAAAGAAGAGTTTAGACATGGTTTTGGTGAGGCAGGGGTACTTTGGGAACAAAAGGATTTGGGTTTAGGGGTGACGGAAATTGGGTAGAGTTTGGATGTGGCTAGCAGGAGAGGGAGAGGGAGGAGAGGCCAGGGGGAAGGCCTGTTGAAATGAGGGGGGTGGCCTCTCTATTTATAGGCAAAATTTTCGTGCCCGTAATTCAAATACGGGCGAAAAACGAATATTTGCAATTATCGCAGATTCGGCCGTACGGGACGCGTGTCCCGCCGTACAGCGACGCGTGTTTCCTTCTAGAAGCGTGCCCGTACTTTAAATACGGGCATGCCTTGCCCGTAATGCAAATACGGTCCAGCACGTTTTAAAAATGTTTGGATTTCAAATCTTTATTCAATTTGGTTTTTTGCAAGATTTACATTCGATTTTATGAATATTTTATTATATAAACGAGATTCCTTTATTAAAATATTACTAAACACTCTTATCTTATTTATTTTATTGGTTTAGTCCACTTTTACTGCTTTTTTGCCACATGGGCAGTTTTTTTCTGAAACTTCAACTGCTCATAATTTCTTCGTCCGGTGTCCGATTTCAGCAAAATTGGTGTCGTTGGAACCGGCTCGGAATCACCTATCCATTGGGATCAAATTTGGCAGTTGAATTGGGGTCGAACAAAAAGTCAACTTTTCGCTCCCCAAAAGTTTGACCAGCTCATATCTTTTTCATTTGGACTCCGATTTCAGCAAATTCAGTTGCGTTGGAATCGTGTCGAAATGCTCTTTTCAATGAGATGAAGTTTGATGGCCAAATTTACTTGAATCAAAAAGTCAATTTTTGACCCCCTCAGGGTTTGACTTTGAGTTTGACTTTTCATTTTTCTTTATTTTGGGGGTGCAAAAATCAGGTGTCTACAGCTGCCCCTCTTTGCTGGAGTCACCTTAGGGGATGAACGGCAAAGAAGAAAAAGAACCTTATTTTTGCACTTTGCATTTCTGTCGACATGGTCGACGAGCTCAATTACTTAATTGTTTTTAATGAAAGGGAAGTGTCAGATGTCTGGTATCACTTCCTGATTTTGGAATCCCTATACCCTCTTTTGAATAGGGCTATTCCTTAGTTCCTTTGTTTTTGAAAAAGAAAGATAGGATTATTTTTGAGCTCATCAGCCTGTTTCGGCGTTGATGCAAGGCACTTAACAATGTTCTTTTCTTTTTGTTTGTTCCATTAAAGCTTTTAGTGACTTCAGTTTTTTTTTTTTTTTAAAAGAGGCCAAGGTATGGGTTTGGGAGCGCCGGTGGGAGGGCGGGAGGAAGCTTTCGTGCTACTGTCCATCATCTCGGAGACCACACACCTATTCTAGCCTATACTATTTACAAAAGTGAGAATCAAAATTTACAAGAAGGGGCGGATTGGCCCATTATTGCTTTGCTTTTCTTGAAAAGCTTGTTGCTTTGTCTCGCTTGACTCTCTCCTTGTTGAGGCATTTAGAGCTTCTCTTCCCACTCATGAGTATCCACTGGGGATTTGGTGGGAGTATGATCTGTCTAGATGATTCTCTGGGAATTATTGTGTCCCTCTTTGATTTTGAAGTTTTGTTGGAGGGTCTAAGGATCTTGACGATCTTCTTTCTTCCGAACTCCGCTGGAGATGAAAGGGAAGAAGCCTCTGCTGGGGAATGAAGGAACAAAGTATCCTCCTTATGTTCATCTTGCATCTTTCTTCCTTCTTTGAACCTGTACAAGGAACAAAATGTCAGTGCTTGTTCTGCTGGGGATTGATGTAATTTTCAACTAATCAAACAACTCCGTGGGGTTTTTCTGAAGAGCTTGAGTAGTGGTATTCCCTTGGGAGCTCGTGCCTTTTCAGGATTTTAACAGGTACGGACTTCGGAAAGCCATTTTGGTACCTGATTATAGATCTATTTTAACTGTCCTAAAACAGTTGGGGAAGAGAACCCAAAGACAAATTGATCTATTTTAATCATTTGGAATGATTGGGGAAGAGAACCCTGGACCTGATCTATTTTAGCCAAACGGCTGGGAAAGAGAACCTTAGACTGATCTGTTTTAGCCAATTGGCTAGGAAAGGGAACCCAGTTTAGACTGGTCTGTTTTAGCCAAACGGCTGGGAGAGAGAACCCAAAGTTAAACTGGTCTATTTTAGCCAAATGGCTAGGAAATGGAACCTGAGGTTAAACTGGTCTGTTTTAGCCAAACGGCTGGGAAAGGGAACCCAAGGTTAAACTGGTCTATTTTAGCCAAACGGCTGGGAAAGTGAACCCGAGGTTAAACTGGTCTATTTTAGCCAAACGGCTGGGAAAGTGAACCCAAGGTTAAACTGGTCTATTTTAGCCAAACGGCTGGGAAAGGGAACCCGAGGTTAAACTGGTCTATTTTAGCCAAACGGCTGGGAAATGGAACCCGAAGTTAAATTGGTCTATTTTAGCCAAACGGCTGGGAAAGTGAACCCAAGGTTAAACTGGTCTATTTTAGCCAAACGGCTGGGAAAGTGAACCCAAGATTAAACTGGTCTATTTTAGCCAAACGGCTGGGAAAGGGAACCCGAGGTTAAACTGGTCTATTTTAGCCAAACGGCTAGGAAAGGGAACCCGAAGTTAAATTGGTCTATTTTAGCCAAACAACTGGGAGAGAGAACCCAAAGTTAAGTCTATTTTAGCCAAACGGCTGGGAAAGTGAACCCATGGTTAAGTTTGGTTTATTTTAGCCAAATGGCTGGGAGAGAGAACACATGGTTAAATTTGGTCTATTTTAGCCAAACAGCTGGGAAAGGGAACCCAAAGTTAACCAAGTCTATTTTAGCCAAACGGCTGGGAAAGGGAACCCAAGGTTAAACAGGTCTATTTTAGCCAAACGGCTGGGAAAGGGAACCCAAAGTTAAACTGGTTGGTTTAAACTCAGTATTTCAGGGTTGGACCATGTAAAGTCTCCGCAGAGGGTGAGTTGAAAAACAACACCCAGGTGTGCCTCAGCCAGCCTTCAGTTTAATCACTGGTGGCATTGGTACCACAAACTTTGGTCAATTAATGTATGAATACATTATGATGACTCTTTCTGCGTCCCATGTTTGAATACATAGTGACTTTTGTCTTAATTCAAAGCTGACTTATTTGTCGGTGGCTTTTCAAACTTTTGTCAACCAATGTGTGGATACATTGAGATGACTTTCTTTGCGTCCCATGTGTGAATACATGGTGACTTTTGTCTTAATTCAAAGCTGACTTATTTGTCGGTGGCTTTTCAAACTTTTGTCAACCAACGTGTGGATACATTGTGATGACTTTCTTTGCGTCCCATGTGTGAATACATGGTGACTTTTGTCTTAATTCAAAGCTGACTTATTTGTCGGTGGCTTTTCAAACTTTTGTCAACCAATGTGTGGATACATTGTGATGACTTTCTTTGCGTCCCATGTGTGAATACATGGCGACTTTTGTCTTAATTCAAAGCTGACTTATTTGTCGGTGGCTTTTCAAACTTTTGTCAACCAATGTGTGGATACATTGTGATGACTTTCTTTGCGTCCCATGTGTGAATACATGGCGACTTTTGTCTTAATTCAAAGCTGACTTATTTGTCGGTGGCTTTTCAAACTTTTGTCAACCAATGTGTGGATACATTGTGATGACTTTCTTTGCGTCCCATGTGTGAATACATGGCGACTTTTGTCTTAATTCAAAGTTGACTTATTTGTCGGTGGCTTTTCAAACTTTTGTCAACCAATGTGTGGATACATTGTGATGACTTTCTTTGCGTCCCATGTGTGAATACATGGCGACTTTTGTCTTAATTCAAAGCTGACTTATTTGTCGGTGGCTTTTCAAACTTTTGTCAACCAATGTGTGGATACATTGTGATGACTTTCTTTACGTCCCATGTGTGAATACATGGCGACGGATTTTGTCTATCTCATGTGAGAATTCATGGTGACTCTTGTAGGAGACATTTTGTCTTTGTCCACTTCTTTTCTCTCTCAATTTTTTTTTCTTCTTCTCTTTTTTTTTTTTTTTTTTCAATCTTTTTCTCTTCTTCTTCTTCTTCTTTTCTTTCTTTCAATCCATTTTTTTTATGTTGTCTCTATCAATTTCAAATTCATGTATCAACAACTCTGATATCACAAATTATGCTGGGACATTCCCCCACCAATTTCTGACTTATCCGTCAGTGGTTTTGATTCCAATTTCTTCTTCGTCCAATGTGTGAATACACTGTGACGGTTTTGTTTTTTCATCAGCGTGTGAATACGCCGGAATGGCTTTTCTGCGTTCCATGTGTGAATACATGGTGCCAATTCTGCTTGCGTCCCATGTGTGAGTACATGGTGATGGCATCCAATGTGTGAATACATCGTGATGGCTTTTTCTGCGCCCCATGTGTGAATACATGGTGACGAATTTTGCTTTAGCATCCAACGTGTGAATACGCTGTGATGGCATCCAATGTGTGAATACATTGTGATGACTTTTTTGGGCCCCATGTGTGAATACATGGTGACGAATTTTACTTTTACATCCAACGTGTGAATACGCTGTGATGGCATCCAATGTGTGAATACATTGTGATGACTTTTTTGCGCCCCATGTGTGAATACATGGTGACGAATTTTACTTTTACATCCAACGTGTGAATACGCTGTGATGGCATCCAACGTGTGAATACGCCGTGACAACTTTTCTACGTCCCATGTGTGAATACATGGTGACGATTTTTAGCTTTCTGTGCCCCATGTGAGAATACATGGAGGCAATTTTTCCTGCATCAGTGTGCGAATTTGCCGTAATGGCCTTGTCTGTCTGTTTCAAGCTTTGTCAGTACCTGCAAAAGTTCAAGTGAAATTTAGTTAATCAAAATTACGTGCAAAACATAAGCAATTAAAACCTTTTGGGAATTCACCAATGTTTGGAATTCCCGCTTTTCAAAGTGGGTCCATGACAAGACCAATAATCTTTGGGTCAGTCACCTGACACTCTCATTTCGACTTATGAAATGGTGCTTCTTAGCATTCCCTGTAAAGGTCTCAACATTTT
Source organism: Buxus sempervirens (assembly GCA_947561395.2). Classification (NCBI taxonomy): domain Eukaryota; kingdom Viridiplantae; phylum Streptophyta; class Magnoliopsida; order Buxales; family Buxaceae; genus Buxus; species Buxus sempervirens. The sequence continues at coordinate 9,245,803 of OX387186.1, forward strand.
TGCCTTCAATGGCGTGCCCCAAGTTTGAATGAGGGGAATTGTTTTGGGTTCGGGGGGTTTCTTTGGCACTGCCATTCCCTAGCTCTTTTAATTTTCTCTCTTATTTTTTTCCTTTTTCCCACCCTTGGTTGGGGGTTTTGAAATGGTTTTTCTCTTACTTGGTTCTCTTATTCGGGTTCGGTGCATTGCCCCAGTTCGAGGGTCTTGTCAATTTCCATGGATCACGATCCAATGATCAGAGAGGACTTATTAGTAGGACGAAATGTAGGCTTTGGTTCCAGTGTTTAGAAATGAAGGATAAATAAGCTCAAATCCTATCTAACTTCATTCTATGGGTAACCATTATGTCTAGCCAAAGTTCCTTTGATTCTGTCATTGCCAGTTTGTCTAGGAGTTAGTGTCACATTCTCTGTAATCAGAAAGGACTTCATAACAGGACGAAACGTAGGCTGGGTTTATGGGTCCAGAAGAAATGATATAAAGGCTCAAAATTTGTGAGTAGGGTAAGAGCCATGTCCTGTCCACTTTTCTTGGTTAGGGCTTGCTTCATCTTTTGCCCCTTCAGCTTTGCGTAGCTTCTTTACCTTTTTTCCATCTTTGTTCTTTTCTTTTCTTTCCTTTCTTGGGTTCTTTGCCCCAATCCTTGACTTTTGCTTTTGGGGTTTGCCCCAGCTCTCGTTTTTCTTTTTTCTTTTTTTTTTCTTTTTCTTCTTTTCTTTTCTCAAAGGGAATTGCCCTAATTTTTTCTTCTCTTCACATTCTTGTTTTCTGGGTTTTATCCCGTTTCTCCTTTTTAGGGCGCTTTTCGCTTTGCCCTATCTTCTCCTTGTCTTTCCCGTGTCTCCCATTTCATGAAGCTTGTGTACCCCAGTTTTGAAGACAGGATATGGTAGGGTTAAATGAAGAGATTGTTAGGCTCAAAGTGTTTTGCTAGGGTTTCATCTTATGTCAGATGATTTTTGGAGAACATCAAGGATGGCCTTTCATCCTTTTACAGAGAATGTAACACTTACTTGTCCGTGTACAATTAACTGGCTCAAGAACCACTTTTATCTTTATTCATTTTTCTTTTTGACTTTGCCCCAGTTTGGGGTGGCTAAACATAACGTGGGTTAGAAATGAGACGATCAAGCTCAATCATGTCTGACTAGCGGAATTTGTTTGAAGTTTTTTAGCCAAAAATGGCCTCTCATCATGTCATTGGGATCATTGATCCTGGATCATGTCAGTGACCTTTAACTGGTATGGGCACCTTGCCCTTTTTCTTTCATTTCTTTTCTTTTCAGCTTGCCCCACTGCTTGGCAGGGTAGGGTTCAAATGTGGTGCAGGTGGGGGATCCCTTGGCTATGTTGAGACCCACACAGTTTGTGTTGTTCAACGCATTTCATTTGATTGTTCAAGTTTGTCCTGAGATCACAGTCATGCCTTGGTGTGGTTCAACACTTTGGTGATTCCCCAAAAGACTTCATTATCTTGCAAAAAGAGGCATGTTGTCAAGTTCTGCAATTAAATAAAGCATAAACAAAAGCAAAGTAGCAAATTATGCAAAAAGGTGGCTGATGCAAATCAACATTCTTGGAATTCGGTTGCATGCCATGAGAGGAAACCTTCAGGTGTTCTCCTCATCCTATATCATCTTCTCTTTCCTGCGGGAAGATGGTTGATTCAGACATTCGGACCTGTGTCAACTTGTCAGAGATGTCAGACCTTGGTTTCTCAAGCAATTCCTTCAAGAATCCTTGATCGATCAGATCTTGAATGTCATGCCTCAGATCCCAACACCGGTTTGTGTGTTTTCCTGGAGCACCAGAATGGTACTCACATCGTTCTGCAGCATTGTAGTTTTTGGACCGAATCATTCGGGGGTTCGGGGGCTTAATCTGCACATACCCCTCCTTCAATAATGTTGGAAGTAATTCTACCAGTGCATATGGCAAAGGGGTGAAAACCCTCCTCATTCTGGCCTCTGCTTCCTCTTTTGTTCTCCTTGGGGAATCACCTAAAGGATTCTGCTTTTTCATGACTTGAGTAACATCTGCTACCATAGCTTTCCCTTTTTTTTTCTGCAGTTGACTACCCACTATGGTTGGCGGGCGGCTTACTTCCTGACTGTTCAGGGGTATCTTTCCTTTCATTCTCTTGATCTCTCCTTCAAGATCTCTTACTCGAGATCGCAATTCAAAATTTTCTTCTCCTAATGCTTCCCAGCATTTGTTCCATGTTTCTTCTCTGATTGTTATTGTTCGTAGTAGGCTCCATAGAGAGGCCACTATGTTGGATATTTGTTGGGCCGCATCATGACTTGTCTCTGAGGTGTGGTCCATTTCAACTACCGAAGGGGTTCCTGCCAGAAGAAACAAGCATCAGAAACCAGAATCCATGAAATGCTAGGCTACATAAAGATGATCTTTTTTTCTTTTTTTTTTTTCTTTTCCCTTCTTTTTTTCTCTTTTTTTTTTATTATTTTTTTCCAAAAATTTTTTCAATTTGGCGGAGGATCAATTTTGAGTTCCCCAGCTTCAAGGAGATCTTGGACCGCATGACGGAGGCTCCAACATTCGTCAGTATCATGCCCCGGTGCTCCTTTATGGTAATCGCATGTCTTGGATGGGTCATACCCTATACTTGCTGGTGCTCTCGGATTTGGCGGAACCTGCTTCAAGTGTCCTTCTTGTAGCAAGGTAGGCAACAACTCAGCCAGGGAATATGGGAGCTGCGTGAACACGCGGTTCTTTCTTTCTTTCTTAGTCAAGGGCTCCTTCCGTCGAGCCATGGTGACATTTGCACAGGGGTGATCATTTCCTCTCTTGCGCTTAGCAGATCGGACATGGTTGATCGCTCCCTCATATCTTATGTCTTCTTGGGAGGATTCTGTCATAGAAGCTCCTATTCTTCCAGCCTTAATCGCATCTTCAATCCTTTCTGCCACCTTGATTAGATCGGCAAAACTTGCAACACACTATCCCAACAGCATTGTAAAGTATGGCTGCCCCAGTAATGAAATGAACAGAGAAGTTTGTTCTTGTTCAAGGAGAGGGGGTTGAACCATATTTGCTAGTTTTATCCATCTTTTAGCATAGTCTCTTACAGACTCGCTATTTCCCTTTGACAGTCTATGTAATTCTACCCGGGTTTGAACCGTCGGACTGTTCAAATGGTATTGTTGGATGAATACAACAGCAAGGTCGTTCCATGTCTTGACCTTCTGCTTGTCCAAACTTAGGAACCAAGAATATGCTGCCCCAGTTAGCGATTTCTAGAAGAACTGAACCATGATCTTTTCATCCTTCACATATTGGCACATGTCGCCAACATAGGACCGCAGGTGTATCAAAGGACAGCCAGTACCGTCAAACTTATGCAAGTCAGGACATCGGAACTTTGCTGGCAGATGGATGTCTGGGAAAAGACACAAGCTCTCCAGTGTGGTTTCCTCACGTACTGGGTTGGGCTGGAGTGGTTTCAAGAGCTCTTCTCTTATTGCGGCTATTTGGGCCTTACTGTCTTCCTTTATTGCAGCCAACAATTCCTCAAGTTGGGCCATCCATACCCTACTTCGGTCTTGCTTTTCCTGCCCCAGCTGGACAGGCACGCATGGTTCTTGTTGTGGAGGGTGGGTGGCTATAGCAGCCGGATGTGGGAATTGAATGTCCCGAGGTGGCAGATGTATTGCCATGGGGTCCGGCTGGGGTGGTTGTCCCTGTTGGGTTTCTGGTACTTGAACCCCCGTGGTATGTGTCATGGCTATTTGTTGACTTAGATCCATCATGACTTGCTGTTCTTCAGTTCTTGGTTGTGAGGATGACGAAGTTGGAGCCTCAGAAGAATTCATTGCAGTCCTTTTTCAATGCAAATGCAGCGTTCTGGGTAGTGCTTTTAATGTGAAGTACCTGAATTGTACAATGTTCATAAAAGATCTCAATCAGTTTCTTTTCAACTTATGAACAAGGTGTTGTGTGTGACGAGATCATTTACACCGTGAGTGGTGCTCTGGTGTCACGTTGGACGAAAACAGATATGGGATGATTCATGCATGAAAATCACAACTTCAACAAAGCATCACTATGAACAATGTGTGACAGTGCCATATCCAATCAAGAGTTTTTCCTGAAAATTGCGATGTTAAAAAAAACTTGCAGTTCGATCTTTCAGAGATTGAGACTCTGGAGATCATATCGTGTTTGGTGGTTTTCAAAACCGTGCAACACGTGCTTTATGAGTGCAAACCTCAGGAAATAATATCCGTGCCTTAATGGGCGGCGACTGAAAATTTCTTTGAAAACGTGTCCCCAACAATGGCATGGAGAATTTACGCCGCAAGATGGGCGATTTGATTTATGTCTAAACAGATAGCTCAATATAACCACGAATGATGGTTTTACTGTGCATAGTAGAAGACAAAGTTAATGTTTGTCATGGAGACGATTCAATGCAGGCCCGAAGGCCACTTTGCTGTGTGCTTTGAAAAGCAATTTTGATGAGTACCTCAAAAGCTGGCTCAATGCATGCCCGGAAAATATTTTGTGCATTTTTGAAAACAGTTCGACTAAACAGGTTGGTGTAAATGACCTCAAAGTGCTTGTGCTTAACACATGAACATGTAGGTACGCAAGTAAAATGAAAGTTAAATGTTATTATCATCCTAAAAGCCTATGTTAATAAACATTAAAAACATTCACAAGTGTGTGCATGGTCCTAGAAGGGTTGGTGCCAATTAAGGCACGACTCCTAGACATACTTGTGTACGGAAGCACTCCTAAGTCTTAATCAACCCTTTTCTTTCATCTGTTCTTTCATCTGCCCCTGGGTGTCAGATCACAACAAAAAATGTTTACAACTTGCCCTCAAGGGCAAAATTTAGAAATAATTCTGTAAAGAAAATCACCTTTAGGGTTGTTGGGAACCCAAAAGGAGGGTACAAGTTTGTTTCTTGGTATGTGAGCTGAAATCCTAAATCTAGGGTTTTTCTGCCCCTATTCTGATCTGGCCTGTTTCTGTCTGATTCTCTGATCTGGCCGGTTCTCATCTGCTCAAAAGGCCGACTAAGACTTAAAGTGATTCCAACGGACTCAATGGGTCGAGGCCCACGGCTCACAGGACTCAAATGCATGGATTTGGGGTTAGACCCCTGATCAAATTGGGTTGGTTTCCTAAATTAGGGTTAAGGCAACCCATGGTCTAGGTCTTACTCAGTCTGATGCAAAAGGACGGGGTTGTTGCCCCTGATGGACTCTTGGGTTTTATATTGATTTTTCCCTTATTTTGTTCCAACATTCACATTCACATTCAGATTCAGATCCATTCACCTTCAGAGTGTCAAGGTTTTTCAGAATCAATAGGTGGGGAAGGATACCCAGCCCGAGGCACCTGCCTTCAAGGGTCTGAGCCAAGTACTAGACCCTTCGCGTACCATGGCAAGAAACCAATGGCGCTAAGAAATCCAGAAACCTGGGGAGATGGGTTTACCCTGCTTTCCCCGGCAAGCCACGGGAGCGTAGGGCTAATACCATCCCAAAAGTAAGTTTCTCGATTGAAGAAGGGTGGCTGCTAGATAGATCTAAGTTTTGGTTAAAAAGGACATTCACAGCTGCAGACAGTCAGTTCGGATCATTCATGCAGACCTCCTCGTGCATGTCACCCCACGCAGTTAAAAAATTCAGTCACGGTGTAGTGAGGTGTTTGTATGTGCAGTGGGGTCAAGTGCTGTGTCCATTCGGGTGATTCTCGGATAAGGGCCAACAAAGGGTTCCTTAATGTCACATTTATAGTAAAAGTGTAGAACAGCATGTAATACAAGTTTTGGGTGGATCCCCAGGTAAGTGGGCGGGTCACATTGGTCCCTGTTAAAAACCACTTACCTTAGGCGATTATCATGTCCGTTTGACAGGATCCCCCAATATTATGTAATTACATGAGTTCCATACCTTACTAAGGTTGGACAAAAAGTATTTCCTAGATTAGCCTATATCCTCCTAAGTTGACTCATTTGATAACCAGGGTCCGACTGGGTTGAGGGGTCCCCAGCAGAGTCACCAAGCTGTGCGCACCTAAATTTGACCTATGGTTGCACACCGGGCGCATTTTCAGTGCGTGCCTCGGGATTTTCGGAGTCGCCACTGCCTGAGAGTGTAGGCAGACACGGTTTTGCCCTAATCGGGTCTAAGTCTGGTCTGCGGCTTTTCAGAGTTCTAGCTAAGTCCTCGGTTACGATCCAGGGAAGTCCTAAAGACACCCCGGTCCGCCCCGTCGGTTTGACGGGTCCCTCGGGTCTTCCTGGTTTTTGAGTCAAGTTCACCCTTCCTAGACTAGCATGCTGCTTATTAGGTCTGGCGGGGCCTTTTGGAGGTGTGGGTCCCTTTTTATTTGATTTTATCTTCTTATTTATTTAAGTGAAGTGGGTCAGACCCGGGTCCTGTTGGAAGACCCGTGGGTTGCCATGGTTGGGCCTTAGGCCCAGTTGGGTTATTGGGTAACCCATTTGGTTATTTTATTTATTTACATATTTCATGGGCTTAATGGGCTTGGATTTGGCCCATTAGCCAAGAGTCAAGTGGCCTTGGGCCTGTTTATTGAAAACAAGCCTGGTATGGGCCAGTCAAAAGTGGGCCCCACAAGTGGGCCAAAGGGATCTTAATGGGCCTATCTAGGCCCAAAGTCCAAAAATGGGCTTAGGATAGCCCAAGTGGTTTAAGGGAATGGTTCAAGCCGGCTTAGACCGGATCAGGTCCAACCGAACCAAGAAATTACACTTTTTACATTTGCCCGTATTTTCTCTACGGTCCCACCTGACCGTGAATTAATTACGGTCCTCCTTGTCCGTGAATCAAATACGGTCCAGGTTGGACCGGCCTGAGTTTATGGACGCAACTCAATTTGCCCGTTTGCTGCCGATTTCAATCTGGATCAATTCCGTGGCTTTCTTGAGAGCTCCAATGATTTCTGTGGTGATTCCAGGGCCTTTAGAATTCTTCATTTCCTCCTTTTGGCTTGAAAAGGTCATTCTTGTTCTTTGATTTTTCTTGAAGAAACCGGATCATTTCTTGTTTGTTTACCCCCAGATTTGAAAACAAGATATGGGATATTTACAGGGAATTGAGTAACCTTAAGGAAGTCATATCCCAATTTAACATAGAATAAGAAGGATCATTAAATTAGTTGATCAAAGTGTCCTTTGGACACTTTCTTTCTTTCTTTCTTTTTATATATGACCAACTCCTTTCTTAGCTTTCCATGACTTAAAAGAAAACAGCAAAAAGATTAGTGGAAAACATAGAATGTACAATAACTTGAAAAGAAATTAAAACTTATCACATTGTATTCAAATGAGTGAGAAAAATACTTACAATGTAGTTTAAGACTAGTTTCAATGGTTCCTCTGAATTCGGCAGCGCTTCCGCGTCCTCTAGGATTTTCTAGGTTGATTTTGGCAGAGGTTTGGTGGGTTCTTGATGTTCAAAGGATAAAAAAGAAGAGTTTAGACATGGTTTTGGTGAGGCAGGGGTACTTTGGGAACAAAAAGATTTGGGTTTAGGGGTGACGGACATTGGGCAGAGTTTGGACGTGGCTAGCAGGAGAGGGAGAGGGAGGAGAGGCCAGGGGGAAGGCCTGTTGAAATGAGGGGGGTGGCCTCTCTATTTATAGGCAAAATTTTCGTGCCCGTATTTGAAGTACGGGCATGCCTTGCCCGTACTTCAAGTATGGGCGTGCCTTGCCCGTAATTCAAATACGGGCGAAAAACGAATATTTGCAATTATCGCAGATTCGGCCGTACGGGACGCGTGTCCCGCCGTACAGCGACGCGTGTTTCCTTCTAGAAGCGTGCCCGTACTTTAAATACGGGCATGCCTTGCCCGTAATGCAAATACGGTCCAGCACGTTTTAAAAATGTTTGGATTTCAAATCTTTATTCAATTTGGTTTTTTGCAAGATTTACATTCGATTTTATGATTATTTTATTATATAAACGAGATTCCTTTATTAAAATATTACTAAACACTCTTATTTTATTTATTTTATTGGTTTAGTCCACTTTTGCTGCTTTTTTGCCACATGAGCAGTTTTTCTGAAACTTCAACTGCTCATAATTTCTTCGTCCGGTGTCCGATTTCAGCAAACTTGGTGTCGTTGGAACCGGCTCGGAATCACCTATCCATTGGGATCAAATTTGGCAGTTGAATTGGGGTCGAACAAAAAGTCAACTTTTCGCTCCCCAAAAGTTTGACCAGCTCATATCTTTTTCATCTGGACTCCGATTTCAGCAAATTCAGTTGCGTTGGAATCGTGTCGAAATGCTCTTTTCAATGAGATGAAGTTTGATGGCCAAATTTACTTGAATCAAAAAGTCAATTTTTGACACTCTCAGAGTTTGACTTTCAGTTTGACTTTTCATTTTTCTTTATTTTGGGGGTGCAAAAATCAGGTGTCTACAATCATATTTTTCTAGATTTCTAGAATTTGACTTGAAGCCAGATTTTTGGATTTTTCACTTTAAATTGATTTTATTTGATTTTATCTCAATTTTATTTTGATCATGAAACCCTAGGAATGGTATGATCATATTTGAGATTTCTGGATCAATCAGACTATTCATATGAAAAAACCATACATCTTTGTCTTTTTTGTGATTTTTCGTGATTTTTATAGCAAGCCTTTTTCCTTTAATTTAACATGAACAATACCTGGCAACCACCTTGTGTGGATGAATAGGGGTGCCTAACACCTTCCCCTGTTCATAACTTAATCCCCTTACCCATCTCTGGTTGTTTTTTTAGGAGGGTTATTTTTACCCTAAAATTGCCTTTTGTGCTTATTTAATATTTTGGTGTCCATTCACACCTAAATTGAATGGTGGCGACTCTTTGTTTTATTCAATCCCTTGTGATGATTGAGGAAGTCAAAAAAGGAATTTTTGATTTTTTCCCATGTCTCACATGCGCGGATTAAATCGAGTTAATTTCCTTAAATTAGGGTTAAGACCAACAAAGGCGGGGGTTAATGCCCCAGATTGATTTTACCCCTATTTGTTCATTCATGTTCATGCTCACATCAGGGTTTATCAGAAGTAATAAGTGGGGAAGGATACCTAGCCCAAGGCACCTGCCTTCAAGGGTCTGAGCCAAGTACTAGACCCTTCGCGTACTATGGCAAGAAACCAATGGCACTTGAAGAATCCAGAAACCTGGGGAGATGGGTTTACCCTGCTTTCCTTGGCAAGCCACGGGAGCGTAGGGCTAATACCATCCCAAAAGTAAGTTTCTCGATTGAAGAAGGGTGGCTGCTAGAGAGATCTAGGTTTTGGTTAAGAAGAGCATTCACATATTCAGACAGCATTCAGTTCGGATCATCCATGCAGACTTCCTCGTGCATGTCACCCCACGCAGTTAAAAAATTCATTCACGGTGTAGTGAGGTGCTTGTATGTGCAGTGGGGTCAAGTGCTGTGTCTGTTCGGGTGATTCTCGGATAATGGACTGATTAAGGGTTCCTTAATGTCACTTTCATAGTGAGAATACAGAACAGTATGCAATACAATGTTTGGGTGGATCCCCAGGTAAGTGGAGGGTCACAGGGAACCGCTTAAATTCCACTTTCCTTAGGCAATTATCTCGTCCACTTCCCTGGTTTTTGAGTCAATTCCACCCTTTTCCTAGACCAGCATGCTGCCTTGTTAGGTCTGGCGGGACCCTCTGAAGGTGTGGGTCCCTTTTATTTTGATTTTATCTTTTTATTTAGTGAAGTGAAATGGGTCGGACCCGGGTCCCGTTGGAAGACCCGTGGGTTGCCATGGTTGGGCCTTGGGCCCAGTTGGGTTATTGGGTAACCCATTTGGTTATTTATTTGAACTTTATTTATTTACATTTTTATTTGGGCTTAATGGGCTTGGATTTGGCCCACAAGCCAAAGATCAAGTGGCCTGGGGCCCATTTATCGAAAACGGGCCCGGTTTGGACCAGTCAAAAGTGGGCCACTCAAGCGGGCCCAAGGATATCTTGGTGGGCCCTTCTAGGCCCACAGTCCACAAATGGGCTAAAAATAGCCCAACTAACACACTGAGTCGGGTCAAACTGGTTTGGGTCGGAACAGGTCCAACTGGGCCGGAAAATTATGTTTTTTACATTATTTTTACATCTGCCCGTATTTATTATACGGACTGCCCTGGCCCGTGAACGAAATCCGGTTTGGCTTGCCCGTGAAGCAAACACGGTCCTGCCCGGACCGTTCTGAGTTTACGGGCACATCCAGTTTTGCATTTTTGGTGCCGATTCTGCTTGGGATCAGTTCCGTGGCCTCCTTGAGGTCTTCAACAACTTCATGGTAGTTCTGGTGCCTTCTAATATGGCACACTTGCCTCCTTCACCATCTTCAAGTCCTCTTTTGTTGATGCTTGGGAATGGGATTAAGCCCCAATTTTTAGATCATGCCATCTTCCAATAATGTAGCAAAAGAAAGGGAAATGGTAGTGGAGAGGGGGTTACATAGGAAGGTTTAAAGAGGGATTTAAGAATTCAACCCATTAGCTAAGACATGTCATCTCTTCTTTTTTTTTTATGTTAGTTTTATGGTTCCATCCTCTTCTTACCCCATAAGAAGATGCTCATTCGCATGGGAATTCTCCAACAAGCAGTGAAGCCAATGAGTTAGTAGTACAGTAATAAAATGAAGGAGAACTTAAATGAAACAGTTCGTATATATTGGAAAAGAAGTTGATATAAAGATTACCACACTATTACTCCTTTGATTTGGTGATGTAGTGATTCTTTGAAGATTTCGGCAGCGCTTCCGCATCTCCTTGAATTCTTAAATTGGGTTTTGAAAAGGGTTTTGATAGGTGGTCTTGTGTATACAGGGTGAAAGAAGAAGGTTGGGCAGTATTTCAGGGGTATTTTGGGTATTCTGGTGCTTGGGATTAGGGTGGCAGCATTCGGGCAGAGGTTGGCCGTGGCTAGTAGGAGAGGGAGAGGGAGGAGGCCTTGGGGTTCAGGCTTGTTCCAAATGAGGGGGGGCCTCTCTATTTATAGGCAAAAAAGGGGCGTGCCCGTATTTGAAGTACGGGCGTGCCTTGCCCGTACTTCACGTACGGGCGTGCTTTGCCCGTAATTCAAATACGGGTGAAAAACGCACATTTCCAAATCTCGCGAAATCGGCTGTACGGAACGCGTGTCCCGCCGTACAGTGACGTGTGTCTTCTTCCAGAAGCTTGCCCATATTTGAAATACAGTCTAGCACGTTTTTAAAATGTCTGGATTTCAAACCTCTATTCAATTTGGTTTTTTACAAGATTTTTATTTGATTTTTCAGATTATTTTATTAAAAAGCGAGATTCTCTTTATTAAAATATTATTAAACACATTTATTTTATTTATTTTATTGGTTTATTCCATTTTTTGTTGCCTTTTTGCCACATGGGCAGTTTTTCTAAAACTTCAACTGCTCATAACTTCTTCATCCGGTGTCCTATTTCAGCAAACTTACTGTCGTTGGAACCGGCTCGGAACCACCTATCCAGTGGGATTAATTTTGGCAGCTGAATTGGGGTCGAGCAAAAAGTCAACTTTTCGCTCCCCAAAAGTTTGACCAACTCATAATTTTCTCATCTGGACTCCGATTCCCGCAAATTCAGTTGCGTTGGAACCGTGTCGAAATGCTCTTTTTAATGAGATGAAGTTTGATGGCCAAATTTACTTGAATAAAAAAAAGTCAATTTTTTGACCCCCTCAAGGTTTGACTTTTCATTTTTCTTTATTTCGGGGGTGCAAAAATCAGGTGTCTACATCTGGCATCACCATCTCAGGGATAATATCACCAGTCATCCTAATCCCGGTGATAAGGGTGAAGTCAGAAGGCCGGATCCCAATCTCGACATCTGGGAAGTGGAAGCTCAATGTCTCTGGAAAGAACCTCTCGAGCAGCGCAACAATAAGGGCTCGATCCAGGCGCACATCCGGAATGGTGATAAATAGGCCAAAGCCATATAAGCCTAGCTCCCGGTGATAGGCTGAACTGCAATCTCCAAGAAATCTAATGAAGCTGGCCCAGCTCCCTCTGTAATGAGACATAGGGTACTCCAAAGGGATATCCGCCCTAATACACGCTGAGGGATGAGTCCTTAAGCCATGCAAAAGGTCAGTATCCCTAATCTGGGCAGCCACCTCATTAGGGACCTCAACCCTAGTCCTAGGCTCATCTCTACCACGGCCTCCTCTGCGGCCTCCTCTACGGCCCTCATCATGGCCTCTGTCTCTGCCTCCACCTCGACGCCTGCTACGGCTCCTGTCTCAGCCTGAAGCCTCAACTGCCGGCTAAGGAAATAATCAGAAGGAGAAGGAATCAGGGTGATGCATTTTATGAAGGAAGGTGAAAATTCAAAAGAGTTAGAATATACCTCTGGGGTCGCCTCACGCAAATCCCTAGAAGGGAGATCTAGGATATTGGAATCGGAATCCCTCTCGGCCCTCGAAGACGAGGCTACATCAGCATGATCCCGCCTAATCCTTGAGGAGGAAGGCTCATCAGCAGGATCCCTAGAAGCTGATCGAACACGAGCCATCTACGGTTCAAATCAGGGAGATGTTAATTATTCTTGTTCAAATTTTTATTGCTCAATTTTAATCAAGATTAATTGATTTACAGGAAAAAGAAAAATGGAAAATGGATAAAATGATTCAGAAATTCCTGACTAAATCAGGAGTTGATTAAAGAAGATTATCTTTTTGTTTTCAAAAATTTTTTTTAGGAACTTCAATTATCTTCTAATGGCTTGTTTTAGTTGCTTATGCTTAATCATCTCTTTTTGTTTGGTTTCAGGACAGGTCAAGTAGATGATAACAAGGAAAAGGTAGAATGCTACTCTAAGCAGTAAGATGGGATAGTTAGTGAGGAGTGTATCTTAAATCATTCAATATCTCAAGGTAAGAGTAATCAGTCGGCAAGAAATTGCTCCCAATAACCAATGAAAAAAGGGAATCAGAACTTCGATTGGAAGCATACAAGATCAAAGTAGAAATTTAAAACAGAAATCAAATCAGGATGAGAAAAAAAAATGTTGCAAGCATCATACAGGATGTGCAAAAAGGATCAGCAAGAAAGCAAACAGTCTATCAGCACAATTGCAAGAAATCAGTCAAGGATTAGGCAAAGATTGAGAATTTATACAAATCATAATAATACAGGCAATAGGATTATCAATACAGACAGAAAATTGCCCAAAATGCAAACTTGGTGCAGGTTACTAATTGAGTGTGAGCCAAAACAAAATACAAGCAGAGCAATGCATGGCATGGTTGCAATTCAGTTTTTAGAATCACAATCGGCAGCTCAAATTGCAAGGCCAATGGGGTTTCGGCCAACATTCCAATAAGAGCCAACAGAGGCAAGACAACAAGACAAGCATAAGATGTCATCTACACTAGAGGGTTGTCATTCAGTTCCCAAAGTCAGAAAAATTGCAAATTAAAGTGGATTTCGGCCACTGGTGAATCAACCATCTAAATGCATAGAAATGGTACTACAAATCAGAGGCAATGTTTGGGTTCGTTCAAGAGCAGAAACAAAGCCACTCAATCATGGAATTAAAGTGATAAAATTTTGAAGGAAACATACCTGTTAGCAATGGAAAAGGAGTAAGATTTCAAAGAGATCAAGTCGTGCCTCACCGAATAGCAAAAACTCAATATCGCTGAAGGATGCTCGAATGTGAGAGTCGCCGGAGAGAAGGTCTTCGCTGGAGATAACAGTGGTCGCCGGAGATAATAGTGGTCGCCGGAGAATGAGAAGGTCGCCGGAGAAGACAAGTGCGGTCAATGGAGAAGAGGAAGACCAGAGAAAAGGTTACGGTCGCAAGAGAGTCAAAGAGGAAATACGAGCAGAAATGAAAGGAGGGTTCGCGGTCGCGGTTAAGAAGGAAGTCAAAATCCGTAAAATCAGTACGGGCAGCAGGCGACCGTAAAGGTAAAACGGTCCAACTCGCCCGTGATCAAAATACGGGCATAACCTATCCATAAAGGTAATACGGGCGAAGCAGAAAATTGCATATTTTATTATTTTCTCCACATTTTTCAGGAGATTAATATTTATATTAGTTGTAAGTTGCAAGGATTGCCACCATACCCATTTTTGTTTAAAAATTTTGTCTCAAATCTCACTTCATAGCAACGAGTGCTCAGTGAGAGGAGAGAGGAGGATTTGCCCTTTAAGCTAAGGGACTTTTTAGCAAATCTTCCGCAATGAATTCTTTTTCCAAAATCATCCATTTAATCCTTGCAAAATGCAATTGGTTAGACAAAAATCTCAGAAAGTGCAATTAGTGGGTCTTTTTGCTCTCTGCTTGTAATTGGTTCCAATTACCAGCAAAGAGGGGGCAGCTGTAGACATCCCAAATTGCACTACAGAATGAGAAAATAGTAAAAATATTAATTGGAATTTAAAACATGCCAAAAATGCATGAAAATCAATAATTCGAGCCTTGCCCGTATTAAATCTACGGGCTGACCGTGTCTGGATTGAGTATACGAGCACGCAGAGCCCTATTGAATATACGGACATCATTGGACCGTAAATCATTTACGAGCGCATTAGACTCGTGCGAGTTTTATTCTTCTCTCGATTTCTGAGCCTTATCTTTAGTCCAATATGTATTTAGATGAGCGAAATAGCTCTTTTATTCGCTCGAGCCACCTTTGTTGGCTACGGATGGGCATTATCTCCGTTTTTCACTTTATCCTGAGGATCAGGGTATATCCTTCTGGACCAGCCATACCCCTGTGCTTGCCTATAAATAAAGGGCAGATCCTTAAGCAAAGGGCCACGAAATTTTGAAGACTCAAGAGCTCCAAGAGAAGAGAAGAATCCCTGCTGCTCTGCTTGCTGAATCCAGGTAAGTCCCTTTTTCCCTTTTTTTTGTCTTCAATTCCAGAGATAATAGGATCTTCTCTAATCTGTGAGTGTGAGACATGGAAAAAATCACCGGAATGATCATCCCTCCGTCAACACACGGGCTCAACGCAAAAACGGGAGAGTCGCCACCATTCATGTTTTTGGGGTGAGAATGGACACCAAAGAGTTCAAAAATAAGCAAAAAGTGAAAAAAGAAACATTCTAGGATAAAAATAATCCTACTTGAAAATCAGATCCAAAAATGGGTAAGGGGATTAGATTATGAACGGGGGAAGGTGTTAGGCACCCCCATTCATCCACGCAAAGTGGTTGCCAAGTGTATGTTCATGCAAAAAATAGAAAGCTTGCTAAAATCATAGAAAACCTTGAAAAAGGACTAATGTATGATATTTTCACATGAAGATCTAAATGGATTTTAGATCCTCTCTTATGTCAATATCATTTCTGGAATATCTCCAAAGATGGAAATCAAAGCACAAGTTGCTAAAAAACCAAGTTGAATCAAATCCGGAAAATTCAGTAAAAAGTATGCCATTTGCCTTGAAATCATTCAAATACCATTTTAAATTGAACCAAACCAAATCCATTTGAAAGATTAGGGTAAATAAGAGTCTCATGCAAAATTTCACTTCATTCCGATAAAAATCCTAGGAGTTATGCTCCTTTGAAGTTTCTGCTGGGGATTTTTAAAAGTGACGAGTGGGCAACTTTGGAAAATTGTCTAGAAACATCCACTCCATAAAAATCCACGAAATTTGGTGTGATTGAAGTCTGTATAGCCATATTTTAAAAGAAACTAGCCTCATACAAAAATCCCTTCGGATGTGCCTTGGGTGGTCTCCCGAACAGGCCCCGAAGATCACAGATTTACCCAGAAAAGTACAAATAAACAGTTCTGAGTAAATCGGCTACCAATAATTCAAATGGAATCCAAAAATTATGAAACTAATTGGATTTGAAAATAGACTCATAAAGGAATACTCAGAAACAAAAATCACTTGAATAGGACTTAAAACGAACACATGGTGCTCCGTCAAAGTGACAAGTTCTGTATTTGAACCTGAACTGTCCACCTAACTTCGACAGAGAGGTGTCAAAAATCAGTTTGATGGAACTTTATGAAATTTGGTGGACATAAACTAGACAGCCTCACCTTTCCCATGGTTCTGAAATCGCTCCAAAATTCATCCGGACGATGAAGTTATGAGCGTCCGAAGTAAGGGTACAGGTGCTGTCCAGTTAGGCCACTTTTGAAGAAAATCAAATCCGAAAATTTATAAAGTGTGTGAGATTCATGTGAGATGAATCCAAAATCTTTGAAAAACATTTAAAACACTCCAGAATTTGATTGAGGCCATTTATTGGAGATTTATCACAATGAATGTAATAAATCCCCAAATGTGAGCCTATTCACAAAAAAAGTGTAATATGTGTGCAAGAGTGAAAAACCAAGCAAGATTAATACAACAACATATCATGCATATAGATTCAACAAGATAGGTTCTAGCATAGCCTAGGGTTCCGTTCCATTATCGTTTCCCTCTGTTCTCTCTCCCCGTTAAACACGGTTCTTCGAGATAATCAAGGGTACTTTGATTATAGAACGGTTTTCAATCATTCAAAAGCCTTATGCTACATGGGTTCTAGCACTAGGGTCAATCCCCAGTCTCGTTTCTCCTAGATCCCGCCTTCACGTTTTACGGCTAGGGGGGTCTTGAGATACTTTGAGCCGGGGAAGGATTTCCACACACAAAAGAGGCTTTATTCTACAGAAAGGTAGAAGAAGAGATCTAGATCTAATAAATTAAATACAGAAAATAAATGAGGGTTGAGGCTTACCTGGGGTTCTGGAAGCAATCTGGCAGCGGTTCCCTTCTTCACTCGGAGTTCTTCGATCTCCAAAACTTGGTCCTTTGCTTGAAGAGGAGCCTCCTATTTATAGGCAAAGGCTAGGGTTGTTGGTAGACACCACTTAATGTCTAGAACCCCCCAACCTTAACCCTAGGGCTGTTTCCGAGATTTCCCCTCATTTAATGAGGGACATGATGGTAAAAAGTGATTTCTCTCGGAAAACCCTAATTTTAAGCAAACTTAATGTATCCGGTATATCAGACCGGATACACAAGGGCCTTAAGGTATCCGGTATATGATACCGGATACACTAAGCACTGCTTGTATCCGGTAACAAGTACCGGATACGAAAATGCCTGCTTGTATCCAGCCTGAGTTACCGGATACAGGTAAAAATTCATTTTCTTCAATTTCTGTGCTGGCTTTCAAGGAGATAATAACTTTTGATGATTGTTTGTGCAATTTGGGGTGTCTACAACTGCCCCTCTTTGCGGGAGCTGCGAAGCAGTGAGCTGCAAAGAGTAGACAAGCCCAAATTGCATTCCCTTGAGCATGATTTGCTCGGTTCAATTCAATTTTGTAGAAAACAAATTTTGGGTGGAGATTTGCCAAAAAGCCCTAACTTTAAGGGGGGCATCTCTCCAAGAGTTCTTAAATTCCACTGAGCTCTCGTGGCTATGAAGTGGATTTTAAGCCCAAAAATAGGGTTTCTTGAAAACTGATCTTTTTATCAAACCAAGTTAAAAGTTGAGTGGATATCATCCTTTTGACCAAGCACATTTCCCAAGGTTGTCCCAAATTCCACAAAGCTCTTGTGGCTGTGAGGTGGATTTCAAGACAAAATAGGGATTTTGAGAAAATAGTAAGAATTATAGCACAAGTTTGCTCTTTTTTTTTTTTTTCCTTTTCTTTTTTTTTCTCTTTTTTTCTGTTTTTTTCTGCTTTTTTTTTTCATTTCCTTTTCTTCTCTTTTTTTTCTTTTCTTTTCTCTCTTTTTTTTTTCTTTTTTTCTGTTTTTTTTCTGTTTTTTTTCTGCTCTTTTTTTTTTTTTTCTTTTTTTCTTTGGTATCCGGTATGTATATCCGGATAATCAAGGGCCCGTGTGTATCCGGCCTGAGTGACCGGATACACGCGGCTTTATAAGTCGCGCGAGACCGCGACCTTTCCTCTTCTTTTCTTCTTGCTCCGATTACTCAGACCGGCTATCTTCTTCTTCTCCTTCGCCCGACGGTTGCTCCCTTCTTCTCCGACGATTCCCCGGCGATTCTTGGAGCTCCGGCGATTACTGTTGACGCCGGCGACACTCACTCCCTGCTGCGACCGAGCCCTAACTTGGGTTTGCTTCTTCAGTCCTTCATAGCTCAAAGACATTCTCTATACTTCGGTTGGTTCATCCGATTTCCCATTAATTTGTGCTACATTCCTTGCTCCTCATGGATTAGATTTTGATTTTTATGCTTGATTGCCCAGCTCCCCATTGTTCTTCACAAGTGCATCCGATTTTGTATTTTCTGTTGAATTTTTGTATACTGTCCGAATCTGCTCATGAACCTTTTGTACTGCTGGACATTTCAGACTTGATGCCATGCCACAGTTTCTCTGTCATTTACTTTATGATTTCTGATGACCATGGTTTGTTGCCTTAGCCTTTGGAATTGCCTGCCAGTGATGGACTGAATTGCTTATTTCCTGATTTCAACATGCTCTGAGTGACATGATAAATGGGTTATTTTTACCAATCAAAAATAATCTCCAATTGATTATTTTTCAAAAAGAAAACACCGCTGGGGATTTCATAATTCTGATTTACTGCAAAGGGCAATTTTGCCTGCCACTTTTTCCCTTTTTTGCGATAATCTCCAATTGATGGTAGAAACCGTATTGCATTGCTCAAAGCCAATTCTTGATCCAAATTTTGCAATTCTGATTGATTTGCCTGATATGTATGTTAGACTTTTTGTTAGCACAAACTTTGATCTCCAATTTGCTGCAATTCTTTGGCTTGTACTGATTACATGCTTCTGATAACGAAAGCCTTTTGAGGAATTATTACTGGTGTACTGCTCCTCTATTGTGAAAATTTCTCCTGACTTTCTGACATGCCATATCAAATTCGAATTTCTGTTGCCTTTCCTATAACTCCTGTTTTTGATCCTTTGGTCTTCACTTTTCCCATATCCTGCAACCACAAAATATTAAGAAAGGTTAAGTGCTGAAATAATCTTTTAGGGTTGAGAAAAATGTTTTAGAATAAGGAATAGAAAATATCTCTCACTTCCCCCATAATTCACGATAATTTTGAAAAATAATCCTGTGAATCTAGACCTAAAGCAAGGTAAAATTTTTAACAAATTCATAAAACACTTCTCTGTGTAGATGGCTAGGAGTCGTTCTCGCGTTCGGGAGGAGGTTGACCCAGCTGATCAGCCCTCCACTTCGCGGGCTCGGACAGAGGCGAGTTCCAGTGCCACTTTGTCGGAGCCACTACATGTCTCCCGGGAGAGCTCTGCCGAGGTAGGCTTTCAAAAATTTTCCTTTCTTTCTTCTATCTTCTTTCTACACAAATCTTCACATTGTTCCCTTTTAGCCCGTGGTTGCACCTGCTCGAGGTCGAGGCCGGGGCAGAGGCAGAGTTCAGGATCAGGCCCCTGAGGGCGAGAGAGGCCATGGCAGAGGCCGAGGCAGAGCCAGAGGTGCGGCTCAGGATGGTGCAGCCGTGGCTTTGTCGGGGGTCTCTGAGGAGCTGAGGGCTTCTGTTCATGATACAGAGCTCCTCAGTGGCTTGGATAGCCACCCCTCTATGTGCATTAGGGCAGATGTGCCGCTTCCCTATCATTCCTCCCACTTACGAGGTAGCTGGGGGAGATTCAGTGAGTTGGCCCAGTCGCTTTCTCCGGCCCTCAGGCGCGAGTTTGGGAGGTGCCATTTAGATCATTTCATCAGCATTCCTTCCTTCAAAGCTGATCGTCCACTTATATTCGCCATGATGGAGAGGTATTTTCCGGAGACTCAGTCTTTCCACCTTCCGGACGTGGAGCTAGGGATCCGCCCTTCCGATTTTGTGATGATTACCGGCATTCCCTTGACGGGGCGGACCCTTGTCTTGGAGTGACCTTCTGCGGAGGACATCGGCCTCCTTCTGGGATATCAGGCCCTGCCACCTGCTGCTTGGGATGGGCGGAGTGGCCGACTCTCCATTAGTTGGCTGCGGGAGAGTCTGGCTCGTCATTTTGAGAGGAGGCACGAGACCATCTCCGTGGAGGATGCAGCCTTTGTGCCTATCTTCCGGCACGTATTCTTGCTGATGCTGGGGAGCTGCTTCTTCCCGGAGGATACCACTAGCGTCAGTCCACTCTTTTTGGATGCCTTGAGGGATCTCCGCCAGACCCGCCAGCTGGCTTGGGGTCGACTCATTTATGGGACCATCCTAGCCGGGCTGTGCCGAGCGGTTCGAGGCTTAGCATCTCCGAGAGGCGATGGCGTCAGCAGCCGGTTCTTCTGGCAGATTCTACAGGTATTGCATTCATCTGTCTGGTTTAATTCCTTAGGCTTTATCTTTTCTTGACTGATTTTTCTTTTGCTAGGTGTTCATGTATACCTATATGACCTTCTTCCGCCCCTCCCCGGTTCCTGAGGTTGCGGATTTCCCTGTGGCCCTGCGATGGTCAGCCCAGATTCGAGATGCTGATAGGAGTCAGCCCCGCACCGCTCGGGTGCACTTGGACCGTGCCCGCCGACCTGATGTAAACCCTTTATCCTTTTTCCTTCTATTTCTTTCCCTGTATCTTGACTGTATCTGACTATATTTTTTTCTTGCATCTCCTCCTGTCCCGATTTGATGACGTGGATGTCGGAGTGGCTCGTGAGATGGCGGTACAGGATGCCTTCGATAGAGATCGACGACGTCAGCCCTACCAGTGCTTCCTTGGGAGGCTTGGTAGGGTGATGTACTTGGGAGAGCGCCTGTACTTCCAGCACACCAGCGCACTTCGTATCCCCGTCCCTCCTCCTCCTGTGGGTCCCGACACACTCCTCCCAGGCTTTGATGTAGATCAGTTCGATCATTTCCTGGATGCAGAGGGGCTCACAGTAGCCGGAGATTATGACGAGTGGTTCCAGAGGGTATCTATTGGATGCTTGATGGATCGACCCACTCGTGCCGGGGTGACAGAGATCGGCGGGATCCGTATCCGGATCCATGAGGACACAGTAAGTCTTATACTTTTCATATCTTCATTTTTTCTTTCTTTATGTATTTCTGACCATACTTCTGCTCTTGTTGGCAGGTACACGAGCTGAACACCATTCGGGACCGGTTCGAGAGCCAACGGGCCGCGATCGATGATATGATCGCTAAGCACGATGCGGTCGTGGCCCAGCAGGATGCCCGGATCAGGGAGCTGGAGGCCCTGGTTGCTGAGCTCCAAGCTAGACAAGTATCTGGCCTTCTCATATTTTCATTTCTTTCATTTTCCTGTTTCTGCTATTCTGATATGCTTGTTTGCCTTGTGCAGGGCCCGGTCCCAGATCAGGATGCTGCCTTCGAGCCTAATTTCCTCATTCCTGACCTGTCTCCTGCTCGGGCTACGGATCCTGTGGATGTCCCAGCTACTGATCCTGGTGATGCTCCACCTACTGATGCCCCAGCTGCTTCTGCGGATGCCCCAGCTGTTCCTTCATCTCCAGTGATGGTTCCTGAGCCGGAGGAGGTCCCTGCTGCTGACCCAGTGACTGCTGGTATGTTTTCCTTAGTTTCTTCTCTTTTATTCATTTTAGTATCCTAATTCCTGATTTTTTCCCATTTGGTACAGATATTTCTGCTCCTGGCCCTTCTTCTGATGCCGGGCCTTTTGGAGCTGCGGGAGCAGAGCCCGCTATGGCTGAGGGTCCAGTTGGGCCGGTTGCTGTTGAGCCAGAGGCTTCCTCCCCAGATTCCACTCCTGCTCTGCCCCCAGACATTGAGGAGTATTGCCTGGAGTATCAGCTCCAGCAGGTGGTGGGTCGGCATCCTCGCCATGCAGCCGAGCGTATTCTTGCCTACTCTAGGGGCAGAGCGCTTCGAGGGAGAGGCCATAGAGGTGGACGCGGCCGAGGACGCATGGATGATCCTGCACAGGAGTGGTAGATTAGGATTTTTTTCTTTTCATGTATTGATCTCATCATTCCTTGTACAAAAAACTTGCATATATATGAAAAAAACTTTTTATTCATTCTATCTTGTCTTGCACATCTTTTGCTCTCAATTTTATGCAATTATGACTTGTACACAAGTAAAACAGGTAAAAAGTTCGGATTTTTCATCCTTAGCTCTTTTTTTTGCTGTTTTTCTTTGTATCCGGTCTGATATACCGGATACATTGATTGGTCTTTGTATCCGGTATAACATACCGGATACTCATAGCCTCTTTTTTATCCGGTATACTTAACCGGATATTAATAAAGCCTTTTGTATCCGGTCTGAGTTACCGGATACATTAAAAGATGCTATAAATGCAACCAGCCTCGGGATTTGAGCATTTTTTTACGAGTTTTTGAGTTTAGAAACCCCCTTTTTCGCCTTTTTCTTCCTCCTCTTGAGTTCTAGCTTGCTCCCATCACATCCAATGGAATCCGGATCATTTTCTGCCCCATTACTGTCTGTCCACACTGCCTCCCCTGCAAAACAACCTTTTAGATCAAAACCCCCAAATCTCACTAGGTACAACCCTGTGGATTCTTTTTACACAAGATGGGTTAACTCTATGACCCTTGATGAGGAGAGGAGATGGGATTCTACTAATCTAGGCCATACCCTGCTCATTCCCAAGGTTCCCTTTAGGTGGGAGATTATAGAGGCCATGATTGGTCATTGGGTTCCTGAACTCAACTTGTTCCGTTTTGGGAACCATGAGATGACCCCAACCATTGAGGAGGTGGAAACCATCTTGGGCTTGAGGTTTGATGAGAAGGTGGTGAATCCACCTCTAAGGCCCAGTTACAAAAAGGAAGCTTCTACTTTTTTGGGCATAGGGAAGAAGGACTTGGGGGATTCTGACACCCTTTTGACCCTATCTAAGGCTTTTTTGACTGAGAAGCTTTTGAGAGGGGAGAACAAGGAGGCCCGATTCAATGCGTTGACCCTGATAGTGGTCAACCAGTTGCTTTTCCCACGAGATGATGATGAGGTGGACTTGGCCTTGATTTCAGTGATATGCCAGGTTCGGGAGAGGGAGAGGTTGGCCCCTATGATTTTAGCTGGGATGTATCAGGCCTTGACCGACTGCTACAATAGAAAGTCGAAACGCTTCCTAGCATGTGCCCAGATCCTGCAGGTAAAAAAAATTTTTTTTTCTTTTTTTTTTCTTGCTTTTTGGCTTTCTTTTTGCCTTTTTTGCTTTTTTCTTGCTTTTTTGTTTTTTTGTTTTTTTATTTTTTACAATGTGCTGACATATCTCTCTTCCTTTGCAGCTTTGGCTACTTGATCATTTGAGCCAGATTGAAGAGATCAATCGGCACTTCTTCCCGAGTCTAAAAGTCCCCTTCTTGATGAGCAACAGGGGGTGCCCCGATATTCCAGGGGGCAAACAGGGCTGGTTCACTTTCTTGGGCTCACTTCAGGAGGACCAGGTGAGATGGCCCGGCACTTATCAGCCCAATGCAGCGACAGTGATTAGCTTCTGTGACCGCAACTTTCTGATCCTAGCGGGCCTGAAGCATGCAGTGCTGTATCTTCCTCTGCGGGTCCTTCGTCAGTTCCGTGCGACCCAGGGGATTATCATCCCATGTGGATATGAGGATCGTCTTAGGCCCCTTTCTATGAAGCTGAATGCCTGGTTGATGAAGGAGTGGTCCTATGTCCGCTTTATGCATGGTCCAGTCTTCTCAGAAGCCCATGTGAAGGATTATCTCTTCTGGATCAAGGAACAGATACAGACTCAGGCCCCGGTACCCGAAGATCCTCCTGTAGTCTTGGCTCCCACCTATGAGGACATTCTAGAGTCTGAGCAGGCTTCTCATAAGCGGCTTCAGCAGATATGGGTAAGGGAGGCCCAGGAGCTCAGGATACAGGGCACTTATCTGGAGAGGCAGCTTGAGGAGCAGATCTCACGCCGTATTGCCGTGGAAGAGAAGCTGGAGGAGCAGAGGCAGGCCCGTCGCTTCGAGGTCCGTATGATCCGGCAGAAGTACCAGGATACTTTGGCCAACCTTAGGAGTATGCGGATCAGGCAGGCCCTTTCAGATGAGGTCATTTCCTTCTTGAGTGATCCCGCTGCAGAGGGGGCTTCAGGAGTCATTGCAGCTCAGGCAGCTCGGATTCGGGAGCTTGAGGAGCGGCTAGGAGACAGAGACTAGCTTTATTTCCTGCATTATTATTTTTTTCCTACCTTTGTACCAAAACAAACTCCAATAGTGGAAAGACAAAGGATTTAATTCAAAATAAAATTTTTATATTATTGGCCTCAGAATTCTCATATGCTTGTAAAAACAAAGGTTTTATGAAAAGTATTTGATTTATCATCACTGGCCAAAGTATAATTTTCCTTTTTATATTTTTTTTTGTATTTTTTTGAAATTTGGTCCATGCACTTAATCACCTATAATTAAAGGAATTAAAACCAGGTTAAATAATGAAAAGGGTAGTCCACAAAATACTGAGGGATCAGAACCGTCCATCTTAGGACCTTTAGAGTCATCCCCAACTGCCAAAACTGACCCCATTCTGCTCATGCCAACTTTGCTTAAGGCTCAGCTCCCCATGATCAACTCAACCTCTGATTTTCTTTCATTTTTCTTATTTTTTTTCTTTTTGCCTTTTTGCCAATATTGCCCCTAGCGCCAGTTACGGTTTTCACTAGGGCCGGCTTCTGAATTCCGTCATCACCCATCTTACTCTGATATTTGAATGAACAAGCTAAGATCACCGAGGGCTTAAAAATAGGACGAAATAAAGGCTAGGCTCAATTTATGAAAGAAAGGGTGTGCGCGCGTGGGAAACGCGGCACGGGGTAAATGGGAGTCGCCACCGCCTGATGGGGTGCAGGCGGACACCTGGGTGCCTAATTTTGTCTATTTAGGGCTTTGGGTCTGCGGCTTGAGATTCTAAGGTTGGTTCTCGGTTGTGGGCTGGGGAAGTCCGTAGACACCCCAATCCACCCCGTCGGATGACGGGTCCCGTGGATTCCCTGATTTGAGTCAGCTTTTCCTGTTTTGGTCCTCACCTGATTCCTAATCCAGCATGCATTTTTGTTAGGTCTTGGCGGGACCACCTGAGTGGTGTGGGTCCCTTTAGTTGATTTTATCTTGTTCTGCTTAACTTTGATTGATCTGGGTCTGTTTGGGGTGGGCCCCGTTGGAAGGCCCAACCGGTGTCCTTGTTGGGCTTAGGTTGGCCCGTGTGCCCTTGGTGGGCCTCTGTCTAACCCTAGGAGGCCCTGTGGGCTTCGGATAATGAGTTGGTTTTATTTAAGGTTTAAGTTTGAAGCTTAAGTGGTTTTCATGTAAGTGGTGGGCCGGATTGGTTTGTGGGCCCCTTTTGTGGGCCCCCATGGTGGCCAAGTGATTTTATGTTATCTTATTTTAATCATGCCAAAGTGGGCTGGTCACTGGGCTTGGGGCCCGTGATCCAGACGTTGGGGCTTGAAAGCCCAGTTCCTTGGAGGTTAGGGCTTGCACCCTAACTCGGTTCGGTTAACGGGCTTCTGGCGGGCCTGACAGGCCCTAGCCCTTGGTCTCGGCCAAACCATGCAGTTCATGCACTCATTTCACATTACAAGGCGCGGGTGGGCCGCATTGGGTTTAGCCCATCCGATTAGATCGGTTAATTTCAATTAATCTTGCTTAAGTTGCATGCTTTGGTGTTCATTGGGCTTGGTGGGCCCCGTTGGAAGGCCCACTAGTGTGCCAAGTTGGACCGGTTGGTCCCAGTCCCATCTCGGGTTTCCGGGTGGCCCAGAAACCCTATTGGTTCAATTGGTTATTGTAACGCCCCGGATCCGTGTTGTTCATTAAAGATATAACACGTCTCACGGAGGTTAGGCAAGGATCGTTAATCAATTTATGATCGCTGGATAATCATACATCTATAACCTGACAGAGTGCACATTTCCATTTATGCAAAATTGTAACATTTAAACTGAACTGAAATCATATGGTTCATCCCCAATTAACTTTAATACATCTCAATTAATTCAAGTTCTCAAATTCGGAACAGATAACCTACAAGTCTAAGGAAGGTAATAGTAGTCTTCCTCCCTATATGCCTCAGCAGGATCTACCCCAGTAATCGCCTCACCACGAGTATCTGAAAAAATATAACAACAACATAGTGAGATACGAATATCTCAGCGAGTAGCACATGCATGCAGAAATAGTTGAATCACATTTTAAAACTATGCATCGACAACACTACAATACGTTTAAACAACCAACATCAATTTCCCAAGTTCAAATCAAACAAATCACATCTCAGTTAAGTACAATAACACATCGATTGGTCAATGTCATGACTATCGTTTAGTTGATAAATTAAACATGCCAAGTAGACACTCCACACCTCCATGTACACAGTTCCGGCCTACTCAGGGTTTCGGATACTCTGAAATGACGTCCTACTCAGGGTTTCGTCATCCAATGCAGGCCTACTCCCCGGGTTTCTGCATTGACAACCAGGCCTACTCAGGGTTTCTAGCTGCTCTACACCGGTCGTGGCAACACACAAGGCCATGCAATTCCAACAACCAACAATAACATCACATTACTAAGCTTGAACATCTGGATCCAGGACAAGCTAGACCAAAACAGTAAACATCGTATAATCTCAATTTCAATATCAAAACAAAACCATTCATTCCACATCATGTAAGAACTCATCACAATTCATCACCTGTCCCTCTGGACCAAGCAGTACCTCAAGTACATTCAGTATTTTCTCGTTTCCGTAACACAAGTCATATGAAAGTAAAACTCAATCCATTCATACCAAAGAAAACCTTTCAATACGTATAAAGTTTCCAACAAGTGAAACCAGAAATACAAGAACTTCTCAATCAAAACAGTGTATAGAACAAGGAAAAGTAACTGGTAACTCTTACTAGTTTGGTGTCCGGCACAATACTCATAAGTAACCTAAACTCAACTTAAAACTCATAAGATGTTCACAAATTTTTCCTCTATTAATTTCATAGGCAAAATGGTTTCCCAGGTTCCTAACCAAGTGAATAGTGAAGTGGTTTAACCCCTAAGTAATGCAAATACTCTTGGTCAAATCAGAATTTCCATTTCGGTAAGCAAAATAGGTCTGCTGCTCACCTATTGAGGTGGGCGCGAGGTGAGCGCCGGTCGGCGGTGAAGAAAATGGGTAAAATCGACCTACCGCTCACCCGACGCTAGGTGAGCGCGAGATGAGCGCGAGATGGGCGTGAGGTGGGCGCGAGGTTCGCGCGAGATGGGCGCATCGTTTTCTACTTCGCGCGAGATGAGCGTGAGGTGGGCGCGAGCTCGGCGGTAGGTCGTTATTAACGGGGCGCCTACCTCTGAGGTGAGCTCCAGTGAGCGCGAGGTGAGCGGATACCCCCTGTGGTTTTCATTTCTCTGTTATTTTGAGATCTACATGACTGGCCGGTTTGTGAAGGTCTGTAACTACTCCAATACACTCCTAATACTCCCAGGAGACTTCCCAACCATATTTGGAATTAATCTAAACACTTTCATTTTCAATTATAAAATTAAATCCGGAGACTCTGTTCATGTAACTTCCCGAAAACCAGAAAACCAGAAAAACTCATACTATCAGTTGATATATAAATCATGCATCAGAATAATCTCGAGAGAAACAGAAAACACAAATCCCAGTTGTAAATCAGTGCTACTCACCTGAGTGTGCTTATTCCCGAATGGTAAAACCTCGGCCGATCACTTCTCCGGCCACGCACGCGAATGAAAAATCTACCGAAACTAATCTTCTCGAGCAGAGAGAAATAACCCAATGAACTTCAGCTCCGAACTCCTTCTTCCAGCACTTGCGATTTATGGTTCTTCACAAACAGAAGCCCTAGTCGCCCCTCCAGCCGAAATCGCGAGTTCTCCTGATGTCCAGACTTAACGAAAATGTTTCCGTAAGTATACGCGTATTTCGTTTAAAACCAAAAACCCTACTTTCCCTTATTTGCTCATTTAACACTTACCTTGCGAAATGTATACGCCGGTCGGATCAACCCTTTTTAACCCCTTGATCCTATGCATGCTCGCCCACCGAAGATACTACATGTTCAGCATCTATTCGCGTTAATAATCACATAACTATACTTTAATAATACCAATGATAATTCTACGATTTTTCGGAAAAAAGGCTATATAACGCCTGTACATACGAGTATGGGCTAAGCCCTCAAACCACAAAATAACCTGATAAACACAGTTTATACATCAGAATAAATAACTAAATAAATAAATAAATACTCACAAAATTCAGGGTCTTACAGTTATGGTTCAAATCACTCAAAAATTCGGCTGGGGATCACAAAAGTACAAAAAAACACATTTCTGTGTGTATCCGGCAACTCAGGCCGGATACACAGAGTCTGCAGGTAATCCGGCCAGAGTGGCCGGATACACAGGGATTATAAGTGATCCGGCCTCCGTGGCCGGACACACACAGTCTACAGGTGATCCGGCCTGAGTTTCCGGATCACCTCAAGATGGTATTTTTTCGGATTTCTGGCACTGGGGTTGGGTTTTTAGGCTCCTAGGGATGCTCTGGGGGTCGTGTGGGCTCCTGTGTGAGCCCACGATGGTCGAGGGAAGCAGAAGACCACACTTTTGGTCTCTTATGGGGTTTTCACAACAAAGGGAGGAGGTAGGATGAGGGAGATGGTTCTCTCCCACTTTTGCCTCATGCAAGGACTAAACAGGGACCAAGGAGCCCCTGTTTTGGCTTCTGATTTCGCACAAGATAGCAAGCTCCATATGGGCGAAGAATAAAAACAAAACAAGGATTAGTAGCATGCTTAGAGCCTAAACACTCAACATGCACATTTCCATATACCATGCATGTACATCAGCAATATACGCATCTAGCTCATGTTAAAGGACAATAGTGAAACCCTTAAAGCGATCTAGCATGATCCTAGAGTAGGGAACCCAAGCATGCATTCGAAAGATACCCTAAACCAACATGATGTACACTAGCACTTGCAAAATACATGCTGCAGATACACATGGCAGCACCTAAAAAGGGGGTAAGCATGCTACATATGGGCTGGAAATAATGGAAAATGGGGTGGGGCAGCATGGCCGTGGGATCACACACACACACCTACACTATCATGAAGATGCATACTCACATGCTCAAGCTTCAAAACATGGAAGATGGGGGGCATACAAACATTCAAAGAAGCAACCAAACAAAGATAACAAGAATGAGAAAAAAGAAGCAACTCCAAGAAAGGAAATGTGGGGGATAATATGGGATACAAAAGAGGTATGATAAGAGGAACACTCTCCTCTTTTAATGGGGGAAACCAATGTAAAAAAAACAGAAAAATATAGCAACTTATCACAGCCTTTAGACCCCTTTTTTTATCAACCAAAAACCTCCTCTTCCTCACTCAAGACCATACTTGGTCTCCCTTATCTTTAAGGACCCTCATGCCACGAAAACCAAAACAAAATACATACAAACCCTTTGGAACAAATTGATTTGGGGCACGGGAGAACCGAACTCATGAAAGACCAAGAAATGCACTCATTCTTATATATATGACGTAAAACATAACGAGAAGCAATACCTTGAGGTTGGAATCCTCTTTGGGGATGTGCTTGAGTCTCCTTGAGACAAATGAGGTGGCTGGAGCTCCTCCTTTGGCCACCAACCGCAGCAAGTCTCCTCTTGCTTGGATGGAAAATGAAGAGGAAGAAGAGAAGAGGAAGCGGAAGAGCTCAAAGAGATGCTTCCATGGGTTTTTGGGAGAGAGATGGGAGCTTTTTGAGAAGAAGAATGGTGGGAGCAAAAGCTTGCTCCAAGAATTGAGAGAGAGGACCCCCATACGTATGGAGCTTGGGGGGTTTTATTATGTGGCATGTGGGATGTGCATGCATGCATGGGGGACAGCCATCATGGGAGAGAGAGAGAGAGAGAGAGAGTTGTATGAGGGGTGGCATGCATGGATGATGCATGGGGGGTGCATGCATAGGGAACATTAATCATTAGGGGGAGAGAGAGAAAAAGTATGCATGATGCATGCATGTATGATGGTGATGATGCCCATGTGGGAGAGAGAGGGAGAGAGAGATGATTGAGGGGTGGCATGCATGGGTGATGCCCATGCATGCCCATAGGGGACAGCAATCATGATCAAATCCTAATATTTACGGATTGGTCCCTGGAACTTTGGATTTTTATAGATTTAGTCCCTGATACTTTGGATATTTACAGATTTAGTCCTTGATACTTTTGGTATTTACAGATTTAGTCCCCGATACTTTTGGATATTTACAGATTGGTCCCTGGGATATTTTCTCAAGTTTTGATGCTTATGGATCTAGTCCCTGATACCCTTGGATATCTGCAGCTTTACCATTGAGATATTTTTCACTGATTTGGGTAATTTCAGACTTAATCCCTAAGATATTTTGCTGCGTTGGCTGCCACGTGTGCAGCTTCTGCGCCACGTGTGCAGTTTCCGGCTTTGCTGCTTGGAAACTTCGACAGCTCATATCTCACTCATCTAAACTCCGATTTGAGCAAACTCAATTGTGTTGAACTCGTATCGGAGCCCTCTATTTAATGACATGGGGCTAAGGACTTGGCACGGATTCCGAGAAAAAGTCAACTTTTGATCTTTCCTCAGGTTTGACTGCCCTTGGATCCTTCATCTGGACTCCGATTCCTGCAAACCCGGTTGTGCTGGAATCGTGTCAGGATTCTCTATCCAATGACATAGATCAAGGAATTTGGCACGGAATTCGAGGAAAAGTCAACTCTCGGCTTTCCTCAAGTTTGACCGCCCGCAGAACCTTCATTCGGACTCCGATTCCTGCAAACCCAGTTGCGTTGGACTCGTGTCGGGATTCTCTATCCATTGAGATAAAGTAAGGTGGCCAAATTTTATCTGATTAAAAGGTCAACCTTTCACCCCTCAGGGTTTGACTTTTTGTCCAGGGTTTGCATTTCTGGTTTTTCTGGGAGCGCAAAAATGAGGTGCTTACAAAGGGTATTAAAGGCCCAAAATTTTTCGAGTGCGGAGATAGGTCAACCGGATTTACAGTCATGATAAATTTACCCATTTTTCCCCAAATTGCATTTTTTGCATTTTTTTTCACTTGGCTTTCATTTGCCATTTCCATTGCTTTTCTTCTCTTTTTCTTTTTCTTTCCTTACTTTGCCCCAATTGGCTTTGCCCCAATTTGTTTTGCCCCAATTTAATACTGTAAATCCGGTTTGGGTTTATCAAAGGAACGAACCGGCTCAACTTGGCTAGACTAGGGATTAAAATTTTTGAAGGATATAAAGAAAAATGGCCTCGGATCATTTTCTAGAAATATTCACTCAAGGGAAATACCTTTTTACAGCATCAGAGTTAATGGGCTCTGGAAAATCTGACCCATCCATTTCTGCTAAGATGAGTGCTCCCCCTGATAGGACTTTCTTGACGACATATGGGCCTTCCCAATTGGCCTTGAACTTACCACGAGGATCTTCCAAAAATTATAGAATTTTCTTTAGCACCAGGTTTCCTTCTTGGAAAGTTCTGGGCCTCACTTTCTTATTGTAAGCCCGGGCCATTCTCTTCTGGTACAACTGTCCATGGCAAAGCACTTTCAACCGCTTTTCTTCTATCAGGTTAAGTTGATCATGTCTCGACTGGACCCATTCGGCTTCTTCTAGTTCTGATTCCATGAGCACTCGGAGTGATGGGATCTCCACTTCCACGGGCAAGACTGCTTCCATCCCATAGACTAGGGAGTACGGGGTTGCCCCAGTTGAAGTCCGGATCGAGGTTCTGTAGGCATGTAGAGCAAGTGGCAGCATTTCATGCCAATCCTTGTAGCTCACTACCATCTTCTGAATGATTTTCTTTATGTTCTTGTTTGCTGCTTCCACTGCCCCATTCATCTTTGGCCTGTACGGAGCTGACTTATGATGGGTGATCTGAAACTGCTCACACATTTTCTTCATGTCCTTGTTCTTAATATTTGAAGCATTGTCTGATACTATGGCACTTGGTAGTCCATAGCGACAAATGATATTGTGCTTCAAAAATTTCATAACATGGTTGCTTGTGATATTTGCATATGATACTGCTTCCACCCACTTAGTGAAATAATCAATTGCCACCAAGATGAATCTGTGCCCGTTCGATGCCTTAGGGGAGATCATGCCGATGACATCTATGCCCCACATAGAGAAGGGCCAGGGTGATGTCATGTTGTGCAGCTCACCTGGGGGTGCATGCTTATTATCTGCATATATCTGACATTGGTGGCACCTCTTGACATGTACACAGTAATCATGCTCCATGGTCGTCCAGTAGTATCCCAGCCTCAGGATCTTCTTAGCCAGCATGTGCCCACTCATATAGGGCCCACAGACTCCTCCATGTACCGTCTCGATCAACCTTTCCGATTCAGCCTTGGCTACACATCTTAGCAGAATGTCGTTATGTGACCTCTTGTACACATGTCCACCACTTAGCAGAAATTGACCAGCCAATCTCTGTATTGTCCTCTTTTCAGTAGCCGTGGCATTTTCTGGCAGACTCCGATTGTTCAAGAAATTTTTGATATCTTGAAACCACGGTGCTTCTTCTTCAGGTGCTCTCTCTAGAACGAGACAGTAAGCCGGTTCATCTCTAACCTCAATTTCCAGCGGTCTGATGTCTACTCCTTCTGGTATGCTGACCATTGAAGCCAAGGTTGCTAGAGCATCTGCAAACTGATTCTTGGCCCTTGGCATATAGTTGAAGGAAATTTGAGTGAAATTTGTGCTTATTTCTTCCAAGTACTGGTGATAGGGGATCAATTTGTGATCCTTGGTTTTCCACTCACCAGTTGTTTGGAAGATGATAAGACTCGAATCCCCGTATACGTCAAGTTCCTCTACTCCATGATCCATGGCTGCTTGCAATCCAATTATGCATGCTTCATATTCTACTATGTTATTGGTGCACTGGAATCTCAGCTTTACTGCAATTGGGATATGTGAACCATCTGGTTTAACCAAGACTGCCCCTATTCCGTTCCCATTCATATTGGCGGCCCCATCAAAGAACATCTGCCAAGAACTCTCACTGTCCTCCTCTTCAGTGTACAGAATTGCCTCATCTTGGAAGTTGGTCTTCAAGGGTTGATATTCTGGCAAAGGATGTGCAGCCAGGTGATCAGCTATGGCTTGACCCTTGATCGCCTTCTGGGTGATGTATGTGAGGTCAAACTCGGACAGTAGCAGTTGCCACTTTGCCGTCCTGCCAGTCAGGGCCGGTTTCTCAAATAAATATTTCAGCGGGTCCATCCGGGATATCAATAGTGTGGAGTGACTAAGGAAATAATGCCTTAGCCTCTGAGTGGCCCACACTAGAGCACAGCAAGTCTTTTCCAATGGTGAGTATTTGGCTTCATATTCCGTGAATTTTTTACTCAGATAGTAAATTGCCCTTTCTTTTCTACCAGTCTCATCATGTTGCCCCAAGACACATCCCATCGACGTTTCCAACACTGACAAGTACAGGATCAGTGGTCTTCCTGGAGTTGGTGGCACTAGTACAGGTGGGTTCAGCAAATACCTCTTTATTGTGTCGAAGGCTTGCTGGCAATCCTCATTCTAGACCGTCGGGTTATTCTTCCTCAGAAGCTTGAAAATTGGTTCACAGATGGCAGTGAGCTGTGCTATGAACCGGCTTATGTATTGAATCCTCCCGAGAAAACCACGAACCTCCTTCTCAGTTCTGGGTGCTGGCATTTCAATTATGGCCTTGGCTTTAGCCGGGTCAATTTCAATTCCTCTTCGGCTTACTATAAACCCCAGTAACTTCCCTGATGTAGCCCCAAAGACGCACTTAGCCGGGTTAAGCCGTAGACTGTACTTCCTGAGACGATCAAACACTTTCTTCAGGTTGATCAAGTGGTCCTCCTCTTTGCATGATTTGGCAATCATATCGTCCACATAGACCTCCATCTCTTTGTGGATCATGTCATGAAATAGTGCTGTCATAGCCCGCTGATATGTTGCCCCAGCGTTCTTGAGCCCAAATGGCATGACTGTATAGTGGAATGTGCCCCAAGGTGTGATAAATGCTGTTTTCTCTTTATCCTCCTTAGCCATCTTGATCTGATTATACCCTGAGAAGCCATCCATGAAGGAGAATAGGCTATGTACCGCAGTATTATCGACCAGAATGTCGATGTGTGGAAGCGGAAAATCGTCCTTTGGGCTTGCCTTATTCAGATCTCTGTAGTCAACGCACATTCTGACTTTTCCGTCCTTCTTGGGTACCGGCACTATGTTTGCGAGCCACTCTGGGTATGTAGAGACTGCCAGAAATCCGGCTTGGAACTGTTTGACCACTTCGTCCTTGATCTTCAGAGTCCACTCAGGTTTCAATCTTCTCTGTGTCCAACCCCGGCATGTCCCAATACGACCAAGCAAACACATCCTTGTAATCTGCCAATAACTGTGACATTTCATTTTTCTGCACATCAGACAAGCATGACCCGATTTTCATAATTTTTGGGTCCTCTTCGGTCCCAAGATTTATGGATATGGTCTCCTCAATATTAGGTTGGACCCCCTTTTCATGACGTTCCAATCGGTATTCAATTTCTTTTGGAAAGTCTTCTTCTTCGACCTCGGTCTTTTCTTCGATCCCCATGAGGTCAAAGTCGAGCTCGAAGTCGAAGTCATATTCAACCTGGTCCAATTTGGTTTGATTATACGGTTCATAAGTGGTTTGGACTTTTTTGAAAAAATTAAATTTTCTAGAAAAAATGGAAAAATCTTTTTGGGTTTTTTGTGGGCCTTCTAAACATAATTCCCCTGAAGACGAAGGCCCATTAGAACCTTCAGGGAAATGGCATTCCACTATTGGAGTTTTTTTTTGGAAGCCGCGTTAGTTTGCCGAACAAACGCTGCTTCAAAGGTAAGGGGAGTTTCCTCCCAATTGTTTAATACAAAATTTTGGGGAGCAGGGGAAATAGGGAAAGCCTGCTCCTCAAGCCCAGCATCCGATGCCATCATCACCGGGTGGGTACTGCCCTTTTCTGCTACCGGGCCCAATCCAGAAATGACCTCTTCCGGAATCTTTACTGCGGTCCAGTCAATAAATGGCAGTTCCATGTCTGCCCCTGTTTTATCGCCCTCAGTCATGGCGAAGAATGCACCAACATCTTCAAAAAAGTCTACCTGCTGCTCGGGCTGTGGCCCATGCCCATCTGCTGCTTCCAGTATTGGAGATGGGTTATAGGGTTGTAGGGCCGAAACCAAAGGCTTTTGAAATGGGTTGAGGTTGTGGTATGGAGGCTTGGATTGGTCCTTGGGAGGAGAAATTTGGATTATATAGGAGGGTTTTGGAAAGTTCACCCTCAGATGCGGGAGTTTTCCTTTGCTTCTGCTCTCCCCTTCTTCATGTTTCATTCTTCTCCAGCTTCTGGGCTTGAAGCCCAACCCTACCCTTGGGATCAGTTTCTTAGCCGTGATTGGCTCAACCATACCTTGCAGATTGATCCTCAGGCCTTTCCCCGGGTGAAAGTGGTATTTCTCCATCACTTTCTTGACCATTTTTTCTTCAGTGGTCCCCTTTTCCTTCCTTTTTTCACACCCCCCAGGTATGTAATTGACCGCCTCAAATTGAAATGAGTGGAATGCAATCTTGTCAACAGTCAAGTCCACATTTATCAAGGGTACATCAGGCGACACAATGGGTGGCACCAAGTTTTCGGCTAGGACTGTTATCACCCTTTGCCCTCTTATATATTTCACCCTTTGGTGGAGCGTGGATGGTATTGCCCTAGCCGAGTGTATCCACGGCCTTCCTAGGAGCAGATTGAAGGCTGCGGGTATATCCATCACCTCAAATGTGATGTTAAAGATATTCGGCCCAATTGTGACCGGCAGTTCAATCTCCCCTAGGGAGTGGGTCTTGGAGCTATCGAAAGCCCTCACTATCCGCCCATTTTGTTTGATCCTTGACTGGTCCAGACCCAGCTTGGTAAAAGTGATTAACGGGCAAACGTTTAACGCCGACCCGTTGTCAATTAGTACCCGTGCGATCATGCAGCCCTTACAGAGCACTGTGATGTGCAAAGGGTCCACATGATAACACCCACCTGGGCTGATCTCACCCTCTGAGAAACTTATCACATTATGTGACAAGATTTGACCAACCATTTTGCCAAGCTGGTCTGGATCAATGGTCTGGGATACGTGTGCACTCTGTAGCACCCTTAACAATGCATCCCTGTGCTTTTCAGAATTCAGCAAAATGCCCAGTATTGAAATCTGGGCCGGGACCTTGTTCAGCTGATCCACAAGATTAAATTCACTCTTTTTATTATTTTTATGAGGTCGGCTGCCTCATTTTCTGCACCCTGGGGGGTGTCTTCTCCCACTTTATTTTTTCCTTTTTGTTTTCTTTTTTCATTTTCTTTTTCTATTTTTTCTTTTTCTGCTTCTGTCTCCTTCTCCTTCTCTTCACCCCCTGCACATCTCCCTGACCTCGTCATGAGGTTCACCTCCTCCTGGTTCTGGTTCCTAACCATTGGAACCGTAGCCGTGATTCCCTCGCTGTAGTTCCATGGTATAGCGGCCTCAGAATAGGCTAGTTTGGGGATGTTAACCACTAATGGCTGGAGTTTGGACCGGGATGTATGGGCCGGTTTAGGGATAGTTTGGGCTGGCTGCACATTTACAACCAGGGGTTGAAGTTTGGATTTTGTGGGGACAGAAGAAGTGATGGAAGCAGTGGTGGGGTCAAGGTTGATGACCAGTGGGGCCTTGGACGGCTTGGATGGTGAATAAATGGGTGGACTGCAATTGAAGACCAATGTGGGCCTTGCAGTATTCATCTGGGTCATAAGAGATGAGACCCGGTTTAAAGAGGAACTTATGTCCTCAGCAGCTGTATTGTTTTTTTGGGAGACCATGTTGATCTCCTCTTCTTCCTCTTCTGGGAAAAATCGGACCTAGACTGTAGTCCCCACAGGTGCTATAAGCTGAGATGGGTCAAAGGCCCTTCTCGTGGTGGATATGGCAGTGATGGAGTTGGATGGGCCTGCCCCATTGTGGTACGGCAGAGGGTTCTGCCCAATATCATTTCCCGACGGGGCGGGTGCAGCAGTGTTAAAGACCAAAGCCTTCTGGTCCAACAGGTCCTGGACCGCATGCTTCAATACCCAGCAGGTATTTGCAGAGTGCCCCGGTGCAC
Organism: Buxus sempervirens; assembly: GCA_947561395.2. Taxonomy (NCBI): domain Eukaryota; kingdom Viridiplantae; phylum Streptophyta; class Magnoliopsida; order Buxales; family Buxaceae; genus Buxus; species Buxus sempervirens. The sequence goes on from OX387186.1 coordinate 9,282,939, forward strand.
CCATGTGGAAGTCACAGGTGGCTGCCGGATCAAAATTCCTCCCCTTCGGGGCATTTGGGTTAGGCTCCTTCAGAGTTAAGTATTCCCCTTTCAGCAGGGTTGGCAGTAGTTGGGACAGAGATATCGGGAGAGGAGTGAAGACTCGGTTCTTCCTTGCTGCGAACCAGGCCTCCCTCTCTTCCTTGGAAAAAGTCCTCCTTGGGTTAGCTGGCACAGAGGGAGAGAAGTTGACATTGTGTGGGGTCTGATAAGAATGCTGGGCCTGTTGGGGTGCCGAGATGTTTACATGAAGTGGCTTCTTGGCTGGAGGAGCCTGGACCAAGTTCACCTCCCCTTCTTTTCGGGCCCCTGTCTTCTTGAACCCGGTTCCCTTCTTCTGGGCCATGGAGGCCGAGGAATCAGACTGCCCAGTCAGAGTAGAGTAGTCTATCAGCCTTCCTGACCTGACCCCCTCTTCGATCCGGTCCGCCACTTGCACCAGGGCTGCAAAGTTGGTGGTTATCTGACCCACCAGATGGTTGTAGAAGGGCTGGCCCAGTGTGCCCATAAATGTGGAGATCATCTCCGGTTCTTGCATAGGTGGCCTGACCTGGGAGGCGGCCTCTCTCCACCTCTTGGCGTATTGCTGTACCGGCTCATCTTTCCCCTTGGTCATCCTCATCATGTCGTACCGGTCTGGTACGATCTCAGAGTTGAATTTATATTGGTCCAGGAAAGCGTCGGCTAGGTCCTTCCACCTCTTGATCCTTCCATGGTCCACTGTAGCGAACCACCGAAGGGCTGACCCAGTCAGACTCCTCTGGAAGAGCTGGATCAGTATGCCATCATCCCGGCCAAATTGGCATAGGGCCCCGCAGTATAATTTCAAATGGCTCAATGGGCAGCTCGTGCCATCAAATTTGTCAAAATCTGGGCACCTGAACTTAGCCGGTAAACATACATCCGGGTACATGCACAGGTCTTCAAAGGTGGTGCCTCCATAGTTGATTCCCCCCTTCACCTCCTTCAGTTCTGCCTGAATTCTTTCTATCCTGAGCAACATTTTCTTTTCCATCTCATCCCTCGCCTTTTCTTTTTCCAGCTCTTTCTCAGACTCTGCTGTATTTTCCCTGATCAGAATGGGTTCAGGGATTGGTTCAGAAATGGGCTCCGGCATGGGTTGAGCCGGAGGCGGAATGTAAGCCTGAGGTGGTGGTGCCTGATGAGAAGTCGACGCCTGATTTTGGGCTTGGGCCTGCTGGGCCTGAGCCTGAGCCGCCAGTAAGTCTCTCAGCATTTTGGCCAGACCAGCCACTTGCTCCTGCAGCTGAGTAAAGTCCTGAGCGGGGACAGTAGCTTGGGCTTGGTTCTCTTCAGTATTCATGGCTCTTGCTTTGGATCTGGTCACGGGAGCAATGACTGCAAATAAGTGTACCTGGGTTGAAAGTAAATGTACCTGGGGAAAAAATGAACAGAACATGTTAGCTTCCATTTAACTTGAGTCACGCCCCTATACATGTAAACCAGTAGGTTAGGTGAACACCAATCCAGATTTTTTTTTGTTTTTTTTTTTTGTTGTTTTGATTTTGTGTTGGAATATTCTAGGGCTTCCAAGGTCCCAAAAATTTTTTGATTTGATTGATAAAAATAACCAACCAAGGTTTTCATGGAATATTTTAGGGCTTCCAAGCGTCCCACACATGTTTTGATTTGATTGATAAAAATAACCAACCAAAGGTTTCTTGGAATATTATAGGGCTTCCAAGTGTCCCACAAATGTTTTGATTTGATTGATAAAAATAACCAACCAAAGGTTTCTTGGAATATTCTAGGGCTTCCAAGTATCCCACAAATGTTTTGATTTGATTAATAAAAATAACCAACCAAAGGTTTCTTGGAATATTCTAGGGCTTCCAAGTATCCCACAAATGTTTTGCTTTGATTGATAAAAATAACCAACCAAAGGTTTCTTGGAATATTCTAGGGCTTCCAAGTATCCCCCAAATGTTTTGATTTGATTGATAAAAATAACCAACCAAAGGTTTCTTGGAATATTCTAGGGCTTCCAAGTATCCCACAAATGTTTTGCTTTGATTGATAAAAATAACCAACCAAAGGTTTCTTGGAATATTCTAGGGCTTCCAAGTGTCCCACAAATGTTTTGATTTGATTGATAAAAATAACCAACCAAAGGTTTCTTGGAATATTCTAGGGCTTCCAAGTATCCCACAAATGTTTTGATTTGATTGATAAAAATAACCAACCAAAGGTTTCTTGGAATATTCTAGGGTTTCCAAGTATCCCACAAATGTTTTGATTTGATTGATAAAAATAACCAACCAAAGGTTTCTTGGAATATTCTAGGGCTTCCAAGTATCCCACAAATGTTTTGATTTGATTGATAAAAATAACCAACCAAAGGTTTCTTGGAATATTCTAGGGCTTCCAAGTATCCCACAAATGTTTTGATTTGATTGATAAAAAAAAACCAACCAAATGTTTCTTTTTTTTATTTATTTTTTTCCAAATTTGCTGAATTTTCTCAGTTTTCAAGTTCAAAAGTTTGACTGACGCATGTTTGAGTTGAGTTGGTGTCAAAAAATATGACACCCTCGTTCCTTCTTTGAGTTTCGAAATTAGGTTAAATCTTGAAAGAATATTTTATTTTATTTTATTTATTATTTTTTTTGTTTTTGATTTTGTATTTTTGGAACATTTTTATGTTCTTTTTGGGGTGCCTAAGGATTATCCATAGTGTTTTAGGCATTTTATTTTAAAAATTCGGGCTGAAAAGCCAATTTGTGCATTTTTTTGAATGTATCCGGCCTGAAGTACCGGATAAGGTTATGGCTTATTGTATCCGGTAACAATAACCGGATACACGCATAAGCCTTTGTATCCGGTACTTCATACCGGATATGAAGAGAACTGTTCTTAACCGGCCTGAGTTACCGGTTATTGCCGAAATGGCCCTTTTTCTCTCATTTTTTCACCAGATTAGGTTTTTTTTCATTTCCACTTGATGTTCACCCTAATTTGACCTTCAAAACTTGCCCCAAATTGGGCTTGGACACCATACTTGCAAAATCCCCAAATTCATGAAAGGAACATGGCTTTACCTTGCCACCTTGTATTACCTTCATTCAATATGGTATTCACATTGTACCTTGGCCTGTAAAACATGCAAACGGCCTTCCCGCATTTACACCCAATTCCCCAAACGCAATTGTGTACTTTTAGCTGAAAACGTGTTTCTCCACCTTGAAGCGTATGGTTTTTGGGTTTTGGCTTAATTGGCAACTTAGAACTCAAGTCTAGTGATGCCCGGAATCGAATCACAGATCCCATTGTCATCACATCGTTGACTCAAATTCTAAGGTAAATTTTTTCACTTTCGCTTTTCGAAGTCACGACCTTGGTGCGCCAAGCTACACACATTCATGGTTCAACTTCCTAATAGGTAATGGGTAGGCTGTGCAAATTGTTTCAAGTGCTCAAGTGCAATTTAAAATTGTGGTAACATTCACAACGTCCCAGCCCCTTGCCACTCTTTTTCGTAGCCATGCATTCAATTTCAAGCCAAGGTACATATGACAAAAATAATGAAGCTAAATACAAGCAAGCAAGCACCAACACAATTAAATATGCACAAAAAATATTACATGCCCAAAAAGTGGTATACAAAACATGTTATTTGTACAAACAACAATTAAATCATGTAAGCATGCTTGAAACCCACAAGCATTCCTAACATTCCAGATTTCATGCTCTTTTTCATGCTCAAAGTGTACCATTTCTACCCAAATTGGAGCCTAAACTTTTAGCACTACTTGACATGGATCAAAAGTGTTTCAATGAGGTAAAACATGCTTGAAATCCCCCAAATATACACTGAAATTCTCAGAATTTTCATGCTCAAAAGTGCTTCCCTTATACCCCAAATTAATGCCTAAAAATTTAGCAACTACTTGACATGGTACAAAAGTGTTTCCATGAGGTAAAACATGCTTGAAAACCATCCTAATGGCTACTGTATTTACAGATTTTTGCTCATTGTTGTCATGCTCAAATCATGTCATCATATACCCCCAAAATCCCAAGCATGGCATAAAGCAAACATTGAGCACAAAAAAACTTTATTCATGGGAAACATGCTTGAATACCCAAGACAAACCTGAAATTTCCAGATTTCCAACATTGTATATTTTTCATGGCATTCTAACCCCAAAACCAATGCTAACACATAATATAGCAAAGTCATATAACAATGTGGGTTTTTCCCTTAAACCAAATCAAGCAACATGACCATGCCTTTATCCATGAAAAATTTTAAACATCCCATTCAGATTTAAGATACAACAATATTCACAAAAAAATAAGCAAAATAGCAAGCATTCAAAAGTGAAGAAAAAGCATGAATATACACAAAATGGCTTAAATCCACAAGTCCCCAGCAGAGTCGCCAGTTGTGAGACATGGAAAAAGTCACCGGAATGATCATCCCTCCGTCAACACACGGGCTCAACGCAAAAACGGGAGAGTCGCCACCATTCATGATTTTGGGGTGAGAATGGACACCAAAGAGTTCAAAAATAAGCAAAAAGTGAAAAAAGAAACATTCTAGGATAAAAATAATCCTACTTGAAAATCAGATCCAGAGATGGGTAAGGGGATTAGATTATGAACGGGAGAATGTGTTAGGCACCCCCATTCATCCACGCAAAGTGGTTGCCAAGTGTATGTTCATGCAAAAAATAGAAAGCTTGCTAAAATCATAGAAAACCTTGAAAAAGGACTAATGTATGATATTTTCACATGAAGATCTAAATGGATTTTAGATCCTCTCTTATGTCAATATCATTTCTGGAATATCTCCAAAGATGGAAATCAAAGCACAAGTTGCTAAAAAACCAAGTTGAATCAAATCCGGAAAATTCAGTAAAAAGTATGCCATTTGCCTTGAAATCATTCAAATACCATTTTAAATTGAACCAAACCAAATCCATTTGAAAGATTAGGGTAAATAAGAGTCTCATGCAAAATTTCACTTCATTCCGATAAAAATCCTAGGAGTTATGCTCCTTTGAAGTTGCTGCTGGGGATTTTTAGAAGTGACGAGTGGGCAACTTTGGAAAATTGTCTAGAAAAATTCACTTCATAAAAATCCATGAAATTTGGTGTGATTGAAGTCTGTATAGCCATCTTTCAAAAAAAACTAGCCTCATACAAAAATCCCTTCGGATGTGCCTTGGGTGGTCTCCCGAACAGGCCCCGAAGATCACAGATTTACCCAGAAAAGTACAAATGAACAGTTCTGAGTAAATCGGCTACCAATAATTCAAATGGAATCCAAAAATTATGAAACCAATTGGATTTGAAAATAGACTCATAAAGGAATACTCAGAAACAAAAATCACTCAAATAGGACTTAAAACGAACACATGGCGCTCCGTCGAAGTGACAAGTTCTGTATTTGAACCTAAACTGTCCACCTAACTTCGACAGAGAGGTGTCAAAAATCTGTTTGATGGAACTTTATGAAATTTGGTGGACATAAACTAGACAGCCTCACCTTTCCCATGGTTCTGGAATCGTTCCAAAATTCATCCGGACGATGAAGTTATGAGCGTCCGAAGTAAGGGTACAGGTGCTGTCCAGTTAGGCCACTTTTGAAGAAAATCAAATCCGAAAATTTATAAAGTGTGTGAGATTCGTGTGAGATGAATCCAAAATCTTTGAAAAACATTTAAAACACTCCAGAATTTGATTGAGACCATTTATTGGAGATTTATCACAATGAATGTAATAAATCCCCAAATGTGAGCCTATTCACAAAAAAAGTGTAATATGTGTGCAAGAGTGAAAAACCAAGCAAGATTAATACAACAACATATCATGCATATAGATTCAACAAGATAGGTTCTAGCATAGCCTAGGGTTCCGTTCCATTATCGTTTCCCTCTGTTCTCTCTCCCCGTTAAACACGGTTCTTCGAGATAATCAAGGGTACTTTGATTATAGAACGGTTTTCAATCATTCAAAAGCCTTATGCTACATGGGTTCTAGCACTAGGGTCAATCCCCAGTCTCGTTTCTCCTAGATCCCGCCTTCACGTTTTACGGCTAGGGGGGTCTTGAGATACTTTGAGCCGGGGAAGGATTTCCACACACAAAAGAGGCTTTATTTTACAGAAAGGTAGAAGAAGAGATCTAGATCTAATAAATTAAATACAGAAAATAAATGAGGGTTGAGGCTTACCTGGGGTTCTGGAAGCAATCTGGCAGCGGTTCCCTTCTTCACTCGGAGTTCTTCGATCTCCAAAACTTGGTCCTTTGCTTGAAGAGGAGCCTCCTATTTATAGGCAAAGGCTAGGGTTGTTGGTAAACACCACTTAATGTCTAGAACCCCCAACCTTAACCCTAGGGCTGTTTCCGAGATTTCCCCTCATTTAATGAGGGACATGATGGTAAAAAGTGATTTCTCTCGGAAAACCCTAATTTTGAGCAAACTTAATGTATCCGGTATATCAGACCGGATACACAAGGGCCTTAAGGTATCCGGTATATGATACCGGATACACTAAGCACTGCTTGTATCCGGTAACAAGTACCGGATACGAAAAGGCCTGCTTGTATCCGGCCTGAGTTACCGGATACAGGTAAAAATTCATGTTCTTCAATTTCTGTGTTGGCTTTCAAGGAGATAATGATTTTTGATGATTGTTTGTGCAATTTGGGGTGTCTACAGTGAGATATGGCTGTTTTTGATATCATGATCATGTTTTAATGATTTTATTTTGAATCTGGATTAATCCTATGAGTGCATGATGTTTATAGCATGAAATCCTATTTTTCTCCTAAAATTTGGATTTTCACACTTTTGCACCTACAGCACTGTTTTCGTGATTTTTTGGGATATTAGGCTAAGATCCTGGATCTATCATGATCAATATGGTAGATCGGGATCCAGAAGCCTGAAAGTAAATTCTAGGGTTTCATGATGTGGTTTTTGAGTCCTTTTTCATGTTTGAGAGAAGACCCTACGGTCTAAGTTCTCCCCTTTTGATGTTTTTCATCAACGTGGGTATTTTTGGTTTTGATTTTTTGATTTAATGTGAAATTTGGGCTATATTTATGTCCTGGACTATTCAGGTTCAATTCTGCAATATTTTATAAAAATCATATTTTTCTAGATTTCTAGAATTTGACTTGAAACCAGATTTTTGGATTTTTCACTTTATTTGGTTTTATTTGATTTTATCTCAATTTTATTTTAATCATGAAACCCTAGGAATGTTATGATCATATTTGAAAGTTCTGGAACAATCAGGCTATTCATATGAAAAAACCATACATTTTTGTCTTTTTTATGATTTTTCATGATTTTGTAGCAAGCTTTTTTCCTTTATTTTAACATGAACAATACCTGGCAACCACCTTGTGTGGATGAATAGGGGTGCCTAACACCTTCCCCTGTTCATAACCTAATCCCCTTACCCATCTCTGGTTGTTTTTTTTATAGGGTTATTTTTACCCTAAATTTGCCTTTTTGTGCTTATTTGATATTTTGGTGTCCATTCACACCTAAAAAGAATGGTGGCGACTCTTTGTTTTAATAAATCCCGCGTGATGATGAGGAAGTCATTAAATTGATTTTTTCCCATGTCTCACACTTTCTAAAATTTGGATTTTTCACATCTTTGCACCTACAGCACTGTTTTCTTAATTTTGGTGATATTTGGCTAGGATTCTGGATCTATCATGATCAATATGGTAGATCTAAGACCAAAAGCCTGAAAGTAACCTATAGAGTTTCATGATATGATTTTAAAATTTTTTTTTTATCTTGGAGAAAAGATCCTATGGTCTAAACTCTTCCTTTTGATGTTTTTTCATCAACATGGGTTGAGTGGGGGTTATATATCTCCACTATTGAGAGATCCGGATCAAATTTGTACTCCAAGTAACTTTGTTTTTCAATGATTTAATCAAGGGATTTCAATCTAGTTTTTCAACCTTTTAATGGTTTAGCATAAAAGTAGTTTTTCAGGTTTCTCTTTAGATTGGTTTTATCTGATTTTTATTTCAATTTTATTTTAATCATGAAACCCTTAGGATGGTATGATCATATTGAAGATTCTGAATTAATCTAGATATTCATATGAAAAACCATACACTTTTGTTGTTTTTATGTTTTTTTCCTTTTTTAAACAAGCCTTCTTTATTTAAAACATGAACAATACCTGGTAACCACCTTGTGTGGATGAATATGAGTGCCTAACACTTTCCCATGTTCATAATCTAATCCCCTTACCCATCTCTGGTTGTTTGGTTTTGTTTTTATTTTAGAGTTATTTTTACTCTAATTTTTGTCTTTTTTTATTTTGATTTATGATTTTGGTGTTCATTCACACCTAAAAAGAATGGTAGCGACTCCTTATTCTAATGAAACCCATATGATGATTAGGAAGTCATTGAATTGATTTTCCATGTCTAACAGACCTAAAATAAAGTTTACTAAGTTTTATACACACGGTCTCTCTCTCTCTCTCTCTCTCTATCTATATACACAATTTATACAAGATCTAAAAATAAACAACTACAAAAAGTGTTGTCCAACCCTATCCGGGATAGTAATAATCCTCAGGGTGGTAATCATCATCAGATTCGTTATTTCTTCCTACCCCAGTTTGTGCTCGACCTCTAGATCTATTTGAAAACAAAACCATTAAAACAAAACGCGTGAGACTAACGTCCCAGTAAGCGGAACAATGCATGATAAGAACATTTTATGCAATTTCAAATATTAAAGTAGCTTGCTAATATACTATACAATCAATCTCTGGCAAAAACCAGCTAAAAGGCATTTCATTTTCAGGTAAACAATACTGGAACTTTACGAAATCATAAATTATAAACAGATAAACTCAAATTAATCCAAATTGCGATATCAGTAAATCTCAGTAACAACCTCATGTAATAACAATGATTTAATTCACTTGTCAAATTCGCCACCTCACGACTTACAATGGAAAGATCTAGCTAGGATCGCTCTTCCAAAGCGGAGCACTCAAGCATGAGACATGCATAAGCTGGCAAGTACAACCCAGTCCAACCATAGCAAGTTAGTGATCTCTTTCAGACCATCAAGTTAGTGATCTCTATTAGACCATTGAATTAGTGATCTCAATGAGACCATCTAGTTGACTTTACGGGTTGATGTGGCACATTCTGAGGAGGATGCAAGTTCACAACCCCCGGCCCCTCATGAGCTAGGGTGAACGGCAATCCACTACCCCCAAATATAATAATATAATATCATTGTTATTTAAATGCCATAGGCCAACTGCCTTACTTAAGTATGCCTTATGTTACACACTTTAACAATGAAACCAATTTTGACTTAACCAACATATGAGAAGCCACTTCTTGACACAAGTTAGAATTAACCAATTTCGTACTTTAAAAAAAAAAACCAACACAAATTATCCAGACTTTGTTTGCAATTGCTGCTGATTATGTAAATCTGATTTTAAATAGATAATTGAATACTAAACCTGATCCAATCTATAAGGAATTGGTATGTGTATCATATATCGTTGGAAAGCTCTACAAGTCTAGTTTCCAACGGTTCGTAATTCTGAGTTTCCTACAGGAAGTTATGGCCATTTTACTACAGGTGGTTACAAACAACTGCGAAAATCCAACCCGCTGATGGCTTCACTTCGGTGATTTTTAATTTCCAGATTTGGGGTCCAAGTCACCTACCATCACTTATTTTCAACTACAAACACCTTAAACTAAATTTTAGACTACTAACATGAATTTTTACACAAAGATTTCAAGTCCTCGCAATCCACCGAAATCTTCATGATTTTAAGACAGCCTAACAGGGTGACTTCCATAGGTTATCTTTCAATCGTTGGTTTTCTGTTTTCCTTGACTAATTTGTTCTTCCTCGTATAGTTTCTTTGTCTAATAGTAACATATTAGAACTGTCTTTCGTGTTCTCTTGCAAATTATACTCCAATAAATTGTTAAACCAACAAAGCTAGTTTAATTCTAGATATCATGCCAATCTAATTATGCCTGGTGATAAAGTCTATATCATGATTGCATACACTCCATGAACATTGGAAATCTTGGATTAAAGAACCATTACCATCAACAACACTGATTCAATATCATGATTCTCCGCACAAGTTATAATATCACACTACTACAACTTACTCAACATTTTCATAATATTAGGTGTCTCCACTAAACATTCACCAATTCTATACTCCAATAAACAAGTTCATTGATTGGACATTTACTTGCTTCGTATTCTTCTTATTTTCTCATTTCCCCAAGAGTCATACAACACTCATTCAAAGGTAGAGTATAGCCGGAAAGGCTCTCCATTAAATTTGAAACCCAACAGTAACCCATTCAACAGTAATCGAAACCATTCAACAGTAACCCAATAGTAACCCGTTCAACAGTAATCGATCAAAACATAAATCCATCGAAACCCAACAGAAACCAAAAATTAGAAATCAGAAATCGAAATCCAACAGAAACCAAAGATCAGAAATCAGAAATCAAAACCAAACAGAAACTTTTCCAACAAAATCGCCCAACTTTTCCAACAGAAATCAGAAATCAGAAAAACAAACAAAAATCAGAAAAACAAACGAGAATCGATCGAATTGAAGAAAACTATGCTACTTACCAAATTTCGTAAAAATCCACGACCAACCCCTCGTTTTCTCTTCTTCCCCTCTTCTTCTTCTCTTTCGCGTTCTCTTATTCTCACTAACGACCACCTCTCTTCTTCTTCTTCTTCTTTCATCTTTCTCCTCTGCGGCTAACCCTCACGAACACCCCCTTCTCTTCTTCCTCTTCTTCTTTCCTTTTCTCCTTTCTTCTTCTTCTTCTTTCCTTTTCTCCTTTCTTCTTCTTCTTCTTCCTCCATGATTTCTCCTTCCCTTTCTACTTCTAACCCTAACAACCCAAACACATAACCCCCAAATGGAAGAATGTAAATTGCTTTTGTTTTTTTTTTTTAACCATTGAACCGGTTCAATAAACTGAACCAACCCATTATACCACTAACCTAACCAACTGTGAGACACGGGAAAAAATCACCGGAGTGATCACCCCTCCGTCAACACACGGGCTCAACACAAAAATGGGAGAGTCACCACCATTCATTATTTTGGGGTGAGAATGGACACTAAAAAGTTCAAAAGTAAGCAAAATTAGCTAAAAAGCAAATTCTAGGGTAAAAATAACCCTACTTGAAAATCAAATCCAGAGATGGGTAAGGGGATTAGATTATGAACGGGGGAAGGTGTTAGGCACCCCCATTCACCCACACAAGGTGGTTGCCAAGTGTTTGTTCATGCTAAAAGAAAATAGGAAGCTTGCTAAAAAAACATGAAAAGCCTTGAAAAAGGAACAAGTGTATGATATGTTCACATGAAGATCCAAATGGATTTTAGATCTTCTCTTATGTCAATATCCTTTCTAAAATGTCATAAAAGATGGAAATCAAAACACAAGTTGCTCAAAACCAAGTTGAATCAAATCCGGAAAATTTGGTGAAAGTAATGTCATTTGTCTTGAAATCATTCAAATCCAATTTTAAATCAAATCAAACCAAATCCATTTGAAAGACTATGGTAAATAATAGTCTCATGCAAAATTTCAAGTAATTCCGGGTGAAATCCTAGGAGTTATGCTCCTTGAAAGTTGCTGTTGGGGATATTTAAAAGTGATAAGTAGGCAACTTTGGAAAATCACCTAGAAATATCCACTCCATAAAAACCCACGAAATTTGGTTTGATTGAAGTCTGTATGGCCATCTTTCAAACGAAACTAGCTTCATACAAAAACTCATTCGGATGTGCCTTGGGTGGTCTCCCGAACAGGCCCCGAAGATCACAGATTTACCCAGAAAAGTACTAATGAGCAGCTCTGAGTAAATCTGTTACCAATAATACAAATGGAGTCCAAAAATTATGAAACTAACTGGATTTAAAAATAGACTCATAAAGGAGTGCTCAGAAACAAAAATCACTCGAATCGGATTTAAAACGAACACATGGCGCTCCGTCGAAGTGACAAGTTCTGTATTTGAACCTGAACTATCCAATCAACTTCGACAGAGAGGTGTCAAAAATCCGCTTGATAGAAATTAATGAAATTTGGTGGACATAAACTAGACAGCCTCAACTTTCCCATGGTTCTGGAATCACTCCAAAATTCATCCGGACGATGAAGTTATGAGCGTCCGAAGTAAGGGTACAGGTGCTGTCCAGTTAGGCCCTTTTTGAGTAAAACCAATGCAAAAATGTGACAAAGTGTGTGCAATTCGTGCAAGATGAACACAAAACCTTTAAAAATCATCCAAAGACATTTCAGAATTGATTGAGACCATTTATTTCAGATTTATCACAATAAATGCAATAAACTCAAAATATGAGCCTATCCAGCCAAAATAATGATATGTATGTGCAAGTGTAAAAAACCAAACAAGATTAATAGCATGCATACATATTCATCAAAATAAGGTTCTAAGAACAGCCTAGGGTTCCTTTCCATTATCGTTTCCCTCTGTTCTCTCTCCCCGTTAAACACGGTTCTTCAAGATAATCAAGGGTACTTTGAATATGAAACGGTTTACAATCAATCAAAAGGCTTTATTCTACATAGGTTCTAGCACTAGGGTCAATCCCCAGTCTCGTTTCTCCTAGATCCCGCCTTCACGTTTTACGACTAGGGGGAGTCTCGAGATACTTTGAGCCGGGGAAGGGTTTTCACACACAAAGAAGGCCTTATTCTACAGAAAGGTAGAAGAAGAGATCTAGATCTAGGAATGTAAAGACAGAAAATAAAAGAAAAGTTTGAGGCTTACCTGGGTTCTGGAAGCGATCCCGCAGCGGTTTTCTTCTTCTCTTGGAGTTCTTCTTAGCGAGAATTCAAAACAAGAGTTAATGGCCATTTGCTTAAGGAGAAGCCTCCTATTTATAGGCAAAGGCTAGGGTTAGGGTTGGTGAGAATGGTAGACACAACATAATGTCTATAGCCCACTGTAGACACCTGATTTTTGCACCCCCAAAATAAAGAAAAACGAAAAATCAAACTAAAAGTCAAACCCTAAGGGGGTCAAAAATTGACTTTTGGATTCAAGAAAATTTGGCCATCAAACTTCATCTCATTGAAAAGAGCATTTCGACACGATTCCAACGCAACTGAATTTGCTGAAATCGGTGTCCAGATGAGAAAGATATGAGTTGGTCAAACTTTTGGGGGCGAAAAGTTGACTTTTTGCTCAACCCCAATTCAACTGTCAAACTTGATCCTAATGGATAGGTGGTTCCGAGCCGGTTCCAACGACACTAAGTTTGCTGAAATCGGACACCGGATGAAGAAATTATGAGCAGTTGAAGTTTCAAAGAAAGCTGCCCATGTGGCAAAACAGTAGCAAAAAGCAGAATAGATGAATTAAATAAATAAAAATAATCATATCTTTATTTTTAATATTATTTTAATAAGAGAATCTCGTTTTATAATAAAATAATCAAAAAATCGGATAAAAATCTTTAAATAAACCAAATTGAATAAAGGTTTGAAATCCAAACATTTTAAAAACGTGCTGGACCGTATTTCAATTACGGGTAGGGCATGCCCATATTTGAAATACGGGCAAGCTTCTGGAAGAAGACACGCGTCACTGTACGGCGGGACACGCGTCCCGTACGGCCGATTTCGCGAGATTTGGAAATGTGCGTTTTTCGCCCGTATTTGAATTACGGGCAAGGCACGCCCGTACTTGAAGTACGGGCAAGGCATGCCCGTACTTCAAATACGGGCACGAAAATTTTGCCTATAAATAGAAAGGCCACCCCCCTCATTTCAACAAGCCGACTCCCAGGGCATCCACCCCCTTTCTTCCTTGCTGTTACCAAGCCCAACCTCTGTCCAAGTGATGCCACCCCAAATCCCAAATACCAAATACCAATTTTACCCCTGAAATGCTGCCAAACCTTCCCACTTCACCCTGCAAGCATAAATAACCCATCGAACCTCTTTCAAATTCAATCCAAGGAATCCGACAGGACGCGGAAGCGCTGCCCAAATTCTCGGAGCACCATCACATATCACCAAGAACAAGGTAATAGCAAAGAAAGATTTCTGGTAATGTATTATTCATCATACATTGAATTTGATGCTTCCTAAATATGTCCTAACTACTTTCATCTTGTTATTGGTCTCTCACCTGTTTTTTCTCTTATTTTAGCATGGTTATGAGTTCCACACATTCCCCATAATAAGAAGGAAATTCCATTTGAAGGGAGGAGGATAAATTTGAGTACAAAATGAGAAGAAAGGATCTTTAAACTAACTTCAATGGACTTATTTTGATTATAAGGGACTTGTCTCCCATAATCTGTTGTAAATCATGCTTCCCCCCTCTCCTATCCTTCTTGACAAAGGATCATAAGTGGTCCAAGGAAAGGTTTGCCTCATTGACACCTGCAAAAAGAGAAGAAAAGTGGTTCCTTAAGCCAAATGAAGCAAAACGGAGCAAAATGTCTTATTGTGAAGACACTGGAATCACCACAGAGGTCGCCGGAGTACTCAAGGAACACGTCGGAATGATCCTAGCCAGAATCGGAACATAAAAATGCAAAACTGAATTTGACCGTATTCTCAGAGCGGGCTGGGTGTGCCCGTATTTACTACATGGGCAAGCCTGACCCGTATTGCACTCACGGGCAAGGCCAGTCCATATGACAAATACGGGCAGTTGTAAATATAACTTAAAAAACATAATTTTCCGGCCCGGTTGAACCTGAACTGGCCTGAACCAATCCCTTAAGCAATTTGGGCTATCTTAAGCCCATCATTGGACCGTGGGCCCAAATGGGCCCACCAAGGCACCTTGGGCCCATTTGTGGGGCCCACTTTTGACTGGCCCATACCAGGCCTGTTTTCAATAAACAGGCCCGGGCCCCTTTGACCTTTGACTAATGGGCCAAATCCAAGCCCATCAAGCCCAAACAAAAATGTAAATAAATAACCAAATGGGTTACCCAATAACCCAACTGGGCCCAAGGCCCAACCATGGCAGCCCGGGTCTTCCAACGGGACCCGGGTCCGACCCATTTCACTTAGATAAATAAAAAAGATAAAATCAAAATAAAAGGGACCCACACCTTCAGAGGGTCCCACCAGACCAAATAAAGCAGCATGCTGGCCTAGGAAGGGTGAACTTGACTCAAAAACCAGGGAGACCCGAGGGACCCGTCAAACCGACGGGGCGGGCCGGGGTGTCTTAAGGCTTCCCGGACGTAACCGAGGACTTAGCTAGAACTCTGAAAAAGCCGCAGACCAGACTTAGACCCGGATAGGGCAAAACCGTGTCTGCCTGCACTCTCAGGCAGTGGCGACTCCGAATGTCCCGAGGCACGCACTGAAGGTGCGCCCGATGTGCGATCTAGATCGATTTTAGGTGCGCACACCCACCAACCTTAACCCTAAGGCTATTTCCGAGATTTCCCCTCATTTAATGAGGGATATGATGGTAAAAGTGAAAAGCTCTCGGAAAACCCTAATTTTTGAGCAAAACTTATGTATCCGGCATATCAGGCCGGATACACAAGGGTCTTAATGTATCCGGTATATAATACCGGATATACTAAGGAGTGCTTGTATCCGGTATCTTTCACCGGATACAAAGAAGAACACTTGTATCCGGCCTGAGTTGCCGGATACAAGGAAAAAAGCCTTTTCTCGAATTTTAACACAGGCAATACTTATTTACATGTAATATCGTTTAAGTAAATGTCCTCGTATTTTTTAATCTCCATTTACTTAAGATATTACATGTAAATAAGCAAACACCCCCCATTTGAATCCATTAAAAATAGTTCCAGACCCAAATTCCAAGTGAATAAAAAGTCAACTTTCCAGTTCTAGGCAAAATTTTGATTTTTCAGGTCTGGAAAAAAGGTTCAATATGTTAAAACCAAGGTATTCGCCAAGATTTAAAATCTCAAAAAATTCTTTTATGCAATAACATGGCTAAAAACCTGATTACTGGGAAAAATTATCTTGAAATCTGGCTTTAAAAAATATTTCATTTTCTGGGGTCAAAAGTCAACAAAATTCAACCGGAAAAAGTTTGACTTTGCACAAAAGATTGAATTTGGGCCTTTTCCTTTTCCGTTTTGGATTCAAATAGGTTAAGTATCTCAAACCCAATGCAAAGAACTGAAAATTCCAATAAAATATTTCTCTCCTTCAAGATTTATCAAAAATCGTGCAATTTTGGGGTGTCTACACCAACCCATCAAACCAACTAACTTAACTAAATTTTTAATCTTCTATTTATTTTATTCTTACTTAATATATTTAATCTTAATTATAATTTTTCTCAAAATTCCAGGATCTTACAGTAGGGATAGGGTATTTTGGATTAGGAAAGTCCTTTTACATTTGAAGGAAAAAAATAAAAACTTTGCAACCATAAGATGTGGCAGCATTATCACTTGCACTGCGTTTGGTATTGCTTTTTGTGTGTGTGTATATATAATTTACTAGATAATACTATAAAATAAAGCATTCAGTCAATAATTCAAATCAATTGTCAAAGATGAAATAGGGAGCTTTCACAATTTTATTTTTATATTATCTTAGGTATAGGTATCATAAAAAAATACTAACAATAATATTGATATGGGACATAGATTGAGACAAGTTTACAATAATTCTTGTTTTGATTTGTAACTTATTGTTATTATTTTGACAAGCTCGGGGTGGGTTTCATTTGTAACTCTACAATTTTTTTTTTTTTGGTTGGTATCAACATAACGTTTAGATATCTAGAAATAAACAACTGAGCAAGAAACGTGATCGTAAGGGTGACCCCCTTTCTTGGCTTTTTCTTTTTCTTTTTTTTTTTCATTCTCTCTCTCTCCTCTCATCTCTCTTCTTTTTTTTTTCTTTTTTTTGATAACAAAAGTGATGTGCCCTACGAAGTTTTTTGCAATCCAAGTAACTATAATATACATACCTCAATTCTCCGTGGGTGAGCGGTTTTGACGGGAACAAAATGCTCTGCTGCCGAAGATGCAGATTAACTGCTATGGAGCATCGTAGGGATAGGGTAGTTTTGATTAGGAAAATCCTTTTACATTTGAAGGAAAAAATAAAAACTTTGCAACCATTAGATGTGGCAAAATCATCACTTACACTGCGTTTGGTATTGCTTTTTATGTGTGTGTATATATATATATATAATTTAATAGATAATACTATAAAATAAAGCATTCAGTCAATAATTCAAAGTTTGTGCCTATCGATTGTGAAAGAAGAAATAGGGAGCTTTCACAATTTCATTTTTATATTACGTTCGGCATATATTACGTTCGGCATAGATAATATAAAAAAATACTAATAATAAAATAGATATGGGACATGGATTGAGACAAGTTTACAATAATTCATCTCTTGATTTCTAACTTATTGTTATTATTTTTACAGGCCCGGGCTGGGTTTCATTTGGAAACTCCACTCATTTTTTTTTGGTTGGTATCAACATAATGTTTTGATATCTGGAAATTAACTACTGTGCAAGAAACGTGATCGTAAGGGTGACCCCCTTTCTTGGCTTTTCCTTTTTTTTTCATTCTCTCTCTCTCCTCTCTTTTCTCTTCTTTTCTTTTTTTTCTTTTTTCGATAAGAAAAAGTGATGTACCATATGAAGTTTTTTGCAATCCAAGTAATTGTAATATACATTCCTAAATTCTCCATGGGTGAGCAGTTTTGATGGGAACAAAATGATCTGCTGCCGACCATGCTGCTTAACTACTATGGAGCATTGCAGGGATAGGGTATTTTCGATTGGGAAAATCCTTTTCAATTTGAAGGAAAAAATAAAAAATTTGCAACAATGAGATGTGGCAGCGTCATCACTAACACTGTGTTTGGTATTGCTTTTGGTATATATATAATTTAAAAGATAATACTATAAATAAAGTGTTCAGTCAATAATTCAACCCTTGTACTTATCAATTGTCAAAGAAGAAATAGGGAGCTTTCATAATTTCATTTTTATATGATGTTAGGTATAGATAATATAAAAAAATACTAATAATAATATAGATATGGGACATATGTAGATGGAGACAAGTTTGCAATAATTCATGTCTTGATTTGCAGCTTATTGTTATATATTATTTTGATTGGCCCGGGCGACTATAAAATAAAGCATTCAGTCAATAATTTAAAGCTTGTGCCTATCAATTGTCAAAGAAGAAATAGGGAGCTTTCACAATTTCATTTTTATTTTATGTTAGGTATAGATAATATAAAAAAAATACAAATAATAATATAGATATGGAACATAAATTGAGAAAAGTTTACAATAATTCATGTCTTGATTTGTAACTTATTGTTATTATTTTGACAGGCCGGGGGACTATAAAATAAAGCATTCAGTCAATAATTTAATGCTTGTGCCTATCAATTGTCAAAGAAGAAATAGGGAGCTTTCACAATTTCATTTTTATATTACGTTAGGTATAGATAATATAAATAAATACATATAATAATATAGATATGGGACATAGATTGAGACATGTTTACAATATATAATTCATGACTTGATTTGTAACTTATTGTTATTATTTTGACAGTCCCGTGCTAGCTATCATTTTGTAACTCTAGTCTTTTTTTTTTGGTTGGTATCAACATAATGTTTAGAGATCTAGAAATTAACTACTGAGCAAGAAACGTGATTGAAAGGGTGACCCCCTTTCTTGGCTTTTCTTTTTTTTCATTCTCTCCCTCTCTCCTCTCCTCTCTCTTCTCTTCCCTTTTTTATTTTGATAAGAAAAAGTGATGTTCCCTACGAAGTTTTTTGCAATCCAAGTAACTGTAACATACATTCCTAAATTCACCGTGGGTGAGCGGTTTTGATGTCAACAAAATGCTCTACTACAGACCATGCAGCTTTACTGCTATGGAGCATTGCAAGGAAAGGGTATTTTCAGTTAGAAAAATCCTTTTACATTTGAAGGAAAAAATTAAAACTTTGCAACCATGAGATTTTGCAGCATCATCAATAACACTGCATTTGGTATTGCTTTTTGTATATATATATAATTTAATCGATAATACTATAAAATAAAGCATTCAATCAATAATTCAAAGCTTGTGCCTATCAATCGTCAAAGAAGAAATTGGGAGATTTAACAATTTCATTTTTATATTATGTTAGGTATGGATAGTATGAAAAAATACTAATAATAATATAGATATGGGACATAGTTTTAGACAAGTTTACAATAATTCGTGTCTTGATATGTAACTTATTGTTATTATTTTGATAGGCCTGAGCTGGGTTTCATTTGGTAACTCTACTCTTTGTTTTTTTGGGTGGTATCAACATAATAATTATATGTCTAGAAATTAACTACTGAGCAAGAAACGTGACAGTAACAGTGACCCCCTTTCTTGGCTTTTCCTTTTTTCATTTTCTCTCTCTCCTCTCTTCTCTCTTCTCTCTTCTGTCTTCGTTTCTTCTTTTTTTTTTTTGATAAGAAAACGTTATGTGCCCTACGAAGTTTTTTGCAATCCAAGTGTAGACACCCCAAATTGCATAGAAAAAGGATAAAAATCACCATTTCCTTTGAAACCAGCACAAAATTTGAAAAAATGAGTTTTTCCTTGTATCCGACAACTCAGGTGGGATACAAGCATATCTCTTCGTATCCGATGGAAAATGCCGGATACAAGTAGACCTTAATGTATCCGGCAACATATGCCGGATACATATAGGCGCTTGTGTATCCGACCTGATATATCGGATACATGATTTTTGCTCAAAATTAGGGTTTTCCGAGAGTTTTCACTTTTTACCATCATATCCTTCATTAAAGGAGTGGAAATCTCGGAAATAGCCTTAGGGTTAGGGTTGGTGGACTCTAGACATCATTTTGTGTCTACTATCATGCAAACCCTAACCCTAACCTTTGCCTATAAATAGGAGGCTCCTCCTTAAGCAAATGGCCATAAGTTAGAGATTGAAGAGCTCCGAGTGAAGAAGGGAACCGCTGCCGGACTGCTTCCAAAACCCAGGTAAGCCTCAAACCTCTCTTTAATTTTCTATTTTTACATTCTAGGTCTAGCTCTTTTCTTTTACCTTTCTGTAGAATAAGGCCTAATATGTGTGTGTGAAAACCCTTCCTCTACTCAAAGTATCTCAAGACTCCCCCTAGCCGTAAAACGTGAAGGCGGGATCTAGGAGCAACGAGACTGAGGATTGACCTTAGAGTTAGAACCTCTTGTTGAATAAGCCTCTGATTCTGTGAAAACCGTTTCATATTCAAAGTACCCCAAGATTATCTCGAAGAACCATGTTTAACGGGGAGAGAGAACTAAGGGAAACGATAATGGAACGGAACCCTAGGTTGTTTTTAGAACCCTATTTTGATTGATATGAATGCATGCTATCTTTTCTATGTTGTTGGAATGATTTTTACACTTACACATACATAGCACGTGATTTTGGCGGGATAGGCTCATATTTCGGATTTATTGCATTCGTTGTGATAAATCTAAAATAAATAGCCTCAAGCAATTCTGGGATGTTTTTAAATGATTTTCAAAGGATTTTGATTCATCTTGCACGGATTACACACACTTTATCACTATTTTGAGTTAGTTTTCTTGAAAAAAGGCTTAACTTGACAGCAACTGTACCCCAACTTCGGACACTCATAACTTCATCGTCCGGATGAATTTTGGAGTGATTTCAAAATCATGGAAAAGGTGAGGCTGTCTAGTTTGTGCCTACCAAATTTCATCAATTTTTATAAAGCAAATTTTTGACACCATTCTGTCGAAGCTGATAGGTCAGTTCAGGTCAAACTGTTAAACCTATCACTTCGAATGGGCGCCATCTGCTTATTTTAAATTCGATTCGAGTGATTTTTGTTTTTGGGCACTCCTTATGAGTCTATTTTCAAATCCAGTTGGTTTCATAATTTTTTGATTTAATTTGTGTCGTGGGTAGCAGATTTACTCAAAACTGCTCAACAATACTTTTCTGGGTTAATCTGTGATCCTCGGGGCCTGTTCGGGAAGTCACCCAAGGCACATCCGAATGAATTTTTATATGAGGCTGGTTTCGTTTGAAAGTTGGCCATACACACTTCATTCACACCAAATTTATTGATTTATATGGAGCCAATTTTTCTAGATGATTTTCCAAACTTGTCTACTTGTCACTTTTAACTATCTCCAACAGCAATTTTAAAAGAGGCATAACTCCTAGAATTTCAACCGGATTTAATTGAAATTTTGCATGAGTCTCTTATTTATCATAATCTTTCAAATGGATTTAGTTTGATTCAATTTAAAATTGGATTTGAATGATTTCAAGACAAATGGCATTATCTTTTACCGAATTTTCCGGATTTGATTCAACTTGGCTTTGTGCAATCTTTGCTTTGATTTCCATTTATTGTTGATATTCCAGAAGTGATATTGACATAAAAGAGGATCTGGAATCCATTTGGATTTCTCATGTGAAGATATCACACATTTGTGTAATTCTTTTTCAATGTTTTTAATGATTTTAGCAAGCTTTCTTACTTTTTTTGCATGAACAACAATTGGCAACCACCTTGTGTGGGTGAATGGGGGTGCCTAACACCTTCCCCCGTTCATAATCTAATCCCCTTACCCATCTCTGGATTTGATTTTCAAGTAGGGTTATTTTTACTCTAGTATTTGCCTTTTAGCTCTTTTTGCTTATTTTCAATCCTTTGGTGTCCATTCACACCCTAACCTTGAATGGTGGCAACTCCCACGTTTTATGTTGAGCCCGTGTGTTGACGGAGGGGGATCACCTCGGTGATTTTTTCCATGTCTCACACCAAGTAACTGTAATATACATTCCTAATTAAATTCTCCGTGGGTGAGCGGTTTTGATGGGAACAAAATGCTCTGCTGCCGACCATGCACCTTAACTGCTATGGATCATTGTAGGAATAGGGTATTTTCGATTAGGAAAATCCTTTTACATTTGAAGGGAAAAATAAAAACATTGCAACCATGAGATGTGGCAGCATCATCACTTACATTGCGTTCGGTATTGCTTTTTGTGTGTGTGTGTGTATATATATATAATTTCATAGATAATACTATAAAATAAAGCATTCAGTCAATAATTCAAAGCTTGTGCCTATCAATTGTAAAAGAAGAAATAGGGAGCTTTCACAATTTCATTTTGATATTATGTTAAGTATAGATAATATGATAAAATACTTAGATTAGTATAGATATGGAACATGGATTGAGATAAGTCTAGAGTAATTCATGTCTTGATATGTAACTTATAGTTATTATTTTGACAGGGGCGGGCTAGGTTTTATTTGGTCACTCCATTCTTTTTCTTTTTTTTTTTGTTTCACCATAATGTTTAGATATCTGGAAATTAACTATTGAGCAAGAAACGTGATCGTAAGGGTGACCCCCTCTCTTGGCTTTCAGTCGTTTTCCTCTACGCGAATTTCCTCTTGCGATTCCTCTTGGGAGCGCTTGGGGACGACACGCGTCCCAGGGGTCCCACACCTCATCAGCCTTCTTCAACTCGGCTGGCTCCGGTTTTTTTGCACCAGCGCCGATCGGAGCCGTTTTGCAGGTCATTTAATGATCACCGGTTATAAATGGGTCAGATTCGGCCCATTCCTCAACAAGTCTTTTACTTATCTCCTTAATTTATGTTCTTGTACATGAGCTAAAGATCATGTTTGTGTAGTAGCCCTTATTAAATATGCCCTATTGATTGGTTACTGAATCCTATCTATTCAGGTTTTTTATGATTGTGGGGTGACATCCATGCTACCTCTTTCATTGACAGGGCAAGCATGGCCCAGCCCTACTAATTTAAAAAAACTTTGATCATCCATGACTGAAAATTTCCTATTCATTGGCTCTAATCAACATTAAGGTCAAATTCTGTTTGTCATTGAAGTTGTGATTTATGTGGAGATTCACTCTTCTTGTATAACAAATAACGTTGTAAAACGAAAGATTCTCAAGTTCTACCATTAAGTTATATTGTATATTTTCTGATTTATTTCCTTCCCTTCAGGTGGAAATAAGGGCTTTGACAAGGTGGTATGGGGTGTGGCTGAACATACAGATGGTCATAACCAATCAATTACCTTTAAATATCACAGTCATGATGGGGAGGAAGGTATGTTTCTTTTTTCTTTTCAATTCCATAGTGCATTTCTTGCTGATTTTACTTTCTTCTTGAAACCAGGTTACCCCAGAGATGTTACTGTAAGTGCAACTTATACTCTTACTTCAAGCACGACAATGAGGCTGGACATGCATCATATTGTTGGGCATTAGATAACAGAGATGGATGGGTTCTATTGAGGTTTGCTGTTAAGGAAAAGAACCCAGACAACAGAGCATCCCATTGCTCTGTTTGCTGGTTTACTTGGGATCAGCAACCTGTTCTCAAGTTAGTGATCTGATTAAGTACATGAACTAGTGCTCTGGACCTGCTGATTCTTTTGAGTTTTCTGAATTGAAAGAATGATAGCACATCTACTTTACTTCTGATCTCTCTTTATTTATTTATTTTTTTGAATTGCAGGTGAGCTTCATGATCTCATAGAGCTGCTGAAGTCATCTTAGATGGATATTCCTTGGAGGATTAGAGTTGTGTTTGGTCAATTTAAATCTTTGTGTAATCGGCTTAATGTGGGTGAATTATGGGGGAGGGGGGGTAATCAGATTGCAGATTACCTTGCTAATTTTGCTCTGGACAAGTACCATTGTTTATGGGTCAATGTTTAACCCTTTAATGACTCTGTTAGGCTTAATTTAACAGTAAAATTTAGTAAAATATAATAAATTACATCACCCATAATGGCATATTATTTATTTATTTTTTCATAATATTTTTAGGTAAAACCATTGATTAGTTGGTCTCATCAATTGCTCAACAATGCTATTAGTTTTATGTGATACTCTATTAAAATAATTAAGAAAAAAGTGAAGAGTTTTTAAGTAACTAAAAATTACTGATATTTTTAAAATCTATTTAAAAAGCCGAATAATTATTTAGGCTATACCAAACCCGGTCCTAAACTCCAAAGGATCATTAGTGGGGCGAGTTCAGGGTGCCTCAAATATGTTATATTTAAAAAAGTTTAATATAAGTCCTCACAACCCCTGTTACAAGTCCTCTCAACCCCAGTTACAAGTCCTCACAACCCCAGTTACAAGTCCTCACAACCCCAGTTACAAGTCCTCACAAGCCCTGTTACAAGTCCTCACAACCCCAGTTACAAGTCCTCACAACCCCTGTTACAAGTCCTCACAAGCCCTGTTACAAGTCCTCTCAACCCCAGTTACAAGTCCTCACAACCCCAGTTACAAGTCCTCAAAAGCCCAGTTACAAGTCCTCACAACCCCTGTTACAAGTCCTCACAACCCCAGTTACAAGTCCTCACAACCCCTGTTACAAGTCTTCACAACCCTAGTTACAAGTCCTCTCAACCCCAGTTACAAGTCCTCAAAAGCCCAGTTACAAGTCCTCACAACCCCTGTTACAAGTACTCACAACCCCTGTTACAAGTCCTCACAAGCCAAGTTACAAGTCCTCACAAGCCTTGTTACAAGTCCTCACAACCCCTGTTACAAGTCCTCACAAGCCAAGTTACAAGTCCTCACAAGCCTTGTTACAAGTCCTCACAACCCCTGTTACAAGTCCTCACAACCCCAGTTACAAGTCCTCACAACCCCAGTTACAAGTCCTCAAAAGCCCAGTTACAAGTCCTCACAACCCCTGTTACAAGTCCTCTCAACCCCAGTTACAAGTCCTCACAACCCCTGTTATAAGTCCTCACAACCCCAGTTACAAGTCCTCTCAACCCCTTGACGCTCGAGCGAGCGCAAATCGGCCCCAAACCGCCACTCGCGGGTTTTCTAAGATTGTAGTCTTAAGCCTTCACGCTCGAGCGACCGCAAATCGGCCCAAAACCGCCACTCTCAGCTTTTCTGAGTATTGATTACCTAACCTTCACGCTCGAGCGAGCGCAAATCGCCCCCAAACCGCCACTCTCGGGTTTTCTCAGATTGTAGTCTTGAGCATTGACGCTCGAGCGAGCGTAAATCGTACCCAAACCGCCACCCTGGGCTTTTCTGTGGTAGTATTATTAAACCCTTGACGCTCGAGCGAGCGGAATTCGTTCAAAAAAACGTCGTACTTAATTTTTCCAAAATCCTTACACATGCGAGGACTTGTAACTGGGGTTGAGAGGACTTGTAACTGGGGTTGTGAGGACTTGTAACAGGGGTTGTGGGCTTCGGAGGACTTGTAACAGGGTTTGTGAGGACTTGTAACTGGGCTTGTGAGGACTTGTAACTGGGGTTGAGAGGACTTGTAACTGGGCTTGTGAGGACTTGTAACTGGGGTTGAGAGGACTTGTAACTGGGGTTGTGAGGACTTGTAACTGGGCTTTTGAGGACTTGTAACTGGGGTTGAGAGGACTTGTAACAGGGGTTGTGAGGAATTGTAACTAGGCTTTTGAGGACTTGTAACTGGGGTTGTGAGGACTTGTAACTGGGCTTTTGAGGACTTGTAACTGGGGTTGTGAGGACTTGTAACTGGGGTTGAGAGGACTTGTAACTGGGGTTGTGAGGACTTGTAACAAGGCTTGTGAGGACTTGTAACTGGGGTTGTGAGTACTTGTAACAGGGGTTGTGAGGACTTGTAACTGGGCTTTTGAGGACTTGTAACTGGGGTTGAGAGGACTTGTAACTAGGGTTGTGAAGACTTGTAACAGGGGTTGTGAGGACTTGTAACTGGGGTTGAGAGGACTTGTAACAGGGCTTGTGAGGACTTGTAACAGGGGTTGTGAGGACTTGTAACTGGGGTTGTGAGGACTTGTAACAGGGCTTGTGAGGACTTGTAACTGGGGTTGTGAGGACTTGTAACTGGGGTTGTGAGGACTTGTAACTGGGGTTGAGAGGACTTGTAACAGGGGTTGTGAGGACTTATATTAAACTTTTTTAAATATAACATATTTGAGGCACCCTGAACTCGCCCCACTAATGATCCTTTGGAGTTTAGGACCGGGTTTGGTATAGCCTAAATAATTATTCGGCTTTTTAAATAGATTTTAAAAATATCAGTAATTTTTAGTTACTTAAAAACTCTTCACTTTTTTCTTAATTATTTTAATAGAGTATCACATAAAACTAATAGCATTGTTGAGCAATTGATGAGACCAACTAATCAATGGTTTTACCTAAAAATATTATGAAAAAATAAATAAATAATATGCCATTATGGGTGATGTAATTTATTATATTTTACTAAATTTTACTGTTAAATTAAGCCTAACAGAGTCATTAAAGGGTTAAACATTGACCCATAAACAATGGTACTTGTCCAGAGCAAAATTAGCAAGGTAATCTGCAATCTGATTACCCCCCCCCCCCCCCTCCCCCATAATTCACCCACATTAAGCCGATTACACAAAGATTTAAATTGACCAAACACAACTCTAATCCTCCAAGGAATATCCATCTAAGATGACTTCAGCAGCTCTATGAGATCATGAAGCTCACCTGCAATTCAAAAAAATAAATAAATAAAGAGAGATCAGAAGTAAAGTAGATGTGCTATCATTCTTTCAATTCAGAAAACTCAAAAGAATCAGCAGGTCCAGAGCACTAGTTCATGTACTTAATCAGATCACTAACTTGAGAACAGGTTGCTGATCCCAAGTAAACCAGCAAACAGAGCAATGGGATGCTCTGTTGTCTGGGTTCTTTTCCTTAACAGCAAACCTCAATAGAACCCATCCATCTCTGTTATCTAATGCCCAACAATATGATGCATGTCCAGCCTCATTGTCGTGCTTGAAGTAAGAGTATAAGTTGCACTTACAGTAACATCTCTGGGGTAACCTGGTTTCAAGAAGAAAGTAAAATCAGCAAGAAATGCACTATGGAATTGAAAAGAAAAAAGAAACATACCTTCCTCCCCATCATGACTGTGATATTTAAAGGTAATTGATTGGTTATGACCATCTGTATGTTCAGCCACACCCCATACCACCTTGTCAAAGCCCTTATTTCCACCTGAAGGGAAGGAAATAAATCAGAAAATATACAATATAACTTAATGGTAGAACTTGAGAATCTTTCGTTTTACAACGTTATTTGTTATACAAGAAGAGTGAATCTCCACATAAATCACAACTTCAATGACAAACAGAATTTGACCTTAATGTTGATTAGAGCCAATGAATAGGAAATTTTCAGTCATGGATGATCAAAGTTTTTTTAAATTAGTAGGGCTGGGCCATGCTTGCCCTGTCAATGAAAGAGGTAGCATGGATGTCACCCCACAATCATAAAAAACCTGAATAGATAGGATTCAGTAACCAATCAATAGGGCATATTTAATAAGGGCTACTACACAAACATGATCTTTAGCTCATGTACAAGAACATAAATTAAGGAGATAAGTAAAAGACTTGTTGAGGAATGGGCCGAATCTGACCCATTTATAACCGGTGATCATTAAATGACCTGCAAAACGGCTCCGATCGGCGCTGGTGCAAAAAAACCGGAGCCAGCCGAGTTGAAGAAGGCTGATGAGGTGTGGGACCCCTGGGACGCGTGTCGTCCCCAAGCGCTCCCAAGAGGAATCGCAAGAGGAAATTCGCGTAGAGGAAAACGACTGCTTGGCTTTACCTTTTTTTTTCATTCTCTCCCTATCCTCGCTTCTTTTCTTTTCCTTTTTTTTTTGATAAAAAAAAGTGATGTGCTTTACAATGTTTTTTGCAATCCAAGTATCTATAATATACATTCCTAAATTCTCCGTGGGTGAGCGGTTTTGATGGGAACAAAATGCTCTGCTACCAACCATGCACCTTAACTGCTATCGAGAATTGCAGGGATAAGGTATTTTCGATTAAGAAAATCCTTTTACATTTGATTGAAAAAATAAAAACTTCGCAACCATGAGATGTGGCAGCATCATCACTTACACTGTGTTTGGTTTTGCTTTTTGTATATATATATATATAATTTCATAGATAATACTATAAAATAAAGCATTCGGTCAATATTTCAAAGCTTGTGCCTATCAATTGTCAAAGAAGAAATGGGGAGCTTTCACAATTTCATTTTTATTTTCTGTTAGGTATAGATAATATAAAAAAACACTAATAAGAATATAGGTATGAGACATAGATTGAGACAAGTTTACAATAATTCATGTCTTGATTTGTAACTTATTGTTATTATTTTGACAGGCCGAGCTGGGTTTCATTCGGTAACTCTACTCTTTTTTTTTTTTTTTTTGGTTGGCATCAACATAATTTTTAGATATCTACAGAATAACTACCGAGCAAGAAACGTGATTGAAAGGGTGACCCCCTTTCTTGGCTTTTCCTTTTTTTCAATCTCTCTATATCTCCTCTATTCTCTGTTCTTTTGTCTTTTTTTTTTTTTTTTATTAGATAAACTGATGTGCCCTACAAAGTTTTTTGCAATCCAAGTAACTGTAATATACATTCCTAAATTCTCAGTGGGTGAGGGTTTTGATGCGAACAAAATGCTCTGCTGCCGACCGTGCAGCTTAACTGTTTTGGAGCATTGCAAGGATAGGGTATTTTCGATTAGGAAAATCCTTGTACATTCGAAGGAAAAAATAAAAACTTTGCAACCATGAGATGTGGCAACATCATCACTTACACTGGTACTGCTTTTTGTATATATATAATTTAATATGTAATAATATAAAATAAAGCATTTAGTCAATAATTGAAAGCTTGTGCCTATCAATTGTCAAAGAAGAAATACAGAGGTTTCACAATTTCATTTTTATATTATGTTACGTATAGATAATCTAAAAAAATACTAATAATAATATAGATATGGGACAAGTTTACAATAATTCTTGTCTTGATTTTAACTTATTGTTATTATGTTGACAGGCCAGGGGGACTATAAAATAAAGCATTCAGTCAATAATTCAAAGCTTGTGGCTATCAATTGTCAAAGAAGAAATAGGGAGCTTCCATAATTTCATTTTTATATTATGTTAGGTATAGATAATATAAAAAAATACTAATAATAATATAGATATGGGACAAACATCGAGACTAGTTTACATTATTGTTATTATTTTGGCAGGCCCGGGCTGGGTTTCATTTAGTAACTCTACTATTTTTATTTTTTTTTGGTTGGTATTAACATAATGTTTTGATATCTAGAAATTAACTACTGAGCAAGAAATGTGATCATAAGGGTGACCCCCTTTCTTGGGTGTCCCTTTTTTTCATTCTCTCCCTCTCTCCTCTCTTCTCTCTTCTTTTCCCTTTTTTTTTTTTGATAAGAAAAAGTGATCTTCCCCACGAAGTCTTTTGCAATCCAAGTAATTGTAATATACATTCCAAAATTCACCGTGGGTGAGCGGTTTTGATGGGAACAAAATGCTCTGCTGCCGATCATGTAGCATGATTGCTATGGAGCATTGCAGGTGTGTGCACGTCGTGAGAACGCAACGCGATGGTGCACGCAATGATAGGTGCGAGGGAACAGGGGTGTAAAGAGTCGCCACTACCTGATGAGGTGCAGGCAAAACTGTAGACACCCCAAATTGCACTACAAAATGAGAAAGTAATAAAAACATGTAATTAGAACTTAAAACAGGTCAAAAAAGCATAAAAATTGAATAAACAGGCTTTGCCCATATTTCCTTCACGGGCCCATCGCGCCCGAAAATTATCTACGGACAGGCGCGCCCGTAGTAACAATACGGTCTCCGTTGGACCGTAAATCATTTACGGGCATTAAAGACACGTGCGAGTTTTGTCCTTCTCTCGATTTCCGAGCTTTATTTGAAGTCCAATATATCTTTAAACGAGCGAATTAAGTATTTTATTCGCTGAAGCCACCTTGGTTGGCTATGGATAGGCATTATCTCTGTATTTCACTCTATCTTAAAGACCAGGCTATATCCTTCTGGACCAACCATGCCCCTGGGTGTGTCTATAAATAGAGGCTCTTTCCTCTAGCTAAGGGCCACGAAATTTTGAGTCCAAGGAATTCTAAGAAGCTTCAAGAGAAGAGAAAGAACTCCTGCTGCCTGCCTGCTCAATCCAGGTAAGTCCCCTATCCCTTTTTATTTTCTGTCTTCAAATCTAGAAGTAATAGGATCATCTCTATTGCTGTAGAATAAGGCCATATCTGTTTTTGTATTCCTAAACTTGTCTCTAAGTACCTCAAGAGTCTCTCTAGCCGTAAAACGTGAAGAGAGAACTAGGGGAAAGGGGAACAGGTGGATCCCTAGAATAGAACCCCATATCTGTTGTTCTCTTTTTTTTAGAATAAGGCCTGTGATTGTGTTTGTGTAACCAAACCTATCTCTAAGTACCTCAAGAGTCTCTCTAACCGTAAAACGTGAAGAGAGAACTAGGGGAAAGGGGAACAGGTGGATCCGTAGGGTAGACCCCCATGTGCTCTAATTTGTGAGATGTGGCTATTTTGAATATCCTGATCATGTTTTAATGCTTTTTATGATATATCTGAATGAATCACATGAATCTATGATGTTTATAGCATGAGATCCCCACTTTTTGATAAAAATTGGATTTTTGCCACTTTTACACTTACAGCATTGTTTTCGTGATTTTTGTGAGTTTAGGCTAGGATCTTGGATTTATCATGATCAATATGGTAGATCTGAATCCAGAAGCCTGAAAGTAAATTCTAGGGTTTCATGATGTGGTTTTTGAGTCCTTTTTCCTTTTTTGAGATAAGACCCTACGGTCTAAATTCTCCCCTTTTGGTGTTCTTCATCAACGTGGGTATTTTTGGTTTTTATTTTCTGATTTAATGTGAACTTTGAGCTTTATCTATGTCCTGGACTATTCAAGTTCAATTTTGAAATATTTTATAAAAATCATATTTTCTCGATTTCTAGAATTTGACTTGAAGCCAGATTTTTGGATTTTTCACTTTAAATTGATTTTATTTGATTTTATCTCAATTTTATTTTGATCATGAAACCCTAGGAATGGTATGATCATATTTGAAAGTTCTGGATCAATCAGACTATTCATATGAAAAAACCATACAATTTTTGTCTTTTTGTAATTTTTCCTGAATTTTATAGCAAGCCTTTTATCTTTGAAAAACATGAACAATGCCTGGCAATCACCTTGTGTGGATGAATAGGGGTGCCTAACACCTTCCCCTGTTCATAACCTAATCCCCTTACCCATCTCTGGTTTTTTTTTTAGGAGGGATATTTTTGCCCTAAATTTGCCTTTTGTGCTTATTTAATATTTTGGTGTCCATTCACACCTAAATTGAATGGTGGCGACTCTTTGTTCTATTTAATCCCGTGTGATGATTGAGGAAATCATTAAATTGATTTTTTTCCCATGTCTCACAATTGGCGACTCTGCTGGGGACTTGTGGATTTTAGCCTTTTGGTGTTTTAGTTCATGTTTTTGATATTTTTTTTATTTGCTTGCTATTTTGTGTTCTTGAGCATGTTGGGTATGTTTTAAATCTGAATTATTGCTTAAGAATTCATGGGGGTAGAAACATGCTTAATTTTGATTTATAGGATTGTTTCTACAAACATGCGTAGGGGAGGTCCGTTTTGATGAACTATGCTTATTTCTTGCTATATTTTTAGGATGGCATGTTTTAATTTTCAGCATTATCTCCATGATGATTTTGGGTGTATAACATGATCATATGTTTGCATGATAGATGATTTTTTTTTTATGAGCATGTTTTGGGTGCTATAGGATTGCTTTATTTACTTGTTTATTTTAAATATGCTTTCCTATTATGCCTTGGTTTGTTTATGCATGGCTGCGAAAAGAGTGGCAAGGGTTTGGGACGTTGTGAATGCACCCTATTTTTACAATGCATTGTGCACCTTTTATTTTTACACAGCCTACCCTTAACCTATAGGAAGTTGAACCCGAATGTGTGTAGCTTGGCGCAACGAGGTCGATACTTCGGAAAGCGAAAGTGAAAACATTCACCTTAGAACTTTGAGCTAATAATGTGATGATAACGTGGATCTGGGATTCTGGTCATCACTAGGCTTGAGTGCTAAGTTGCCATTAAGCCAAAACCCAAAACCCCTACGCTTGAAGGTGGAGTTACACGTTTTTGGCTAAAGTACACAATTACGTGGGGATATGGGTTTGTATGATTGTGGAAGGCCGTGTGCATGGCTTACAAACCAGGGCATAATGCGGATGCCATATTGAAGGTAAACAAGGTAACAAGGTAATCCTATTGTTTTGCATTATTTTCATGTCATAGGGGTGTCATGGTGCCCATTGGTTCGGGATAAAATTGGTCCCAAAATATGCATATTTTCTAAAATTGGTGCAGCCCATAGGAAGAGTTTCTAACTCTGTTTAGAATCAATCCTACCCAATGTTCATACAAGAGGCAACACAAGGGTACCAAATTCTAGAATATGGAGTCAATTTGGAGGGTACATGTGCCTTCCTAAACACGTGTTTTAGCAAAAAGGCCAAGGTCCACTTTGGGACAGTTTAGAAGCTCTGCAATGGGTGAACCGTACGTTTGGATGAACAATGAAAGTGATCAAACCATGTAAAAACTGGAAAAATATAACAAGGTTCCGTAAAACCGCATTTAGTACACGGGCTGGGCTTGCCCGTATTAGTTATACGGGCTAGGCTCGCCCATGTTTTCCATACGGTCACGGCTTGCTCGTAATTTGAATACGGGCAGGGCTGGACCATACTGTGTATACGGTTTTCTCGGAATATTCAACTTGAATTAGTTTTTCCCACTAAAATCTTCCTTTAACCTTTAAATAATGATAAAGGGAAACAAGTTTGAATAAAATGCTTCAAATAATAATAATAATAATAATAATTGAAAAAAACATGTGAGAGAAAGGTTCCTTGGACTTCAGAAACCCCTTTGAATTTCAGACTTTTCAAAAAACTCTTGGGCCTCTGAAAGCCTTTGAATTTCAGATTTTTCAAAAAATCCTCGGGCCTCTGAAAGCCTTTGAATTTCAGACTTTTCAAAAAAAAAAAAAAACTCTTGGGCCTCTGAAAGCCTTTGAATTTCAGATTTTTCAAAAATCCTGGGCCTCTGAAAGCCTTTGAATTTCAGAATCTTTCGGCCTCTGAAAGCCCTTGAATTTCAGAACTCTTGGGCCTCTGAAAGCCTTTGAATTTCAGACCTTTTTCTTTTGAGCCTCTGAAAGCCTTTGAATTTCAGAACTTTTGGGCCTCTGAAAGCCTTTGAATTTCAGACCTTTTTTTTTTGGGCCTCTGAAAGCCTTTGAATTTCAGACCTTTTTCTTTTGGGCCTCTGAAAGCCTTTGAATTTCAGATCTTTGAGCCTCTGAAAGCCTTTGAATTTCAGACTTCTTTTTTCAAAATATCCCTGGGCCTCTGAAAGCCTTTGAATTTCAGACTTTCATCAAAAATCCTTGGGCCTCTGAAAGCCTTTGAATTTCAGACCTTTTCCAAAAATATCCCTGGGCTTCTGAAACCCTTTGAATTTTAGACCTTTTTCAAAAAACCTTCTGGGCCTCTGAAAGCCTTTGAATTTCAGATCTTTCTCTCTTTTGTGGGACCTGTTGGAAACCCTAGAATATTCCAACAATCCAATTCAAAAAAAAAAAAAAGCAAATAAAGAAAGAAACAAATCCAAACTCGTGTTCACCCAGCTTGCACATAGGCATGTGAATGAGATTAAATTGGCACTGATATTTTCTCTTTATTTTTCCAGGTACCAATACACTTGCAATCATAGCTCCTGTAACCAGATCAAGAGCTCGCGCCATGAATCCCATTGAAGATGAAGTTGATGCTCCTCATCCAGATGTTGTTCTACTCCAAGAACAAGTGGCAGGACTAGCCCGAATGCTAGAGAACATACTGTCAGTACAGGCCCAACAAGTGCAGGCCCAACAAATGCAGGCATCCACATCCAACCCTGCACCTCCACCCCCAGTCAATATTCCACCTCCAGTGCAACCAACTCCTGAACCCGTTTATGAACCCACCCCTGAACCTATACTGACCAGGGATGAGACAGCTGAGTCAAACAAGGCTAAGGAAATGGAAAGGATAAGGGAAGAGGTTGAAAGAAAGTTCATGCATAAGCTAGAAATGATCCAAGATGAACTAAGGGAAGTCAAAGGGGTAAACAACTTTGGAGGCACCAATTTTGAAGACCTGTGCCTATACCCCAATGTTAACCTGCCGGCTAAGTTTAAGTGCCCAGACTTGGACAAGTATGATGGCACTGGTTGCCCCATGAGCCACCTAAAGTTGTATTGCGGTGCCCTATGCCAGTTCGGGCAGGATGAGGGTATCTTGATCCAACTTTTCCAAAGGAGCCTGACTGGAACCGCATTAAGATGGTTCGCCACTCTGGACCATGGAAAGATCAAAAGATGGAAGGACCTAGCCGATGCCTTCCTGGCTCAATACCGGTTCAATTCAGAGATCATGCCAGATAGGTACGACGTCATGAGAATGAGCAAAGGAAGGGATGAAACTGTAAGGCAATATGCCAAGAGGTGGAGGGAGACGGCCTCCCAGGTCAGGCCACCCATGCTAGAACAGGAGATGATTTCTACTTTCATAAGCACTTTGGGTCAACCATTCTACAGCCACTTGGTGGGTCAGACCACCACTAATTTTGCAGCTTTGGTTCAAGTGGCCGACCGAATAGAAGACGGGATCAAGTCAGGTAAGATAATTGACCACTCTACCATGGTTAGTCAGCAAGACCCTAATCAGAAGAAAGGAAGCGGGATAAAAAAGAATGGGAACAAGAAGGAGGGTGAGGTAAACATGGTACAGCCACCATCTGGCCCTAACAAGCCCATACAAATCAACATACCTGCTCATTTTCCTACTCCATCTCCATCTACCCAGGCCCCTATGAGGGTTAATGTTCCAGCAGCACCTTCAGACCAAAAAAGGGTTTTTACCAAAGAGGAAAAGGATGCCTATTTTGCAGCAAGGAGAAATAGGGTTTTCACCCCTATTCCAATGACTCCCTCTCAATTGCTGCCCACTTTATTGCAAGGAGGGTATATCACCTTAAGAGAACCTAATCCGAATGCATCTAAGGGGAGAAATTTTGACCCCTCCACCACTTGTGATTACCATATGGGTGCACCTGGGCACCCTACTGACAAGTGCTGGCCTTTGAAACATGCCATTCAGGATTTACTGGACCAGAATACCCTGTCTTTCAATACAGGGGCTCCCAATCCTCCAATAACCGATATTGGACAAAACCCACTGCCCCAGCATCACGGGGCAGGTCCATCTAATGTCATAGGAGTCATCTCTTCTGACAAAATAACCTTTGACCCATCTCAATTAATTGCTCCCATAGGGACAACGGTCAAAGTATATTTTGACAGGAGAAGTGAAGGCAAAGAAATAAATATGATTTCAAAGGGGAATGATAGTGCTGCAAAGAACATTAGCTCATCTTTGGACCGGGTCGCATCCCTCATGGCCCAGATGAACATCACCAAGCCACCTTTGGTCATTAATTACAATCCATCCACTTTTACTCCGCCCATTCAGTCTAAGCCACCATTGGTCATAAATTGTGACCCCCTTAGTGCATCAGTCACTTCTGCAAACCCCCAACCAAAACAACTTCCTCCATTGGTTGTTAATGTTCCTATTACTCAGACTTCCATCGCCAAGTCCAAACTTCCCCCATTGGTGGTGAATGTCCCTAAGCCTTCCTACATTGAATCGGCTGTACCATGGAACTACAGTGAAGCATTTACCACTACATGCCCTGCAGTTGAAAGCAAGGAAGAAGTAAACCTCATGATGAGGTCAGGAAAATGTGTAGGGGTGGAAGAAAAACAGAAAGAAACAGAGAAGGAGAAAGAAGAAGAAAAAAATAAAGGCAAGGCCAAGGAAGGGGAAGAGGCCCCTCAGGTAACTAACAGTGAGGCTGCTGACCTCATGAAGATAATAAAAAAGAGTGAGTTCAATGTCATCGAGCAGTTGAACAAAGTCCCTGCCCAGATCTCGATTCTGGGACTATTGTTAAATTCTGAAAAACATAGGGACTCCTTGTTAAGGATACTCCAGGGGGCCCATGTGCCTAAAAATATTGAACCAGACCAACTAGGCCGGATGGTTGGTCAAATTTTATCCCACAATGTGATAACTTTTTCTGAGACTGAAATCAGTCCAGCAGGGTACCATCATGGGTCGGCTCTCAATGTCTGCCCATTGATAACCTTTGTTAAGCTCAATCTGGAGCGAAAAAAAATAAAACAAAATGGAAGAATTATAAGAGCATTTGACAGCTCTAAAACACACTCCCTTGGAGAGGTTGAACTGCCGGTCACAATTGGACCGTATATTTTTAACATCACATTTGAAGTGATGGATATACCTGCGGCTTTCAACCTACTCCTAGGAAGGCCGTGGATTCATACGGCTAGGGCCATACCATCTACCCTCCATCAAAGAGTCAAATATATTAGAGGGCAAAAGGTGATTACCGTCCTGGCCGAAATTTTGGTTCCCCCCATGTGGTCCCCTGATGTACCCTGTATAGACATGGAAATGACTGCTGAGAAGATGACATTTCACTCTTTCCAATTTGAAACTGTTAATTTCATACCTGGGGGGTATCAGGAAAAAGAAGGAAAGTTGACCTGTGCTGAGAGAATGGTCAAAAATGTGCTAGAAAAGTACCATTTTCACCCTGGAAAAGGTCTGGGGGTT
Organism: Buxus sempervirens; assembly: GCA_947561395.2. Classification (NCBI taxonomy): domain Eukaryota; kingdom Viridiplantae; phylum Streptophyta; class Magnoliopsida; order Buxales; family Buxaceae; genus Buxus; species Buxus sempervirens. Next base: position 9,319,762 of record OX387186.1, read on the forward strand.
AACTTACAAGGAAGAATAGAACCGGTACAGATCAAGAAGATGGTTCACAGAGCAGGATTGGGGTCCAAACCAAGGAAATGGAGAAGACAGGGGCAGATAGAAACTATGAAATTCCCTCATATCAGGGAAACTTTTCCAAAGCTTTCTCACATGATTCAACTGTCTCCTCCTGAGGATCAGTCCAAACCTCCATACTACAATGTCAACCCATTCCAGAAACCTAAACCCTCCACAATAGAACCATATGTTCCACCTCCACCTCCACAAGCATCTGGTGGGCCTGGGCCACAGGCAGAACAGGAGCAGGACTTTTCTGAGGACGTAGGGGCATTCTTTGCCATGACAGAAGACAACCAAGAAAAAGTAGCAGAGGAGCTACCTTTTATTGATTGGGCTGCAGTAGAAGTTCCATCTGGAACTGGCCCTACAGAAGAAACAGGCGATGCAACTCACCCAATACTGGTGATCTCTGATGCAGACCCTGAGCTTGAGGAGCAGGCTTGTATCCCTGCCCCAGATTCTGTTATTCTGAATAATTTGGAGGAAATTCCTCTTACTTTTGAAGCCGCGTTTGTTTGGCAAATAGACATGGCTTCCAAAAAAAAAACTCCATTAGTGGAATGCCCTTTTCCTGAAGGTTTTAATGAGCCTTCGTCTTCAAGGAAAGATTTTGTAGAAGGCTCTCAAATAACACAAAAAGATTTTTCAGTTTTTTCTAGAAAAGATAAAGTTTTCAAAAAGGTCCAAACCATTTATGAACCATATAAGCAAACGGAATTGGATCAGGATGAGTATGACTTCGACCTTGAGCTCGACTTTGACCTTGAGCTCGACTTTGACCTAATGGGGGTTGAAGAAGAGACCGAGGACGAAGAAGACGACGTTCCAAAGGAAATCACATATCAATTAGAGCGTCATGAAAAGGGGGTCCAACCCAATATTGAAGAGACCATATCAATAAACCTAGGGACCGAAGATGACCCAAAAATAGTGAAGATTGGGGTATGTCTATCTGAGGTACAGCGGGAAGAAATGATACGGTTCTTAGCCGACTATGAAGATGTATTTGCATGGTCGTATCGGGATATGCCAGGGTTAGACACAGACATGGTTGTGCATAGGCTACCTATTCTACCAGATGCTAAGCCAGTTAAACAGAAACTGAGAAGGTTAAAACCTGAATGGACATTGAAGGTCAAAGATGAAGTGGTTAAACAATTCCAAGCCGGATTCTTAGCAGTCTCCACGTACCCTGAATGGCTTGCAAATATAGTGCCAGTACCAAAGAAGGATGGAAATGTCAGAATGTGCGTAGATTACAGAGACTTGAATAAGGTAAGTCCAAAGGATGACTTTCCACTTCCACACATAGACATCTTGGTGGATAACACCGCTGTACATAGTCTATTCTCATTCATGGACGGCTTTTCTGGTTATAATCAGATCAAGATGGCTAAGGAAGACCAAGAGAAGACAGCCTTTATCACCCCTTGGGGTACCTTCCACTACACTGTCATGCCATTTGGACTTAAGAACGCTGGGGCAACCTACCAGAGGGCCATGACAGCCTTATTCCATGATATGATCCATAAGGAGATGGAGGTCTATGTGGATGATATGATAGCCAAATCATGTGAAGAAGAAGACCACTTGATCAACTTGAAGAAGGTATTTGACCGGCTTAGGAAATACAATCTAAGGCTTAACCCTGCGAAGTGTGTCTTTGGGGCTACATCAGGAAAATTGTTGGGCTTTATAGTAAACAGAAGGGGAATTGAGATTGACCCAGCTAAAGCTAAAGCAATCATCGAAATGCCATCACCTAGAACGGAGAGGGAGGTTCGTGGTTTTCTTAGAAGGATTCAGTATATAAGCCGGTTCATAGCACAGCTCACCGCTATCTGTGAACCAATTTTCAAACTTCTAAGAAAGAATAACCCGACAGTCTGGAATAATGATTGCCAAGAAGCCTTTGACACAATAAAGGAGTATTTATTGAACCCACCTGTGTTAGTACCACCCACTCCAGGAAGACCATTGATTTTATACTTGTCAGTTTTGGAGACATCAATGGGGTGTGTCTTAGGACAGCATGACGATACAGGCAGAAAGGAGAGGGCGATTTACTACCTGAGTAAGAAATTTACAGAATATGAAGCAAAGTACTCCCCATTAGAAAAGACTTGTTGTGCCTTAGTGTGGGCAACTCAAAGACTGAGGCACTATTTCCTTAGTCATTCCACCTTATTGATATCCCGAATGGACTCTTTGAAGTATCTATTTGAGAAACTGGCTTTAACTGGCGGAACAGCAAAGTGGCAGTTGTTACTCTCTGAATTTGACCTCACCTATATCACACAGAAGGCCATTAAGGGACAAGCCATTGCAGATCACTTAGCTGCACACCCTTTACCAGAATACCAACCCTTAAAGACCAACTTCCCTGATGAGGCAATCCTGTTTGCTGAAGAGGAAGAAGGCGAAAGCTCATGGCAAATGTTTTTTGATGGGGCCGCCAATATGAATGGAAATGGAATAGGGGCTGTGTTGATCAAGCCAGATGGGGCACATATCCCAATCGCAGTAAAGCTAAGGTTTCAATGCACGAACAATATAGCAGAGTATGAAGCATGCATAATTGGGTTGCAAGCTGCCTTAAACCATGAAGTAGAGGAACTTGACGTATATGGGGATTCGAGTCTTATCATCTTCCAAACAACTGGTGAAGGGAAAACCAAGGATCACAAATTGATCCCCTATCACCAGTATTTGGAAGAAATAAGCAATAAATTTACTCGAATTTCCTTCAATTATATGCCAAGGGCCAAAAATCAGTTTGCGGATGCTCTAGCAACATTGGCTTCAATGGTCAGTATGCCAGAAGGTGTTGATATTAGACCATTGGAAATTGAAGTCAGGGATGAACCAGCTTACTGCCTTGTTCTAGAAGAAACCCCAGAAGAAGAAGTACCATGGTTTCAAGACATTAAGAATTTCCTAAATGATCGAAGTTTACCAGAAAATGTCACCTCTACAGAGAAAAGAACAATACAGAGGCTGGCAGGACAGTTCTTACTAAGTGGTGGGCAGTTGTACAAAAGATCACACAATGATATACTACTTAGATGTGTTGCAAAGACTGAGTCAGAAAGGATAGTTGAAACGGTACATGGAGGAGTGTGTGGACCCCATATGAATGGGCATATGCTTGCCAAGAAGATTCTGCGATTGGGATATTACTGGTCGACTATGGAGCATGATTGCTATATACACGTCAAAAGATGTCATTTATGCCAAGTGTACGCAGATAACAAGAATGCACCCCCAAGTGAATTACACAATATGACATCTCCGTGGCCTTTTTCTATGTGGGGTATAGATGTCATTGGAATGATCTCTCCAAAGGCATCAAATGGACATAGATTTATACTCGTAGCAATTGATTACTTCACCAAGTAGGTAGAGGCAGCTTCATATGCAAACATTACGAGTAGCCATGTTCTTAAGTTTTTGAAGCACAACATCATTTGTCGCTATGGTTTGCCAAGTGCCATAGTGACAGACAATGCTTCAAACCTTAAGAACAAAGACATGAGGAAGATGTGTGAACAATTTCAGATTACCCACCACAAGTGAGCGCCTTACAGACCAAAGATGAATGGGGCAGTGGAAGCAGCGAATAAGAATATAAAGAAGATTATTCAAAAAATGGTGGTGAGTTTTAAAGATTGGCATGAAATGCTGCCACTTGCTCTACACGCTTACAGAACCTCAATCCGGACTTCTACAGGGGCAACCCCATATTTCTTAGTATATGGAATGGAAGCAGTTTTACCAGTGGAAGTGGAAATACCTTCATTAAGAGTGCTAATGGAAGCTGAATTAGAAGAAGCTGAATGGATACAGTCTAGGCATGATCAACTCAATTTAATAGAAGAAAAACATTTGAAGGCACTTAGTCATGGCCAATTATATCGGAAGAGGATGGCCAGGGCTTACAATAAAAAGGTGAAGCCCAGAACTTTCCAAGAAGGAAATTTGGTATTAAAGAAGATTTTACCCTTTTTGGAAGATCCTCGTGGAAAGTTTAAACCAAATTGGGAAGGGCCTTATATAGTCAAGAAAGTCCTATCAGGGGGTGCTCTCATCTTAACAGAAATGGATGGGAAGGATTTTCCTGAGCCAATTAACTCTGATGCAGTAAAGAGATATTTTCCATGAATGAATATTACTAGGAAATGATCTGAGGCCATTGTTCTTTATATCCCAAAATTTGAATCCCTAGTCAAACCAATTTGAGCCTGTTCGTCTTTTTTTTGTTAAACCTAAACTGGACTTACAGCCTTATACTGGGGCAAAGCCAATAAGGGCAAGGCCAATAGGGGCAAAAAGAAAAAAAAAATTTTGAGAAAAAAAGAGAGAAAAAAAAAATAGGGGCAAATAAAAGCCAAATACAAAAGAAAGGGAATGGGATTGAATTCACCATGACTGTAAGTCCAGTTGACCCATTTTCACACTTAGAAAATTTTGAGCCTTTAATACCTTTTATTTCATAAACCGAACCTAGCCTTTGTTTCGTCCTATTATTAAGACCTCGGTGATTTTAGTATATTCATTCAACTTTCAGAGTAAGATTGGTGATGACGGAATGCAGAGGCCAACCCTAGTGAAAACCGTAATTGGCACTAGGGGCAAGAAGGGCAAAAAGAAAAAAAAAGAAGAAAAAAAAAAGGAGAGAAAAAAATCAAAGGTTGAGTTGATCATGTTGTCTAAATTTAATCAGCATGAGCACTGGAAACTAAGCAGATTAGCAAGGCCAATCATGAAGGAAAAACCATTAGGGGATGATTCTAAAGGTCACGGGGTAGACAGATTTGGTCTCTCCCTATTGCTTGGACTACCCTTTTCATTATTCAACCTGATTTTAATTCCTTTAATTATATGTGATTATGTGTTTTGGATCAGCTTTCAAAAAAAATAAATAAATAAATAAATAAAAAACTATACTTTGGCCAGTGATGAGAAATCAAATACTTTTTCATAAAACTTTTGTTTTTACAAGCATCTGAGAATTCTGAGGCCAATAATATAAAACCTATTTTTGAATTAAATCTATTATCTTTCCACTAATGGAGTTTGCTTTTGTATAAAAGTATGAAAAAAAGAAGATAAAAGAATCTAACCCCTACTCCCTAACTGCTCCTCAAGCTCCCTAATCCTAGCTGCCTGAGTTGCAATGATTCCAGAAGCACCCTCTGCATCAGGATCACTCAAAAAGGAGATGACCTCATCTGAAAAAGAATGCTTGATCTTCAATGCCCTAAGGTCGGCCAAGGAATCCTGATACTTCTTCCGCATCACTCGGACTTCAAAGCGACGAGCTTGCCTTTGTTCTTCAAGTTTCTTCTCCATGGCAATACGGCCAGACTTCTGCTCCTCAAGTTTCCTCTCCAGAACAAGGACTTTTATCCTAAGTTCTTGAGCCTCCCGTACCCATATTTGTTGAAGCCACTTATGGGTTGCCCTTTCTGACTCCAGAATGTCCTCATAAGTAGGAGGAAGAACCACAGGAGGATCTTCTGGTACTGGGGCATGACTCTACACCTGCTCTTTGATCCAGAATTGATAATCCTTCACATGGGACTCTGAAAAGACAGGACCCCGCAGAAAACGGACGTAGGACCACTCTTTCATTAATTGAGCAGTTAGCCCCATGGAGGCTGGTATAAGTGGCCCTAAAAGCTTCTCATATCCAGTAGGGATCATAATTCCCTGGGTCGCTCCAAACTGCCGAAGAACCCTCAAAGGAAGATAGAGAACAGCAGATTTCAAGCCTGCTAGGACCAGAAAGTTTTTATCTCTAAAGCTGATCACTGTCTCTGGAGTGGGCTGATAAGTGCCAGGCCATCTCACTTGATCATCCTGGAGAGTACCCAAGAAAGTAAACCAGCCTTGCTTGCCACCTTGGATGTTAGGACATCCCCTATTGCTCATCAAAACAGGAACTTTCAATCTTGGAAAGAAGCGGCGAGTTATTTCTTCAACCTAGCTAAGATGGTCAAGCAACCAAAGCTGCAGAAAAAGGGAGTATTTCAATTTATTTCCAAAAAGAAAAAAAAAGAAGAAAAAGAAAAAATAAAGAGAGAAAAGAAAAAAAATATATGCATATTTTTTACCTGTAGGATAGGGGCGCAGGCAAGGAAACGCTTCTTCTTCCTGAAATAACAGTCAGTAAGGGCCTGGTATATCTCTGCTAAGATCATAGGGGCTAATCTCTCATGTTCCCTAACCTGGCAGATAACTGAGATAAGAGCCAAATCAACCTGGTCATCACCCCGTGGAAAAAACATCTGATTGACCACTACTAGGGTCAATGCATTAAACCTAGCGTCCTTGTCATTACTCCTCAGAAGTTTTTCAGTCAAAAAGGTCTTGGACAAGGTTAATAGTGCATCAGAATTTCCTAGGTCCTTCTTCCCTATACCCAAGAAAGTGGAAGCCTCTTTTTTATAACTAAGCTTTAGGGGTAGGTTCACAACTTTTTCAGAAAATCTTAGGCCAAGGATGGTTTCAATTTCTTCTATGGTGGGAGTCATCTCTTTATCATCAAAACGGAAGAGATTCAGCTCAGGTACCCAGTGGCCAATCAAAGCTTCAATGATTTCCCACTTAAAGGGAATTTTAGGGAGGTGTAGGATGTGCCCTAAGTGGATGGAATCCCAACGAATCTCCTCATCAAGGGTCATGGAGTTAACCCATCTATCATAAAAAGAATCCAAAATATTGTACCTGGTAAGATTAGGAGGTTTTGATCTAACAGGTTGTCTTGCAGGAGGAGATTCAACGGCAGGAGAAAGCGGCGTAGGGGAAGCCATGGAAGCGCCAAAGAAGCCAAGGAAAGCGAGAAAAGACGTGCTCAGGGAGTTTTTCAATTAATAAAAGTGTCACAATGACGTTCCCTATGAGTTTATATAGAAAAAATCGTAAGGCAGTAAATTCCGTAATTATACTATGGGCAAAGCTCGCCCGTATAGGAACTACGGACACCCTTGACCGTGAAAACTTCACGGGCAGAGTGCGCCCGTAGTACCTTTACGGGCATGGCTTGCTCGTAGAGTAAATACGGTTTCTTCGAAAAAATGCAAAAAAAATGGAAATTTTAATTTCCTTGGTTTCCCTAAGCTTCACTTGTCCCTGTTTTAACATTCATCAGGTAATAAATACTGAAAATAAAGAAGAAAAGAACACAAATGGAAATAAATCAAACTTATTTTATATATATATGAATGTTTACATCACTGTTGCCAAAAAATACAAATGTACATGGAAGAATCCTAATCTAATGTCTATGCAGGTCCGCCCCTACGGCCACGGCCTCGTCCTCTGCCTCGACCACGGCCTGAAGATCGCTTGCGCTCAAAGACATGCCGCACAATATTGCGGACTGTGCTACGCGTCATCCTGCTCAAAACAGACTGAATATCATGCCACATATATAAAGGAACAAGGCCAGCAGTGGGATGATCAGGAGGGACGTACCCTGAAGTATCTACATCAGAATCAGTACGGGAAGACTCCGCTGACGTATCAACAGCAGCATGCGTCACCTCAGCATCCTCCATAGCAGGACTAGCAGGAGCAGAGGTCCCAGGTACATCAGCATCAACCCCAGGCTCTACAGGATCAGCTGTAGCCTCCTCTATCACCGCAGTCTCCACGATAGGCTCTACCACAGCGGCGTCCATAACCGACTCCATATCTACATCCGCAGATGCCACAGGAGCAGTCTCAGCTACTGGGGCAGACTCTGGCACATCCTCAGCAGCAGGTACAATATCAGGCTCGACCTCGGGCTCTGCTGCAGGAACCTCTACGGGACTGGGAGACGTCACGAACTCCACCCGTGCCACAGAAAATACCTCATCCCGAAAATGCATGGGCACGGGTGAAGCAGATGAAGAAGGGTCGGCTGTGTCCTCCTGAAACTATAAGAAAAATTCAGTCAAAACAAGACAAACAAATACAAGAGCAGGAATGGAAATAAAAGAAGAAATTAACCTGAGTATAAGATGGACCCGCTTGGTCCTGTGCATCAGATGGACCTTCCTGGCCCTGTGCTCTGGCTAGCTGCCCCCGGAGGTCTGAAATGGTGATATAGAGGGCATCCCGCTCGGCAATCGCAGCATCTCGCTGGCGCTCTAGATCAGCATAGCGAGACCGGATCTCTGCCAACTGGGCCTCCTGAAATAGAAAAAAAAAAGAGTCAGAAAAATGCTAAGTGCAGATGAAATGAAAATAGAAAGGTGAAAAGGAAGAAGGCATACCGTAGTGTCGTAGGCCCTAATCACTACTCCTCCTATCTCCGCGACTCCACCACGGACAGGCATGGGTGGCATGAGGCACCCAACAGAAGCTCGCCTGAACCAGGCATCATAGTCACCCTCCTCCAATAATGTCTCTACCTCAGTCCAATCAAGGAACTGGGCAGGATCAACAGGCATAGGAGGATAGGAAGGAGTAGTATCTGGCAGGATGGCAGGAATCCGCGGCTCTCCCACATGCTAAAAGAAGAAGCGCTCGCCGCAGTACCAGATGCTACCCAGCTGACCAATAAAGAACTGGTATCTCTGTCGTCTCTGGTCAGGGACAAATGCATCATCTCTGGCTGCCTGCAGGGCCAGCACCTCATGAATGTCCTCCATCCTGGGGACAAATAGCTGAAAAACAGAACAGGACATCAGATATGTGATTCAGAAAGAAAAGAAAAGAAGAAAAAGAGGAATTGAAGTAGATTACCTCAGACCGATACAACCTGTCCAAGTGGGCCCGGGCGGACCTGGGACGACTCTTTTCAGAGTCGTGCTCTACATGACACCATCTACGTGCCATGGGATACGTCTCCTCAGGCATCGTAGAGGTAGGGCGGAAATAGGGTATATAAACCCTAGCAAAAAACTGCAAGAAAGAAGAAAATAGTCAGAAGAATAGAAAAGGAGAGATAAAAAGAAAGAGATAAAGAAAAAGAAGGGAAATAAGATTCACCTGCAAGAAGGGCCAGAAGAACCTGCACCCAACTCCAGCCCCTCTGGAAGTAGAGAGGCCGCTCACTGATCGGCGTAGGCCGGCCAGAATAGTACCAAAACTAAGCGGTCCCCATGCATACCTCCTCGCCCGCTGCAGATCTCCCAGAAGACTCAGAAAATAAGGACTAACTGAAGTCGTGTCCTCTGGGAAGAAGCAGGAACCCATCATGTACAAGAAGATAAATCTGAAGGCAAAAGGAAAAACATGGTCACCGGCAGCAAGCTGGCCAAACTGCCTCCTCCTGAAAGTCTCTCTCAACCATGTCAGAGACAATCTCGCTCTCCCCCGATCCCAGGCCTCTGGAGGCAGTACAATATATCCAAGATAACCAGCAATCTCATCAGCCTCTGGCATCGCCATCTCAGGAATAACATCACCGATCATCCTAATCCCGGTGATGAGCGTGAAATCAGAAGGCCGGATCCCAATCTCAATATCTGGGAAGTGGAAGCTCAATGTCTCCGGGAAAAACCTCTCCAGCAAGGCAGCAATGAGGGCTCGATCCAAGCGAACGTCCGGGATGGTGATAAACATGCCAAATCCATATAAGCCTAACTCCCGACGATAGGCCGAACTGCAAGCTCCCAAAAATCTAGTGAAGCTGGCCCAACTCCCTCTATAGTGGGACATCGGATACTCCAAAGGGATATCCACCCTAACGCACGCTGAGGGATGAGTCCTCAAGCCATGCAAAAGATCGGTATCCCTAATCTGGGCAGCCACCTCCTCAGGGATCTCAACCCTGGTCCTGGCCTCATCTCTGCCACGGCCCCCTCTGCGGCCTCCTCTACGGCCCTCATCATGGCCCACATCTCTGCCTCCAGCTCGACGCCTACTATGGCTCCTATCTCTGCCCGAAGCCTCAACTGCCGGCTAAGGAAATAATTGGAGAGAAGAAAGAATCAAGAAGATGTATTTTGGGAAAGGATATGAAATTTCAGAAAGGTTAGAATATACCTCTGGGGTCGCCTCACGCGAATCCCCAGAAGGAAGATCCGGGACATCAGAATCTGAATCCCTCTCAGCCCTCGAAGACGAGGCCACATCAGCAGGATCTCGCCTAACCCTCGAGGAGGAAGGCTCATCTGCAGGATCCTGGGAAGCTGATCGAAGACGGGCCATCTACGGTTCAAACCAGGGAGTTGGTTAATTATTCTTGTTAAAATTTTTAATTGCTTAATCTTTATTTTAACCAAGTTTAATTGATTAGCAGGAAAGAAGGCACTTCAGAAACTCCAAATCAAATCAGAAGTCAACTGAAGGAGTTTAATTTTTTATTTGGAGAAATTTTATTGTGATATTTACTTATCTTTAAAATGAAAAAATTGGGAGTTAAGGATTTATTCTAATATATCTTGTATTTTGGTTTCAGGACAGTCAAGGCATGTTCAAATTGATGTGAAGTTGTGAACAAGAGTTTAAGTCTATTACAGTCTGGGTTTATTCAGAAGAAAATTCAGAAATGTATCATGATGTTCTAACATCCCATGGATCAAGAATTGGTTCATATCAAACCCACAAGTGGTCAACTCAAGCTAAGGTTTTCAAAGCAAAATTCAGGCATTAGTTTACAATCAGAACACTGAAATGAAAGCATGAACAGATGTACACAACATGCTAAATAAAGATGAGCCAATGACAGTGACAAATTGCTTCATGATGATCAATGTCAAAAGGGAATACAAATTTCAATTGAAAGCATACTGCCAATAAGGCAGAAATTCAGTTCCAAACAGAAAAGTTGCAAACATCAGCAGAGAGCAAACTTAAAAATTCAGGAATCTGTTCACTCAAAAGCCAAAACTGTTAGCCCAAGAGCAGAAAATCATCCGGTCGAATATGAGATTTATTCATGAAGATCATACAAGTATTTTTCGATGCAACATTGGCATAAAAATCAGATGGTGAACAAATTGGAATCAAGGACAGAAAATGGAATAGCTCATGGACGAATTGCTTATAAAATCTGAGAAAAGACATACCTGTTTATCTGAATTTCGAAAAGGAAAATGTGAGCTTGGTCTCACCAAAGCAAGGAGGTGCTCAATCACAGGAGCCATCCACGGTCGGTTATTGTTTCGAAGGATCACCCAAGGGAGCAAGCAAAATTCGGATGGTTGCAGAAGAAAGGAACAGTCGTCCAAGGAAGAAAGCAAGGACTCGCCGGAAATAGGAGAGTCGCCGGAGAAGGAGAGAGTCGTCGGAGAACAACAGGAGTCGTCGGAGATTTGAAGGAGAAGAAGAAGGGCCGGAGAAGAGAGTGCGGGCGCAGAGAAATTAGGGCAGAAGTGTGAGCAGAGAAGGAAAAATTCACGTTCGCGGTCTTAAGAAGAGAGTAAAATCCGCAAACTCAGTACGGGCTTCAGACGCCCGTGAAATCAATACGGTCCCGGTCGCCCGTGAACCCTCTACGGGCAGGACCAGCCCGTAAGCCAAATACGGGCGAAGCCAAAAATTGCGTATTTTATCATTTTCTCCACATTTTGAAGAGATTAATGTACATATTAGTTGTAAGTTGCAAGGATTGTCACCTTACCCACTTTTGTTTAAAAATTTTGTCTCAAATCTCACTTCATAGCCCACAAGTGCTCAGTGAGAGGAGAGAGGAGGATTTGGCCCTTAAGCTGAGGGATTTCTTAGCAAATCTTCCACAATCAATTCTTTTTTTTCAAAAATCATCCCTTTAATCCTTGCAAAGTGCAATTGATTATACAAAAATCTCAGAAAGTGCAATTGGTGGGTCTTTTTGCTCTCTGCTTGTAATTGGTTCCAATTACCAGCAAAGATGGGGCAGCTGTAGACACCCCAAATTGCACTACAAAATGAGAAAGTAATAAAAACATGTAATTAGAACTTAAAACAAGTCAAAAAAGCATAAAAATTGAATAAACAGGCTTTGCCCATATTTCCTTCACGGGCCCATCGCGCCCGAAAATTATCTACGGACAGGCGCGCCCGTAGTAACAATACGGTCTCCGTTGGACCGTAAATCATTTACGGGCATTAAAGACACGTGCGAGTTTTGTCCTTCTCTCGATTTCCGAGCTTTATTTGAAGTCCAATATATCTTTAAACGAGCGAATTAAGTATTTTATTCGCTGAAGCCACCTTGGTTGGCTATGGATAGGCATTATCTCTGTATTTCACTCTATCTTAAAGACCAGGCTATATCCTTCTGGACCAACCATGCCCCTGGGTGTGTCTATAAATAGAGGCTCTTTCCTCTAGCTAAGGGCCACGAAATTTTGAGTCCAAGGAATTCTAAGAAGCTTCAAGAGAAGAGAAAGAACTCCTGCTGCCTGCCTGCTCAATCCAGGTAAGTCCCCTATCCCTTTTTATTTTCTGTCTTCAATTCTAGAAGTAATAGGATCATCTCTATTGCTGTAGAATAAGGCCATCTCTGTTTTTGTATTCCTAAACTTGTCTCTAAGTACCTCAAGAGTCTCTCTAGCCGTAAAACGTGAAGAGAGAACTAGGGGAAAGGGGAACAGGTGGATCCCTAGAATAGAACCCCATATCTGTTGTTCTCTTTTTTTTAGAATAAGGCCTGTGATTGTGTTTATGTAACCAAACCTATCTCTAAGTACCTCAAGAGTCTCTCTAACCGTAAAACGTGAAGAGAGAACTAGGGGAACAGGTGGATCCGTAGGGTAGACCCCCATGTGCTCTAATTTGTGAGATGTGGCTATTTTGAATATCCTGATCATGTTTTAATGCTTTTTATGATATATCTGAATGAATCACATGAATCTATGATGTTTATAGCATGAGATCCCCACTTTTTGATAAAAATTGGATTTTTGCCACTTTTACACTTACAGCACTGTTTTCGTGATTTTTGTGAGTTTAGGCTAGGATCTTGGATTTATCATGATCAATATGGTAGATCTGAATCCAAAAGCCTGAAAGTAAATTCTAGGGTTTCATGATGTGGTTTTTGAGTCCTTTTTCCTTTTTTGAGATAAGACCCTACGGTCTAAATTCTCCCCTTTTGGTGTTCTTCATCAACGTGGGTATTTTTGGTTTTTATTTTCTGATTTAATGTGAACTTTGAGCTTTATCTATGTCCTGGACTATTCAAGTTCAATTTTGAAATATTTTATAACAATCATATTTTCTCGATTTCTAGAATTTTACTTGAAGCCAGATTTTTGGAATTTTCACTTTAAATTGATTTTATTTGATTTTATCTCAATTTTATTTTGATCATGAAACCCTAGGAATGGTATGATCATATTTGAAAGTTCTGGATCAATCAGACTATTCATATGAAAAAACCATACAATTTTTGTCTTTTTGTAATTTTTCCTGAATTTTATAGCAAGCCTTTTATCTTTGAAAAACATGAACAATGCCTGGCAATCACCTTGTGTGAATGGATAGGGGTGCCTAACACCTTCCCCTGTTCATAACCTAATCCCCTTACCCATCTCTGGTTGTTTTTGTTAGGAAGGATATTTTTGCCCTAAATTTGCCTTTTGTGCTTATTTAATATTTTGGTGTCCATTCACACCTAAATTGAATGGTGGCGACTCTTTGTTCTATTTAATCCCGTGTGATGATTGAGGAAATCATTAAATTGATTTTTTTCCCATGTCTCACAAGAACCTGGGTGCCCTAAGGATGTCTACTTTAGTCTGGGGCTTGAGATTCCGAATAAGGTCTCAATTACGATCTGGAGAAGTCCGTAGACATCCCGGTCCGCGTCGTCGGTTGACGGGTCCCATGTGTTTCCCTGGTTCTAGTCAATTTTGGTTCAACTCACCCTTATGTCCTAAACCAACATGCTCACTTATTAAGTTTGACTGGGACCTTCAAAGGTGTGGGTCCCTTTTATTTTAATTGATTTTTATCTTTTTTATCCAGGTGATGTTGGTCTGATGTGGGCCCCGTTGGAAGGTGTTAACACAAATTTTCGTGTCTAAAACAAAAGACAAGAAAAATGTAACAAATAACAATTTGTATTAAAATGAAGAAATGGGTTACAATCTTCGTAATTTCTCCTCTGATTCGATCTCCTTAATGGGTCTTGATCCAAGGGCTACACGAGCTTGATCTTGAATGAAACTTCAATATTCAATTCGAGGGCTGAAAGAGCTTGATCTCGAACCAAATGTAGTTGTAGAATGATCTTCTTTTTTTGTGGTTTTGATTTGTCTTCTCTTTTCTCAAAATATGGGTAAGAGAAAGAGAAAACAATATGGATTTGATGTAGACTTGAATGAATTTCTTCAAGCCTTTGAATTTCTGTAGAGTTTTCCCAAGCTTTAGGCAAGTCTTCTAGAGCTTGTTCCAATCTCCCCTTTTCTTCCCATTGAGGTCCTCTATTTATAGGCAAACGTTATGAGCACTTGCCTTAATATGAGGATCTCTTTTGATTGAAAATTTCCTTATGAGGGTGCGTCTCATTTGGCAACAATTTGAATTTGATTGAGCATACCATACTGAGAAATCTCTTTGTTTTGATTTTGGCATTTATTTGAATATTGAATTATTTCTTAATATTCTATGCCATTTGTGGGGTTGTGACTTTCCTTCTTTGGATCATCACAACTTTGTTACCAAAAGACATCGATTTTGTTTTAGTAACAAATATAACCTATATCTTGCTTTGTGGAGCCCATTTGAAGTTAATGGGTTGAATGTGTAGGATGTTTGCTTTGACCCTCATAATTTAAGAGTCGAACCATCATTTTGTTTAACCCGGCTTATTTGTTTAGTTAAGCCCTGGCCTTGGATTTGATTTCATTTGCCAAAGTCAATTATTTGACTTGGTCAACTTTTTGACTTGATAACACAAAATTTTCAGTGTCTACAGAAGGCCCATTGGATACTAAATAGGGCTTAGGTCAAGCCCAATTCCCATTCGGGGTTATGTCGGATAACCCCGTTTATTGGATTTGGTTATTTGATTTGAGAGTTGCTTATTTACACAAAATTGATGGGTTTACTGGACTTAACCGCAGAACAAGTGCGATTTGGCTCGAACAGCTCTCTTCTTTCTTTCTTTTTTGATAAGAAAAAGTCATGGGCACTACAAAGTTTTTTGCAATCCAAGTAATTGTAATATGCATTCCTAAATTCTCCGTGGGTGAGCCGTTTTGATGGGAACAAAATGCTCTGCTGCCGACCATGCAGCTTAACTGCTATGGAGCATCGTAGGGATAGGGTATTTTCAATTAGGAAAATCCTTTAACATTTGAAGGAAAAATTAAAACTTTGCAACCATGAGAGGTGGCTGCATCATCACTTACACTGCGTTTGGTATTGCTTTTTGTATATATATATATATATATAATTTAGTAGATAATATTATAAAATAAAGCATTCAATCTGTAATTCAAAGCTTGTGCCTATCAATTGTCAAAGAAGAAATAGGGAGACTTTCACAATTTCATTTGTATATTATGTTGGTATAGATAATATAAAAAAAATAGTAATAATATAGATATGGGACGTAGATTGAGATAAGTTTACAGTAATTCATGTCTTGATTTGTAACATATTACTATTATTTTGACAAGCCTAGCTGGGTTTCATTTTGCAACTCTACTGATTTTTTTTTTCTTTTGTTGGT
The DNA here is from genome assembly GCA_947561395.2 of Buxus sempervirens. Lineage (NCBI taxonomy): Eukaryota > Viridiplantae > Streptophyta > Magnoliopsida > Buxales > Buxaceae > Buxus > Buxus sempervirens. Next base: position 9,335,423 of record OX387186.1, read on the forward strand.
GTCGACATAACGTTTAGATATTTCGAAATTAACTACTGAGTAAGAAATGTGATCGTAAGGGTTAACCCCTTTCTTGGGTGTTTCTTTTTTTCATTATCTCTCTCCTCTCTCCTCTCATCTTTTCTCTTTTTTTTTTTTTTTTTTTTTGATGAGAAAAAGTTATGTGCCCTACGAAATTTTTTGAAATCCAAGTAACCGTAATATACATTCCTAAATTCCCCGTGGATGAGCTGTTTTGATGGGAACAAAATGCTCTGCTGCCGACCATGCAGCTTAACTGCTATGGAGCATCATAGGGATAGGGTATTTTCGATTAGGAAAATCCAAACTTTGCAACCATGAGATGTGGCAGCATCATCACTTACACTGCGTTTGGTATTGCTTTTTGTGTGTGTGTATATATATATATATAATTTAATAGATAATACTATAAAATAAAGCATTAAGTCAATAATTCAAAGCTTGTGCCTATCAATTATCAAACAAAAAATAGGGAGACTTTCACAATTTCATTTTTATATTATGTTAGGTATAGATAATATAAAAAAATACTAATAATAATATAGATATGGGACATAGATTAAGACAAGTTTACAGTAATTCATATCTTGATTTGTAACTTATTGTTATAATTTTGACAAGACCGACTGGGTTTCATTTGGTAAATCTGCTCTTTTTTTTTTTTTTTGGTTGGTATCAACATAACGTTTCAATATCTAGAAATTAACTACTGAGCAACAAATGTGATCATAAGGGTGACCCCCTTCTTGGGTGTTTCTTTTTTACATTCTCTCTCTCTCTTTCTCTCTCTCTCTCTCTCTCTCCCCCCCCCCCCTCTTCTCTCTTCTTTTCTTTTCTCTCTCTTTTTTTTTTTTTTTTTGATAAGAAAAAGTGATGTGCGCTACGAACTTTTTTGGAATCCAAGTAACTATAATATACATTCCTAAATTCTCCAAGGATGAGGGGTTTTGATGGGAACAAAATGTTTTGCTACCGACCATGCAGCTTAACCGCAATAGATCATTGTAGGGATCGGGTATTTTCGATTAGGAAAATCCTTTTACATTTGAAAGAAAAAATAAGAACTTTGCAACCATGAGAGGTGTCAGCATCATCACTTACACTGCGTTTGGTATTGTTTTCTGTGTGTGTGGTATATATATATATATATCTAATTTAATAGATAATACTGTAAAATAAAGCATTTAGTCAAAAATTCAAAGGTTGTGCCTATCAATTGTTAAAGAAGAAATAGGGTGCTTTCACAATTTCATCTTTATATTATGGTAAGTATAGATAATATAAAAAAATACTAATAATAATATAGATTTGGGACATATATTGAGACAAGTTTACAATAATTCATCTCTTGATTTGTAACTTATTGTTATTATTTTAACAGGCGCGGGCTGGGTTTCATTTGGTAACTCTACTCCTTTTTTTTTTGTTGGTATCAACATAATGTTGTGAGACATAGAAAATTAATTTAATGACTTCCTAATCATCACATGGGATTCATTAAAACAAGGAGTCACCACCATTCTGTTTAGGTGTGAATGGACACCAAAACCATCAAATCAAATAAAAGACAGAAATTAGAGTAAAAATAACTCTATTTTAAAATAATAATAAAACAACCAGAGATGGGTAAGGGGATTAGGTTATGAACAGGGGAAGGTGTTAGGCACCCCTATTCATCCACACAAAGTGGTTGCCAGGTATTGTTCATGTTAAAAATAAGAAGGCTTGCTTAATAAAGGAAAAAAACATAAAAGTGACAAAAGTGTATGGTTATTCATATGAATAGCCCGATTAATTCAGAACCATCATTATGATCATACCATTCATAAGGTTTCATGATTGAAATAAAATTGAGATAAAATCAAAGAAAACCAATTTGAAGTATAATCTGAAAAACTAGCTTTAGGCTAAACCGTTAAAAGGTTGAAAAACTAGATTGAAATCTCTTGATGAAAACATTGAAGAATAAAGTTCCGTAGGGTACAAATCTTATCCAGATCTTTCATTAATTGAGAAACAAAAATCCAATCAACCCGTATTGCTGAAAAAGCATCAAAAGGGGGAGTTCAGACCATAGGATCCTTACCCAAAATTGAAAATAAACCAAAAATCACTTTGGGAAATAAAAGAATAAATCTAAATCATCTAGGGTACAGATCTTGGTCCAGGTTTCTCATTAATTAAGAGATCTGAGCCAAATTCACCCATATTGACCAAAAAACATCAAAAGGGGAAAGTTTAGACCATAGGATCCTCTCTCCCAGATTAAAACAATTTCAAAAATCATCTCATGAAACCCCAGAGACTATTTTTAGGCTTCTGATTTCAGATCAATCATATAAATCATGATAGATTCAAGATCTTAGCCTAATATCACCAAAATCAAGAAAACAGTGCTGTAGGTACAAAAATGGTGAAAAATTCCAACTGTAGGAGAAAAAGAGGATTTCATGCTATAAACAGCATGGATCCATAGGATTCCTCCAGATTCAAAATAAAACAATTAAAACATGAACAGAGTAGTTAAAGAAACCACATATCACAGATTACAGCACATAGGGGTCTATCCTACGGATCCACATGTTCTCTTTTCCCCTAGCTCTCTCTTCACGTTTTACGGCTAGAAGGGAGTCTTGAGGTACTTGGAGGTAGGTTTAGGGACACAAGCACAAACAAGAGGCCTTATTCTACAAAAAAGAGAAAAGAACAGATTATAGGGTTCTATTCTAAGGATCCACTTGTTCCCCTTTCCCCTAGCTCTCTTTTCACGTTTTACGGCTAGAAAGGAATCTTGAGGTACTTGGAGGTAGGTTTGGGGATACAAATATAAAAAGGCCTTATTCTACAAAAATGGAGAAGATTAGACTATTTCTGGAATTAAAAAGAGAAAATAAAAGAGAAAAGAGACTTACCTGGATTGAGGAAGCAGAGGAGCAGGGGTTCCCTTATTCACTTGGAGCTCTTCAAGCTTCAGATTATTTGCCATTTGCTTGAGGAGAGGCCCTCTATTTATAGGCAAACCCAGGGGCATGGTTGGTCCAAAGGGATATGCCAAAATCTTCCAGATTAAGTTAAAAAGGATTTAATGTCAATCCATTAAACCACAAAGGATAAACAAGAGGATTCGAATGGATAAACAAGAGAATTTGAATCTCCCAGAGAGATATTTGAGTGCAGTAAGGCTCAGAAATCAAAAAAGGATAAATTCGTGCAAAAAACCCGTGCCCGTATATATACTACGGTCGCGCCCTGCCCGTATTATTAATACGGGCATGCCCAGACCGTATATCAACTGCGGGCATGACCAGACCGTAAATAAAATACGAGCATTACATGTTTGACCAAATTTTACACTTTATTGACCTGTTTCAAATCCCAATTACATATTTTCAATTATTTTCTCATTTTGTAGTGCAATTTGGGGTGTCTACAAATGTTTAGATATTTAGAAATTAACTATTGAGCATGAAACGTGATCGTAAGGGTGACCCCCGTTCTTGGCTTTTCCTTTTTTATCATTCTCTCTCTCCTCTCTTCTCTCTTCTTTATTTTTTTATAAGAAAAAGTGATGTGCCCTACGAAGTTTTTTGCAATCCAAGTAATTGTATTATACGTTCCTAAATTCTCCGTGGGTGAGCGGTTTTGATGGGAAAAAAATGCTCTGCTGCCGACCATGCAGCTTAACTGCTACGGAGCATTGTAGGGATAGGGTATTTTTTATTAGGAAAATCCTTTTACATTTGAAGGAAAAAATAAAAACTTTGCAACCTTGAGATGTGGCAGCATCATCACTTACACTGCGTTTGGTATTGCTTTTTGTATATATATATATATATATATAATTTAATAGATAATACTATAAAATAAAGCATTCAGTCAATAATTCAAAGCTTGTGCCTATCAATTGTCAAAGAAGAAATAGGGAGACTTTCACATTTTGATTTTTATATTATGTTAGGCATAGATAATATAAAAAGAAATACTAATAATAATATAGATATGGGACATAGATTGTGACAAGTTTATAGTAATTCTTGTCTTGATTTGTAACTTATTGTTATTATTTTGACAGGCCCGACTGGGTTTCATTTGGTAACTCTGCTCTCTCTTTTTTTGGTTGGTATCAACATACTGTTTCGATATCTAGAAATTAACTACTGAGCAAGAAATGTGAACATAAGGGTGACCCCCTTTCTTGGGTGTTCCTTTTTTTCATTCTCTCTCGCTATCTCTCTCCTCTCTTCTCTCTTCTTTTCTCCCTTTTTTTTTTATAAGAAAAAGTGATGTGCGCTACAAAGTTTTTTGGAATCCTAGTAACTGTAATATACATTCCTAAATTCTTCGTAGGTGAGCGGTTTTGATGGGAACAAAATGCTCTGCTGCTGACCATGCAGCTTAACTGTTATGGAGCATTGCATGGATAGGGTATTTTCGCTTAGGAAAATCCTTCTACATTTGAAAGAAAAAATAAAACTTTGCAACCATGAGATGTGTCAGCTAGGGCTGGCAATGGGTCGGATATATATCCGAATTCGATCCGAATCCGATCCGAAATTGGTGAATCCGATCCGAAATCTAAGATCCGTGGTTCGAATACAGATCTGAAATCTAAGATCCGAAAAAATTCGGATTCAAATACGGATATACATATATCCGATCCGAATAGGATCCGACCGAAATCATATATATCCTATACATAAACCCAGAGCAGACATTAGTTAGATTGTAGACCATTTATAAACTACAGTTGAACCATTATAACTAAAACCAAAAACCTTTAGAGAACGATTTGTCCTAAATCTAAACTTTCTCTTCTCTTTGTCGCTGCCACCCTTCAGTGACTGGTACCTGCAAACCCACTTAAAGAACCAATTCCAAGCCCCCTATTTTGCTCTGAAATTCCATTGTCCAGAACAGGCCAGTCGTTTAAAGTTCTGGGGTACTATTTTTTTTGCCAGTCACTCAATATCCACTGTTGCGTGGTCCTTCAAATTTGAAATTCAAACCCATTTCTCATTTAAATCCCTCTCTGAGTAGGGTTGGCAATGAATGGGATATATATCCGAATTCGATCCGAAACCGAAATTGGCGAATTCGAATATAGGATTTAGATCCGTGGTTCGAATACGGATCTAAAATCTAAGATCCGAAAAAATTCGGATTCAAATACGAATATACATATATCCGATCCGTATTCGACCGATTGCCACCCCTAGTGTCAGCATCATCACTTACACTACGTTTGGTATTGCTTTTTGTATATATATATAATTTAATAGATAATACTGTAAAATAAAGCATTCAGTCAATAATTCAAAGGTTGTGCCTATCAATTGTCAAAGAAGAAATAGGGTGCTTTCACAATTTCATTTTTATAGTATGTTAGGTATAGATAATATAAAAAAATACTAATAATAATATAGATATGGGACATAGATTGAGACAAGTTTACAATAATTCATGTCTTGATTTGTAACTTAATGTTATTATTTTTACAGGCGCGGGCTGGGTTTCATTTGGTAACTCTACTCTCTCTTTTTTGTTGGTATCAACATAATGTTTAGATGTCTAGAAATTAACTACTGAGCACGAAACGTGATCTTAAAGGTGAGCCCCTTTCTTGGCTTTTCCTATTTTTTCCATTCTCTCTCTCTCCTCTCCTCTCTCTTCTTTCTTTTTTTTTCTTTTTGATAAGAAAAGGTCATGGGCGCTACGAAGTTTTTTGCAATCCAAGTAATTGTAATATACATTCCTAAATTCTCCGTGGCTGAGCCATTTTGATGGGAACAAAATGCTCTGCTGCCGACCATGCAGCTTAACTGCTATGGAGCATCGTAGGGATAGGGTATTTTCGATTAGGAAAATCCTTTTACATTTGAAGGAAAAATAAAAACGTTGCAAGCATGAGATGTGGCAGCATCATCACTTACACTGCGTTTGGTATTGTTTTTGTGTACATATATATATGTATATAATTTAATAGATAATACTATAAAATAAAGCATTCAGTCAATAATTCAAAGCTTGTGCCTATCAATTGTCAAAGAATAAATAGGGAGACTTTCACAATTTCATTTTTATATTATGTTAGGTATAGATAATATAAAAAAAATACTAATAATAATATAGATATGGGACATAGATTGAGACAAGTTTACAATAATTCATGTCATGATTTGTAACTTATTGTTATTATTTTGACAGGCGCGGGCTGGTTTTCATTTGGTAACTCTACTCTCTTTTTTTGGTTGGTATCAACATAATGTTTAGATATCTAGAAATTAACTACTGAGCACAAAACGTGATCGTAAGGGTGACCCCTTTCTCGGCTTTTCCTTTTTTTCATTCTCTCTCTCCTCTCATCTCTTTTCTCTCTTCTTTTCTTTCTTTCTTTTATTTATTTATTTTTTTTTTTGATAAGAAAAAGTGATGTGCCCTACGAAGTTTTTTGCAATCCAAGTAATTGTAATATACATTCCTAAATTTTCCGTGGGTGAGCGGTTTTGATGGGAACAAAATGCTCTGCTGCCAACCATGCAGCTTAACGGCTATGGAGCATTGCAGGGATAGGGTATTTTCGATTAGGAAAATCCTTTTACATTTGAAGGAAAAATAAAAACTTTGCAACTGTGAGATGTGGCAACATCATCACTAACACTGTGTTTGTTATTGCTTTTTGGATATATATATATTAGGGCTGAAACTCAGTGCGGTTTGGTTTGAGTTGGCCTCAACCCAAGACCAAACCAAGGTTACTGATGGTCGGCCCAAACCCGAACTGAACCGACCTCGGAACCGAATTACCCAAATTGAAAACCATACCGATTTTTTAAATAGAACCCATAACCCAATCCAAACCGATCCGAATTGCAAAATTCGCGTTCGGTTCAGTTTGGTTTGGGTCATTTTTCCATACTTAAAACCTGTTATCAAGAGAAAGATTCTCACTTTTTCCCAAAAAAAAATTTTAAAAGAATACACAACAATTTTAAAAGATCATCACTTACATGCGATCTAATCCCTTAAGTAGTTCACATGTATACGTAAGATGGAGCAAAGAGTTTAGAATCCCAAATCATATGTTAATTGTTTTGGATCGTATTTTCAAGCTAATGAATCAATTTAATAATTAACTACAAATATTTATAAAACTTATTCATTATTTTATAGCTTATAATTTATAAGTTATATTTCATTATTTCAACTTTCTCTATTATATATTATATATATATTATTATTTCGGTTCGGTTCGGTTTAGTTTTACACTTAGGAAATTCGGTTTGGTTTTAGGTTCAGTTCGGTTAATCCGAGTCTTCAACCCAGAACCGAACCAAACAAATTTGGTTCTCTATTTTTAGAGCCAAAACCTACCCAAAAACTATATAACCGAAACCAAACCGACCCAAAGTCGGGTTGGTCCAGTTCAGTTTTGGTTTTAACAAACCCAAGTTGCCGCCCTAATATATATATATATAATTTAATAGATAATACTATAAAATAAAGCACTTAGTCAAGAATTCAAAGCTTGTGCTTATCAATTGTCAAAGAAGAAATAGGGAGCTTTCACAATTTTATTTTTATATTATGTTAGGTATAGATAATATATACAAAATACTAATAATAATATAGATATGGGACATAGATTGAGACAAGTTTACAATAATTCATGTCTTGATTTGTAACTTAATGTTATTATTTTGACAGGACTGGGGGACTATAAAATAAATCATTCAGTCAGTAATTTAAAGCTTGTGCCTATCAATTGTCAAAGAAGAAATAGGGAGCTTTCCCAATTTCATTTTTGTATTATGTTAGGTATAGATAATATAAAAAAAATACTAATAATAATATAGATATGGGACATAGATTGAGACAAGTTTACAATAATTCATGTCTTGATTTGTAACTTATTGTTATTATTTTTACAGGCCCAGGCTAGGTTTCATTTGGTAACTCTAGTCTTTTTTTTTTTTTTTTGGTTGGTTTCAACATAATGTTTAGATATCTAGAAATTGACTACTAAGCAAGAAACGTGATCATAAGGGTGACCCCCTGTAGACACCCCAAAATTGCATGATTTTTGATAAATCTGAAGGAGAGAAATATTTTATTTGAATTTTCAATTCTTAGCATTGGGTTTGAGATCCTTAACCCATTTGAATCGAAAACCACAAAGGAAAAGGCCCAAATTCAATCTTTTGTGCAAAGTCAAACTTTTTCGGTTGAATTTTGTTGACTTTTGACCCCAAAAATGAAATATTTTTTAAGGCAAGATTTCAAGATAATTTTTCCCGGTAATTAGGTTTTTAGCAATGTTATTGCATAAATGAATTTTTTGAGCCTTTAAATCTTGACAAATACCTTGGTATTAACATGTTGAATCTTTTTACTGAATCTGAAAAACCAGAATTTAGCCTTGAACTAGAAAGTTGACTTTTTTTTTTACTTGGAATTTGGGTTTGAAACTATTTTTCATGGATTCAAATGGGGAGGGTGTTTGCTTATTTACATGTAATATCTTAAGTAAATGGAGATTAAAAAATACGAGGACATTTACTTAAATGATATTACATGTAAATAAGTATTGCAATTGTGCTAATGTTATTAACATGTGCTGGCTGCATTTTATATGTGGTTTGTGCGTGACCCCATAGAGTATGTGGTCAAGGCATGACCGCAATATATATGCAATTAAGGCATGACTGCAATATATATGCGGTCAGCTTTTGCCTTTGAGAACAAGGGCAGTTTTCGAACTCCCGCGTTCTTTGAAAAGAAACCCCCATAAAAAGAATGCACATTTCCTGAGGATCTTAAGGAGCCTTGTTCTCAAGAAGTGATTTCAATAAAGGCTCTTTAAAAAGTAAAGAAAAAAAAAAGAGATTTTCCCCTTGAATATTTTTCTAGAAAAAGAAAAAGAAAAAGAAAAAGTTTTCAACAAGGTCCTTTTTATTTATGAGTCATATCTCCTATTGAATTTCATTAAGTTGAATATGACTTCGAAATTGGGCTCAATTTTGAGACCAAAATCGAAGAAAAAGACATTTTATATGAAAATTCAAATCTTTCTAAGTGTCATGAGAAGAATATTCTACAAAATTATGAAATGACCAATTTTATGGCCTTTGAAACCAAAGATGACCCACAGTCTTCAACAGAAAATATGGAAGAAGATTTGAAATTTCTTCATTAGAATACATAAAGGATCGCATCACTTGTTGATTCGTTTAAAGCGAAGTTGATAATATTATTTGAAGAAATTTTGGGGTTTTGCACTTGAAAATATGGGAGAAGATTTGACCTTGTCATTGGAAATCAAATTGGGCATCATTTGATGGAAAGCATCCAAATCCATAAGATTGATCAAAAGGTGAAGAACTTTTTCATAACAGAGGTTCTATTTGAAGAGGCTTTCATCTTAATAGAAGGTGATTTAAAAAAAAAGAAAAAAAAAAGAAGGAAAAATCCTGAGCCAGTCATGTGGTTCAACTTTACCGACTCTGAAAATTCAAATTTCTCTTAAAATGATAAGAGGCCTTTCTTTCTTATATCCCCAAAATTTTGAAATCCCTTGTTAGACCCTTTGAGCTTGATAAATTTTTCCAAGTAACATAAACTGAGAATTGTAACCCCACACTGAGGCAAATTTATTAAGGCAAAAAAAAAAATGAAGGGACAATTATAAGAAAAAAAAGGGGGCATTATTGAAGTTCAAAAGAGATTTTGAAGATGTTTTCAGAAAAGGGGGCAAAGAAATGAAAAAAGGAAAAAAAAATAAAAAGGAAAAATAAAAAGGAAGAAAGAAGAAAAAGAGATCATCAAATGCTATGGGATATTTGTCTTTAAAATTGAAGAGAAGAATGGAAAAAGAAGTTCAATACTAGAGAATAAGTTTCAAATGAAGAAATCAAAGTGGGGGAAGAACTTCATTACTGGGAGCAATTTTGTATTCTAAGGGAAGAAATGCCCTAAAAATTGTAATTTCAGTTAACCCATTTGATCATATGGTATTTGAGCCTTTTATTCCTTTTCTTGCTAAACAAACACCAAGCCTTCGTTTCGTCCCATTCATAAGTCCTCTTTTATTAAGAAATTTTGAATTAAGGTAGTTTGGACTACATAGTTGCTGGTGATGAAGGATTAAAAAAAAAAGGAAAAAAAGAAAAAATGGAGAACATGTTGTGAAAACCCGAAAGGGCATTACATGGCAAATAATCAGCTATCTACAAGAAGGAAATCGTCAGAGAGGAAAGTCCAGAATTGGCATAGATCTAGGTGAAGTCCTCATGTTAGTGGTTATTTTGAGATACAGTCATTCTTCAAGTGATTGAGGAAAATCTTCTTTTTAAGACTGAAGCAACATAATCAGAATTATGATATGAAGCATCTATGAACAAATTGATGGCCATCAAAATTGCCATTAGGAAATTGTTGCTGAAGTTTAAAATGGTCATGGGAATGATTCTAAAGGTTCCGAAGGCTTATTTTGGTCTTTCTTCCTTTTCTAAAATAATCTTCTCATTATTCAACTTGATTTGAATTCTTTTGGACTATATGCTAATAAGTGATTGGATAATTTTTCAAAAAAATATAAAAACACAAAAAAAAATCAAAAACTATATTTTTGGCCTATGATGAGCATCTGTCTTTTCATAAAACATTGGTTTTGCAAGCATTATAGAATTCTGAGGCCACTAGTATAAAACATATTTTCTTATTTTTTTCATTTTCATTCTTTTATTAGGGTTTCTTTTTGGCAAAGGTAGAGAGAGAGAGAGAGAGAGAGAGAGAGAGAGAGAGAGAGAGAGAATGTGTGAGAGAGAGAGAAAGAAGAAAAAAAGAGAAAAAAAGGATCATCTCTGCTGAGGGGCAAATACTTCTTCAAGCAATCAAAACCGGGGCATGCTCAGTGGTTTTCCCTTTGGGTTTTCATTGAAATAAATTACAACATCTGGAAGAAGCAATCAAGCCTTAGTCTTCAGATTTGAAAAAAAAGAAAAAAAAAAGAGAATCTTCGAAGCAATTACATGTTTCCAATTCTTCAATCATGAAGAAGGATTTTACTGGGGCAATAAGAAGGCATGAAGAAGAGATCATGGGTAGTAAGGGCATGAGGTTAGATCATCAGATTATGATTCTCAAATCCATCAATCAAAAAGAGGGCATTCACTTAAGCAGTTGAAAAGCATGAAGGCAGGTTATGGGCAGCAACGGCACATACATCATTATTGAGAGAGCAAGAAGATGAAGAAGCAAAAGCAAGTTGCAGAGTATTCAAGCACAGGTTTGAGCATCACATGGCACCTAGGTATGTCAAATAAAAAAATCAATCAAGAAAATTCAATAAAATATTTCCTTCCTTATTGTTGAGCTGTAAAGTGAAAAACATCAAAAGCAATTGAGTTTGCAGAGGTCAATTTTAAATCCATTTTCTTTTCCAAATTTGCTTATCTAAGATTTCTTTTCATAGCCACGAGAGTTCCAAGAAATCTGAGATAAGGTAAAGATACCACCCCGTCAGATTTCAAGCAAGGGTTTCATTGGTATCTTCAAATCCATGTTTTTTATCACTCCTTTGTTTGACCAAAGCAAGTTCAATTAATGAGATGTCTTTCAAATGTGCAATTTTGAGTCGTGTTTGTTCTTTGCTGTTCTTTGTGCTACAACTCCAGCAAAGAGGGGCAGTTGTAGATACCCCAAAATTGCACGATTTTTTATAAATCTTGAAAGAAAAAAATATTTTATTGGAATTTTCAATTCTTAGCATTGGGTTTGAGATCCTTAACCCATTTGAATCCAAAACCATAAAGGAAAAGGCTCAAATTCAATCTTTTGCGCAAAGTCAAACTTTTCTGATTGAATTTTGTTGACTTTTGACCCCAAAAAATGAAATATTTTTTAAGGCAAGATTTCAAGATAATTTTTCCTGATAATTAGGTTTTTAGCAATGCTATTGCATAAATGAATTTTTTGAGCCTTTAAATCTTAACGAATACCTTAGTATTAACATGTTGAATCTTTTTATCAGACCTGAAAAACCGAAATTTAGCCTTGAACTGGAAAGTTGACTTTTTATGTACTTGGAATTTGGGTCTGGAACTATTTTTAATGGATTCAAATGGGGAAGTGTTTGCTTATTTACATATAATATCTTAAGTAAATGGAGATTAAAAAATACAATGACATTTACTTAAATGATATTACATGTAAATAAGTATTGCAACTGTGCTAATGTTATTAACATGTGCTAGCCGCATTTTATATGTGGTTTGTTCATGACCGCATAGAGTATGCAATCAAGGCATGACCGCAATATATATGCAATCAAGGCATGACCGCAATATATATGCGGTCACAGGCAATTTTGAGCAAATTTGCAAATACTCGATTTCTGAGCCTTATTTACACTCTTAACTCTCTCTAGGAGATTTGAATTGCTCTTTTTACCCTCCGTGGTTTATTAGATTTACTCTAACTCATGTTTTAAAACTAAGTTGGAACATTCTAGAACCCTATTTTGGCATACCCTTGGGACCAACCATGCCCCTGGGTTTGCCTATAAATAGAGGGTCTCTCCTCAATTAAAAAGCCAGAAATTGGAGATTGAAGAGCTCCAAGTGAAGAAGGAACCCCTACCTTTCTGCTTTCAGAAATCTAGGTAAGCCTCTCTCCCCTTTTCTTTTCTGTTTTTAAATTCTAGGGTTAGTCTTTTCTTCTTCCTTTCTTTAGATTAAAGGCCTGATGTGATTGAAACCCCAAACCTATCTCCAAGTACCTCAAGTTTTTCTCTAGCCGTAAAACATGAAGAGAGTGCTAGGGGAAAAAAGATCAGGAATGGATCCTTAGGTTAGAACCCTATTGTTTAATTATGTCTTATATCTCTTTTAATATTCTGTTGTGGTGATGTTATTATGATTTTATTCTGGACTATGGAGGACTACCATGGATCTATGCTATTCATAGCATTAGATCTCATTTTCCTCCTAGAGTTTTGATTTTTCACACAACTACACCCACTACATCGTTTTCTTTCTTTTGGTTATTATTAAGCTAGGATTTTGGATCTACCATGATTAATATGGTAGATGTAAGCACCTCATTTTTTGCGCTCCCGGAAAAGCCGGAAATGAAAAACCCAGCTAAAAAGTCAAACCCTAAGGGGCGAAAAATTGACTTTTTGATCCAGTGATAATTGGCCACCTTGCTTTATCTCAATGGATAGAGAATCCCGACACGAGTCCAACGCAACTGAGTTTGCTAGAATCGGAGTCCGGATGAAGGTTCTGCAGGCCGGTCAAACTTAAAGGGGAGCCGAAAGTTGACTTTTTCTCGAACCCCGTGCCAAGTGCTTAGCCCTATGTCATTGGATAGAGGGTTCTGATACGAGTCTAATGCAATTGAGTTTACTCAAATCGGAGTTCGGATGAAGGAGATATGAGCTGTCGAAGTTTCCGAGCAGCGAAACTGGAAACTGCACACGTGGCGCAGGAACTGCACACGTGGCAGCCAACGCAGCAAAATATCTCAGGGACTAAATCTTAAATATCCAAAAGTTACTAAAAATCTCAGGGACTAAACCAAAATTCGCAGGGACCAATCCGTAATTGCTCAAAAGTGTCGAATCGGTCAAGTCGAGGGGCAAATCTGTAATTTTTTGATTTGTATTCTACCAAATATGCCGGATACACATACCCCAGTGTATAACCGACACTCTTCACCGGATACAAAGAGATTTTCCAGCGAGATTCGCGCCAATTCCCCGACAAATTCGCGGCGGCATTAAATTTCGGAATAATTGTGTTTTGTATCCGGCATTTAATGCCGGATACAAAGAGGGGTGTGTATAGCCGGCCATGAAGGCCGGCTATGAATGATTAATAGTGTATCCTGCATATAATGCCAGATACATTAAGTTTCTTATAAAAGGGGGCAGCAACCCCCTTTCTCGGGGTTGGCTTGCTTTTAGCTCTTTCTCTCCTTTCCTTCTTCATCCGAACCCCTCCCTTTTGAGCACTTTTGCCTCCACCACCTTCCCACTCCACCCCAAGGTGGCTCCAACCTCCTCTTCCCTCCTTCCTCTTCATCTTGTGGCCATTTGGAGGAGGTGTACCTGCTGGAGAAGCAGCTTCTAGTTGCTGTCCAGCTCCAAGGAAGTGCCTCCACATTGCTTAGGAGATCAAGGACCACCAGGTGAGGCTCCTAATGGCTTTGTATCACACATATATTAAAATAGGAATTCTCTAAAATAATTTCCAAGTTTGTCTTCATCCTTTGCATAAGTCCATTGCTATAGTGTTTTAACCATGCACTTACCATTTTTCATGGCATGAATGCCACCACAAGTAAGGAGTCCACGTAGGTTTCTCAAGGAAGCATGGAAGTCTCTTTTTACCACTTTTTTTTAGCATGTTTTAGCTGCTGTTTTGGATTTCTGTGGGTTGTTTTAAGGAGGAGCTTGTTCCTCCACAATTTTATCCAATGTACCCCCTCTAAATCCCCCCCTCCTTCACCTTTCTTTTTCGTTTACTTTTCTGTTAACTTAGTAAGCATGTGGGTCATCCTTGGGCTTGCTGTTGGTGGCAGCAGTATCATGTCCTCTTCTTGGCAATTTCAACTCACATGCCATGTTTTTCTTTCCCTTTATTTGGTTTTTTAGCATGGATGCATGTCCCCTTCTCCCCAAGCTTGCTGCCCCATTGTTTTCTACAGCATGCTGTGTTTTCCGTCTTTGTGTGTAAATATGCATGTCATGCTATTCTTGTTTATTTGATTGCATGTGCATGTGTTCGGCTTCCTCATTCATACACCGTAGTCACAAAGGCCTCCCATTCTCAGTGGGTAGGAAGCCCATTTTTGTGGATAACCTCCAGCACCATGAAGGAGAAATCCCATTGCTATGCTCCCCCACCCCACCTTCCACTATACCTAACCATCCCCTTAGTGCTTTTGCTTGGAAATGTTAACCAAGTGAGGATGCATGTATCAACTTCACATCTCCTATGTATGTCAAATTATTTGCTTGTACTCCTAATTTTCTGCACCTATGTTGCTGCCCAGGGCTGTGATTTCAGCATGATCCCATCACCCCTTTTAACCCGCTGTCGTGGCCCACATAAGCTGCTGCCAGAGGCAGCAGAAGCATCCCCTTGGCCTACCCCAATGAGGCCAAGTAGCTTACCATGCTTCAACTTGTGTATCATGAACAAGAAGCCCTCCTTGTCATGTTCCCCCCACCATAGTCCAGGGTGAGGATTCCAGGAAGAGCTGCTGGAGACAGCAGCAAGATTTCCTCCCCTTTCTCACCATCTAACCCCACCACCCACCCTTCAAGCACGTGTGAACCCCCCTACTGGTGCCGTCACAGCAAATTGAGAAACCCAAGACCATGTTCAACCTCAATAGCATGTTCAGATGTTTCCTTTTGGTTGCTGCCCTGAGTCACTACAGCATGTAATTCTTTGGCTCTTGGATGTAACTTGCTTGCCATCATGACCATTGAGTGCATTCATGGACTTTCCCACCACCCTAGTAGCATGCCAGGTCATTCTCAACCCAGCCATCCATCCTATTTTGCTTAAATTGGGAGTTTAATCCTTGCTGCCCCTGTATGGTGTATGAGAGCATGCTCATGGATTTCATAATATAGAGCATGCTTCAGGCTTCTTTGTTTTCTGATTTCCATTAAGAGTCATGCTTGCTACTTGTGGGGTCCTAGAAACCAAGTAGGGGCACCTTGGTCCCTACTATATCAAGGAACATGATCCAAAGTGGAAGGAACAGCCCCATGATCCTTACCACCTGCTTGCCTTAATCATGAAATCCCAAAAAGGAAACCAAGGGGATGCCTTCCCAAATCTGAACCAATGTGGGCCTACCTAAGGGTCCACATGCCTTGTAAAAACCCCTAGGAACCCCTTTGAAACAACCCCAATGGCCTAACCCCGAAAAAAGGCATTTTTAAGGTGATCCGGCAACTCAGGCCGGATTACCTATGGCTTGTGTGTACCCGGCAACTAAGGCCGGATACATGATAAAAAATGCAATTTCCATGATTTTGTGTTCTTGGCCGAATTTTGTGATGATTTGAACCAAACCAAGTGAACCAATAGGGTTTCCGGGTCACCCGGAAACCCAACATAGGACTTGGACCACGGTCCAATTTGGAAACATTAGTGGGCCTTCCAACGGGGCCCACCAAGCCCGATAAACCCAAAAGCATGCAAAATACTCAAGTTGAGTAAAATGAACCGATTGAACTGGGCGGGCCAAACCCGATACAGCCCACCCGAATCTTGTCTTGAGGAATGAGGTTTGAATTGTATGGTTTGGCCGAGACCAAGGGCAAGGGCCTATCGGGCCCGCCAAAGCCCACTAATCAACCCAAGTTAGGGTGCAAGCCCTACACTTCTAGAACTTGGGCTTTCAAGCCTAAAATCAGACTATGGGCCCCAAGCCAGATGACCAATCCCCCTTGACAAATTTAAGTAAGGTAAAATTCGAAGACACTTTGGCAACCATCATGGGGGCCCGCCAAGGGCCCGCAAGCCGAGGCCGACCCACTTTTGCATGAAAGTTACTTAATCCTGAAATTAAACCTTAAAATAAAACCAATTCACTAAAACCAAACCCAAAGGGCCTCCTAGGACTAGACAGAGGCCCACCAAGGGATTTGCGGGCTTATCCAAGCCCACCAGGGACACCGTAGGCCTCCCAATGGGGCCCACCCCATCAGACTCAGTACATTTAAATAAACAAGATAAAATCAACTAAAGGGACCCACACCAACTCAAGTGGTCCCGCCAGACTTAACCAAGTTACATATCGGATTAGGAATCGGGTGAGAAACCTAAGCAAGCTGACTCAAACCAGGGAACCCACGGGACCCGTCATCCGACGGGGTGGACTGGGGTGTTTACGAACTTCCCCAGACCGCAACCGAGAATCGACTTAGAATCTCAAGCCGCAAACCAAGGCCCAAAAAAGACAAGATTAGTCACCCAGGTGTCCGCCTGCATCCTATCAGGCGGTGGCGACTCCAAACTTTCCCGTGCCGCGTTTCCGACGCGCGCACAGTAGATATGAAATCAGAAGCCTTAAAGTAACCTCTAGGGTTTCATGAGGTGATTTTCAAGTTATTTTAATCTTTCAGAGAAGATCCTATGGTTTAAACTCTCCTTTTTGATGTTTTTCATCAACATGGGTGTATCTGGTTTAAATCTCTCAACTAATGAGAGATCTGGACCAAATCTATACCCTAGATTATTCAGGTTTAATTCCTCAATATTTTATTAAAAGATTTTTAACTTTTATTATATAGTTCCAAGATTTCAAGGATTTAACTTAAAGCTAGTTTTTCAAGTTTTTTACTTTAGGTTTGTTTTCTTTATCTTGATTTTACTCAATCATGAAACCCTAGAAATGGTAGAATCATTGAAAGGATCCAGAATTAATTGGATCATTCATATGAAAAAACCATACATCTTTTTTTTGTTCTTTTTCATATTTTTGATTTGATTTTCGTTAGCAAGCTTTCTTTCTAGTGTGAACAACACTTGGCAACCACCTTGTGTGGATGGATAGGGGTGCCTAATACCTTCCGCTAGTCATAACCTAATCTCCTTACCCGTCTCTAGTTTTTTTTAATTTTAAAGTAGAGTTATTTTTTACTCTAATTTTGCCTTTTGTGTTTTATTTGATTATTTTGGTGTCCATTCACACCTAAAAGGAATGGTGACGACTCCTTGATTTTTTCTAATCCTGTGTGATGATAAGAAGTCATTGAATTGATTTTCCATGTCTTACAACCCCTTTCTTGGCTTTTCCTTTTTTCATTCTCTTCTCTCCTTTCTTCTTTTCTTTTTTCTTTTTTTTTTTTTTTTTTTGATAAGAAAAAATGATGTGCCCTACGAAGTTTTTTGCAATCCAAGTAACTGTAATATACATTCCTAAATTCTTCGTGGGTGAGCGGTTTTGATGGGAACAAAATGCTCTGCTGCTGACCATGCAGCTTAACTGCTATGGAGCATTGCAGGGATAGGGTATTTTCAATTAGGAAAATCCTTTTACATTTGAAAGAAAAAATATAAACTTTGCGACCATGTAAGACCCTAGATATTTAAGTAATTTTAATTAAGAGAAAGTAGAGATTAAAGGATTTAATTAGAGTAATTAACTCCAATTGGTTGACTTGGTTGGGTTGGTTTATTGGGTTTGGTTTACTTTAAGTGAATAGGTTAAAATAACTGGGGTTTGATTTAATTGGGTTTGGGTCATTCAATTGGTTTAGCCGGTTTAATAAGGGGTAGTATAAGTTAATTGATAAAAGAACCCAAACCAAGGGTTCTTATTTTGTTCGACAATAGGCGAGAAGGATAAAACGCAGAGGGGAAGAGAGGAAGAAGGAGAGGAAGAGAAGAAGAAGGAGAAGGCTTCTAGCTTGGGTTCACACACCTACAATTAAGTAGCACCCTTTCAACTTGTTGTTTTCAACAAACTCGTAGTTTAAACGAGGAGGACTTGCATGTTTGGTTTCTGGCAATTTTGGGGTTTATCATTTGAATTGTGTGAATCAAGTTGTAAATGGTTGGATGGTTATTCTTGAGTGTGCTTTGATGATTTTTGAGCTTTAATTTGCTATGAATCCGAACTCTAGAGTTAAATTTCCAGATTTGAGTATTTTGGGGTCATCTGAAGAACATCCACAAATCGGTCATAATCTATAGTTCAAATTGTTATAGAAACATTTAAAAAGTATTCCCTAATGATTTAAAAGCAATTCCCAAAGTTTTAGAACAAACCAATTAAGTTTTGGTAGAAAAAATTCAGAAAAATTGCAGATGTTCATAACCTGATTTTACCCTGAAATTTGGGTTGGCACCTGAAGCGTGGCTTGAGCACCCCTTTGGGCGCCCAGCCAATTTTAGAACCCAAAGCCTTGTGCCTGAAGCACGGCTCGAGCGCCCCTTTGAAAAATGTTTGCTAACAAAAATCAAATCAAAAGTAAAGAAAAAGAGTAAAGAGATGTATGGCTTTTTCTGTATGAATAGCCCAATTAATTCTGGACCCTTCATATAAATATGCCATCCTTAGGGTTTCATGATTGAGTAAGAAATCAAGATAAAGAAAACAAACCTAAAGTAAAACTTGAAAAAAAAAACTAGTTTTAGGTTAAATCATTGAAATCTTGGAGCTACATGATAAGAATTAAAAATCTTTTGACAAAAAAAAATTTGAAGAATAAACCTGGACTATTTAGGATATAGATCTAGACCAGATCTCTCATTAGTTGGGAGACCTAAACCAGATACACCCATGTTGATGAAAAAACATAAAAAATGGAAAGTTTGGACCATAGGATCCTCTCTCAAAGATTAAAACAACTTAAAAATCACCTCATGAAACCCTAGAAATTACTTTAAGGCTTCTGATTCAAATCTACCATATTGATCATAGTAGATCCAAAATCCTAGCCTAATAATAACCAAAAGAAAGAAAACAGTGAGGTGGGTGTAGTTATGTGGAAAATCAAAACTCTAGGAAGAAAAGGAGATCTGATGCTATGAACAGCATAGATCCACGATATTCCTCAAGATTCAGAAATAAACAATAACACAACATAAACAAAATAGTAAAAGATACATATCAGAGATTATTACACTTAGGGTTCTATCCTAAGGATCCAATCATGTTCTCCTTTCTCCTAGCTCTCTCTTCACGTTTTACGGCTAGAGAGGACGCTTGAGGTACTTGGAGTTAGGTATGGGGTTATAAACACAAAGTAGGCCTTATTCTACAGAAAGGGAGAAGATCAAACTACCCTAAAATTTAAAAACAGAAAAGGAAAAAGGAGAGAGGCTTACCTGGGTTTGAGAATACAGAGAGGCAAGGGTTCCCTTCTTCACTTGGAGCTCTTCTAGCTTCAATTTTCAGCCATTTGCTTGAGGTGAGACCCTCTATTTATAGGCAAACCCAAGGGCACGGTTGGTCACAAGGGTATGCCAAATTAGGGTTTTAGAATGTTCCAACTCAGTTTCAAAACATGAGTTGGAGTAAATCTGAAAGCCAACGGAGGGTAAAAAGGGAAGATCACATCTCCTAGAAAGAGGTATGAGTGGTAAATAAGGCTCAGAAATTGAACACTTGCAAATTCGTACAAATTGCGCGTGACCGCATATATATTGCGGTCATGCCTTGACTGCATACTCTATGCGATCAAGTATAAACCGCAGATTAAATGCAGTCAAGGCAAATCGAAATTTTTAATGTGGGCAGCACAGGTTTGACCAATTTTTCTCAATTAAATATTTTCAATTATTTTCTCATCTTGTAGTGCAATTTGGGGTGTCTACACTCGCTGTAGCCCTACTCTTTCTCAACTCATGTTCGCTGACGATATCATCTTGTATGGACACGCAAACAATAGAGAGGCTCACCCTATGGTAAGGCTTTTACACAAATATTGTTCAGAATCTGGTCAAGAGCTAAATTGCTCTAAATCTACCATACACTTTAGCATAAATACCAGCCATCATCATCCCATGGAAAAAACAAAAATTTTGTTCACTTTTCTTCATTTATCCTCTTCTTTGGTGCTTCTATTGAATCATGCTTGTTTATACAGGGACAGGACAAGTTAAATTTAGAACAGCATGTCTCCAATATTTTTTTTTTGTTTTTTTCCGAAACCGCATTTCATGCTGTGTCCGCATTTGCTATGCGGTCATGCTATGTCTACATTTTATATGTGGACATCGCTTGTCCGCATACTAAATGTGGTTTTTGACGTCCTTTTGAATTTTTTATTTAAAGCCCCGAGGAACATCATTATGACGTTTTGCTTAGCTCCGAAACACCCTAATCACTCCGTCCCTTGCTTCCAGTGACTCCTTTGGTGATTCCATGGCATCTCTTGCACTGTCCTTCTTTGTCGATGAAGCCCCTCTTGCAAAATAACCGTTTAAATCAAAACCCCATAACCTCACTAGGTATAGTATTGTAGACACATTCTATGATAGGTGGGTTAACTCAATGACCCTTGAAGATGGAATCCAGTGGGATTCTATCAACTTAGGTCATATCTGATTCATCCTTAAAATCCCTCTTAAATGGGAAATCATTGAGGTTTTGACTGGACATTGGAAAACCCAATTGAATCTCTTTCGATTTGATGATAAAGAGATGACTTTGACTGTTGAGGAAATTGAAACGGTACTTAACCTGAGATTTTCCCAAAAAGTGGTGAACCCGCCACTTAAGCCTAGCTACAAAAAGGAAGCTTCCACATTTTTGGGTATAGGGAAGAAGGACTTAGGGGACTCTGATACACTATTGACTCTATCAAAGTCTTTTTTTACTAAAAGACTTATAAGGAGCAAAAACCAACAAGCCCGGTTTAATGCCTTGATTTTGATAGTATTCAACCAGTTGCTTTTTCCACGGGATGATGATGAGGTTGACTTGGCCCTCATCTCAGTCATATGCCAGGTTAGGGAGCATGAGAAATTAGCCCCTATGATCTTGGCAGAGATATACCAAGCCCTGACTGACTGCTATCACAGGCGGAAGAAGCACTTTCTTGCAAGTTCCCCAATCCTACAAGTAAGATATGATTCTTTCCTTTGAATTACAATTTGTGAAATTGAAATTATTTGAAATAAATTGAAATACTTTCCCTCCTTTTTTTTTGTAGCTTTGGTTACTTGATCATCTGAGTCAGATCAAGATGATAGATCGATGCTTTTTTCCAAGAATGAAGGTTCTTGTTTTGATGAATAACCAAGGGTCTCCCAACATCCAAGGCGGCAAGCGGGGTTGGTTTAGTTTCTTAGGCACTCTCTAGGATGATCAGGTGAGATGGCATGACACTTATCAGCCGAACCTTGAGACAGTGATCAACTTCAGAGATAGAAACTTCATGGTTCTAGTAGGCTTGAAATCTACTGTCCTCTACATTCCCTTGAGGGTCCTACAGCAGTTCGAAGAGATTCAGGGGATTATGATCCCAGACAGCTATGAGGACTTCTTGGGGCCGCTTACACCAACCACCATGGGGCTGTGTGCTCGGTTGATGAATGAATGGTCCTATGTACACTTTCTGAGGGGCCTAGTCTTCTCTGAATTGCACGTAAAGGACTTTATTTTCTAGATCAGAGAGCAGATCCAAAGTCATGCCCTAATACCAGAGGATCCTCTTGCAATTCTTGCACCAACTTATGAAGACATATTGGTGTCTAAGAGAGCATCCCACAATCGGCTTCAACAAATTTGGGTACGAGAGGCCTGGGAACTTAGGATACGAGGTATTGATTTGGAGAGGCAACTTGAGGAGAAGGTGTCAGGCCGCACTACTCTGGAAGGGAAACTTGAGGAGCAAATGCAGGCTCATCACTTTGAAGTCTGAGTAATGTGGCAAAAGTATCAGAATGCTTTAGCTAGCCTTAAAGATATGAAGATCAAGCAGGCACTTTCAAATGAAGTCATATCTTTTTTGAAAGATCCGAATGCAGAGGGAGCTTCTGGGATTATTGCAACTCAAGTGGCTCGGATTTGGGAGCTTGAAGAGTAGCTAGGGGATAGGGACTAGCTCTTTTTTCTTCTTTTTTCTTTTTTTCTTTTCTCTTTTTTTTTTCCATACCTTTGTACAAAAGCAAACTCCAATAGTGGAAAGACAAAGGATTTAATTCAAAAATAGGTTTTATACTATTGGCCTCAAAATTCTTAAATGCTTGTAAAAACAAAGGTTTTATGAAAAGTATTTGATTTCTCATCATTGACCAAAATATAATTTTCCTTTTATTTATTATTTTTTATTTTTTTGAAATTTGATCCGAAACACTTAATCACCTATAATTAAAGGAATTAAAATCAAGTTGAATAATGAAAAGGGTAATCCAAGCAATAGGGAGAGATCAGATCTGTCTATCCTAGGACCTTTAGAGTCATCCCCAAATGCCTTTACTTCCATGCTTTACCTCGTTATTCCCAATTTGCTTGGTTTCTAGTACTCATGCTGACTTTACTTCAAGCTTGGATAACATGATCAAATCAACCTCTGATTCTATTTTTTCTCTTTTTTTTCTTGCCAATATTGCCCCTAGCGCCAATTACGGTTTTCACTAGGGCCAGCTTTTGCATTCTGTCATCACCAATTTTTACTCTGAAAATTGAAGGAATACACTAAGATCACCAAGGGCTTAAAAATAGGACAAAATGAAGGCTAGGTTCAGTTTATGAAAGAAAGGGTATTAAAGGCTCAAAATTTTTCAAACATGAAAATAGGTCAACTGGACTTACAGTCATGAATATGACCCCCATTCCCCAAACTTTGTTCATTTCTTTTCTTTTTTCACTTGGCTTTCATTTGCTGCGATTCTTTCCTTTTTTGTTCTTCTTTTCTTCTCTTTTTTTTCTTTTGTTTTTGCCCCAGTTAGCTTTGCCCTAGTATGAAATTGTAAGTCCCAGTTTAGGTTTATCAAAGAAACGAACATGCTCGACTTGACTAGACTAAGGATTAAAATTTTTGGGAAATATAGAAAAAGGGCCTCGGATCATTTCCTAGTAATATTCAATCAAGGAAAATACTTTTTTACTATATCAGAGTTAATTGGCTCAGGAAAATCTTTCCCATCCATTTCTGCTAAGATGTGAGCACCTCCTGATAGGACCCTCTTGACAACATAAGGCCCTTCCCAATTTAGTTTAAACTTCCCACGAGGGTCTTCCAAAAATGGTAAAATTTTCTTTAAGACCAAATTCCTTCTTAGAAAGTTCTAGGCTTCCTCTTCTTATTGTAAGCCCTAGCCATTCTCTTCTAATACAACTGGCCATGACAAAGTGCCTTTAAACGCTTTTCCTCTATCAAGTTGAGTTGATCATGTCTTGACTGTATCCATTCAGCTTTTTCCAATTCTGCTTCTATTAGTACTCTCAGTAATGGGATCTCAACTTCGACTGGTAAAACTGACTCCATTCCATAAACTAGGGAATATAGGGTTGCCCCAGTAGAAGTCCAGATTGAAGTTCTATAGGCATGTAGAGCAAGCGGTAGCATCTCGTGCCAATCTCTGTAACTTACTACCATCTTCTGAATTATCTTTATACTCTTATTTGTTGCTTCTACTGCCCCATTCATCTTTGGTCTGTACGGAACTGACTTGTTATGGGTGATCTGAAACTGCTCACACATCTACTTCATATCCTTATTCTTAATATTTGAATATCTGATACTATGACATTTGGCAAACCATAGCGACAAATGATGTTGTGCTTCAAAAATTTAAGAACATAGTTTCTAGTTATATTTACATACGAAGCTGCTTCAACCCACTTGGTGAAATAATCAATTGCTACCAGAATAAATCTGTGCCCATTTGATGCCTTTGGAGAGATCATTCCGATGACGTCTATGCCCCACATAGAGAAAGGCCATGGTGATGTCATGTTGTACAGCTCACTTGGTGGTGGGTGCTTGTTGTCAGCATATATTTGGCACAAATGATACCTCTTAACATGTACGCGGCAATCATGCTCCATCGCCAACCAGTAGTATCCCAATCTCAGAATCTTCTTTGCAAACATGTGCCCGTTCATATGGGGTCCACAAACTCCTCCATGTACTGTCTCAATCAACCTTTCTGACTTAGCTTTGGCAACACAACTGAGTCGAATATCATTGTGTGATCTCTATTATAACTGTCCACCACTTAGTAGGAACTGTCCTACTAATCTTTGTATTGTTCTTTTTTCTGTAGAAGTAGCATCTTCTGGCAAACTCCGATCATTCAAGAAGTTCTTGATACCTTGAAACCATGGTATTTCTTTTTCTGGTACTCCTTCTAGAACCAAACAATAAGTCGGTTCATCTCTGACTTCAATTTCTAGTGGTTTGATATCTACTCCTTCTGAGATACTGATCATTGAAGCCAATGTTGCCAGAGCATCCACAAACTGATTCTTGGCCCTTAGCATATAATTGAAGGAAATTCGAGTAAATTTGGTACTTATTTCTTCCAAATACTGGTGATATGGGATCAATTTATGATCTTTGGTTTTCCATTCACCAGTTGTTTGGAAGATGATAAGACTCGAATCCCCGTATACGTCAAGTTCCTCTACCTCATGGTCTAAAGTAGCTTGTAACCCAATTATACATGCTTCATACTCTGCGATATTGTTTGTGCACTAAAATTTCAACTTCACTACGATTGGGATATGTGAACCATCCAGATTTACCAAAACTGCCTTGATCCCGTTTCCATTCATGTTTGCAACTCCATCAAAGAACATCTGCCAGGAGCTTTCAATTTTCTCATCCTCAGTAAAGAAAACTACCTCATCAGGAAAATTAGTCTTTAAAGGCTGATAGTCTAGTAAAGGATGTTCAGCTAAGTGGTAGGCAATTGCTTGACCTTTAATTGCCTTTTGAGTGACATACTTGAGGTCAAATTCAGAAAGCAACAACTGCCACTTCGCCGTTCTGCCAGTTAGTGCCAGTTTTTCAAATAAGTACTTCAACGTGTCCATTCTGGATATCAAGAACGTAGAATGACTGAGGAAGTAATGTCTCAGTCTTTGAGTTGCCCATACTAGAGCACAACAGGTCTTTTCTAAAGACGAATACTTTGCTTTATATTCTGTGAACTTTTTACTCATATAGTAAATTACCCTTTCCTTCCTGCCAGTCTCATCATGCTGTTCCAAGACACACCCCATCGATGTCTCCAAAACTGATAAGTATAGAATTAGTGGTCTCCCCGGAGTGGGCAGCACTAGCACAGGTAGATTCAGAAAATATTCTTTTATCTTATCAAAGGCCTATTGGCAATCATCATTCCAGACCGTTGGGTTGTTCTTTCTTAGAAGCTTGAAATTTAGTTCACAGATAGCAGTAAGTTGTGTTATGAACCAGCTTATGTATTGAATTCTTCCAAGAAAACCACGAACCTCCTTTTTGTTTTCAGTGGTGGCATTTCAATAATTGCCTTTGCTATAGCCGAGTCAATCTCAATTCCCCTTCTGCTTACTATAAACCCCAACAATTTTCCTAATGTAGCTCCAAAAACGCATTTTGCTGGGTTAAGTCGTAAACTGTACTTCCTGAGTCGGTCAAACACCTTCTTCAAGTTGATCAAGTGGTCCTCTTCTTCACATGATTTGGCAATCATATCATCCACATAAACCTCCATCTCCTTATGGATCATATCATGAAATAGTGCCGTCGTGGCCTGCTGATAGGTTGCCCCAGTGTTCTTAAGTTTGAATGTCATAATCGTGTAATGAAAGGTACCCCAAGGTGTAATGAAGGCTATTTTTTCTTGATCTTCCTTTGCCATCTTGATTTGATTATACGCAGAGAAGCCGTCCATGAATAAGAATAGACTGCGTACTATAGTATTATCTACCAATATATCAATGTGTGGAAGCGGAAAAATCATCCTTTGGGCTTGCCTTATTAAGATCTCTATAATCTACACACATCCTGACTTTCCCATCCTTCTTTAATACTGGCACTATATTTGTAAGCCATTTAGGGTACATGGAGACTGCCAAAAATCCCGCTTAGAATTGCTTGACCACTTCATCTTTGACCTTCAGTGTCTATTTAGGTTTCAATCTTCTCAACTTTTGCTTAACCAGCTTAACCTCTAGTAAAATTGGTAGCCTGTGCACAACCATGTCAGTATCCAATCCTGGCATATCCCGGTACGACCATGAAAACACATTTATAATTTGCCAAGAATTGTGACATTTCATCACACTGCACATCAGACAGGCATGCCCCAATCTTCACTATTTTTGGGTCATCTTTGGTCCCTAGATTTATTGAGATGGTCTCTTCAATATTAGATTGAACACCCTTTTCATGACGCTCCAACTGATATGCAATTTCTTTCGGAGGGCCTTCTTCTTCGACCTCAGTCTCTTCTTCGATCCTCGTTAGGTCAAAGTCGAGCTCAAGGTCGAAGTCATATTCAACCTGATCTAATTCCGTTTACTTATATGGTTCATAAATGGTTTGAACCTTTTTGAAAAACTTAAATTTTCTAGAAAAAATGAAAAAATCTTTTTTTGTTTTTTGAGAGCCTTCAGAAAAATCTTTTCCTGAAGATGAAGGTTCATTAAAACCTTCAGGAAAAGGGCATTCCACTAATGGAGTTTTTTTTTTTTTTGGAGGCCGCGTCTATTTGCCAATTAGACGCTGTTTCAAAGGTAAGGGGAGTTTCCTCCCAATTATTCAAAATAAATGTTTCTGGAGCAGAGGAAATAGTGCAAGCCTGCTCCTCAAATTCAGAGTCTAAAACCACCATTACGGGGTGAATTGTATCGCCCTTTTCTGCTGTGGGGCTTAATCCAGATATGACCTCATCCGGAATTTTCACTGCTGCCTAGTCAATGAAGGGTATCTCATCTTTATCAGCTTCTACTCTTTTGCCTTCAGTTATGGCAAAGAAAGCCCCAGCATCCTCAAAGAATTCCAACTTCTGTTCTGGTTGCGACGCAGGCTCGCCCCTTGTCTTAGGTGAAGCAGGTGGGGTGTAGGGTTGCAAAGTTGGGATATATGGCTTCTAAAAGGGGATGATGTTACGGTACAGAGGTTTTGACTGATCCTGGAAAGGAGATAGTTGAATTTTGTGGGAAGATGTTAGAAAAGTTTCCCTTAGATGAGGGAATTTTCCTTTACTTTCTTGCTTTGTATTCCCTCCTTAGTTTTGCTTCTGTCTTATTCAACCTCTTGGTTTGGACCCCAATCCTGCTCTAGGGGTAAACTTCTTAACCTTTATTGGTTCCAACGTTCCTTGCAGGTTAACCCCCAGACCTTTCCCTAGATGGAAATTGTATTTTTCTCAGCACTTTCTCCACCATTTTCTCAGCACTGGTCATTTTCCCTTCCTTATCCTGATACCCCCCAGGTATGAAAGTTACGGTTTCAAATTGGAAAGAGTGAAATGCAATTTTATCTGCAGTCATCTCAATGTTTATATAGGGTACATCAGGGGACACTATGGGAAGAATCAAATTCTCAGCTAGGATCGTTATCACCTTTTGCCCTCTGATGTATTTTACTCTCTGATGGAAGGTAGATGGTATGGCCCTAGCTGTGTGTATCCACGGTCTACCTAGGAGTAGGTTGAAGGCTGCTGGTATATCTATCACTTCGAATATGATACTGAAGATATACGGTCCAATAAAAATAAACAAAACATGAACAAATACACAAATCAAGGCTTAAATCCACTAGTGTCCCCAGAGGAGTTGCCAATTGTGAGACATGGAAAATCAAATTAATAATTCCCTAATCATTACACGGGATTAAGAAAATCAAGGAGTCACCACCATTCCTTTTTAGGTGTGAATGGACACCAAAATAATCAAATAAAATACAAAAGGCAAAACTAGAATTAAAAAAATAACTCTACTTTAAAATTAAAAACTAGAGATGGATAAGGAGATTAGGTTATGAATATAGGAAGGTATTAGGCACCCCTATTCATCCACATAAGGTGGTTGCCAAGTATTGTTCATGCTTTAAAAAAAGGTTTGCTAACAAAAATCAAATCAAAAGTAAAGAAAAGGAGTAAAGAGATGTATGACTTTTTCTATATGAATGGCCCAATTAAATCTGGACCCTTCATATAAATATGCCATCCTTAGGGTTTCATGATTGTGAGACATGGAAATGTCATCTAGGATGACTTCCGATATCGTCACGCGGGGATCGATAAATGTAAAGAGTCGCCACCATCCATCTTAAGGTGTGAATGGGCACCAAAAGGTTCATAGAAACCAAATAGAGCCAAAGTAGCTCTAATACCAGGAAAAATCCAGAGATCAGGTAAAGGGGAATTATTTATGAGCGGGGGACGGTGTTAGGCACCCCCACTCATCCGTCTAAGACGGTTGCCACATGCTTGTTTATGCTAAAGATTGTTTGCTAATAAAAAAAGACAAAGGATGCTTAAAAGTAAGCAAAATGTAAGTGATTACTCCACCTGAGTAGTCCAATAAATATGACCTCTCTCCATGGATATATCACCTCTTAGAACTTCATGAGTGAATAAAAATCAAGGTAAAAATTGAAGCAAAACCAATTCAAGGCAAATCTGGAAAAATCAGATTATGAGAACTTGAAAGCTTCGATTAACCATAACTCACTCAATTTAAATCCAAATCCAATGAAACTAAAGCCATTTGAAAACTGGTATATAATAGAGTATACAGTAAAAAATTCAGCTCAATCCGATTTAAAGCGAGAGAGAAATCCACATCTGAAATCTGCTGTTATAACTTGGAAAAAGTGTTAAGTAGGCATTTTCAAATTCCTATTCGTGGAGTTTGACTCAATAAAAATCCATGAAAATTGGTATGGAGGAAGTATGTTGTGCCATCTTCCCAAAAAAATAAGTCTCACCCCAAACTCTATCCGGATGTGGCTTGTGTGCTTTCTTGAACAGGCCTAAAAGACCACAGATTAGCTCTGGACTATGCCAGCGAGCAGCTCTGAGTCCATCAAGCACACAAGCCTCAAATCAAATCGAAATTTGCTGAAACCAGTTGGAAATGAAAATAGACTTCTCAAGGAAAACTCAGAAACTGAAATCACTCAAAACGGATTAAAATTGAGTAAATGGTGCACAATCAAAGCGGCAAGTTCAGCAATCTGGACTGAACTGACTTGCTGACTTTGAATAGATGGTGTCAAAAATTGGCTCCATAAAAATGAATGAAAATTTCCAGATACAAATTAGGCTTTCCCATCTATCACATGTCTTTGGAATCACTCAAAAATTCATCCGGAGGATGAAGTTATAAGCATTCTAAGACATGGTACAGATGCTGCCCTGTTTTGAAAAACCTTGAGTAAAAGTGTGAAACCAGTGTATGTGTGCAAGTGGATTCGACCAAAATAACTTGAAATCATGAAAAGCAACTCATGAAGTCCTAGAAATTCATTCTAAGGCCAGAGATCTCAGATTTTCCATATTGAGAATGGAGAATCTAAGATCTAGCCTATTTGATGCAAAACAGTGAAAAAGTGTGTGATATTGGTAAAAACACATCTCTAGGAGAAAATTAAAATCCATTGCTATTGAGAGCATGGATCATGTTGATTTCTCCAGATTCAAATAGCACAAATAATCAGCATATAAAAATAACATGCAAATCATTCAAGGTAGGTTCTAGCCTAAAGGATCCATTCCATCTTCCTTTTCCCAAGGCTCTCTCTTCACGTTTTACGGCTAGAGAGGATTCCCAGGTACTTTGGAAGAGGTTTGGGGCTTGCAAACAATCACCAAATGGCCTTACACTACAGAAAGGTAGAAGTTGGGAGTTGAAATGTAAAGGAGAAGCAAGAAATGAAATGGAGCTTTACCTTTGGTAGCTTGAACACTTGAGGTAGCAATCCAGCAGAGTTTCCCTTCTTCTTGCAGAGCTTCCAAGCTTCAAATTCTCAGCCATTTGCAAGAGGAGGACCCCTCTATTTATAGGCCAAGCCAGGGGTAGAAGAGTCCCAAGGGTAGGCCAAAAAGCCTTCTAGATTATTCCAATTCTCCTCCAAGGCTTGAATTGGAGTAATTCAGCAAGTTTCGGAGGGTGAAATGGGGAATTCAAGTCCCTGAGAGAGAGGTAATATGCGTAAATAAGGCTCAGAAATCGAGCCATTTCGCAAATCCTCGAAACAGCCAAAACCGCATACTCAGTGCGGTTTCAACAGAACCGTCACTATAAGTGCGGTTTCCATGCAAATTCATCTCAACCGCACATACAGGGCGGTTCCAATTCAGTTACGCTCGTCATGATTGCTGTCGACGTGTCTCAATGGCTGAAGCTTCCGGAAGCCACGTGGCAGCTCACGCAACAAGCATGAACATCAACCGTGCTGTGTATGCGGTTGCAATCGTACATACAGGACGGTTGAGACCAAATTCACCAAAACCGCACATATACTACGATCAGCACCTTTTTGGTTGGTTTTGACCCTTAGCTGCACAGGCCAGGCTTATTTACATGTAATATCGTTTAAGTAAATGTCCTCGTATTTTTTAATCTCCATTTACTTAAGATATTACATGTAAATAAGCAAACACCCCCCCCCCCCCCCATTTGAATCCATTAAAAATATTTCCAGACCCAAATTCCAAGTGAATAAAAAGTCAACTTTCCAGTTCCAGGCTAAATTCCGGTTTTTCAGGTCCGGTAAAAAGATTCAACATGTTGATACAAAGGTATTTATCAAGATTAAAAATCTCAAAAAATTCATTTATGCAATAACATTGCTAAAAACCTAATTACCGGGAAAAATTATCTTCAAATCTTGCTTTAAAAAATATTTCATTTTCTGGGGTCAAAAGTCAACAAAATTCAACCCGAAAAAGTTTAACTTTGCATAAAATATTGAATTTGGGCCTTTTCCTTTGCGGCTTTGGATTCAAATGGGTTAAGGATCTTAAACCCAATGCTAAGAATTGAAAATTCCAATAAAATATTTCTCTCCTTCAAGACTTATAAAAAATCGTGCAATTTTGAGGTGTCTACAATGATTGAGTAAGAAATCATGATAAAGAAAACAAACCTAAAGTAAAACTTGAAAAAAAAAACCTTGTTTTAGGTTAAATCATTGAAATCTTGGAACTACATGATAAGAATTAAAAATCTTTTGACAAAAAAAATTGAAGAATAAACCTGGACTATTTAAGGTACAGATCTGGACCAGATCTCTCATTAGTTGAGAGACCTAAACCACATACACCCATGTTGATGAAAAAACATCAAAAATGGAAAGTTTAGACCATAGGATCCTCTCTCAAATATTAAAAAAACTTAAAAATCACCTCATGAAACCCTAGAGGTTACTTTAAGGCTTCTGATTTCATATCTATCATATTGATCATGGAGATCCAAAATCCTAGCCTAATAATAACCAAAAGAAAGAAAACAGTGAGGTGGGTGTAGTTATGTGGAAAATCAAAACTCTAGGAAGAAAAGTAGATCTGATGCTATGAACAGCATAGATCCACGATATTCCACTAGATTCAGAAATAAACAATAACACAACATAAACAGAATAGTAAAAGATACATATAAGAGATTATAACACATAGGGTTCTATCCTAAGGATCAATTCTTGTTCTCTTTTCCCCTAACTCTCTCTTCATATTTTACGGCTAGAGAGAATGCTTGAGGTACTTGGAGTTAGGTATTTTGTTACAAACACAAAGTAGGCCTTATTCTACAGAAAGGGAGAAGATCAAACTACCCTAGAATTTAAAAACAGAAAAGGAAAAGGGAGAGAGGCTTACCTGAGTTTGAGAATGCAGAAAGGCAGGGGTTCCCTTCTTCACTTGGAGCTCTTCTAGCTTCAATTCTCAGCCATTTGCTTAAGGTGAAACCCTCTATTTATAAGCAAACCCAGGGGCATGGTTTGTTACAAGGGTATGCCAAATTAGGGTTCTAAAATGTTCCAACTCAGTTTCAAAACATGAGTTTGAGTAAATCTAAAAGCCAACGGAGGGAAAAAAAAATGGAAGATCACATCTCCTAGAGAGAGGTATGAGTGGTAAATAAGGCTCAGAAATCGAGCACTTGCAAATTTGCACAAATTGCGCGTGACCGCATATATATTGCGGTCATGCCTTGACCGCATACTCTATGCGATCAAATATAAACCGCAGATTAAATGCGGTCAAGGCAAATCCGCATTTTTAATGCGGGCAGCACAGGTTTGACCAATTTTTCTCAATTAAATATTTTTAATTATTTTCTCATCTTGCAGTGCAATTTGGGGTGTCTACACTCGCCGTAGCCTTGCCTTTCTCATCTCATGTTCGCTGACGATATCATCTTGTATGGACACGCAAACAGTAGAGAGGCTCACACTATGGTAAGGCTTTTACACAAATATTGTTCAGAATCTGGTCAAGAGCTAAATTGCTCTAAATCTGCCATACACTTCAGCAGAAATACCAACAATCATCTTAAGGCTGAAATCCGACATATGTTTAACATTGCTTCGAATAGTAAAGTTGACTGATATCTTGGTCTTCCGGTGCTCTCTAAAAAACCATCTCCAAAGGACTGTCGTCTCTTGGTTGCTAAGGTTGAAGAGAGACTTTCAAGCTAGAAAGCCCTCCTTGTTTCACAAATGGGGCGTACTACTTTAATACAATCGGTCATTTCTGCAATTCCCATCTATTATATGCAATGTTTTCGTCTCCCTTCAACAATTCTTGACAAGTTGGATCAGATAGCGAGGAAATTTTTTTGGAGAAAGGGTCCGGATCAGCAAGCAGTTCCTACTATATGTTGGAACAGGATTTCTTTACCTCTGCGCAATGACGGCTTGAATTTAAAACGTGCTGATCTTTTCAATAAAGCACTTTTATTGAAAGCTGTTTGGCAGCTCCATTCTTCACATTCTAGCCTTTGGAAGTCTTTAATGAAATCTCTGTATTTTCCAGATTGTTCCTTTTCTGAAGCTGCTGTAAAGAGAAAGCATTCCTTTATCTGGAAACAGCTCAACAACTAAAAGATTTCATTCTTCAGGGGTCAACTTGTCAGATAGCAAATGGAGAACGATTGGATCTCTTTCAAGATTCATGGCTACAATGTGGAGAAATTCTTCCAACACCTGCCACTGATTACAGAAACAAGCACATCTCTCGGGTAAGTCAAATCATAAATTCTAATACAGGCAATTGGGACATACAGTTAATTAATTCCTTGTGGCCACCTTCTGTTGTTTCAAAAATTTTAGCTACCCCTATTATTCCTTTACTAAACCAAGATAAGCCAATTTGGCGCGATACTTCAAATGGGGTGTTCTCGGTGGCCTCCGCATATCGTCTTCTAAGCCACTCTGATTCCCATCATGAAGACACTTTCTGGCTTAGAGTCTGCCATCTCCAATGCCCAGCAAGATATAGGCTGTTTTTATGGAAGAGTCTACATGGAGTTTTACCTACTGCAAAACTCTTAGCGTCGAGATTGCCGAATATTCATAGCTCTTGCAGTTTCTGTAATGCAATGGAAGCATCAGTTGAGCATATCTGGCTTGATTGCCCTTCCTCCCGAGCTGTTTGGCTAGCTACAATTGGAGGTACTCTTCAAAGCTCAAGCCCTACCCATTCTTTCAATCTTTGGTTTCGCCACTTGGCAAAACAGGCTGCTCATATTAGAAACATCAGATCTGATTTTTTTTTAGCTAATATTTCTTTATTTGGATGGGTCTTATGGTCCCATCGGAATAAGATACGGTTTGAGAATAGCAGCCCTAATGTGTTTCAGGTGATCCAACAGTGTAACTCACTGTGTTCAGAATTTGCAGTCCTCTCAGAAGCACAACATACCAGGCAGAGTCCAAAGGTACATGTTCAGGTCCAATGGCATTGTCCCTCTCAAATGTTTATAAAATTGAACTTTGACGGTGCGTTCAGGCGGTCGAATGGTAAAGCTGGTATTGGGGTTGTCGCAAGAGGATGGGATGGTTCCTTTATTGCTGCTGTAGCATCTGTTTGCTATGCAGAATCTTCCTTACAAGCTGAAGCAACTGCTGTTGTTGAAGCCATCCGTTTAGCTGTTTCTCGTGGTTTTCTCAATATTATCTTAGAAGGTGATTCGCTGGTGTTAATAAAGTTGTTGAAAGCGACTCAAGGAGGATGGCCAGATGCCACTCATGTCCCTTGGAGAATTTATCCTCATCTAGTTGAACTACATCATTCCTGGTCTAAGTTTCTTTCTGTTCGTATTCAACACACGTTTCGTGAAGGCAATGTTGCAGCGGATTACTTGGCTAAATTTGGAATAGATGCCTATCCGTGTTTTTGGATAGCTAGACCGCGTAGGGGCTTATGTAACGTCTTATTTGACGATGCAAGGGGCCTTGTATCTATTCGAACGATTTCAAATTAATAAAATTTTGTTCTTCTGGTTTGACTATCAAAAAAAAAAAAAAGACGAGGACGTTGGGGCTCAAAAAAAGAGAGAAGAGGGTTAGCTTGGGAGATTATTTCGTTGCATTCTATAAGTTAGGATTACTTAATAGGCCGGCCAGTACGGTACGGGCATGATTAGCCTGTCCTTGTAGAGCCGCGAGTCGGGCACGACGTGGCTCGCTGCCAAACTGGTCGCGTTGTGCCTGGTCTGTCACCGAAAACCTAGGCACGACTAATGCTAGGCTATGCCGTGCCTAGCGAGTCACATAATAAATGCTTTAAAAAATTCAAAAAAAAAATAGAAAAAAGGAAAATAAATAAATAATACAAAAATTCTAAAAATATATATGTATTATTCACACACTTTTTTTTACATATATTAGGATACAATTTTCCCCAAACTTATAAAAAAAAGGTAAAAAAAGTTTAAAAAAGGCAAAAACCCCATTCTTTTTAACACAAGCCCGTGGGCAGACATTGTTTGGCACACTTAAAGCGTAACGTACTACCTGCGTGCTTTGAGGGCCACAACCCGTCAAGCCATCATGCCTGACATGCCATGCCTTGACATGCCAAATACTCAATACCCCAAGCACGGCACGACCCGCTAGGGGCCACGGGCCGTGCCATGCCATGCCATGCCATGTCCGCAAGCGGGTCGAGCACGCTTTAAGAGTGTTAGGCCGTGCCATGCTTATGCCGGCCCGGCCCAATAAGCAACCCTACTGTAAACTATCCTTTACATACCCTATTTGAGTTAAATTGCTGTACACGTAGCATATTCTATCAAGACCCGACTCTTGACGTGGCTCAATTTTTGAGCTTGTAGATGGTAATAGTCACATAATACGTTTTTTCTATTTTTTAATTAAAAAGCTTTGTGGAGGAGGGAGAAGCTTTCTTGACCATGGACGAATAGTGAAAGAAATCAGTGGAATGATGATAGGATTTGGGGACCACACCCTCATTGAACCTGAATATATATGTTTTTTTTTCATGAAAAAATAAAAAGAA
Source organism: Buxus sempervirens (assembly GCA_947561395.2). Lineage (NCBI taxonomy): Eukaryota > Viridiplantae > Streptophyta > Magnoliopsida > Buxales > Buxaceae > Buxus > Buxus sempervirens. The sequence continues at coordinate 9,371,386 of OX387186.1, forward strand.
GGGTACATTGGCTGCCCAACAGATTATTTCATTGCATTCTATAAGCTTTTTTTATTTACTGATTTTTAGGCTTATGCTTGCTATATATAACGTGCGGTGCCTCCTGTGAATTGCGCCAACAAAAATTTGCTACTTTCCTCGCTAGCCTTTACACATCAACGCCAAGGTCCATTAATAAGCAATTGAGATCCTGTACAACCTTTATCTATAACCTTATGTGAAGCCTGCATTGGAATCATGCCATGTTGTTTACACCCTATAGACCAACGAATAAGAGAAGGCCACGTGATACCTATGTGGTTTACTTAGGCCATGGCATCAATACACGTAGGCTTTGTATAGTTGGACAGGCCACGTCAACATACGCATAAACCAAGAGTACAGTTAAAGCCACGCAAGCCAATGCGACAAACCACATTCACAATTATCATAAGATCGTGCCATCGGTAGTTCGAAAGTAACCTATTTTAAGATCGTGGCCGGGCGGTTATCTTTCTGGAGCAGAAGACTGAAGATGGCCAACCATCATGAAGATCGTGCAAGAGTAGGACGTTGAGCAACTGTCAAGGATTGGCTATAAAAGGCACAACTTCGAAGAACTTGATGACACAATCCATCCAACCGCAACCAGTTATAATATTATTTTGATCATCCGTGATCTTTATTCCCTCTCCTACACTGTAGCCAGAAGGATAAACTAGGACTTCTCTCACTGCTTCCAGTCGCAATGACGCCTTAGACCCCTCTTTACTCCGATCAGTGCCAGAATCCTGCCACCGGAGAGTAAGTTAAGGCCGCCCCTGACTCGCAGTTCTGTACCCCAACACGGCTACAGAGTCCCGAGCAGCCGGTCCCGAGACTTGCTTTGATCAAGCCAGGTCACTTACGTGTTTTCGGTTAAACAGCAATCCAAGGTGAACCCCCGAATTGGCTCTGCTAGTAGCCGCTTCCTTCCTCCTACTCTTATACCCCAATTACGGCTATAAGATCAGGACAGGCCGGTCCTGCGAGCTTTGTCAGCTTTTTTCTTACTTTTTGTTTCCTTTTGGGGATAATTTGTTGTAGTTATCGACCATCAGCCGATTTCGTATGTTGTAGTCCACGGCCATCAGCCGATTTTATTATAAGAGAGTTTTGTGCCATTAGTTGCTTTCGCTTTCAAACACTTACAAGAACCCAAATGAAGACCGAACCCCTAGTTTTCATATTATTGCCTCACCGGTTTTATTACAGGTGACTTGCAATACGACTGAACCGACATCCCGGTTTAGATTCGGAACAGGTGCTCAGGGTTGAGACCTGACCCGAAATCATTGTATCAAACGATACTGGCACGTCCGCACAGAGACATAGTACGACTGAACCGACATCCCGGTTTAGATTTGGAACAGGTGCCCAGGTTCAGGATCCAACCTGAAATCATTGTATCAAACGATACTGGCACACCCGCGCAGAGACACATCATCAACACGACCACGTATCCACACCGGCCCAATTTCGGAGAAACACATGTGTATTGTGAATGGCACATATGTAAATTTTTAAACAGTCCTATGAAAAGCTGCGTATAAAGTTGTAGATAAAGGTCATTGCCATTGCCGGTCTTAGTCCGCTTCCAAATTTTTTTACGTTTTCCTATTTCCATGTCTTTGGACTTTTGCATTTGCCATTTTTTTGGGAATGGGAATCGAATAATTCTGATTCTACTAGGTCGTCAAATATTCAAAACGGCCTGAGGCCATGATTTGATGGCTATCAAATTTAAGTACAGGGACGATGGTACTATTTAATTATATAAAGTCCAGTTGGTCACAGAGTCATACAAAGATTTTGTAAAGGGTGTAGATTATCTTATCTTTGGTTTTCTTACCTACTTTGATTCTAAATGGGACCGAACCCGATTTAAACAGGTTTGGGTTGACCCGTATATTAATTGGGTTTGGTCAACCCGATTATGACCCTATCAATCCGACGGGTAACCCGATTTAAAAAAAGACCAATAAAAGTGTCCCGTCCCAATCCGATTAACCCACAACCCGACCCAAACTCAGTACAACCCGATCCAATTAACCCCCAACACTATTCTAATCATATTTTTTGAATAATAAAAAAATAATAATAAACGGGTTGACGGGTTGAGTTCGGGTCGGGGGTTTTTCCAACCCGCCATAATCGGGGGTACAATCCGAACCAGAACCAATTAACCCCAACCCGATTATGACCCGACCCAACCCGCCCCATTGCGAGCTCTACATCTTACCTGCCCTTGCCTCTAAACAATACCCTCTTTCATCAATTGGACGTTAATAATATATTAATATATGATTAAAATACCATGTACGTACCTTTTGATTAATGCGAGGAGAGTAAAGTTAACCGACCAAGAATCTACGTTTGGTACATTACCAAAAAAAAAAAAAAAGAATCTACGTTTGGTTTTAGGTAAGAATCAGCCATGCAACTGGCTGTGTAGGTTTCTTCTAGCTGGCCGTCATTCATATTGTGATACCATAACTACTGTTGAACATTGTGACTTGGAACATTTTGTTAAACATCCCTTAACAGCTTTTCTTAGTTGTCATTTTCATTTTAAAAAAATCTTCGACAGCTGAAATGTATTCTAATTTTTATTTTTTTATTTTTGAGGGGTTGGTATTGTCTGATAAAGGCAGCTCGTTTGTCAACAAGGACTATGAAATATGGTATAAAAGAAGGTTGGATGAAATAGGTTTCCTTGGGTTGTGATTGTGCTACAGATCATGAATGCAGATATGTGCCAAGCCAGGAAAGATTACTGGTGATAGTTCTATATATCACTGTGAATGTAGATATTTGCAAACGCCAGGTGATCCCTTTCCTTTTGATTTAACAATTTAAACAGATTTTCTAAATGATTGAATCTTGTGATATTGAGTTATCATGTAAACTACTGATGTCTTTCCATTCAGTTTCAGGCAAATAGATGTTGGTGCAGTTTTGTTTGCTTGGAAGTATTGAAAGGGAAAATATTGTCTTGAATCACTTTTATATTGTAAATAAGGTTGTGAAAAGATGACCATCATCATCAAAACCCGGTTCCCATCAAAATGGGGTCAACGACATGAATTTTTTCTCTCCATCAAAAACCATATCTTCAATTAATTTACCTTAATTTAACTCCCTCTAAGTCTTTTTAGATCTCCCGCTTTACATGTTTAAACTACCTTAGCTTACTCTCGTCCGTTTTATCCCTGGTGCATGCTATGCCTAATTACTTTCGAATGTTTTCATTTTTTGTTTTGTCTTTTTTAGTTTTGACCCTTGAGATTAAATTCATTTAAAAAACATTGGATTAATATCATTTAAAACCAGTGTAAATCAGAAAATATCCAACTCAAATGGAGGAGTTGACGTCACTAAACACCTTACAAGAACGAACTTCCAAGTTATCTTAGAAATCCTCTGCAAGTTTCCTCCTTGCAGGACAAACTTTCATATTTGTGAATATATTAAACTTATAAGAGTGATTCTAAGCTACGAGTAAAAATCCGCACACAATTGAAGATAGAATCATAGAATGCGCATTTTAGCCTCTTATTTACCCTTTTTTTATTGGGCTCTAACTTCTCTACATAGTCCTTTAGCACTAGTTATACATAATTAAATTACAGCTTTTGTTGTTTTTATTTATAATTTTTTTGGTACTCTGTGTAGTGGTTAATTTAGGATTAGAACATAACTTTCTTTTATCACCTTCTTCTTCTTTTTTCTTTTTTTTCTTTTTTTTTTTTTCTGGATCTGTTCAGGTTCAAAAATGTATACATTGGTTGTTCATTATGGTGGAGGAATGAATTATGTTGATGAAGTAAACGAGGCTAGGTATAGCTACACGGATCTGGCAACTGACATTATGAATGCAGCATCAATTGAGATGGGTAACTCTCTACTAATTTATTATCTACATCCCAATTCTATAGAATCGCATAAGGTGGATAGTGATTTGGCAGTATTGGAGATGTTCAATATATTTAGAGATGAAGATATGATACATCTCTACGTGTATGACAATACCATATCTCAAGTTTCACAAGTGACACAAGAACACTCACCTAGTCTATCTCACATGAGGGAAGATGATGTTGGAGAGAATATTGAGATTGAAGATGAAGTAGAAATTAGTGATGATGATAATAAAAGCCAGACAGGAGATGATATTGATGACTCAACTGGCTCAATAAGAGAGATGGAAGTTGATGGCAATGATAACTTGGCTAATTGTCTCTCTGATTATGATTCAGATCCTGATTATAGGAGCTTGGATGATTCAGATTTTGATGGCAAGCCTTGTGATAAGGATCAGATCGATTATAATATGGAGTTTGGCATGAAAAATGAGATAGGGAATCCAAAGTTAGCCAAAGGGATGATGTTTCCTAATGCATCTGACTTTAGGAAAGTATTGAAAGAGTATGTGATAAGGGAAGGCTTTGATATTAAAAGAATAAAGAATGAAAGGACTAGGGTCACCGTGGTGTGTGCCGCTGAGGGATGTAATTGGAGAATACATGCATCTGTAGGCATTGATGGAGTTACTCTTGTCATCAAAACTTTTCAGCCTGAACACAATTGCAATCGGGTGCATAAGAACTCCCAAGCAACTTCGAGATGGATTTCAAAGAAGATTGGCGATAAAGTTCGTGCCAATCCGAAGATCAAGATTCCAACACTTAGAGCAGAGATTCAGAGACAGTTTGGTATTGAAACCAGTGATAGGCAGTTACGTAGAGCACGAAAGAACGCACTAGAAGAGGTGGTGAGGCATCATGGCAGGTCATATGATAAATTACTAAGATATGCTGAAGCCATTAGATCTACAAATCCAGGAAGCATAGTGAAGATTGAAGTGGATGGGCATGAAGATCAATCTTCAATGCCTCCAAAGTTTAAGAGAATTTTTCTTAGCTTTGCAGCAATGCAGGTTGGCTTAATTCAAGGGTGTCGACCATTTCTTGGATTGGATGGGTTCTATCTAAGGGGCCCATATGGTGGAGTTTTGTTAGTTGCAGTTTCTTTGGATGCTAATGGTGGACTATTCCTGGTGGCTTTTGCTATAGTTGAGGCAGAAACAAAGGCTACATGGAAATTCTTTCTAGATCACCTTGACATAATCATTAACACTGCGAATGTTGCTTGGACAGTGGTGACTGATCGTCAAAATGTAATGTACTTTCATTGTTAATTGTTATGTTATTAAATAATTGATTAATTAATAAGTTTTTTTTAATTAATCATAATGATTATATCTGTTAACAGGGAATTATGGAAGCAATGAAGGAGCTCGAATCACATGTACGTCATCGGTATTGTGCACGACACCTATATAGCAGCTTCAAATCCACGCACAAGGGCTTACAGTTAAAGAATTTATTCTGGGAAGCAGCTAGAGCATACACCATGCAAGAATTTAAGCAAGCAATGGATACGATGCACAAAATTTCTCCCGTTGCCTATTCTTGGGTTAATAAGATTCCTCTAGAGTCTTGGGCGAGGCATACACTTGATGAGTCTTTGAAAGTCGACCACTTAACGAACAATCTACCAGAGTTGTTCGTTAGTTGGATCGGTGAATTACAAGCCAAGCCAATTATCAGCTTAATTGATGGCATACGGATGAAGTGGATGTCAAAAATCCAAAGTAGATTTCAGAGGGCTACAAGTTGGAGTGATGGTGTAACTCCTCGGGCGCAGACACTGGTTGAAAGTCGGAAGAAAGAATCAAAAGGTTGTCAAGTATGGTATTCTGGAGATGATGAGTATGAGGTTCAAGATAAGGGTGGTCGCAAATTTGTGGTGAAGATTAAGAAGTTGATATGCTCATGTGGTGTATGGAATATGACTGGTATCCCATGCAAACATGCAATTGCATGCATAATCTTGAGAAAAGAGAGGCTTCAAGCATATTGTGCACCATGTTTCAGCATAGAAAAGTACTTGAAAACTTACGCAGAAATAATACACCCTATCCCTGATGAGATCATGTGGCCTGACGTGGATTCAGAGCCATTGATGCCCCCACCCTTACATCAACATGTACCCTTACGTCGACAAGAGCGTCAAGTAAGGACCAATGGAAGAAGAGTTGCAAATGAACTAGCCAATGAGAGTCAATTGAGTACCGTACGATGCTGCAATTGTAAGCAATTCGGTCATAATAAGAGAACTTGCCAACGAGGTCCAGTAAGGCCTAGAAGAAAGGTAAATAGATGTCTTTAATGGGACTTGAAATCTGCTGGAGCCCTAAGCTGGAAGATCTGCTGGTTTAACGGTGAAATACTTGTCCACATAGGTGCATGAAGCCTATGTGTAGACACCCTCTACCATTGGACCAGCAGATGTTCCAGCATGAGGGACCAGCTCATATGGTCTCCTATTATGGTTTAGTATGTTTATATTTTAAGAAAAATTAGCCTAAAAAGTGTTAGATTTTTGCCTTGGTATAATGATATTTGAATGCTCATGGTTATTTTGGACGCATTCTAAGGGGTGATATTCATTTCTTTGTTTCTTTCTTTTTCTGAGCCATGTTTTATTTTATATGATATTCCAGGCAACTGTCCTAAGACGTTGATGTAGAGTATCATGCAGTGGACTTCAATCAGGTTGTGATCTTCATAAAAAGTGTGAGCAGAGTGTAAGTTTCCATCTATCGACATTCATTTTAGAATGTTGCAAGAAGGAAGGTTTGTAGCATGTTTATTTAATCAATAAAAGGTATTATCTTAATCCTTTGTTTTTTTATTTATTTAAAAAAGTTGTATGTTTTTCCTCCTTGTTGAATTGATGGAACATTATTACTAATGTTGTTTTAATCTTGCCTTGGCTTTTGTGAGCAAATTGTTCTTCTATGTTCGTTTATCTTTTAGTGGAGTTTGTTTTCTCCCTCTACAGCTGAGCATATATAAGGATTCATTAAGTTCAATTTGGCAAGAATTTGAGATTTTTTGCCTTTTGGACAATGGATGTATTTTTTATTTTTGGTAACAAAACAATGGATGTATACTAATGTGCATTTCATGGATAATAATAGATACAAACAAAATTTTGTACCAGCTAGAATCATAATACACACCCCCCAAAAAAAAATTTTTTTGTTCTATTTTGATGCACAATTTCTTCGATTCAAAAATGACACGGCATGTCAACTCAAAGGATCAATCAAAGAATGTTCATTTAATCCTTTACCGTTAATGTCTGTCACTAAACGAAACATGTCATGTGTCATGCTTTAATAAAAACATGTCATATGACATACTTTAATAGTTCCCATTGCAAAGGATCTTCCAAAGCAGGCCAAATAACATGTTTCAATTAGCAGCAAACCATAGTGGCTGAAACCATATATTTCTTGTTTTAATCTTTTCAATTTTCTTTTGCCGTTATATTGTTTTTTGGTTTGAAACTTTGTATGTGTCCTTAAGGTTAATTTAAAATATACATGAAGATGTAAGGACCAATGCTGTCCAAATATGCTTCCAATACTCCATACTAGGGGTGCAATTCTATCCGGTTAAAACCGAACCCGAACTGACCCAAACCGACTTCGGTTCGGTCCAAAAATCCCTAAACCGAACTAGGTCGGTTTGGTTTTGGGTTTCATGTTCGATAAACCGAACCGAATTCATGTATTTCCCTAAACCGAACCGAACCGAATTCATATATATATTATAAGATTATATATATATATATATATATAATATAATATATGTTAAACTTTTAAAGTTTATATTTAAACTTAAAGGATATTACAAAAAAACCTTTGTTTGAGATAAAAATATATTGGTCCAACCCGAACCGAATAGTTTTCATGTAGTTCGGTTCGGTTCAGTTTGGGTTTCGGTTTTTTTTATATATTTTCGGTTCGGTTTTCGATTTAGTTGGTTCGGTTTTCAATTCGGTTCGGTTCAAGTACATATATTTTTGGTTTGGACCGAACCGAACCAAGTTGCACCCCTACTCCTGACAACTCCACCTCTTATTTCTACTAAGGGAAAAATATATAAAGCAACGAGAACTCACCAGTCAGTAGGATGCACTTACAAGCATGTCTATACAAAAGATAAAATATAATTAGAAATGTTAGAGAAACCTGAAATCAAGTTTTTAATAATTTCTTATCACCCAAGAGAGTATACTTTAGTGCAATGGCTAAAACAATTTAATTAAGATCTCAATTAACATACTTGATCTATTCAATAGGACGGTGTGGTGCCTAATGGTAAGGCCTTGGGGATGATACTTTCCAATCCTTCATCCAATATCCAACAGACTCTGAAGATGATGAATTCCAATCACTTTCAGAAGACATGAAATCTATTACCTACTGACATCATTATAAACCCATGGTAGCCGAGTAACTTCCCTGCACATTTCAGCATGAACCCCTTTGATTTAGTAGATGTAAATTATTTGAAGAATAATAGAAACCCTAGCATTTTAAGGCCTCTCAGGATCACAGGCACAAGACAAGAAGGCCATGCTAGAGCATGCAAATCGCCCCTACTAATATGTTTGGACTGCAGAAACTCACACCAACTGCCTTGGAACCTGCTAAATCAACTAATGTGCGTTTACCGGAATGAGTAAAACAATGCATGATAGTGACCTACGTGTGTCCTTAGCCTTTCAGAATAGATCTATGCGAAGAAACCATGGGAGGACAAAGGCCATTACCAAGCATACCATCAGGAAGTTACAGAAAGTTTGACTTTTCCAGCATCCCCCTCCCCGGTCAGAGGAGCGGCTACCATTTCCAGCCATTCTTATTTCTTTCCACTCTTCCATAAATCTGTTGCCTCCCAAACCTGTGATATTTTTTGCCTCCTGACCACAAATTTCACAATATCTGCATGTGAAAGTTGAAACATATATTTATTATTCGGATCTTTTCATCTCCAAAGAAAGCAGATGTCCTTTTTTTCATTTGAGATCAATAAGAAAACTGATTAAATGACATTCATTAATGAAAATGAACTTTTGTGAAGCCCGCAATCTGGATTAGTAATGAAAAGAGAAGTTAGAACAGATGCACAAAGTGATTTAATATATTTTATCTACTTGTCTCCCTTGCACATATACACTTCATATTAAAAGGGAAGGAGCCCCACATCTTATGCATTTAAGAAAAAAATGCATTTGAATTAGGGGAGAGATGGATCATTTTTAATTTTCCATGAGAGCAGGGTTTCATTGACACAGAGCTATTATAACTCATTGGATGCATTTGTAATTTGACGTTCAACTAAAAACCATAATTCCAGAAGGTATTAACCAATTCGCATAAAAAGATTAGACATAATTCTGACATCGCCATCCTAATTTAACATTCTACTATTGAATAAGTATGCTGTCCTAATACTTGAATCACTAACAAATAGGAAATTTGGAATCAAATGCCTGATTCCTACCCCAAATTCATGGCCATTATCAAGATGGCATGCCTGTATTGGCATTTCTTCCTTCTGCTAGAGGTTGCTGCATCAGCTGCAATTTCTGATGCTGTGTGGTGAGGCTTCTCTCTTTTCATTTCATTAATTAAAAAGACCAAATAAGTAAGAAAAGGCAATTTAGCTGGTTTAAAATTGTATTGCTATATCTTCTTGCTGTTGTCGGTCTTAAGCCTGAATAAAAGAGGATGGTTATATCAAGTTAGCGGCTGGTGCAAGACTTACTAATTATGGCACAAATCCTATAGCATTATCCTGATCTAATATAGGGGATCCTCCAGAGAAGACATGGTGCACCGGAATCTAATTACAATGATAAGTGAGAGAAGGTTCGCTAAAGGACACTACAATAACGCTTGGTTACAATGGAAAATAGCAAAGTTTCTCTTGTTTAAGTGGACAAGTGCAACTAAAGAAGCTACTCTAAGATATGATTTATCAAGCTACTTCGAATATTAGGACTTAGATAGGAAAAGGATCAAAGTTAGAAAATGAAATGATGAGAAGGAAAATTTGTGGGTGTATGGTGTAATTGTTGATATAATAGTGGCCATAGAATTGTATTGATTAATTTAAACAAATCGAAATTATTTATATAATTACTTGAATTCATGAGGAAAAATAATAATAGAGAAGAAGGAATCTCAAGGGAATATTCTACAAATCAGTGAAAGGAGTTACTATTTAAAGATCTCTTTGTTCAATTCAACAGCTAAATTCTTGTTATGACAATAATAAACCCAATAATTGTAAGAAGTTCACGTGTGAAGGCAGTAGATGATCAGCTCTTCGAAGCACTAACCAGCACCAGAAAATCATTATGACATTTGGAAATTGGACCATAGTTGCAAGTTCTGACCATGTGTACCACATTGCACATTACTTACAATGAACATCAGAGGGGCCAGCTCCACGATAAAATCAATTGGATCACATGACAGGCTTACACCAACCTATTTCAAATATAGATATGCTGCACTCTGAAGGTACATGCCTATGGAAGAGCAACAAAAATCATATATCCAACTGACTCATTACATAATATGCGACTTAGGTGTAACAGAGGAGATTAATCGATTGTGTCATACATTACAAAATGAAATATATGGATCAATCGCATACTAGTCTAGAAGAGAGGGCACCTCTTACAGGCATAAATTAAATATGGTTTAGCAAACCCACAATAAACCAGCCAGAACAATGAAACAATGTCCCAAATCAGGAGACACATAATAAATCATGCAAGTATTTGTAGAAAACACTCCAGATGCCAAGTCTCTGATATGTCAATTTTTTCCTTTATAACATAATTTCTTTGCCATTCACAAGCACAATCATTGTGCACACTCCACCCATGCAAGAAACTATGTAAATTGAATTGAAAGGATTCACTGAATCAGATATAATACTCCATAACATGCCCCCTATAGAAGTCCATGGTGGATTAATTTAATATAGAAACATGCTTAAGCTACTTACTCTATATTCTTTTCAACTATAGATTCTTTTAGAACTCAGAGCTCATCGTTCCAATCCCCCAAATACAAAAAAGATTAAACTTCATGGTAGCCTCTTCTGCATGTCATGCTAATGTCTACAAGGAACTCTTGTGCCATGAGGTGCCTTAAACATGCTGTAGGCCTTTGTTCTTGGTGAAGCATATTTATCTTGCTCCCTTATCTGGAAGGAAAACTGTTCCCTGTTCAATTTGTAACCATTCCTTGTGCCAAGAAATCTATAAAATAACCCATTATTTATTGATTTTCAAACTTCCTCCTCGATGGATGCTTTTTGATTTCTCATTAATCCTCCAATATGTATGAGGTTTTTAAGCATTTCATGACCTGACTTCAAAGATATGTCTATATCACTTATTGAAGTAAATGATCAAGTAAACACTTCGATTCTAGTGAAAGCTAATTGAAAGAAGTCAAGTAATCACATTGTCGCATTAGAGATTTTGCAATGGGAAATTAGATTCGAAATTATGAGAAAGATAATATGCAATTACCATGACATAATGTTCACCATAATGACTTCAAGTTGAGAGAGATAAACAAAATGGATAAAGGATAGAGAAGAGGAATAATTTATATGGTGGTTCTCGAAAGTGCAATGATGTTTTCACCAAGAAAAGGTTCTAATTTGTAAACTTGAGGCATATCAAATAGAAAAATAAGAGACAACGAAAGAAATAAAGTACTCTTCATTCCTGTATCATTTATGAAGAACGTAAAAAGGCAAATTCAGTTCACAAAAAACATGAGATCAATATCTTGGTTCAAGTGTAATAGAAAAAATCCGTTGATTAAAAAGATCAAAGACAGATTATATGAACATGTTTAATAAAGAGGGAGGGAAACTGTTACCTATTCCCTTTAACCTTAAACCAGGCCTCAGCACAGTGACCATGTGCAATTCCGAGTTCATCTTTACAGCCACAACCAAGATGATTGAGACTCAAAGTTGCAGATGAGCAATCTGAGCTCAAATGACAGATTCGACAAACCTTTTCTCCATCCCAGTTTTTGCTACTCAATGCTCCATCAGTGCATTTAACGTCAATTGTGAAATTATGCCTCTCTGGTTCAGAAACATTGAATTTCTGCTCATTCACGGATACCTTCATTATCTCAGGCACATTGCCCTTTGATTCTGAATCACCATCCTCACAGTTTACAGTTCCAGCCTCCATCAATCCTACAGAAATGATAGTCCCGGACTCAACCTGACCAGCCTGTTTTAACGGACTCTCGCTGGTTCCTTCTTGCAACCCATTAACCGGACTTGATAAGCACTCACTGGTCCCTTGCTGAACGTTATTAACCGGATTCACAGATCCATCAGAGATAGCTTGTTTACTTTGGATCTCGGTATCCATTCCTTTCCTGCTAACTGAATTATGCCACAATTTTCTCCGAGAAAAAATCCAAATTCTCCAGTCTCTGTAACTATGGTAATTCAGCAGCTTCAATATAATTTCATGAAATTAATCAACAGCTCTCCTTTTTTATGTCACTCAAAACTTCCAACTGCTTAGAGACCCAGGCTTTTAAATCTTCACAAATTGCACAATATCAGCGAAAACGTCCAACAATCCAGAATCCCTAAAAAAAAAATGAATTTCAAGTCTTCTACAGCAATTCAATTTGTTTAATCTCCAATTTCAATAAAACTCGAACATCACAGATCTTTAAGATAATTAAAAAAGATTGGTAAAAAAATCAATAATTATTTTTCAAACCATCCAAATCCATATCACAAACAAATTACTCCGACGATTACCTCAACTCCGCTAACAAAAGAAAGCCCAAAACATCTCTAACCGCATCGATTTCTTTGAAACAACGGTTTCGACTTGAAAAGGTTTGAAGCATTCACAGTAAAAGATATCTTGACTCTCACATTCGCATGCTCTGTTTCTTCCGAAGTTTCTGTCATTAGAAGAGTTGGTGAATAAAGGAGCTGAAACTGAAAGGAGAAAATTTATAATCATTTAAAAAGGAAGGTGGGATCAAGGGATTGCTTCGATCGTAAGGACATGACAAGCTTTGGAAAGGAATCTTCGCCGGCTCGAACTTTCCCTCTTCCGTTTCGTAAGGATTACTTGGCGTCTTGAGCAGGTAAGCTTTCACGGAAGAGCGAAACTTCTCTACTACGCAAGTTCGTTAACTGCCACTCCAAGTAGCGCAAAAGGTCTTTCACTGTCGATAAACTCCTTAAGTGTTTACAAGATTTACGGAACTGACCAACGAGCGGTTTTTTTTGTTATTTTCGAGCCGTTGCGTGTTTATTCGGTTTGGTCGTGCATGCTTTATTTGGTTTTTAAGCCGATACCGAAACATCTTTCACCGCCGGACCGGAGTGAGGGCTATTAACCGGTCAAATATGAGTCAGCAATATTCGAATTCGACCGATATTGGATATTGGTTACTCCAATCCGAATTCAAATCTATATTTTAATATTATATTCGAATTCAAGTTTAATCTTTATTATATTCGAATTTGATTGAACCAAGAATCGGTTTCCAGCAGAATTTCTTTACAAAATTTTTTTATAAGCATTTATCTAAATAGATAATATACTTTAAATGCTTTATATTCAAATATGGTATTGTTAGGTCGGATGTAACAAATTTTACATTCAAATTCGAATTCAAGACTCTTTAACCAAATTCTATCCAAAGGACATAAATAGGGATGGCAACGGTGTGGGTTTTGGTGTAACCGAACCCATCCTTATAGGAGTTCAGCCAATACCAAACCCTAACTCAGTAGTGTTAGTAGCGGGACGGGCTGGGTCTGACCCTGGTTGGTGTATAAAAAAAGTTTGTTTTTTAAAATAAAATATATATACACTAGTAATATATATATTATATATGAAAATAATATTAAAAACAATGTTTAATATATGAAGGTCGGGTTCGGAGCAGGGTCGGTGTGGGTTGGGTTAAATAATATTAAAAACAATGTTTAATATATGAAGGTCGGGTTCGGAGCAGGGTCGGTGTGGGTTGGGTTTAACCCAACCCACCACTAACCCTAATTTTAGGCAATACTAAACCTTGACCATTAGAGTGGGGCGAGACGGGTTGAATGGGTAACCCGCCCCATTGCCATCCCTAGATATAAATGAAAAACCTTATTTGACTAATTGGATTGAATATGGATTGAGTTTGGAGCTTCAATTCGACCCAATGACAACCCTAACTGGACTAGTACATGAAAACTTCAGCTGATCAAATATTTTGAATGATTCGGAATAATTTTTTTATTTTCAATTTTGGATTTATCACACCTTATTATTATAAATGCCTTTTTAGGAATCAAATATTGCTTTTTTATTGCCCAATATGGTTATTCCTTTCGTATTAATATGGTTATTAAAAATGCGTATTGATTCTCCAATATGGTTATTCTTTTCTTTTCTTTCACGGTATTCTTATATATTCCTTCATATAAATATTGCTTTTTTACTACCTAATATTCTCATCCATAAATAATGAAAAAAATTAATGGGATATTTTGTAAAATATTTTCTTTTACAGTGAATGGAATTGTGCATATCAGATAATACTCTAATCCAAAGTTTTTCTATTCAAGCCATTCAACTACAAATCTATGTGTACTAGGGTCCAGGGATAGTAACGGGAAGGGTTTTGGTAAAAACCCGAACCTGCTCTCCCCCTCCTTTTTAAATAGAATATATAAAATTAATATTATATTTATTAATAAAAATATGCATTTTTATATATGATATGTGTGAACCAATCGAAATACATGGGTTTGAAAAATACTTTTAAACCAAGAAGATTAAAAAGTAACAAAATAAATATTATAAAACGACAGAAAGATAAAATATTTAAATAGAAATCGAAGTCACCAAAACAGATTTTTCATAAATGCAATTTTCAGAAACCGAACCTTAATGAAAGCAACTTTTTAGATAAAAGCACTTCATTAAAGTGCTTCTAGTTCCAAAACGCGCTGCTAAGGCTGCTAGCAACTTCCGTTCTGATTTAATTATTCCTTCATTCTTCCGACCGTTTGATTTTTTTGTTTAAACTTCCCCGCGTTCTACTTTGTAAACAATCATGTCTTCCATGGCTACAGCAACAGCAACCGCGACAATAACGAACATCTGCGCTTCTTCATCTCACCAAAACGAGAAGAAAAATTCTCTCATTAGGACACAAGGGTTCATCTGCCTCAAACCCTCTTCGAAAACCTCTCTCATCTCTTCGAGCCTGGATGCTTTTACCTCCATCAACTCCTCTTTACTCCATGAAACCGTCAATGAAGCGAGAACCGATTACGACGTCGAAATTCGCAGACTTTGTGAAGTGGGTAATCTGAGAAACGCCATGGTCTTGCTTTGCAGCTTCCAAAATTCCCAGCTTGAGTCCAGGACTTATTGTTCAATCTTACAGCTCTGTGCGGATCTTAAGTCGTTAACAGATGGTAGGAAGGTTCATTCCGTTATTTCGTCTAATGAGATTCAGATCGATGGTGTTTTGGGTATGAAACTTGTGTATATGTATGTGACTTGTGGCGATCTGGAAGAAGGAAGGCGAGTTTTTGATGGAATTGAGAAACATAAGGTATTTCTGTGGAATCTCCTTATGAATGAGTATACAAGAATTGGGAACTTTAGGGAAAGTATTTTCCTGTTCAAACTTATGCAAGAGTCTGGAATTGAAGCTAATGCCCACACGTTTTCTTGCGTTTTGAAGTGTTTTGCTGCTCTTCGATGCGTAGAAGAAGGTGAAGGGGCTCATGGGTATCTGCTAAAGTTGGGTTTTGGTTCTTACAATACTGTTGGAAATGCTCTAATTTCTTTGTACTCCAAGTGTGAGAAACTCCAAAGAGCACGTCAAGTGTTCGATGAATTGACTGTGAGAGACGTTATATCATGGAATTCGATCATAAGTGGCTATTTGTTGAATGGTCATGCCAAGAAGGGCCTGGAGGTTTTCATCCAGATGCAATATCTGGGAATTGCTATGGATTTAGCTACAATGGTCAGTATTTTAACAGTTTGTGCAGAGTTGGGTTTTCTTCTACTAGGTAGAACACTTCATGGGTATGCAGTTAAAGCTGGTTTTGACAAGGAGCTCACCCTTAATAATACTTTGTTGGACATGTATGCCAAATGCCATCATTTGGATGCTGCAGTTAGGGTTTTCCGGAAGATGCATAAGAAGAGTGTTGTTTCATGGACTTCAATGATAGCAGGATTTGCTCGAGAAGGGCATTTTAGTGGTGCAATTAGCTTGTATCAAGAAATGATAATGGAAGGTATCAACCTGGACTTGTTTGCAGTTACGAGCATCCTTCATGCTTGTGCATGTAATGGCTCACTAGAGATTGGTAAGGATGTGCACAATTATATTATGAAGAACCACCTGCAGTCAAATCTTTTTGTTGCTAATGCACTAATGGACATGTATTTGAAATGCGGAAGCGTGGAAAATGCTCAATTGGTTTTTGATCAGATGACTACGAGGGACTGCATATCTTGGAATACCATGATTGGAGGTTACTCCAAGAATTCTTTTCCTAATGAAGCACTTAGTCTGTTCATCGAAATGCAAAATGAGTTGAAACCAAATGGTATTACCATGGCATGCATTCTTCCTGCTTGTGCCAGTCTATCAGCTCTAGATAGAGGAAAGGAGATTCATTCTCACATACTGAGAAATGGTTTTTTCTTGGACCCTTACGTATCCAATGCTCTTGTTGACATGTATGTGAAGTGTGGGGCATTAGCACTTGCACGTGTACTCTTTGATCGGACTCCTGTGAAGGATCTGATCTCATGGACAGTGATGATTGCAGGATATGGCATGCACGGGTGTGGAAGAGAAGCTATATCCGTGTTCAATGAGATGAGAAATGCAGGGATTGAACCAGATGGAGTCTCCTTTGTTGCTATACTGTATGCTTGTAGCCATTCAGGACTAGTTTCTGAAGGATTTAGATTCTTCAATATCATGAGAAATGAATGCAATATTGAACCTAATTTGGAGCATTATGCTTGTATGGTGGATCTTCTTGCTCGTGCTGGCCAATTAGCTAAAGCATACAAATTTATTGAAGCAATGCCTATTGATCCAGATTCGACAGTCTGGGGTGCATTACTTTGTGGCTGCAGGATATACCACAATGTGAAACTAGCAGAGAAAGTTGCAGAACATGTTTTTGAACTGGAACCAGAGAATACAGGGTACTATGTACTTCTTGCAAATATTTATGCAGAGGCAGAGAAGTGGGAGGAGGTCAAGAAATTGAGAGAGAGGATTTCTAAACGTGGCTTGAGAAAGAACCCAGGCTGTAGCTGGATAGAGATCAAGAGCAAGGTTCATGTCTTTGTTGCAGGAGAAATGTCACATCCACATGCCAAAAATTCAGCACTGCTGTTGGAGAGGGTTAGAATGAGGATGAAAGAAGAAGGTTACCTTCCGAAGAAGAGGTATGCATTGATTAATGCTGGAGACACAGAAAAGGAAGTGGCTCTCTGTGGACACAGTGAGAAGTTAGCCATGGCTTGTGGGATATTGAGCTTGCCACCTCGCAAAACTATTCGGGTTACCAAGAATCTACGAGTATGTGGTGACTGTCATGAGATGGGAAAATTCATGTCCAAGATGTTTGGAAGAGAGATTGTCTTGAGAGATGCTAATCGCTTTCACCACTTCAAGGATGGGCAGTGTTCCTGCAGAGGATACTGGTAATGAGGGAAACGGAAATTGATTCAGGCCATCTTTCGATCCAGCTGCATTGATCAAGTGATCCAGCTGCATTGATCAAGTGATTGGCTCACCTTTAAGTGGTGAATCCAAAGAACGCTCAGTGGAATATTGTAAATTAAGGTGCTTTTGAAAAGGTTATCAATTCCTAAGTCAGAATCTTGGATTGAGGAATGGAGGGAGTCAAAGGGAGAAAACTTGTCAGCTCTTCACACAGGGATTATATGATTCTATTATGAGACAAAGAACATTAGTGAGTAGAGTCTCTTCAAATTCTTATCCATGCAATAACAGCTATATGAATTCTTGAAGCATTCCATTTCATATCTGTAATTGTATCAGAGATGGAGGCCATCTGCATCATTTTTGCTTGTAAAGTTGTGGAGACAGAAAAGCATGCATACTCTCAAAAGAGTCCAAAAGGCTTTCTTTGGATATTAACAGTCTTGTCATCCATGTGATGCTTATCATCTACTCTTGTTCTTATGCTGCTGCTGTGATCAGGTGTCAAGGCATGGTTAATATTTCTCAAGCCCAAATGAGCTACTGGAAATAGTTACTGGGTGCTAGGAGATTTGAGAAGATTCAAGCTGTAATTGGGATGATAGTACCTTGAATTCAAGTTAATGTTTGATGATATTTATAGATAAGTATGGAGATAATTCTTTACAGTATTCTACTAATAGTTGTAAATTTACTGTCAAAAAGATAATGGAAGCAGGTAGTAATTCTGTCTGGGGGAATAAGAAAGGTGTGGAACTGTTAAAGATCAGTTGGTTGGTTTGAAGGTGTCTTGATTCTTTCCAAATGCATGCTTTTTACAAGAAGTTCTCTGTACACACTTCATAATTAGCACACTAGTCTATGAATCCAGAAAGCCCAATCTACCAGTTTGTGCTTCATTATGGTGAGATTGTGGGGGAGGAGAATATAATGGAAAGATTTCTGGGAGCTGTTAGAATTATGGTATCGGAAGAACTGCAGAACGCGTTTAGATCTACCATGAGCATCATCAAAGAGGAGATTGCTCAAAAACAAAGGTGGGGTATACAGCCAAGAAAAACCTTTTAATAGTGAAGAGAAGAGAACCTGAATGGAATAATCTTCTGTCAATTTTCCATATAAAGAAAATGAGAGCTCAGGCAAGAAAGAGACATTTGACAACCCACAAAGGTTGATCATCCAACTTGAAAACAATCTCTCTATGGTGACATCATCAACTTTCACCTCCCATGAAAACTGAATCAACCCATAGCCATTTTGATTTCAATAGCAGCAGCAGATTGCAAAGGCAGGATTTTTCTTGACATACATGTAGGGAGGTCCCGTCTCTACCCAAATGAAAACCTCAACTCTGATGCCATCTTGATTGAAGATCGGCCCCAGATATACCAAGTTTTATCCAAAGTTTTGCACAGGATTTCCATCCACCATGTGGTATCTGCTGCTGCTGCTCCTTATCCTGGCCTTATGATGGTAGAAAGATCATTGCAATTAAGAAGCAATATTTGATGTTGAGAAGGAATCCGACATACAGGCCAATAAAGCAAGCTACTTCAGTCTCCTTGTACCTCGTTCACTTTATTAAGCCACCCAGCAAAGTTATGGGATGTTCGAATGTCTGTATGCATTCAAAATCTGCTGTCAACCAGATTAATTAGCAAAGCTGCAGTCTATGAGAAGATAGACCACCGATCCTTTTTGTTTACCACATACCTTACATTATGCATGCCTCTTTTCTGCACTAGATTTCTATTGACTAGAAAAGCATCAAAGCTCAATTTACTTCCACGAGTCTTTGGTCCTTCACTCTTTGAAGCACTGCATTCCAAGGTGCCATAGCATCTCTATTTTGCAGTTCTGAAGCAAGTCCAAATGTTGACACAACTTGAAATTGTTGCCTTTTAAAAATGCCAAACCCGCTGAGATCCACTTTCTGAACTGATTGGCATTTGAAGGAACTAGGAAGTAGCAGCTTCTTGTTTAAATGGAGAAAACAGTAATGCACACATAAATTCCTGATAAAAGAGAAAACTCATTTATGTCAACCTGAAATCAAGTTTTGCCAGTAGAGCTTGGAAAAAGGCCATCATATTTTGACATCCTCAAAACCAAGATGATTGTTTACATAAAAGAACCATCATAAACAAACAAATTTTCCTTATATCACTTTCCTCACCCCATGAAAAATTTCCCAACAAGAATTGATTTTCTGACAGATTTTCAAGCTTCCAAAAATGAAAGCATACCTAGGAATTGGAGTTGAAACTCTCATCATCGTCATCGTTATAAGCTAGTTCCCACCAAAGTGGGATCGGATGAATCTTCTCTCCATCCCACTCTATCAAAATCATATCTACAGTTAATTTACGTTTTTCTAGGTCTTATTTTATAGACTCCATCCATGTCTTTTTAGGTTTCCCTTTTGCAGTTGCAACTCTGGTAACTGATAGTCTTCAACAATATTCATATGTTATAACAGATGGAAATGTTTCTTGTTGGCCTTGTATCTTTTACACTTCTCCATATAAATTTTGCAAATGAACATTCTGTGAACATGTGCGTGTTAGCCTCTTGGCTCATATTACCTGTATGGTATCAAGAATTGATGTGAATTATTCAGCATGCCAGATTTATCTCTAGCAATATTGGCCTGAAAGATCCAGTCCATATCTATTATTCTTTCCGCCCATTTCTCAGAAAAAATTGACTGCTGATTTAACTGAGCACTTTTATTCTCCTCCCTAACCCAGCCTGTCCTCAGTATTGCCGAAAGAAAGAGAATTTGATTCATTCAATATCAAGTTCTGCCTCTTACTCTTAGTGAATGGAAATAGTTGGTATGTTTCCTATCTTCTGAACATTTTGGTTACCGAAATTATTTCTACTAAACCTTGTGGCTGACCTTGGGCATAGTTAAACAATAACTACAAAAGCTGAATATCTCAAGACACATGAGACAATGGCTTCATGAATGTATACCACTGCTCCACATGGACAAAAATGTTCTGCAAAAGAGTAAGCAGTTCTGGAGCTGCTGTCAAGTTTTCAAGGTGAAGAATGTAAAGAGCAGCAAAAATGTCCTGTAAACTTCATTCAGCATTTCTTTGAGAGCAATACCTAAGACTATATACAAGTGTGCAGAGTTGGTCTTTTATCCTTGTTTCGCTAATAGATGTACAAGGATTAGAACATTAACAGTGAAAATTTTACAAACCTTATGTAATTTAGTACTTGGTGAGGAATTGGAATGGCTCCAAGCTGCATGTTGAAATAAAGTTCCTATATACAGCAAAAGCAAAATAGACACAATTATGGAGCCCGGTTTATGGTTTCACCAAAGTATCAACAAGCTCTGACACATCCAACAGATCAAACTCTTTGCAAACCATCTTTATCATCATACTCCATGTATCCACAGTAGTGACATTTCCTTTCACCAAATTATTCAAAACTTTATATACCAACTCCATATTCCCTTCTTGGCACAAATTATCTAGAAATTTATTTACTCTTGATACATGAGGGTTATACCCTTTGAACACCATCTCATCCAAAATAAATGCTGCCTCCTTAACTTCCATAACATCGGAAAGTCCATCAAAAATGATTCTATAAGAAACAACATCAGGAGCACAACCCCTTCTAGGCATATCTTCAAACAAGTCTCTTGCTTCCCTCACTCTTCCCTCCTTACAGAAGCTAGCAAGAATTACATTATAACTAATAACATTTGGCTTACACCCTGTCTTCACCATCTCATTCAAGACACCGAATGCCGATTCGAAATCCTTTTCTTCACAAAATCCACAGATCATTGCGTTGTAAGTCACCGTATCAGGTTTACATGCAGTTCTTGTCATCTCTTCCAGAATCCCCGGAACCTCCTCCTTCCTTCCAGCCCTAAAGAGTGCACCAATCAAAGTAGAATAAACTGCTGAATCCAGACCTATTTTGTCTTCCAACAGCATCTCCTCCTTAAGCTTAAAGGCCAGAGTCAGCTCATTAGCCTGACAAAGACCTTTGATCATTGAAGTGTAAACAAAAGCATTAGGTTTCACAAGAAAAATTCTCATCATGTCTTCTTTCAACATAAAAGCCTCGTCTAACTTCGAATTCGCACATAGACCAGAAATCAAAGTTCCAAAGGTTATCACATTCGGTTGAATTCCCTTTCTCCGCATTTCACCAAACAAATTCCAAGCCTCGCCCAAGGAACCATAAAGACAACAAGCATTTATCAGGATATTATAAGTACATGTATCTGGACACGCGTATTTATCGACATTCATGAAAAATTCTCGAATTTTTTCCAGTTCTCTGCACTTCAAAAGAGCATTTAAGAGAGAGTTGAAAGATCTTACTGTTCGCTGGCAACGAAACGAAGTAATCTGCTCGAATGTTCTCAGAGCTTTTTCGGAAGAGCGAGAACGACCATAGAAAGCGATGACATTGCAAAATATGATCTCTTTAGGAGTGAACCGAGTCTCCTGCTTCATCTGCTCGAGGACTTGCTCCATATCTTCGAACATTTTCGCGCGCCCGAGCTTCGAGATAATGAGATCGTAGGAGAGGAGACTGTAACGGAAGGGTTTCCGAGAGCCGTTAAGGTTAGGGTTTCGGAAGAGATCTAGAGCGAGTTTAGGATCTTTCTGGAGACGGAGAAGAGAAGAAAGCCTGAACGGAGTTATCTTCTTTAGCTTCTCCATAAGGAAAACTGAAAGCTCAGACAGTCGAAGACCGTAGTGAGTTGGCGCCAAATAAAGCAAAAGCTTTGCTTTGGCCCTCGTGTGCCACAAGTATGGTGTAGAGGAGGAGAACTGTGCACATGGCACAACGCGGCGCATTATAGCGAAGACCTGCGTCTTTTCCATTTTTATAACCTGCCCCTTGTGTGGTCGATATTCGCTCCTGCAATTCAAATATCATCTCCATTTTTTACTTCTTATTTATAGGTTTTCTCCTGAAGATTCGTTTACTGTCGTAAGTGTTTCTGCTGATTTTGTACTGAAAATGGATTGTTGCAGTTCGTCATCTGCTATTGTCGGTCTTCAGGTAATCTCAGTTCTCCGAACGATATTAATTTTCAGGTGAAATTTTCTTAATCAGAAGCCTGCACTGTATCACGAAGTCGGAACGTTTTACTCAGGAGTTTGAAAATCTCAATTCATGAATGCCGTTTTTTTCTTTTTCTGTGTATTATTCTCCCTTTTACTGCTTCAGTGAGCGGGGAAATGGATATTGATACTTTTTAAGTATGAATGAACTAGTATTATAGTGTTGGGGATCATCCTTTTGGATGATCGCTTTATTGATTGAACAAGCGTGAAATAGAATTTGGACGCTGTGAAATGGAGACTCATGGCTCTAGCAAATTGGCCATACTACTGTTAGTGGGAAAGATTTTGGAAATTTGTTAGCATGAACCATGTGAAACTAAGGCTAACTTAATAGTATTACTAATAATATCACAGAACAGAATTAATTGCATATATCAATCAGATACCTGCGGTCTTTAATTTTTTGTCCTTTGAGTAATTGCCATGTAGTTAATGTGTAAATCTATTTTACAGTTAAGGTTGTGTGATGGACCATGGACCTTGCCAGAAGACTTTTCGTTCATGTAATGTGCTTTATATGTAACATTTGGTCTAGTTCCTTGAGCCATTTTAGCATGGTACATTTACTTTCAATTTTCTGTGCTGGGCCTTCCAGCGAAATATGCTCATGCAATTCCTAAGTGTCCCTTAATGAAAGGGTACACATTTATTCCTCTGTTATTAAATGAATTTTAGTAAAGAATAAGGTTTTTTTTTATTTTTGTCGGGTGCATGCGCCTTTAACTTGATGATTGTCATACTGGCAATATAACTGAATCAACTCATGTTGCAGGGATTTTCTGTGTCTCCTGTTGGTAGAAGGTTTTCTAAGAACAATTTGCATCCTGGGCTGCTGTCCTCCCAACATTCTAAACCTTTTCTTCAATTTAATGACAGACTGCAACCATTCATCTACCATGAGAAATTGCCTGTTTCTAGTTTGAGAGCACGTAAAGGGTCCATATTTGCCGAAGCTGGCAAACAACGATGGGATTTTGGTAGATTTCTGAAAACATTATATTTTTTCAATGGGCCTCCCTCTCCTGCCAAGGTTGGCTCTGTTTCTATTGGTTGTTACGTATTATTTATGTAGAGAAGTCTAAGAAATTCAAATTTCTTTATGATTTGGCTTACTATGTTGTTTTCTTTTCAAAGTTCTTTGAATTTCTGATCGAGAAACTGTCAAATCCAACACCTAGTGAACCAGTAAAAGCAATGGGAACTTCTGATATCATTCTGGTAGCTGGAGCCACTGGAGGTGTTGGGCGAAGAGTAGTTGATGTTTTGCGCAAGAAGGGCTTGCCGGTCCGAGTATTGGTATTTGGCTTTTATCTTTCTAACGCATCTTGCGGTGATTTATTCAGAAGTATATCTGCACACATTTCATGATCATCAAGTTTCTTGTGCTTTGAAACTTACGGGTATTTGCTACTATTTTCCTTTTAATGATATCTCAAGTCTTATATGGAACTCTTTCAGGTCAGAAATGAAGAGAAGGCACGGAGAATGTTAGGTCCTGACATTGACCTGGTGAGCATCTTGTTAGCTAATGCAAAGTATGCTAAAGAATATGAATTCAATTACAAATTTTTTAATAATTGAATTCTTTATTGTTGAGCTACACTATTAACTTAAATTGGTTTTCATTTGTGACTAATACATTGGTTGAGAGGGAATGATCCACTTATTTCAATTTTGACGTATACACTGCCACCTATGATCAGAACAAGAAGCACCGTGAGTTTTGCAAGAACTAGTAGTGTCATGCATATGGAGAAGATGTCAATATCATTATCTTTCCACAAGAATTCATTTGAACAACGTGAAAATGGCTGCGAAGGATGTGATCTGTGAGGAGAACTGCAGAAACTGTCAGCTGGACATTTGATAGGAAGGAGTCCCAACTTTTACCTTCAAAATTGCAGAAAAAAGTTGGAACCTAACCAAGCGGATGGTTCTATGAGAGAACACACAGATGGTTCGTTCGTATGGTGGAGCATGTGCAGAAGGAGAGAGGACAGAGAGGTGTGGTAAGCACATCCAGGCACTACGAGAACTTGAATCTGGCAGAAATATATTCTATTAGGCATGGAGAATTTCTCCAAATTTCCATATCATCCAAACAACATGATCAGCATAATATCATATTCCTGGTAGAGACTCCAGGACAATGCTGGGGTCACTACGCTGGAAAAATGTAAATTTGGGAAATATTAGTCTTGTAAAGGAAGCCTTGTCAGTTTCCATTGAAGACAAGAGGAGTCTGTGATACTGCTCGTGGAGTCAAAAAACATGAGGGGAATGCAATACTTTTGGACTAGTCTGTCAGGCAAATGCCACACAAGGAGTTCTGATCCAAGAAGGAACGGACTTAATGTTATCCATTGTATAGTTAAGCTCCTTACAGGAACCATTATAGAGGTATTGCTGTTATGCAGGACTCCAAAGCCCGTGGAGGTGTGGAATGGCATCCAATCATGGAATAAAGGTGTTTGTGAAGAGACAACAGTTTATGAATTTCGGTAGGGCCTTCTAAGGCATTTGCGTTCACACTTTCGTGGCTGAGAAATTAGTTTTGACCGGTCTTATGACCGAGAATGGGATTGTCTAATTCTTTGGCCACTGAACATATGGACACAAATTGACAGCAGGTCCACTGGCAGAGGGCGGGTGGTGAATTTGACTTGGAAGGAGTTCTACCCCATCTTTTTGCTTGGCAAACATTCGATCGGTTAACCAAGTCCTCGTATCAACTACATGAAAACTAAATCAATTCCTATTGGATGTGTATCCACGCTTTTCAAATTTGTTAACTGTTACAAGTATGTTATAGTTGAAATGGTCAGTAGTGCTAATGTCATGTTTCTCTCGATAATCAAATATTAAAAATTGACTCAATTGGATATCACCCATATTTTAGTGATTGGCTATCCATCATGTTGAAGGATTCTTTCATGTGTCTTATTTTAATGTTTCCAGTTTTGGTTCTTGTGATATGTTTTCAGGTTGTTGGAGACATTACCAAGGAGAGCACTCTGGTCCCTGAACACTTCAAAGGAGTGAAGAAGGTCATTAATGTCATTTCTGTCATTGTTGGCCCAAAGGAAGGAGACACTCCCAACAGGGAAAAATACAGCCAAGTATGACTTTGAGCTTTCACCAAATGATGAAAATTATTGGTGCTTTCTTGTTGGTGACAGTTGTTTTTTGTTTTTTGTTTTTTCAGGAATGTTGTGCATTGTTTTGTTGTCAAGAACTTTGATTTATCATTAATCTGTTGATTATGGTGTCCCCCATATTTTTCTTTTCAAGAATATTACAGAAGCATATCAAACTGTTCTAGTCAATAGTTGTCTTATTAGTGTCTTCCGCTTTTGACATTTATATATCCTGTTGTCATACAGGGAATCAAGTTCTTTGAACCAGAGGTGATGAAACGGTTGTCTTTCTTATGTATTGGGAATGAGATTCTTTTCTCTACAGAAATTTTTGAGTTTGCGTTCAATTTGCCTTTACGGATTCTTTGTTATGTTCAGATGTATGTTTCCTGACTGATTTTTTGGTTTTTTCCCTTGGGAATAGATAAAAGGTGATTCCCCTGAAATGGTGGAGTACCTTGGGTTAAAAAATTTGATCAATGCTGTAAAGAGGAGTACTGGAATTCGAAATGGAAGACTGCTATTTGGATTTGAAGGTATGTTATTCTGCAGTTTGGCGAGTATCCAGGCTGTTTTATCAATAAAGTTGCAAAATATAGGAAGTTCTTTTTTGGAAGTTTTGGGTTCCTTTTCAGTCTTTATTATTTTGTACCATATGCTAACCAAGATATTTTGAAGTGATAATAAAGAATTTAATTCATGAAGCAAAAGAAAGTTTTATGGTCATTTTGCTGGTGTACTAATTTCTACTTCAATATTGGAGTTGTTGGCTCCCATACTTATTCCATAAAAGGGCCATTGTTAAATAGTACATTCTTTTCAATATTTATCTTCTCTTAAGTGACACTGTCTCTCAAATCACATAATTAATCAAAACTCAGTTCAGTTGTGAATTAACTAAAACTTGAGCCAATATGAGTTTGTGAAAACTCAGTTGTTACCCTTGATGGTCTGCTGATTTACTGTCATGATCACATGAACCTGAATATTGAAGCATCCACAGAGTCTGATGACTGGAACCAGTCACCTTTGTCAGACTTGATGCGGCTGTCTTTCTTATCTGAAATATTGAAACTTAGCTTACAATCATTCTCTAGTTGATTCTTTCTCTCTCCTATATGGTCTATTACAGTGGCTGTCATTATGCAGGTAATGTAGCCAGGGAACTCCCTTGGGGTCCTTTAGATGATGTTGTCATGGGAGGTGTTAGTGAAAGTACATTCCAAATTGATCCAAATGGCAGTGAAAATGGTGGACCAACTGGAGTATTCAAAGGTTTTGCTGTCAAACCTTAGTATTTATGTTTATGTTTATTTAAGTTTTGCAATTGGACCGTTACTTTGTGTTCAACTACAGTCATTTGATTTCCATTCACTATGTGTGTTTCTCCTGATTTTTTTCAGTTGCAATGGAACTATGATGTTAAGTTTCTAATTCTGTCTGTCTCCTACAGGTTCTGTTTCCACTGCAAACAATGGTGGTTTCACTAGTATCAGAACAAGAGTAGGCCCGAAACTTCTCTGTACTTTTTGATGTCCTTATAAATCATACTTATTTCTGTTTGTTTATTTGGGAATCTGGGATTAGGAAACTTATTATCAAAAGCCTTGATTCTAACATGGAACAGAGAGCTTCCATCCATCCATCTCATGTAGGGAACAAAAATATTATAAAGTTTTTAGTTTGAATTTGTAAACAGCAATTTAGACTTTTAGGCCAAGTTTATCCAAGATGCATGTCATCGTCATCTAACCATATGTTGTCACCAAAACAGAACCGTCTTTGCCATTATATTCAATATAGAATAATAGTTTCCTTGAAATATGTGTTTTGAGATTTTTATTAAATTGACTTTCCCTTGCATGTTAGAGTTTAAAACCCGAATGAGATATCCAAGCATATTACCATGTGCAAGTCCATGGTATAACTGCCTTGATTTGAAGTATCAAAGATTTGTCTAGTTTTTCAACAGGTCCTTTTGGAAGACCTTTCAAATGTTTTGTCATGGGTTTTGGAAAGTAACACTACAAAAGATATTAAAGATCTTGGATAAATTCCTTAGCACCAAAGATGCTTGAATACTTAAAGTTGATAATCA
Organism: Buxus sempervirens; assembly: GCA_947561395.2. Lineage (NCBI taxonomy): Eukaryota > Viridiplantae > Streptophyta > Magnoliopsida > Buxales > Buxaceae > Buxus > Buxus sempervirens. Next base: position 9,399,472 of record OX387186.1, read on the forward strand.
GGAAGAGAATTCTCTTGTTAAAGAGCGTGCACCAGAGATTATGTGTGAAGAGATGATACTCCCAGCCTGTGTCCTATTTTTATTTAACTCCTTAATACTGATGCAAAGAGAGGGTCTTAAGTACAGCACTATACATTATGAATACTAGTTGTTTTTTAGTAATCCCTATTCAACAGTTATCTCTGGTACTTTCCATTTATTTTCAGCTTTTTGACTTAATCAGGAATTCAATATTATGCCATTCCAACATTTTAAGTTCTATTTTCTAATATCTTTTCTTTTCTTTTATTTCTTTTGTTTTAGCCCCTTTTTTAAAACCTTTGATATTGTACAATTGTGTTTCACACTTATGTACAGAATCTTCATTGTATTTGTTTTAGAATTTTTCGGCACCAGAAGATCTTTCTGGATATGATGGCCTGGAGCTGCGGCTTAAAGGCGATGGGCACCGTTATAAGCTTATTGTCCGTATCAGTCCTGAGTGGGATACTGTGGGGTATACGGCAAGCTTTGACACTATTGAAGGTCAATGGCAGTCAGTAAGTGATACTATTACTACTTTAGATTTGAGAATTGTTTGGGTAACAACTTAAATCTGAATATACTGGTACTACATTTTCCCCAGGTACGACTTCCATTTTCTACTTTAAAGCCTGTATTTCGAGCACGGACTGTTTCAGATGCTCTGCCTTTTGATCCTAGCAAGGTTATATCATTACAAGTATGCTTCTGTTCTCTATTGTTTTTCCCCTTTTTCTTTTCTTTATTTATGGCTTTTCCTCTCTTAGCTTTGGTGATGCCTGAAAGTTCCTTTTCAGCTCATGTTCAGCAAGTTTGAATACGATGGGAAACTGAATCCATCCTTTGCAGAAGGCCCATTTCAGCTTCCCATATCAAGTATACGAGCATACATAAAAGATCCCATCACTCCCAGGTTTAAATTTTATTTTCACTCCATGGAAATTGATTTATCCAGAGCTCATGTGCCGGCAAGTAATTAATCTGCCAGACATGCTTTTCCTTTCTGATCTTTTGGTGTGGCTGCTCTATCTGTAGGTTTGTACATGTAAGTTCAGCAGGAGTTACTCGACCTGACAGGCCTGGAATTGATTTGAGTAAACAACCTCCTGCTGTACGCTTGAACAAGGAGCTGGGATTTATCCTTACTTTCAAGCTGAAGGTTGTATTCCATCTCTTTACATTGTGTTATTTTCTATTAGGATAGGAAATCAACTTGTTAATAGGCAGAAAGATAAACTCCTTAAATTCCTCAAAATGGATTTTTAGAAACAATGAGAATTCTTGGCTCATCAACTAGTGCGTTTAAATGGAACACTGAACGAAGCATCATTCAGAAGATGACTTTGCCCCATAAAATTTCCTTTGTAGGAAAAGTGGACCTGGTTGTTCTCAAATTGATTTGTTGTAATTAGGGGTGCAACTTGTGTCAGTTCGGTTCAGGTTGAGGTCAACCCAAGACCAAATCGGAAATATTTGCAGTCAAAATGAACTGAACTGAATTGAGAACCGAAACTATAAAACCGAAAACTGAACCGAAGCGAATTACATGAGATCAATTCGGTTCGGTTTGGTTTGGGTAACACTAATACATGCTTGTCCTCAAACAAGGGTATTGTTCATAATATCCTCAAAGTTTAAAGATAAACTTTCAAGTTTAACATATATTGTATTATATATATAATATATTAGGTTGGTTCAGTTTAGGCAAACAGAGGAATTCGGTTCGGGTTTGGTTTAACCAGCATCCAGCCCAAAACCGAACCGGCTTTGTTCGGTTTATGGATTTTTGGACCAAAACTGAACTGAACAACTATAAAAACGGAATCAAACCGAACCAAAGTCAGTTTGGGTCGGTTTGGGTTTGGTTTTAACTGGACCGAGTTGCACCCCTAGTTGTAATTGATAACTATTATCCTTCCCTCGCATGAGGTGCCTAATTGCTGATTGGATACCACCCAGAAGAATTTATCCAAACAGATCCCACTGTTCAAGCATTATCTGTTCAAATCTGTATTTGGCTATTAAATTATAAGGGATTGCCCATAAACCTAGAATTGCATCTCTTCCTTTATGTTGGTTGTATTAAAAATCATTTTAACAAATTGGACTGAGATCTGTAATTAAGAACAACAAATAACATGTCTCATTCTAATGAGTTGGGGGTTGGCAACATAAAATCTGTTCCATCTTCCTAGTCTGTCAAAACAGTCTAGATGATTTGTAGTTGAATCATTGTTTACCAACACCATCCAGGTCCTTACTTCTGGCCCTTTTAGAACCTTCAATAGCAGCCCTTGCACTTTCTCACAGGCACATTCCTAGGTCTTCATTTTTCATGCCTAAATTGTTTTGCTTTTCCTTTTTATTATTTTCAACTTATTTTTCTCCTAAACACTCTTTCAATATATTCAGTCATTATCTTTCCTAATTCCTTTGCATATCAACATCTCATCTCAGCAACATTCATTTTCTGAACTTTATGCTTTTTTTTTTTGTAATTCCCAACACTGTGCTTTATACTTCATAGTAGGCCTAATGGCTGTTCTATAAAATTCTCCTTTTTAATTGAGTTGAATATGTTAATATTACAATATTTTAGAAGCACTTCTTCAGTTAAGCTATTCAGCCGAAGTCTTTAATCAACAGCAAACGTAAAGATTCCGTAGGAGTGATGCAAGATAAATCTAGAGGAAAGGAGAGTGGTTTTCTGTGTCAAGTAGGGAGGTGAGCATTACCCTTATGTAATTCAAGATTAAGGTTCTTGGTATGACATATGCTTATCGCATAGAGAAGTTTTATTCTGTCTGTACCCTTGTAAAGCTCAAGGTTCCAAGGACAAATTAACTATCATCATGCTTGTTGAAGATTACCCCCTTGATGGAGATGAGTTGGAGTACATAATGTAGAAAAGAAATCCTCCATTCCTTTTTATTGTTCTTTTCCTCCCTTTATATTCTGTCACTGTAAAGACTTTTGGTGCTGATATCAAAGTTATTCCAATGACATTAATGGATGTTGATTTGCATGATTTTTTTAGCATTATCGGGAAATTTTTGTGCGAATTCATCTGATGGAAAATTAAAGAAAGCAGCTGTCCAGAAGATATGAGTCTGTATTTGCGTATTTACCATAAAGATTCTCAAGTCAATGTCTACTTTTTGAAATATATTTTATCTCTTAACGAAAAAATTTCACCCTGATTTTTATGAGTATGAATTGCTATAATCTTATTAAGAAACCCTCATGCGGAAAAAAAAAATAGATATCATACAAGGAATCCAATTTCCAGGAAAAACAAAACGCGCACACACACACACACATCTGGTGCAAAGATTATTATGCTAATAACAGGCATGAAGACCATGATGATTGTAAATTACTTACACCAAGATAGGAACCCTCTTGGCATGGAAGCTATATGAAATGGGCAGAGCCTGAAATTTTGTATATTGACAGGAATATGGTGTCAAATAATTTTCTAACTGCATTGAAATATTATGTCAGTTAAAATAGTTTGTTGATAGCCAACATGGTATGTACATATTTATTCTTACAGATGCATGGATGCTTCTGTGAATGCATCAATTTCTTTAGTGTAAGTCAACCAGTTAGAAAGTGAAAATGCGTATGTTCCTTTTTTTCTTTTTTCAATTTTTTTTAAATCTTTTGGTTTTTATTATCAGTGCCAAAATTAAAGGATTTGTAAACAGGGAGAGGACTTGATACGGGAAAGTGGAATTCCATATGCTATCGTAAGGCCTTGTGCACTAACTGAGGAGCCTGCTGGAGCTGATCTTATTTTTGATCAGGGAGACAATATTATGGTATTCACATTCGTCATGGAATTTGATCTTATTTTGCTCATTCTTTTTGTTAATCTCAAATATTAACCCGATTTTGGTTTTCAAAATTTTATTTTTAATCTGGTAATTAAGTTATGAGTTCTGGTTTCTGACTGAAAGATATTCTCTAATGTGAAAACTGCAGGGGAAGATATCAAGGGAAGAGGTTGCTCGCTTATGTGTTGCTGCTCTGGAAAGCCCATATGCATGTGACAAAACATTTGAGGTTACTCTGGACCTTCCACCATTTTTTTTTATTCCCATGAAGTGTGTATTTCTATAGATTCGAATAGTTTCATGGCAAGTGGTAAGTATGGCATCAATTGAATGTGTATGCTGTGACTATTTTTGTTGAGTTCTGTTGATGTGTTGGTACTGTTAGACTTTAATATTGTTGTTTTGAACAGTTAATATTATACCACTTTGGAAGATAGTGGCTAATTGGAACTAATGCATGGAAATATCATATGCATCTAAGGAAAAATTTCAGTGCATTTTATTGCAAACAAAATGGTATTGGGGACATGAGTAGTGTGTATAATGCAAAATTAGAATTAGAGGTATTCCTTGGATTAGAAGTTTCCAAATAGGTCCTCAACAAAATTTGAAGTTTTGATGCCATTGGGTGTTTAGCTTAGGACCCAAAATGAAATTCAATGGCATGTCTTCCGAAGAAAGGGATTTTATCTTTGGGAGAAATTGGTGAAATTTCAGCGATAGGCCACGGTGTTAAGCAGAAATTTTGTCCTTTTTTTTTGTGTATTGAAAGTAAAAAAAAATAGAATAAAAAAAGCGAAAAAATTACAAATAAATTTTTAATGAGTGAAAAAACATAAAATAAATTGGATATGCAGTCATTCATAGTGATATCAAAATAAAAATCAAATACAGAGTGATGCAAAATATTGCTTACTAATGGTAAATCTTAAAATAGTTATTACATTTTTAACTAATATAATATATGTATTAAATAAAGCTAACAACAATTAATATTCATATATTTATTTTTGGCATATACTTTAAATTTTGAGCAAATCTCCATTTTTGCCGGGAGAGTCATTAGTTAACACATTTTTTTTGACATATTACTTCAAAAGGAAATTTCAAAGACCATATTTTGTTGATGACAAAAAGCATGTTTCACTGAAACGCAATGAAATTTCGCTGATAAAAATCATCAAAGGTGATTTACCCCCAGCGATTCATCTTGCTTGGATGACAATTGGCGAAATTTTAACAACATGCCGTGGCAAGTCGTCGAAACTGTAAACACTACTTCTATTTTTTTTTTTTTTGATAATTAATGATGTGTGTATATATATTAAGAAAGTAAAAGGTAAGTACAAGTGTAAGTTACTACTTCTAGTTTATGGAATGTTGCTTTTATATAAATAGGAATGAGGATGTAGTACCAATTAGAATTGACTATTGAGAACCGTAAGATTCTGAAGAGTGACTACTTCTTATATCCGGATGAATTATCCATAAAAGGAAGATATTGAGGATGATGTTGTATAGAGAATTAGATTTGAATGGCTTAAATGGAGAGGTACCTCTAGAGGGGTTGAAATCTTCTGTCATGATTTCATGCATTGGTTTCTGCTGTGGCCGCGAGATGCTACCATTTGAAGCATCTCACGGTCAGTGTTTTTTTCTTCAAGTGGGTCCCACATGAAACGATCACAATGTGAGATACTCCACATGGCAGCATCGCAAGGCCACAGCCGCAACAGATGCATGAAATCATTGCAGAAGATTTCATCCTATGTGAACAGGGTACTTATATTTTACTCAAAAGTTATCTTTAAGATGACTGTTAATGGTAATATGATGTGTGGAGTAGAATATTGGTCAACTAAAAAGCAACACATTCATAGGATTTGCAAAGCTGAGATGAGTATGTTAAATGAATATGTAGAAGTACAAAGAGGTAAGTATGTTAAAACACCAATATTTTTCTTATTTTGTTCAAACTGTTGTTTGGTGCTAGTATTAAAATCAAGTAAACCCTGATTAACTTAAAATTTTTTTTTATCATCATTTGCATGATCTATGTTTCAAATCCAAATCCATTAACTCCAATTTTATGGTGCCAATTTCTGTTATGTAACAACTTCTATGATCTGGGAGGGGGATGTTTGGGTCGTTGTATGTAATCCTTGGGTTCTAGTCATTGAGTCTATGCATAGATTTAATTAGAATCTAGGCTTGGGTACACTATTTGTGTACCGTGTACACAGTTCTCTACCTTATATATATCATATCCATCATTTACTGATAAAAGAAAAAAAAAATTTTTATGGTGCCAATTTAAAAGGGCATGCTTTAAACTTCAAAATTTTTTTTTGTTTGTAGTCCTTTTTTTTTCATATATTAATTATTCAAATGCAAAATGCATGTTGGTGCATCTTTTTTGATGCATTTATGTGCTTTTAGAATAATAATATTGAATTTAAAATGGATGAAAATCAAAACTTCTAGAGAATATAATTTTTCTACATTTTTGTTGTTGTTTTTATTTACATTTTTTGTTTTAAATATATTTTTCTACTTACAAGTGACAGAATGACACTCTAACTAAGACTAGGTGCCCCCTTTATATTGCTGTTGTGGAGCAAATACACAATAGCCTCCTAGAAATTTTGACTTGCTGCCTCAACACTTGACAGTGACATTTCAATGAGAGATGTCAGGGGGAAAAAAAAAATCTCTCATGCCCTCTTTTAAACTGTCACTGTTCCAGTGCATGTTTCATAATATTTTTGCAGATCACAATATGAATTACTTTGTGAGATGGATAGAACCTTTTATCCATGTAACATAGAGTTCGGCTGTAATAAAAAATGCTATAATATATGTTATTTTGTTTTCTATTCTTAAGCCAAAACATGTCTCCTCTTATGGTAGATGGGACGTCTTTATGTGAGTGAATCACACACTTATATTTGTTTTTGCAGGTTAAAAGTGTCATTCCATTTAGTGAGCCGTTCACAGTGGACCCTGCAAATCCTCCTCCTGAGAAGGATTACAACTTATACTTCAAAACCTTGAAGGATGGGATTACAGGGAAGGAAGTCTTGGAACAGGGTGCTATGTTGGTTTGATGCTAGTGTATAGTGGCTGCATTTTTTTATGTTATCACTTGTGAGTACAAGAAAAGACTATAAATCTGCTTGTGAGTATGTAGATTTGTCTGTATGGCCTAACCTAACACTCCGTTATTGGTGATGGATCTGTTAACAACATATCACAAGAAAGAGAGCTATTTGCTTATCACTCATACTAGAATTCCATTGTCTTGTTTTCTCAGGAATACTGCCCAGCATGAGAAAGGAGAGGAGATTTTCAAGAAACCAAAAGGTGAGGAGCTAACTTCCCAACATTTCTTCACACATGGAATGACAGGTATCAGTTCTTATATTTGTATTGATATATAAGCATAGGTGAGGTGCTTGTTGATATTCAACTACGAGATTTTTACTTACACTTATGTGATCCAATATTTTTAATATATACGCACACATGTAAACATGTTCAGGAAAATATAGAAGCTTATAACAACCAAAACTTATTTTAATTTAATATAAGGATCATATTTATGCTTAAAAAAATATATATCAAATGTGAGGATAGATAAGAAGTTAGATAACTGAAAACCCCGCATGTAATTATAATTATATCAACGCTTTTAATTAGTATTTAGAGGGGGTCTGAGTTGATTTGCCTGAAAAATGGTTTGGATCTTTACTTTTTGTTTGTTGGTGGGGATGAAAAAAGTGCCTTATGATGCTTCCTGACGCTCTCCAAAGAAGACACAAGCACACAAAGCGGTAATTTTGAGAAAAGAATGATAGCCGTAATTTTGATTGATCCCTGTTTTACTTAAAAAGACCGAAAAACGCGCCTCCTTTTTTGTATTTTTCTTTTTCTGGTGGGACAAAATAAGATTAAAAAGCGATGGGACATAGGAGAGCTTTATTTTAAAGTCGGAAACGCTTCTGTGGCCCAAATATCCATGCAAAACACTAGCCTAAATTGTCGCCAATTTTAGTTCGTACTGGTGAATTCATATGTTTTCGTTTTTATCCAATCCTCCAAAATCACATGATGCTTTTGGTTTATTGGTAAGTTTATTAATTTTTGGTGTCAGACTCCATGCTTGTGTCAATCGGTGAAGAGTTTACTATGGAAACTGTAGAAGGTTTTATTTTATTTTGATAAAAACTGTAGAAGGTTTTATTTGATATGCGGAATACAGAAGTCATCCTTATGGCAAGAATGAAATAAGCTTAAAGTAAGCAGATATGGATATCTATACTGTTATATAAAGCCAACTCTTTGTTTTTTGGGAAAATTAGTTTTTAGTGATATTTTTAAAAATCATTCAGATCCAGTCACTTAATTCTTTGTAATTGAGAATTAGTGTTATTTTTTTAACATAATTGACAATCAGTGTCATTTTATTATTTATGACAAAATTCTTTCGAAAGTACCCTCAAAAGATTTGCTCATTCGTAATAGAATGATTAAAAAGATTTCAAAATCTTGCGAGGGTTTTTTTGGGAGAAATTCTTCATGATGGTAGTGATTATTTTCAAAAATATCATTAATTTTCAATTATTTTGAATTTGGTGACTGAATTTGAATTATTTTTAAAAGTATCACTAAAAACCAAAATTTCCTTTTTTCCTTTTGGTAGAAAGCCAAAACTATGCCAATTCATTTGCAAAATATAACAGTACAGTATACACAATTGAGTTTACCATTGAACACAAAGAACAGCTAAAATCAGACATCAGGCCTTGGACCAGATAACCAGAAATGCAGCCAACAACTTTAGTATTAGTCTTTGCACCGTTCAAAATAAAAAAACAAGCATATGGCAAAGGCTAGAAATCCTGATGGAGAACCATTAGATGCGCTTGAGATGGGGTCTACTAATATGCGGATTTGAAAAGCCAACAGAGGGGAAAGTGTCGCAATCGGAGATATGACAAAACAAGGAGAGATTGGAGCTCCGATCCTCCCCCAAACAAGGCATAAAGACCAACACAAAGTTAGGGAAGCACCCTGAAACCTAGAACCAAACCAAATAGCATATGAGCAGACAAAATAAAGCCATCGGCCTTAAACGGAGCTGGTAGTCGGCTAAACCTGAAAACAACAACACCAAACTAGTACCTAGACTATGGCCATCATGAAGAGATACCCACAAAAAAAAGCCAACCTACGAGAGGGATGAAGCCCTGAGGCAGAGGACGGTCTATCAGATAGCAGTAACGGCCTGCCCCTCCATAGTCAGATCGACGTCGACCGATGCCATTGTCGGCGTCAGTCTCATCCTCCTCTTTGTCAGCATCGCTAGTTGGTTCCATTCGAAAATCCTAGTTGTCGATCTACATGAACCAATGAGAAACCCTAGTGCTTACACCCTCTCTTTCACCGCTTCTCTCTCTCTCTCTCTTTTCTTTTTTTTTGGTAGGGAAAAAAGGGAGGAAGGGGGCTACGAGCATGGCCAACCCCTTTGTGCGTTATCATAGTGACTTCCTCCCTGCTGTGGAATGTTCGGATTGAGCCATAGCTACTAACCAACGCCGCCTTAGTCGGAGGAATTGGATTGTCACCACAACACACGAGAGCACAATGAATCTTGTAGGCGGGAGGTCCAGTCCTTGGGACTAACCCCTGTATGTAACAAGGGTATTTGATCCCAGGACCTCTAGCCCACTAAGCTTTTACTGCAAACCTACAAGACCACTGAGCCACCACTCCCGTGGTCTTTCACGACTTGAAATCTGCTGGAGCCGTAGGCTGGAAGATCTGTTGGTCCAATGGCAATGCATGTGTCCACATAGGTGTGTGAAGTTAATGTGGACACATACATTGCCATTGGACTAACAGATCTTCCAGCAAGAGGGTCCAAGTGATATGATCTCATCTTTCACTGCTTCTCTCGTCTCAATCTCCTTCCTCCTATTTTTTGTTTGACATTCTATATCGACAACATTCTATATAAAGCCAAACAATAACCCATGCTATATTGAGACATTTCTATTAATGATTTGTTTTCTTCTGGGAAAAAAAATCGAAAATTAAAGAGGGTCATCATGTACATTTGAAGATGTCTTTATGAATGCTGCTCAACGTCGGCGCCTGTTCCGTCTAGCTTTGCACTTACAAAAGTTCGGCGGGAATCCCGTTTAAGGTACAAAACATGAGTCTGTAATGAGTTTGCCGCACCGTTTACATCTCACATGATGGTGCAGTACTTTGTGGGCTTTTACAGAGTAAATAGGGTCGTACATGATGTGAGTTACTTATATACCATACCATCGTCCAAAAACACTCTTTTGGGTATCATAGCTAAAAAGTTTGAATGTACTAATTTACAAGGTAGTGGTACACTTATTGTATATAAGATGCATTAAAAAGACTAGTAATATAAAGTTTATAAGTAAATCATTCAATTATTTGCTGGATTCACCAATTTATATGTTAGACGCATTTTTTTATTAGCAATTTCTTAAAAAGAACATTATAAATCATCCACTTACAATCAATTTTTTACTTTCCTTAGGTTTTGCAAAATTGAAGATACCTCCTCTTATATTTTTAAAATAACAATAACCTTATTTTACATTTTATTGTTAACAATATTTATTTATCACCATTCTATTCTGGCAATGGGTTGGATATTTATCCGAATCTGATTCGAAAATGTCGAATTCGGATATGAGATATAAATCCATGGTACGAATACGGATATCGGATTTGGGATTTGACAAAATTTGGATTTGAATTTGCCTATATTCAATCAGAATAGGATCCGAACCGAAAACAATACACTATACATAAACCCAGACCAAAGATAGGTTAGACCGTTTGTAAATTTTGTATAAACCACGGTTGAACCAACCTTATTAAAACATAAAATCGAAGGGTTTTGTGTTTGTGAGAAATCTAATTTGGATTTAGGTTATTTTGTTCGGTTGAATGTTGAATTTAGATACTGTATATGTATTCGGTTTCAAATTTGGATTCAGGTATAAAAGATTTGTCGGATTTTAGATCGAATTTGGATATCGATTTTTCTTTTTTGGTTCAAATTTGGATCTTAGCAGATAAATAGCCAGCCCTATATTCTACTACTACCTAAAGGTTTTAAACGGATATGTTAACTTTTCTTAATTGAACTGTTTTACCTTTTGTTTAAATAATCAAAAGCTTTTAATATGTTGCTTTAGAAAACGATTAACTGTAAAGCAAGGGCGGAAAAAGAAGCATATTTTGGTGGCCCACATATTATAACTAAAAAAAATTCTTTAGACAGCCAATGCCTAAATAGAAGTAACATAACAAAAAGGTAAGAATTTGGGAAGTAGAAGGGAAATAATATAAGGAAAAAGTAAAAGAAGAAAATGAAAAATTAGAGAAATTCAGAGCACTTAATCACCAGCCTTAATTTTTTACTTCTAGAGGGGAAAAATATTAAAACCAACAAAATTCACAAGGTTTTAGCAACCAAAAAAAAAGAACGAAAGTCACAAGGGAGGTTAGTAAAAATTCAAAAGTTTGAACCTTGAAGGGATTTATCCATAATTTTACCAAATTTCAAGGCAAGTTTGTGTAATATATTTCTCAGTTTTTATTCACAACACAACCATTTTTGTAACAAATATACTGATTAAGAGGCTTTTCTGTCATACAACCTAACCTGCAAAAAACATACATTCATGAGTGGAAGGTGAAGCATTGCACATAGTATTCCCTTCAATGACACCAAGAAACCTGCAAAAAGGAAGATCAAGACATCCCAAAAGAAAAATTAACTTCACTTTGAAGTCAAAACTCAAAAACTTTAAACACCTCTCTCTCTCTCTAAAAAGACAAAATGGGAAAAGCATAATGCGGGCCGCATACGTTGCAACAAACCTTGTATCTCCAACCATGGCGAGCCTTCACAGATTTCCCGAGCTTCTCCATCATTTCTCGTTCGGTACATATATTCCCAGGCGAGCTAAAGAAAACGTTTCGCCGAACCGGGGGTGACCACAGTCCACTCTGCTCGTAATCAAAGTCGAATTCCGATGCATCGGAGAATTTCCCGAGAAGCTGGTCCGACACCCATTTCGACACCATCTGCACCCTCGGAGACGATGTTCCTGGCAACGAAGACGACGATGGTGTCGACGGAGATGGGATTTCAGACATTGAGTGAACAATATTGAGAGCCAAAAAGCTTGAGATGGCTGGGTCTGATGACAGCGAGAGAACAAGAATATTTTTGAAGTGGGAACAATGACAGAGAGAGAGATAGAGAGACTTTTATGGTTGAAGGAAATCATTGGAGGGTGGTGTCTAGGATGATTAGAGGTTCCTGTTTGACGTTTGAATACCGGAAGCAAATTGAGAGAAATGGATATTTATAGTAAGACACCCATTTGAGAAAAAAGCATACTACTTTTGGTGGGGTGCATGAGGCACACATCCTTCATAATCTGTGCAGCACACCTCATGCATCCTCATTAGACAGTTATGATGAAATTGTTGGTACTTAGGGGTGCAACCGAGAACCGATTGACCCGGCTTTGAGTTGGGTTGGGTTGCATTGGGTTTCAAAGCATATGTTTGGTCTTGATTAACTTAAACTAGTTTGGTTTGGTTTTGGGTTGATGTCTCAACTAAATCGAATTGAACCAAATCGAAACCGGACTTGAAAATGTGTTTCACTAAAGACTACATACAAAATGTATGTATATTTGATTTGGTTTTCAGGTTGGAGTGATCGGTTCTCAATTCAATTTGTTTCGGTTTTGGTTTTGGGTTGCTGTCAATGCTAACCAAATGAAATCAAGTTACACCCTTGGTGGGACCCAAAAACCTCGGATGCTTGAGGTGGGGGAACTAATCATTTGAAATTTCATTTTAATTATCCCGGAAGGGAAATCTATTTCTTAATTGTATTCCACTTTCCACATATGGCTCCAACAGCTAAAGGTCAATGTAGATCCAAGAAAGAAGAAGAAGAAGAAGAAAAAGAAGAAGAATAAGATCATTGTCATTGTTGAGATTGTATTGCAGGTGGCATGTGCATTAATGGGTTTGGCCTTTTTTTGATTTTATGTTTATGGAGTCTGACCTTGTGATAAAAGGGTTTGGAAGGTTGTTCAGGGATGCAATCACCATGAATGGATGTGGGGTGGTTGATTTCAAGCTTTAAATAGTGACAGAGACCTTCTTCCCATGAATGGTTTACCTCGAACTATGGTGAGACTGATGTGTCTCCCCAACACTATGGGATATCTCCAAACAGATTGAATTGAAAGGCCATAAGATCTCACTTTGAGGGATTAATTAATAAAATCGAATTTCTTTCGCCTATTTTCATTTTCAATTGTATTAGTTCATTCGGTAAATATTCTTCTAAAAATATGCATTAATTTTATGCTCGAAGTAAGATTGCTTATATGTTTGTATTTATTCATTTGTTAGTAATTCTTTTAATCTCAACTCAATAGCTTTTCATCATGAAAGGTACTCCTATTGTCTCAAACTTTATGGAAAAAGTTAGGTTTAAGGCATGATCACTTATCAGGTGGAGAATTAATATTGATTAATCACATCACACACACTGTTAGAACATGGGCTCATCAATTAGTGGAAAAAAAAGCACATTGGGCTAAGCTTTCACTGATCTTAACCCAGCCCAAGTTATGATATGACTGGGCTGGACCAGTCAACCAGGCCTTCACTGAAGTAAACCATACAAGAATTACAAAAAACACCTCCCTGTCTAACTTAGGAGTCTTATGTGGATTGAGCTCTAAAATTTTTACGAGTGAATTCTAATTCTCCAAAGAATTGGTTAACCAAACATTGGGATTAATATTCTTACAAAAGTCCCAATTCCAATTCTCACCCTCTAATGGTCTACACTTGGACTTAATGAAATTTATCTTATTTTATATCTATACTGTATATAAAGCCAACCCTTGTTTTCTACTTGACATTCTATACCGAAAATATTCTCCATTTTTTTAAAGTTATTGTAACACCCAGGTTTATTAATCCCACGTCTATCCACATCAGAACTAACTGCCCACAATGCTTCTTTGTTTCTAAACTCTTACCAAAATTTTTAAAAAAAATTCTTATTAACGTTTCCTATCTAGTAAGAAACATAAATCCATCCCATAAGATCCCTACAAATAAGCAAAATACGTTAGAAAAACCTAGATTTCTCTCTCAGCTCCTCCTTGAAGTTTTGGCGTTGATGTGAAAGTTCTTTTTTACCACTTTAGTCAAATATATTTTACTCTTTGGAAACGTATCTTATGAAAGCACCACATAAGAGGGGCTGTATCATTTAGGTTGTAATATAATTGGCCTATAAAGATTAAACATTTAACTTATAAGAATGTTTTGAATTTTCATTAAAAAATTTTAATTTTTATAGACAAAAGCCTTTTCTTGGTATTTTTCGCTGCCAGCCGATTTATAAGAAGCAATCGCAAACACATATACAAACCTAGTTCACATCCTGTAGGACTTTTATCTACAACTTTATTTGCAGCTTTTCACAGGATTGTTTAAAAATTTACAGATATGCCATTCAAAATACACATGGCATGATCCCAATACAGGCTTCATATAAGGTTGTAGATAAAGGTCCCACATGATCTCAATTGGGGGCCTAGAGGTATGTTCCCTTTGACGTCTCAAGTTCGAACTCTCTTAAGCAGAATCTCTTGGGACCACTTGCATAAGGTTTATGGGCATTAGACTTATCCGGGTTATGTGGATTGTAAAGTCTTGTATGAGCCCTTACGGATTAGTTGGTTGAGCGTGAGTGGGCCCGCATACTTTGAGTTAAAGAAAAAACAAAAGAAAGATAAAGAGAGGAAAATATCGCAAACACAAACACAACTCAAATAACAACAAAATCACACTTATTGTCAAGTAGGATCACAATGCCCTTGGAAACTGCCAAAGAAATGGGGTTATGTTCATGACTTTACTCAATTAGGGTTATTTATGTCAAATCAGCCTCGAACCCGATGTGCTTGCAGCTTTACAACGCATCTCCATTCTCTTGTATTTAGTTTGGACTCTGGAGGAGAGCTAAACGTGACAGGAGTTCGCTCGTCTGCATCTCGAAAAGGCAAAAAGATCGAAGGAGAGTTGGAGACACATACCATATCAACCCAAGTTCTCAAGCTCTTGATAACCTAACAAGAAGCGAGAAGCTTTTCCTTCTCTGCAACGTTCTGTAAGCGGAGAAGAAGAGGAGGACAAACTGTGATGGCTGGATATAGAGCGGAAGACGACTACGATTATCTCTTCAAGGTGGTTTTAATCGGTGATTCGGGTGTTGGGAAGTCGAATTTGCTTTCGAGGTTCACGAGGAATGAATTCAGTCTTGAGTCCAAGTCCACCATTGGGGTGGAGTTCGCTA
Source organism: Buxus sempervirens (assembly GCA_947561395.2). Taxonomy (NCBI): domain Eukaryota; kingdom Viridiplantae; phylum Streptophyta; class Magnoliopsida; order Buxales; family Buxaceae; genus Buxus; species Buxus sempervirens. Next base: position 9,414,790 of record OX387186.1, read on the forward strand.
CCAGGAGCTTGAACGTCGATGGCAAGATAATCAAAGCTCAGATTTGGGACACGGCTGGCCAGGAAAGGTTATACTTCTTTTTCTTCAGGAAAATCTTATGGTCATTTTGGATCTGGGTTTCTGATGTCTTTCGAAAATTTTTTAATTCTGAGAAGCTTGAGTGCTATGTTGGATGTTTTCATGCTCTGGGGTACTTGTTTGTTGCCTTGCGTGGGAGAGAACTGGGGGTTTTGTTTGTTTTCGGAGACGGATTGGATTGCTAGGTATCTGAAACTTATGTTACTTTTCTGAGAGGGCTTTCTTGAACTTAGTTTGATCTGTAAATGAGCGTTGATCTGGGTTGCTGTGTCGATATTTAGGTTTAGAATTTTGTCTGAGTACGTGCTTAGTTCTTATGATAATAACTTCTGCAGCTAAATTAGGCTTAGATGCATAACGTGTGATTATATATACGTATCTTCCTTTCTTTGGCGTACATCTCATGAATGTTATGAGTGGACACATGAAAAGCTACATGTCTTCATTAGTCTTTTCTGATTTGTAAAAGGGATAGCTTCATCAAGAGAATTTGTGTGGATGGTCGTCTCTAATAGAGTTGTTGCTGTGGCCTCTGGTCTGGATAGCGTCCTTAAATATATATGTAGATTCTAGCACTTGGATAACATTGAGATCATGAGTTATATGATTCATATTGGAAAAGCTACTCCTACTGCAGGGAAAAGGTGAATATATATGTAGATTCTAGCACTAGGTCGAACGGTATATAAAATAAATTAGCTTAAGATGTTTTGCTTGCAAAACAGAGTTTTTGGGTGGTGCATATGAGAAGGTTAGGTTGTACCTTGAAAGATCTAAAAGTTAAAAGGAAGACCAAAATGAGCCCAGATGGAGTACGATGGAAATGATCTTAATACACAGGGTATGGTTAATGATATTTTTCTGGTAGATTGGGATGGAAGAAAATGGTTTATGCTGATAGACCCAATTAAGCAGGATTAGGACTTTTGCTAATATTGGTTACTTGGATTTTTGCCTATTGTTACTTTGGTAGTTATCTCAGATTCTTTATGGGACGAAAAGTGCATTTCCATTTGAGATCTATTCATAGTTTTTTAATTAAATAAAACATAATTTTTCCTGGTTAATTTAGGAGTCCATTTTGGGTTTTCCTTATAGGATAGTTTCAAGGATTTTTATTCTATGAAAATTGATTGGTAATTACCAATCAGTTTGCATATAGATAGGAAATTGGTGAATTTCAACCTATCTAATTTAAAGGATTCTGGCTCTGAAGATTATTTGAGAGGCCATTGTCTTGCTGGTCCTTCCATTTCTGATCTGATGGATAAATGTATCTTAGGTAAGCTTCCATGTGTGATTTAGTTAAAAAAACATTAACCTTAGGTAAGCCCTTTATGCCATGTAAGAAAAAGTTTCATTTTATGTGAAACAATCTTGGTATATAATAGTGATGAGACTTGTCTATAATAGTGACAGAGAAATGGATCTCCCTAAATAAGCTTCCATGTGTGATTAGTTGCCTGAACAAGTAGTTTTCTCTTGAACTCTATCCAAAAAATTACGGATGGATTTCAATAATAAGATTTGGAGAAAAGCATATGTGAAGCGAAACAAGATTTTGTAAATGCATCTTTGAATGGAAAGAATTAGGAGCTCTTGGATTAGAGTTTGCCTGAATATTTTCTTGTTATTCACTTGAAACACTTTAGGGAAAGATATTTTGAGTTGTCTGGGATTCATGTTGAGTTGTAAATCCTTGAATGATTTATTGAAAATTGTGGGTGTAATTTGGATTATGTCCACCTAGTTATTTAGTTTTATCTTAAGAATTTTATTATGGCTCAAAATTTCATATTGACATGGCATATTGTCCATGTAAAAAAGATGCATTTTGAATAAATGCCAAAAAGATGCATGTGATGCAGGAGCATCGTTACTATAAAAATTAATGTTTACACTGATATTTAGTGAAACTGTTCACTTTCTTATTCACAGTGTCTTTTTCTTTTATTTTTATTTGGGTAATTTAGTCCTTCCCTTTTTTTTGTTAATTGCTAATGTAGGGTTGAGATTAGAAGTTTATAGAGCTGGGATCTTTTGCCATTAGGGTTGGTAAAGTATTTGGGTTTGTTACCAAAGGGTAAAAGTGATATTTTAGTTTAACTTTGAAGAAAGAAATCTCATTTGTCCTGGATGAAATGACTAGCTGATTTGTACTCTATTGCTCTTGATTGCTTATTTTCATCTTTACCTTTGAATTGGATCCTTGTTGATTCTAGTGATCTTTTTTCTACATTAAACTAGTATTGGTGCCAAGGTCATTTTTTTCTTGCTATGGCATCAAGGAGAGGGAGTGTTCCAAGGTTGAATCGAGCCCAACAAGGAGACCTTCAAGAGATGCAAGGATGATTAAGCAATTGACATGAGAGTTGCGGTACCTAGAGTGCCAAGAATGTGTGGACGCTTGGATGGAAGTACTAGAAGGAGACTGTGACCTCTTACATCTACCAAAAGGGGGTTGAGGAAGGTGCAGTGGATTTTGAGGAATAGAACCGGTTCCACTATTTGAGAACAACTCGAACATGGTGGATTATAAGGTTGGTTAGTTTGGGCAGTTGATTTAAGTGGTTGTAGAGTATGAATTGTGGTAGCTGATTTTGATGGAAGATTGCATGTGGAGGATTTCCTTGATTGGGGAGCCACTTTATAAAATTATTTTGAGTGGAAATCCATAGTGGAAGATCGAAAAGCGCTATTTGTGAAGATGGAAGGTTTTGCTTTACAATGGTGGAAATGGTATGCATAATGTCTTAGTAGGTAAGGGAAACAAAAAATCAGCAATTTGGAGAACATGAAGATGAAATTGTGAAAGGATTATTTTTCGGCTGATTATGCTATGGCATTATATAAGAGATTCCACAAGTTGCATCAATGTGACATGAGTATGCATGAATACTCGGCTGAGCTTAATAACTTATCTACTCATGTGGGATTGAATGAAGCCAATGAGTAGTTAGCATCTAGATATCTTACAGATTTGAAGATTCCAATTGAGGATAAGCTGGGGATTCTTAGAATCACCAACCTTGAATATGCTTTTCAATATGAGAGGAATGTACAGCTCATTTTGGTCTACGAAAAAGCATCAATGTCCACACCATAACAACAAGAAGTACTAGGAGCCTTGGTGCTAGGAGCCTTGTTGCTGTTAGAAGTGTAGAAAGTAATTAGGAGTGATAAAAAAAAAGTCGCCAAATAGCAGTTAGGAGTGATCAGATGGCTACAGTTTCAAATAGACAAGTCCCTAGATTGGTTGGAGTAGTTGATAGGTCTGAAAAGGGGAAGGAACCAGCTAAGTTAGGGTTTAGTATTCAATTTTATAGCAGCACTTCATGTGGGAAAAGCTAGTCTATGGGATGTTGTTTCTCGTGTGGAGTTTAAGGACATGCTTCTAATGAACAAAAGAGTGTACTTAATTGAAGTTGATGATGGGGATGAAGAATATTTAGAACCAATTTATGACCATCTTGATGAAGAAGGGGAGGTATACATATGCCAATTCAGGGTGAGAGTTTGGTGGTTGAAAAGGTGATAACAGATTCTAAAATTAAAGATGTTGAAGATTGGAGGCAGCATAGCATTTCTACCCTTGTGTTATATGTGAAGGGAAGGTGTGCAGTGTAATTTTGGATGGTGGTAGTAGTGAGAACATGGCGTCTAAATAGGCTATTGACAAGTCGAAACTGCCTGATCAAGCATATTTACATATAAGGTGCCTGGACTTCGAAGAGGTTATGAAGTTACTGTTAACACTTGTTTCTTAGTTCAATTTGTTGAATATAAAACCATGCAATAATTAAGGGAGATCGAAGAAAACTGTGCAAACAGATTTTTGTGGTTCGGCATTGTGCCTACATCCATGAGAACGAGAAGATTCCACTATTATAAAATAACAGTAGGGTTACAACTCATATTTCATATACCTGCTACAACCTAACCTTGGTAGATCAGAGGAAATTACTCGAATAAAATATTAGCCACACTCCGACACAATTCATTGTGGATGATAAACAGAAGGATGAGGTGTGGTGTTGTACCCATGGAGATGTGTCACATAATTTTAGGGAGGTGTTGGTTATATGACCATCACGTAATTCATCTCATTAAGGATAACACCTATGAAAGATGGTATTGACTTTGCATCCTATCCTATGAAGGAAGATTCATCCAATAATCCTACAGGTTACTGGTTACTTGTAGTTGTCAATTTGATAAAGAGAGTGAGAAAACTGGGCTTGTTCTTGTGCTGGTCAAACGGATTGTAGAAGAGCAAATTCAACATAACCAACATCTAGAGATTTAGAGAGTTTATTAGCAAAGAGTTATAACTGGACTTGTTCCTGTGCTGGTCAAAAGCCTATTGCAAAAGAAATGTGCATGAAAGTGAGTCTCTGTTGTAACGTCATTTTCGGGTATATCTGTTTTAACTTCTATTTCTTGAGCAAGTTACGAGTTATATATGCTCTTATAAATATACGTACTTAAGTAACAAACAAATACTTACTTAGTGTGCGTGCATGCGTGTGTACATTTGTCCTTGTTGGAACTTTCTCCTGGCTCGTCTGGTTCAGTTTTATAGCTATTGTCTTTTCAATTCACATGTATCTATGCAGCCTTTATCCTTTTTTTGTCGTATATTTTCACTTTCTCATGATTGAAATCAAGATTCTCACAATACATCATTCTTTATGTTCCTTTCATTTTCTAGTTTTTTTTATGCCCTTGGGGTGTCTATAGCTGGATGAAGATGGGCTTGAAATCAGGCTTTACTGAGTTTTTGCTATTCTTCAAAATCTGATGGAAAATGTCTTGTTTGCTTTTCGTTTTTTCTTGCTTTTGACAGTAAATTTTCAACCACTAATCCAAATGGCGCCTAAATTTAATATATAAAATGTCCATTCTGCAATTATGGAACCTATACTTAAAAGGTTTATACCCTACTGTTATCTAATTTCTAGAACATTATTGGTGGCTTATTCTTGTGGATCTGAAGAAGGTTGTCTCTTGCTTAATATAAATGCAGTATTGTTTAATCTGAATTAAAATATTCTTATACCCTTCATTTTCCCTAATATTGTGGATGGGAGGAAGGCTGTTTTAACCCAATTTCAGAAGCTTAAACTATTACTTCAGACACCATCTCACGACTACAAACCTTGGATAACCTGTAGTCCTCGACCAAAGTCTAATTATTATATGTGTTGTCTTTGACCTTAATTAAAATCACAGATTGTACCAACTGATTCTACATTATTATATGAACTTGGGTGTTATGAGGTTAATGTTTAGTATGTTTCCTGCTTGATGCATATCTTATATAACAACCTTGCATGGTATGCTCATGCTGCCAGCATACTTTTTCTTTTTACCTAACATTTAAATCGATAAAGCATTTCTAGGTACTGCCATCATATGAAGATATTCCTTTAGTTTGATATAAATGTGAGGACGACTGTATATCTACATGTTTTGTTGCACAAACATTAGCCTTGTGGAAAATAGTAGCAAGCTTCTTAGATGTCGTTGCTTGCTGGTTTCTGTTCAAAATTCAAGTTTTTTTCGTGTGATATTTTTGATATTGTTGGAAAATGGACTTTCTATATCCCAAAATGGGTTATTTATTTGTGTTAAACTGGTATAATACATAGCGGTGAGTGTTCTAAAATCATTTTTTGAGCTTGTAGGTACCGTGCCATCACTAGTGCTTATTATCGAGGTGCTGTTGGGGCACTGCTTGTGTATGATGTCACCAGACATGCCACCTTTGAGAATGTCGAAAGGTGGTTGAAGGAGTTGAGGGACCATACCGATCCCAACATTGTTGTTATGCTAATTGGGAACAAGTCTGATCTACGTCACCTTGTGGCAGTCTCTACGGAGGATGGTAAATCCTTTGCCGAGAGGGAGTCTCTATACTTCATGGAGACTTCGGCATTGGAAGCAACCAATGTAGAAAATGCATTCTCTGAGGTTCTCACTCAGATATACCGAATCGTGAGCAAGAGGGCGGTGGAAACTGGTGACGATGGAGCAGCTTCAGCAGTCCCCTCAAAAGGAGAGAAGATAAATGTGAAGGATGATGTATCTGCTCTGAAGAGAGTTGGATGCTGTTCGAACTAGGATTTGACTTAGACGTAGCATATATTTTGTTTAGAGGATGTGATTGTTTTCTTTTGCTGCACCTATTGATTCTGTTCACTCCTTGGTTTTGTTGTTTAGGTCTTGAATGGAGATATAACTTGTACGAAATTTCTTTCTTGTAAGTGATGCTCGCTCTTTTGAGCATTGCATTAGTTGAATCTATTCCGTCAATTTGGACACATAGGGCCTCTTGGATCTTTAATTGTGTAATTCGAATCAGGAAAAGGAGGGTTGTAAATGTTGGTCAGCCATGAGTTTATGGATGGTTCTTAAAATCAGAAAGGTTTATATTTTCTGTTATTCTGTGAGCTTTATAAATTTTCGTGGTCTTTTGTTAGAAAGGATAAGGAAAAGGAGGAGGAGATTAGAGGTGGCAATTGTGACCCGTGACTTGCCAACCTGTCTGGTCTTAGGCGCGTTTAGGTTGATTGCTTTAACCCGCGGGTTGGGTTCGGGTCATGAATTCTCAATTTGATTATAAACGGGTCGGGTTAGGGTTTGACTCCTTAATCCGAAATGACTCGATTACAACTCGTTTATTTTTTTGTGTAATAGAAGTTTGAAACATTGTGCTAATAATAGTTTTGGCTACTCAATCTTTCCTCTTTTAATATAAATAATGACAAAGGATAAAGTGAAGAAAGACTTTCTACATATAAATATTTCAAATTTCTTAGTCCCTACTAATATAAATTAAGGACTTGATGACAAGTAAAGTATTTTAAGATTTTATTATTATGTTTTAGTTCTTTTCTTCATATTATTTTAGTTCTATCTTAATGATTGTTGTGTTATTATGTTTTTTAGGTATGTTTTGATATTAGAATGAATCAAAAAATAGAATTTGTATAGACTTTGATATTAGAATGAATTAAAATTTTTAATTTTTAGTAGTAATTTAAATTATTTAAACGGGTTGGGATATTCCCATCCGTTCATTAAACGGGCGGGTTCGGGTTGAGCCTTAGTTCGTTAATCCCATACATCAACCTGACCCAAACGCGCCCGAACCCGACCCATTGCCACATCTACATGCTGTAAAAACGAACAACAATAAAATGAAACATAAAATAAAAAAAAATAAAGACTTTGCTCAGGTAAAGATGCTACGTCCACAGATGATAGGGGTTCTTTCATTATTATTTGTGCATATAAAATTACAAACACACAACCCTCTTCACCAAAAGCAATACAATCTCTTAACTTTTTGACCACGAATACTAACTTTGAGATTTACACAAGAGACAATTAGAGTTAAAAAAATACCCATCATATAATCTCTTAACTTTTCGATCGGTGAAAGCTGGGATAAGGCCCGTTTTTAAACATTGATTGGATGCAAGTCACATACACAACAGGAGAGGAAAGCCGAAGATTCAAAACCTCACCCACCATTCTCATTTTGGAGATTATTATTATTATTTTTATGTTGGTACTCTCGAGTCTTAACATGTTTCTTCAACTTTGTGATGGAGAAAATACACGTGACATATTGTTTGTCGGCCATACGAGACAGCTCCATAAATGAGAGAGAAGGAACCTGGAAGTAAAAGCTTTGAATTTAAAGTATATAGTGGTGTAATGGAGAGGTGGAGGTAGGTGGGATAGGGTGAATTGAACAGGGTGGTGGGCGGCATTAGAGATTAGACATAAGAGAAGTGAGCAGCGAGAGGCTCAAGACAGGCACAGGGACCACAAGGGCTTCCTTCTGCCAAAGCTTGCCTTTACTAATAAGTCAATAACGGTGTAATAATCCCTCCATACTCACGTTATTATATTATATTTAGGGCTTATTAGACCTTCACTCACCGCAACTCTGTAAAAACCAACTCCGTAAAAACTCGTGAGGTTTTTATTGAGCGTTCATCCTCTGCAGCGCATGCTGCGTACACCCCCTCACATTCAGTGGGGGGCCCACCATACATTTGGGGGGCCCCACACGATCATGTGAGGGGCTGTCTACAGCATGCACCGTAGACGATGCCCCTTGTTTTTATTTTAAAATGATAGTAATCTCCCTTCTCGTTTTGTTATCCGTCCCTCCCTTTTATACTTAATGTCATTAAAAGTTAAATATTCTTTGATGGATCTATCCTTCTTTAAATACACAAAATGTAAGATTTTTTAGATTTTTTGTAAGGAAAAAAAATGAATTTTTAAGGTTTAAAGAGATGGTAATAATTAATCTATAAATCCTGTGGTGATTTAATTATTTAAATTTTTATTACAGAAATGGTCAAATTACTACTTTTATTGAATTTACAATTCTCATCAATGGAAGTTGTCAAAAACCAAAAGGGAGGTAAGTGTAATTTGCTCTATGATTAAAGATAAACTTATATTTGGGAGAGGATATCATGGAGAATGTGCTAAAAATAAATTACGTTTTCACAAAATAATCTTTTAACACTTTATCACAAATTATTTTTATGAGAACAAGTGAGTTTGCCTAGTTTTCTTTTTCCAAAAAATATCTCTTAGAAATTTTTAAATCCTCATGACAGAAGGAATTACGTTAGGAATTCAGGCTCTGAATTGAAATTCGATTGAAGAATTACAGATTATATGTTTGGTGGAATATAAAGAATTAGAGTTAAGAGTCACTTCCAATTCTTTACATTTGGGTTTTATGGTTAGATGAAGTCTATACTGCCTTCCTATAGCATTAATGAGCAACCCACCATCAAGTACTACCACTTTCACTCCTACTAACAACACCACCACTACTACCACCACCTAGAGCTGTAAATCTAGCTTGGACCGCCTAAAGCCCGCCCAACCCAACCTAAATAAGAGCTCGAAGTGAGCATTGAGTTTGGGTTTGCGTTGAGTTTCATTTCTAGCTTGAAGTTGAGTTTGGGTTAGACTTGAGTTCAAGCTATATAATCTGAAAGGCCTGAAGTTAATGTTGAATTTATGTACACGCTCTCATATAGTTATATGTATAAAACTGCACCAAATATATATATATATATATATATATATATATAAGTGAATATTTATTTGTATATATATGTATCATTGTTTTCTTTTCCTTTTATATTGTTATTGTATTTATGTAATCAACTATTAAACATAAATTATTAACATGTGATATTAAGTTTATGAATTTTTTTTAAATAAATAATTTTATACTCACATACATATATATATATGTTACAATGAATGTGATATTTGGGAGCACATATTCTTCAAGAAAGATTATGCAAAACCACAAATATAGTGAACTAGTATTATATTTTAAAATTTTTAAAGAAATAAAATAATTAAGTGTTTTTTTTCCCAAATTCAAGAGACAAATCAAGAGGAATTTGTAATATTTGCATTTATAACAAACAAATATAAAAGCATGTTGATAGACGATTTAATGAATGATATTATAACATTTTGTAATTATAACAAAAATGTAAAAAAATTTAAAATCTTATATTTTGTTTGGGCCAATCCGAACTTAAACAATAATGTTTTGGTTGGGTTTGGGTTTAGTGAGTTTGAGTTAGGGCGGGTCAATGACGAGTTTGGGCTACTAAATCTTAGATTGGGTTGAGCCCGAACTCTTATAACCCGACCCAACCCACCCTACTTACACCTCTAGGCCTGTCGCAGGGCAATTTCAACCCGCGTTTTGGGTATTTTTTTTCTTCATTTTTGATTGATATGATAATGTGATAGATCTCATCTCATGGACGGACAGAAATCCAAGCACGTTGATATGATAAATGGAACCGGATGTGCCAAATGACGTATACAATGCTAATTACAGAGGGATCGAGACAGACACAACAGCATCCCCGCCATTAAAATAATCCTCTTTTTTTAATTCCCAACTTTATTATTTTACATTGACAAAACCAAGGCAAAGAGAAGAGGAAAAAAAAACAAAATTTGAAAGTTTTGAAAATTTCTGTTTCTTGTGGCGTACGTCACGCACAGCGTTGATTATAATATTCCCCGAAGATGAGATGGCGCACGATCTTATCCTGTACTTCCGCACCAAGTGGCAGCGCTTAAACTGCATCGCCGGCGTTCCTCGTCCCGCTCCAAACCTCCCCGCCGGAAAACCATGGAACACTCCGGCAACTCTTCGAGGTCTGCGAACAGTGACTCGTCTTCCTCTCTCATCGGAAGAATCATCGCCATGTCGACGTCCACGCAACTGCTGCCGGCGCAGACTGAGCTCTCCAGCACGGTGGTGGACGTCGACGCCACGTCAGAAAACCAGCTGAAGTCGTCGGTGGTCATCAGAGACTCCTCGCCCAGATCGTACTTGTTCTCCCGCTCGATTTCTATGTGGTTTGCGAATACCGTGGGCTCTTCCGATAAACTTTTGGGGGTGGAAGCGCTGCCGGTGGTGGCGGAGCTGGTGGCATTGGCTGTGTGAGAAGCAGAGTTGTTTGAATTCTTAGAAGCCGGCCATGGGTGATTGTGCTCACAGGCGTACGTTATCACCAACATGGTGGGATCCATGCGGCTCCTCTCTACCTGTTTTCTCGCCGGGCATCCCTTCGAGCTACTGCATCGATAGTATCCTCTGCAACAATTTCATCCCGAGGCGCAATTTAGATAGATCATAGTAAGCTAAAATGCGCCGACGGCGGAATAAGCGATATAAACGGAAAGAAGAATCAGTGTAGTGGCAGCAGCCGGAAGGTCAATTGCTGCATATACGGCACATGTTAGTGAAGCCCGTAATTCACTTCTATAGTGCACCGGGGGGGCCTAGTTCGGCGGCCAACGCTTCGTTTTACAGCTTTGTAGGGACGAGCAAACAATAACGTGAATCACGTGGTTAAAGCTTCCAATTAAAGATCGTAATTCAGAGTAGAAGGATCTGTGAAGCCGGAGAAAGAGCGCCACCGGCGCAAGTTAGAGAAAGGGATCTTACCTGGGATAAGGAGAGCCTTTGATGGGTTTCTGTCCGTATTTCCTCCATGCCCACGAATCAGACGGCGGAGCTCCCTCGCCCTTGAGCCGGGACCCTTCAACGTCCCCGATCGGCACGGACACCACCCTTTTCTGCACAGCTCGCCTACTGGAAACCAAAAGAATTAACCCCTCAACAGTCTCATCTTCAAATCATATAATCATGTAAATAAGAATTCAGAAATTTAAAAGTTAAACAGCCCACTCCAGGTCACCGGAATTTGAGAATTCCGGCGAATTTGTGTACGAATACGAACCTTCTCTTTGTGGAGGATGTGGTGGGGATCACCTTCCCCTCGGTAACCACGCTGGAGACGGGCGAATCTCCACCATTTTCATGTGGCTCGTCTTGCTCGCCGACAAAAGGATTGCTGTTGAATCTACCGTCCATTACCGGGATTTGAATTGGTGATGCAACCACACGACACGATCAGCTGATATGAACTAACCGTCAGGACATTTAAAGGGGTCGCCTGAAAACGAGATGGGTGTCGCCGGAGAGACAGAATTGGGGATGAATTTGAAGGTGCGAAGAAGAGAAGAGAAATAAGAAGAAGAGGGGGTGGCAGAATATAGGGTAGTTTTAATATCGGTCCGGCCGTCATGTTGACAGATTGGCAGTTTTATAGTTTATAGAGGACGTGCAAGCAAATACCAGTTAATCTGAACTAAATATATTGTAAGTGAAAGCGACTCCTATATATATATATTTTTTGGGTTTGATTAACCAGTAGTCCTTGATTGTTAAGAAATATAAACAAAGAAAATATTGGTATTGGGTTCACATGGTCTCTCTCTCTCCCTCTCTCTTTCTTTCTCTCTTCTCAGTTGCTTCAATTAAGGGGAAAGAAGGGCATGAAAGCTGGCTTGAAGCTTTGATGATGATGTCATGAGGATGCACAATGGCTTTGCCGGCTTAAAGATTTCCCACTCCAAGGTCAAAAGTCAGAAAAATTAGGTTGATCATGGCCATATGATGGATAAAGAAGTACCATGTGTGAAAGCTCCAACACAAACAGCAAGTGGGTGTACTTGTACCCATGTAAGAGTCAGGACATTTTTATAATAAATGAAGATGATTGAATGAAGTTTATAGCTCAGATACTTGTTATCCATTCATCTTCAAGGCCAGACAGATTCCCCTTTCTTCATCTCCACACCCTAAATAATTCTCTGTACAAGGTCATCTATCCAAGGAAGGCGCTATTACATCAGTTTATTGGGTGTGGAACCAGCCAAAATGAAGTTGGAAATGATACTTATCATGTTAAAATGAATAATTAGCGTAGTATAAGGACAAAATTTTAGAAACAATTAAGGGGGATGTTCTATTTCCAAACCCATTTTGACCGTTTCCATAACCAGATTATATACCTTTTTTAATTAACTTGGAGGATTCAAGCAAGGTGTAATAACAAATAGCCGACATGGGTGTTTGGCAACAACAATCTCCAAATGAAAATGGAAATTAATAAGTGATGAAGATTCTCATATAATAATGGAGAAATAAAGGGAAGACTTTGTTTTTCTTTCGGGGTTCTTTCTAATTCCTTATTTCTATATTAAACATGTCTGGAATCTTATTATAATCTCAAATGTCATTAAGATGACCGGTTCCTGCTCCGCTATCTCGGAAAAGAGTGAGGATGGTGAATGTGCATTGGCCCATTTGTAACATCAAAACATTTCAAAACCAAACCTCATAGTGCTTAGGAAGGGTTGCTGCAACGTGAATATGATTTATAAATAATAAATTACAAGTTATCTAGATCTCTCTCCCCTGCAGTTTTGTTGCTCTTCTCTTGACTTTGTAATTCTTAAACAGCCATATTACGTAGGTTTCTCCCCCCTCTTTTTCTCTTCTTTATCTAGATCTCTCTCTCCTGCTGTATTCCCTTGTTTGATACTCTTCTCTTGACTTTGTAATTCTTAAACAGCCTCTCTCTCTCTCTCTAACCATTTCTCTATCACAAAATGTTCAATCAAGGAAGCAGAACTTTTGTCAAACCCACGTACAGCTAAGATTTCAAGGAATGGAAACTTCCCCATCCCTTCCTTTGTTCATGACCCTTACTGACAAAACAATTACTTATATGAATTGAGGATGGATAGCATGATTTTACATATTTAGGAAAAATAAATATAAAATTCAAAATGTGTAAATATCTTATATATATACATGTTTTTTTTAAAAAAAAAAATTTAATACTCTTGTTGTCTTTCTTGGCATAACTATAATGGTTATAGCTGATAAATACATCTATGTATATACAAGTTCGGTTTAGTCCATTAAAGCATATATTTAAGTCGGGTTTCAGTTCGGTTCGGTTTTAAATCATCAATCTAAAACCTGAGTCAAAACTAATTTGATCTATAGATTTCAAAACCAAAACTGAACCATAGGCTTTGAAACCCAAATAAAACTGACCCAAAGTCAGTTTGGTAATTCTATTCTCGGTTTTAACCGAACCAAGTTACAGCCCTCCCTTCAACACCTTAATCTCAGTTTCACTTGTGAATTGTAACAATGAAATTTTATATCAATCAGCTTCATTAATTTTTGTTATTATGGAAATAAAAAAGAAAAAATAATTTAACATAATATTATTTACTAGTTATCTCCAACCATGGGTAGTTAATTAGCTGCCTTGACAGAAGCTGAACAGAAAAAAAATTTATTTTTTATGTGGGGTAGGTGTTTGTTGGTGACAATGTTAGCCAATCAAGTGGGCGCTTAACTTTACACCGTAAGAGGAAGGTTACAAGTATTTTCTTAGATTGGTATTCGTATAATGAAGCTTATCGTCATCTCTAGCCGGTCCCTGACGCCCTTGTTGCGTGTTTAAGTAATTGAAGGGCGGTCAAGATGAATGCGACAGCATTTGTGGACTCTTTGTGCACAAGTGTAGTTGTTTATGGAGTGGGACCCAGTTGATAATTATTTCTTTCTTTCTTTTTCCTTGATTGAAACAGTTTGGCTTTTCTCATTACCAAAAAACAGTTTGGCTTTTCTCTTTCTTTTACTTAGTCATGCAAGCTAGCGAGCTTCATGCCTTCATCTTCTGATGCCTTCCTTCGACGTCTAAGATGGTTTGAATGGACGAAATGGGCGTTCCTTTCACCGGCAAGATGATTTTAACCGTGCGATAATTGAACTAGTTACTGTTAATTAATTAAAACCTTCTTACCATTATGACATTTCCATCAAAATGGGCCATGCTTAATTGATCCGGTTTGGATGTCAGGCTCAGCCTTGGGCTCCACCCCATTAAACCGGGACTTAAATCCTATTGTTTGTGTAGTAGCAAGTACCGCAAGGAGTTGGTATGGTGGTCAATGCTTGGGGCCACCCCAGGGCTTTTGGCATGGTAATTACCTGGTTTGTGTGGGATGGAGGACTGCATAAACCTTAGGGATTAGTCGGTTGTGCAAACTGGCCGGACACCTGGGATTAAAAAAAAGTGAAAAAAGAAAAAGTGGAATAATGGACTTTCTATGGGCCGGGCTTGAAATAGGTGGGTGGGGGTCCAACAGATACGAGTCACCCTAAAGTAGACCCTGTGTTACATTAAACATATAATTAAGCAGTGTCTTTTGTGCATCTTTGGCCTTTTTCTTCCTTTTAAAAAGACTTAACTTTTTTAGATTTAAAATTTGCAAAAAGCTATCAACTTTATCCAGAATGATTGGTTACAATAAAGAGATACCATCTTTAGAGATTAATATTTAATAATAATAATTAGTTTTACTTCAATTAAATACATCAAATTAATAACCGTATAATAAAAAGCTTTATGATATTGTAAAAGAAAAGATGGAACTTTCAATGTTTCCGTCAAAACTGCAACCTTGAATACACCCTCAAACATACTCACAAGACTTCTGATACTTTCCAGTCAACCGCAGAGAGTTCCTGCAAAGGGTTTTAAATAGGGAGAACTATTTTCTTGGGGAAGTGGGGGTCAGCTAGTTTTTTGAAAAATTCCAGCCAAAAGATCAATACAAGGGCCGTGCTTGTTGGACTTTCTTTCATCTTTACTTTTATTAGCAAGTAATAGATTCTAGAACCTACTATAGTATTATTAAGTGGGTATTTTGATCTTCATCAAAACTACAACAAAAGTTTATGCCCTTGAAAAGATAATCTGAACATGAAAAGCATTGATCTCGAGGCTTTCTACTGTACATTACGTGTTTATCTCAATAATGAACAGTGTGGCACAGTAACAGTGGGCCTGAGGGCTGCTTCGTCCATTTGTTTCAAGGGCCTGGGCCCCTATAGGAGCTGTTGTACAGAGGGATAATTAAGTCCAGTCTGCTACATGGCCTTCTGTTGGATTTTGACTCAGTCCAGTCTGCTACATGACCGTCTGTTTGGATGGATGAAACTTCATATATGAAGTCTTGTTATAAGTAACGTGCCAAGAGCATGTCATGCTAGGACCACCAAGGGACCTAACAAACCATTTCTGGCTGTAAACTTCAACTTGGCCTCTTTCCTTTTGAATGGAGAAGAAACTTCTATGACAGATAAAAAAGAAAGTCATGTTGCTGAAAGAAAATCTAATGACTTTTTTTTTTTTTTTTTCCAACATTCAATCTCTAAAGTGGGATACATTGGTGTTTTTTTGCCAGATGTTAAAATTGGTTTCTTCTATAAATACCATTCACCACCAATGAAACTACAAAGTACAATCTAAGGCTGAATACAAAGATGCGTAGAGAGGACTAGTCTTGTTTACTAATTAACTTAGCTTCTGTGGTGCCCTAGACTTGTGCGTGTTCTTCCCCATCTGGTTTCGTAATGGCCTTGACTAGAGCTTGAGTTACATTTCGCACATCCAGAGCTTTATCTTGAGGTACAGCAATGGTTTCCATGAAAAAGCAGTGGTTACATGAAACCCTGGCTTGGAGCACATGAAGACCCATCTCTTCAAAAGCTGACAAGATTGAAACCAGCAAATCTTGCCTTTTCTCACATGTCAACCTTATCAGAATTCCATTTTCATGCTTCTCTACCTTCACCTCCTGCTGATTCAATTCATTGCACATATACACAAGTAATATGTTAATGAAGCTCCATATAAGTGTCTATGATCACAGATAGAGTTAAACATACACAACACATATTGTGAGTGAGAGAGAGAGAGAGAGAGAGAGAGGCTTAAGAGTAGAACATACGTACCGGGGGTGCTTGAATTTGCTTCATAAGTTTTCTATACTCTATGTGCATAGCCTGTACTTTGAGTTTCAAGTGGTTGATGTAGGAAAAAGCATCCTTGATGATAGAACTCTTCTTCACCTTCACAGAAATAAAGAACAAATAAAAAACTATCTCAGCTTCTTAATTTCCAACAAGAAACAATAGCTCACAAACTATACAGAAGTAAAGAACTCTCGAGCTTACAGATTTGGAACCAGTGATGGCCCGAAGTATCTCAAGCTTTCGCCGAAGCGCGATTTTCTTTTGTACCCTAGACACCATCCTCTATCTCTCTCTCTCTCTCCCTCTCTTTCTCTCTCGCCCCCTCTACTATGTTTTTGAATAGCCTGTGGTGGGAGATGCATAAGGATTTTATAGTTACAGAAAGAAGGGGTTCTCGATCTGATGCTAGATCCTCACCTGTGAAGCTACTAATAAGATTATGTTGATACCCAAAATGACCCTTTTTAAATCGTCTCTTTTCACAGTTCCTTTTCCTCAGATTTCATATTGGGTCCATCTATTTTAAGATTGATATTTCATGAGTAAAAATTTTTTGATCTTTGATTATCTGTTTGTTTAAAGTTATTGGAGCACAAAAGCCTAGTTGCATATTTGGAAGGAAGCTTAGGGCAGCCTTTAGCAGCATATATACGGACGTGTCAGGGTTGGAGGGGGGATAGCTAAACCAAGAATCAAAGACAGGAATGATTTTGTCTTGGATTGGGTAAATCTTGCATGTTATAGGAAAGGAAGGGATGGAGTCAGATTGAGTCAGTCATTCAGCCTTCACGAGGGGGAGCCTTTTGTTTGGCTTCTTTTTGTCTCCTACCTCAGTCCCAGTGATGAAGGGTCGTCACATGCTATAACAAGAAACCAACTCAATAGTTCCTCTCTTTTTTTCCACTTTTAGATGCCCAAGTGGTTCATTATCCTCCTCCATCGCATTCATGTCCAAAATCTGAACCAAATTTTGTGGGTCATAAATCATTCCATTAAAAACCCTAAAAAACTTGCTCATCCTTTCCAAGCTTTAGTTAGAATAATGGTGATTAGGTATGCGGTCACGGTCCGAAAGTGTCTATCACTCTTGGATTAATTGTCAAATTAAGAAGGCTATGACATTGATTTCATCTTTTAAATAATTTTTTTGCAGATTAATTTTTTAATGTTTAATTAGAGCCCACCAAACAGAAAGCATCCAATTTAACTTTACCTTTTAGAGATTATATCTTGCAATCTGATTCGATTGGGTTGTGTTAACCTTTATTTGGTGGAGATAACTCTCATGGAGTTTCATTGAACTGTTTGTTCACATTTTCATTTGGACTTTTCCAAATCTTAATAATAGAACTATAACCTACACTGACTCACAAGTCACAATCAGATAATCTTTATTAAGCCACATGCATCAACCTGTCTTGGATGAAACCCCTCAATGTTTGGCTTTGATTTTCTACCATTGTGACAGATCACGGGTCATCTATATATATCTTTATTTATTCATTTAGTTATTATTTTTTTATATGTATCCCATATATATCTAGTAATCAAAATTATTTATAGTAAACGGTTTCAGTTAATTTGATCAATTAAAACTCTGACCTTTACTGTTCGAGGGATTGCTTCAATTGATTGATCGAAATCAGAAAAAGCAAGGACTACTTAAACAAAGTATTGATTAGAATTGTTCATTCCCTAGTGTTGGAAGAGCCAAACACATATAATATAAGATCGTACAGGTGAAAGCCATAATAGACCTGTCGACTTCTCATTCTCCACGCGCAGACAGAAGAGGCAGAAGTTTGGTTGGAATGTAGTAAGGATTGCCCTCCTCCTTAAAACACCCCCTTTACATTTGTTTCATTGTGTGTAGGTATGTGACCCTCTGAGGGGTAGGGGGTCTTTTCTTTGTCGACTCATCCTTCGATGTTTCAATGTTATAAGCTAAGATATCAGTTCAGCATTCTGTCCACTTCTCCTTGACATGTCTCTCTTGTTAGTGGATTGGCTCATATTTCTATCGGTTCCTTTGTCTTCTTGTTAAGACTCTTTGCTTCCTTCTTTTCGTCCAAGGAATCGGGATTCACATGATCCTGTAAGTTCCAGCAAAAGCTTAGGCTGTGTTTGGATAGCCGGATTTCTCCGGATTTTGTAAGAAAGCTAACTTTCTTGCAGAACTTTGGCGTTTAGATACCCGGAAAGTGTGGGGTCCACTGAAAATAAAAGCCATCAAACCACTTTCAACGCTTGTTTTGTCCCATTTCATTTTCCTACCAAAATGGTCGGATTTTGCCCGAAAATCAAAAGTGATTTATGTTTTTACCTATTTCCCCTTCTTTTTTATTTCAAACCCTCCTTAGGTGTTTAACTTGTCTTTTATTAAATATTTAAGTAAAAAAAAATGAGTTGTGTGTCATGCGTACTTCATTTTAAAAAAGAAAACTAAAGTTAGAAAAAGGGGTGAAGTGTTGCGTGTCCTTTTTTTCAAAAAAACTTTAAGTAAAAGAATATATATATTAAACTGAATATTTTATATATATATATAAAACTTTAATATTTTATTTATATTAAACTGAATATATATATATATATATGGGATTACTAAAATTTTATTTATATTAAACTGAATATATATATATATATATATATATATATATTCAAAAGGTTAAGTTTATTCATATAAGGAGTTAGTGTTTATAGTAATTTTTTTCTTCAATTTTATATGTTTTTATATGGACAAAATTAAAGGGTAAAATAGGAAATTGTAACACTTTTCCCATTCATTCTGATTAACCAAATAGCACAACCAGGATTTTCCATCAGTTTTCATAAATTTTCCGGATGCATCCAAACAACATTCAGGAAAGTTAACTTTCACTTTCCGGAATTTCACTTTCTGCCACATCACTTTCCCAACAGACTTTCCAATTTAATCCGGCTATCCAAACACAGCCTTAGGGTTTATATTGGCTTTTCCTTTTAAACATATACACTGGCATTTGGATAAATCTTCATTTAAAATGTAATCTCGATCCACACACAACTGCCAGAGGCCAGACTGAACTAAATTTATTCTGAGCTAACCCATGAATTATTGTTAATGTCTGTGGTAATAACTACTTGTTCAGGCTCATCCATTTTTCTCTTTTTGTTGTTGATTGCAAAAATGAGAAGAAAATCTAACACCTCATAGAGAGTTCTCTCCTTCACAAATAATTATCATATGAAAAATTTATTAATTATCAGAACTATGTGATACTAAATTAATTCTTAATAAACTTTTCATTATCTAAAGCAATGGCTTCTCCATTATAGCTTTATGCACAAAAGAAATATAGATACACACATATACACCTACACGCACAAAAATAATCGGTTTCAGTAAAAAAGTATTGAGTCCTTAATCCATAAAACTTAAATTTATGATACAATAGAAATGCAATATAATATTTTTCTATCTTAATTTAATCTCTTTAGATAATAATATATTAAAAATTGGGAAATTTAATTTTTAGTGGTACTTTATTAAACTATTTAAGATTTAGTCGGCAAAGTTTTAAGTTTTAACTTTTAATACACCTTTATCAAAATAATTAATTTTTAGTGTCATTTCACTGTTACGGATAAATTCTTCCAAAAATATCCTTAGACAATTTACTTCCGAGACTTGTACAAGCAATAAATTGACTTGTATAAGCCATTTTAGACTTGTACAAGTAATAAAATGACTTGTACAAGTCAATAAAGTGACTTGTACAAGTCATTTGAATAAGTGATGTAAGGGCATTTTGGAATAGCTGATTTGTAATAGTGAAATGGCACTAAAATTAATTATTTTGATAAAGGTATACTAAAAGTTAAAACTCAAAACTTTGCCGACTAAATCTTAACTAGTTTGATAAAGTACCACTAAAAATTAAATTTTTCTAAAAAGTTTTTGCAAATTATTAGGTAGCACGCAGCTCTGTATTTTTCAGTTATTATAAAATATGGAACCAAGTTGACCTATAAAAAATTATTTATATACTAGGGGTTATTGTGTAATAAATCATAAAACAGTAAAAAATAAAAAATAATCTATACTATATTGAATGTGAGAAGGCCCTTTGGGAAGTGTGCCTACAACTATACACGACTTCCCCAAAATGCCCATACCCTATGTTGTATGGGTTTCAATAATACAGGGTTTCACCAGTCAAAACTCTGCATCTTCGTTCGAAACCTAGGCATTTACAAATTGCTTGCGCTCACTTCTCTCCCCATTCCCTCTCTCTACGTACCCCTGTTAGTAATAAGAACGATAATTGGTGATACTATACTAAAAGAAGGAGAAAATCCTACTTTTGTTTGTCGTCAACTTCTCGGGATGCCTGATATCTTAGTCTTATATATCCCTTTAAAAAGTACTCTTACTTGAAGCCTAGAATAAGCTAAGAGGAAGGCTAATTATATAATTTTGTTTTAACTTTTAGTTTTAGAAATGACTCCAAGCTAATCATCTTCCAGAGGTCAGGAAATGAAGGAAACTACATGGCGAAAATGCCCATTTTTTGCAATCAGTTTCCTAGTATCCAAAAACAGCCTAAGGCTCTTTACCATGGTTCTCTGACTACTCCATAGCAGCTTAAGTGATACACTTTTAAATGCATGAACCTGAGAGCCCGAACTCAATTTTAGCAAGTGTAGCCCAGGGACTTTGAGAGGGCTTTACTTCCCAAGCGTATATATATAAATCCTTTGAAACCCAAGGATGAGGCCTATGAAAAAGTCTTGACTCCGATTATGGCCACAAGGTCCAAGGTTGCTGTATATGTGAATGCTTTCAACTTTATCGATTAAGGGTGGGCAATGGTTCTGTGTTTAATTAACCACTAATATAACAGTTCCTATCTATACACTCAATATAATCAGAATAGGCCCCTTGGGAATCGTGCCAAATAAAATGTTCCACTTTACAAAATAGCCCTTAAAATGTTCCACTTTACAAAATAGCCCTTACACACCATCCTGATGATTCATTAATAAAAGGGTACAATGGCCAAAATTACCTCAATTTTTTTAAAACCTAATAATTAGTTTCAAAATTGTTCCCTTTTGACCTACCTCTTTCTTCCTACGTGTAGTACTCCATGCATTGCACATGGCTAATATTATTTGAAGTTTGGCAAAGCTAACCTTTGGGGTCTAAAAATGCATTTTCGATGGACTTGATCTTATTAGATATCGCCCTCCATCCCTTGCAGCCAAAATTAAAATTTTTTTTCCACATTCAAAATAAAAACCAATAGTTTTAATTTTTATGGATGTTTCTTGGGAGCAATTCCTCTCAAATCTTCCATTAGTCTCTTATAGCAGTCCCCGATGAGATTGAGACACGTACCCCTTGAATTGGCAAGCTTTCCCTTGCATTTTAAATTACTAAAGCAATTCAAGGGCACATGTATCAATCATGCCTGCTGCTTCATCTGGGAAAAAAGAATTGTAGATATGCCGGTCATTAGAAGGAAGAACCACCATAAAAAGATTCCTCGTGTATCATCAGTAGCAAAACTACGAACGGAAGCTAGAAATCCAGACCGTGTTGAAAAGGTTCTTAAGACAGAGTTACAATATTAAGAAACAAGGTCCAAGAATTCAGAAGGGCTAGAATTACTCAATGAATACAAGCTGTGGCTAATACCCAAGGCGTAAAAGAAGCTTCTTATTGGAGACTGCTAATGGAAGATACGAGAGGAATGGCTCCCAGCCAAGATTTTCTTAAGCAAAGTAATGGGGCTTCTCTTCCAGAAGGAAAACAATTAACAAAACCATCAAACAACGACAATAAGCAATTAGATGATCACAAGTTGAAGAAGGGTTAAGATTCAGGTGCCTTTAGGCCTTTTCACGTATATATAAAGCCATGCATTAGATACTGAGAGATCATCGGGTAGCACCGGAGAGGATCCTTAAGGGGGTCCAGGTTCAGGTTTTCTGGCGTTTGCAGTCGGAGTCGGTGGAGCATAGCTGGATTTCCTGAGCTGAGAAAACAATCCACCACCCTGCAGAGATTCTGAGTACTCATGTCCGGCGCGACCCTCCTGAGGTTTGTGATCTGGAGTGTCCATCGCAGTCTCCTTAGGTATCCCCTGGGTGTCAACAAAAGCTTCACACAGTGCAAACACAATTCATGTTACAAGACGCCTAAATTCAACAATGATTCGATTACCATTTTATCGTTCTGTCGAATCGAATTCACAATTAGATCGCAGACAAATGGTTAGTGTTATTACCTGAGCATGAAGTTTTCTGCAGATGGAAGCCAACAAGAAGGAAGGCCAGTGAGAACGCCACCAGTAGCTTTGAAGAAAAACCCATTATTATTCTCTTCTTCTTTCAGATAGGGGAAGAGCTAGGCCCCCCATATTTATAGAAGAAGACCATAATCTATACAAAGAAAGGAATAAATGGAATTAATGGTCCTAATTGATCTAACATACGCAATCAAGGCTAATGTTCTAACAGATCGTTGTGTCTTGGACAGAGTCCAACGACGAAGCAAAATTTGGGGGGTGGATCTATATATATATAAAAGGCAGTTTATTAGATAAGATTTGGTTATCTCAGATCCATCAGTATTCAACGGCATCAAAATTATACGGTTCATAGCGATATACTAAAAATACGGCAAGTGATCGAAGATTTAAAGATGTACATGATCAATAGCTGTGAACGTAAATTAACATTTACTAGCGTATATATGATGACATGGGCATGGCATTGTTCCCCTAACCAACCCCTTCCCCTTTATACCTTAAAAAAATTGCCAACTTTACAGTAAGTTTGGGCTCAAATAACCTTCTTGACTGCCGTGCATCAAGTCAATGGACAAGATACTCAAAATTCTGCTGCAAACAATCGATCAATTAATTGGTTTTCCTTAAACCCCTACAAAGCTTAGCACTAAGGATTGTGAAACCCTCCTAAACCCCTACCAAACTAAGGAAAATACTCAAACTGTTGGAAAAAACGAAGAGTATTTTCACAGAATATAAATTGTAGAGAGTTTTGTAACCTGCAAAACACCACACCACTGCAATTACAATAACCGTCACTTACAAGGACTCTCCACTGTCACATGGACTCTTTCAACAACTAATTTAAAGGAAAACAAACTCTTACGTGGCCTATAAATAAGACACACAACCCCACTACTCTTAACAAACCCCCCCATACACATAACCAACAGACACATCACATCCTAAAATCTGGGTTACATATCGACCCACTAACACAACTTCCTCAAACAAACCAAGACGTGATAAACTCTTCCCTAAAATTTCGCATCACTTTTAACATCCCTCCTTGATGCAAAATCACATACACCGAGAAAAAATCTAAACTTCACAAACTTTGAATACGGGAGTGCTTTGGTAAAACCATCAGCAACTTGTTCATTGGTTGAACAATATTTCAACACAATAACTTTGTCTGCAACAGCATCTCGTATGAAATGGTGACGGAGTTCTATATGCTTCGTTCTTTCATGGAACACCGGATTTTTGGTCATAGAGATTGTCGCATTGTTGTCACAAAAATCTCTGTTGCATATAGTTGAGCTTGCTTTAAGTCCTCCATAATTCTTCTCATCCAAATCGCTTGACAAGCAGCAGCTGATGCAGCAATGTATTCAGCTTCAGATGATGACAATGCAGCTTGTTTTTTTGAGCACCATGATACCTCACCGGATCGATATTGAAAACATAAGCACCTGTGCTTTTTCTGTCATCTACAAAACCAGCCCAATCACTGTCAGTAAAACCAAACAATTTAAAATTAGGAACTGATTTGTACCAAATCCCATAGTTGCTGGTTACACGAATATAGAGAAGAATGCGTTTTGCCGTTCCAAGATGATGCATTGATGGATCATGCATAAATCTTGACACCAAACTAACCGGGAACATTATATCTGGACGAGTGTGAGACAAATACATCAAGCTGCCAACCAATCCTCTAAAAAATTTTCCATTAGCTTTGGTTGTCCCATCAATTAAGCACAACTTCTCATTTGCATTCATGGGGGTAGAAAATGCCTTGCAATTTTCCATGTGATACTTCTTAAGCAAATCCAATGCATATTTTTCTTTCACCTTTACATACAAGGTGGGTTCACTTTCACTTTGGCGGAAGCCACATTGGTGAAAATACAAATCAAGTCTTCTGTACCATGCTCGTGGAGACTGTAAAGTGCCTTCTTCAACTTGTACACTTTTTTCTCTTTTCCATTGATAGCAAATCCCTGCGGTTGCTCAATATACACATCTTCATCTAAAGTACCATTCAGGAAAGCTGATTTAAAATCAAATTGGAAAACTTTCCAATGCATTTGAGCTACCAAAGCTATTATAATTCTAATTGTCTCAAATCTAGCAACAAGAGAAAATGTTTCAAGATAATCAACACCATATTTTTGTACATACCCTTTGACGACCAATCTTGCCTTGAATTTTTGTACACTTCCATCAGCATTATACTTTACCTTGTAGATCCATTTCACACCAATGGCATCTTTTCCTTGTGGCAAATCGACAAGCTCCCAAGTATTGTTTCTTTCAATGGAAGTCAACTCCTCTTTCATTGCATTTTCCCACTCTTCTTTGCCACAAGCCTCCTCATAACACGTAGGTTCTGTAACCATAAGCGCATACATAGATTCATAAATCTCTCTCAAAGATCGTACCTTACTTGGAGGTGTATCACTTTCAAGTGTGGAATCAATGCTGCGATTGCTTGTGTTGGTCAAATTGCTTGGTGAAGTTGGTGATGAAGAAGCATGAGGTGAAGGCACATTCTCATTTCCCGGGATAGTCTCTAATTCATTATCTACGAATGGCAAGTTCTAATTTGACTCTTTTTTCCAATCCCAATAACTGTTCTCATAAAAAACATCTTTACGAATGATGAGTTTCTTAGTTTTAGGATTATATAAACGATAACCTTTTGTTTCATCACTATAACCAACAAATATGCATTTTTCACTTTTCTTATCCATTTTGGTGTGGTTATCAGAATCAATCAAGGCATATGCAATGCAACCAAAAATTCTTAAAAACTCACATCGGGTTTCTCGTTCCACCATGCCTCATAAGGAGTCATATTGCGCACTACCTTTGTTGGAGAGATGTTGAGAAGACGAACTGATGTAGCTACGGCTTCAGCCCAAAAATCATTTGGAAGATGCTTCTCATTTAACATACTTTCGAGCCATCTCCACCACCGTTCTATTCTTTTGTTCAACAACTCCGTTTTGCTCTGGTGTCTTCCTAACTGTGAGTTGCCTACGAATGCCATTTTGCTTGCAAAATGAACTAAACACATCTGATAGAAATTCTCCTCCTCTATCAGTATGGAGAATCTTTATAACATGGCCACTTTATTTTTCTGCAAAAGCCTTAAATTCCTTGAATTTTTAAAATGCCTTTGATTTCTAAACAAGAAAAAACTACCCAACTCATACGAGAAAAATCGTCAGTAAATAATAGGAAATATCTATTCTTGTTCGGTGATGGTGTGTTTACCGGCCCACATATATCAGCATGAACTAATTCAAGAGGCATCTTAGCCCTCCAGGCTCTTCCAACCAAAAATGAAACACAATGCTGCTTTCCGTAAACACATCCTTTACAAACATTATTAGCACAAACAATAGGAGGCAATCCATGCACCATTTTCTTTTGACTCAATAATTTCAGCCCATTAAAATGCAAGTGACCATAACGTAAATGCCATGACCAAGACTCATTCTTCACATTTGCAGCAAAATCACAATCACCAAGACATGAAATGTCAAGAGGAAACATTTTATTTTCAGCCATATGGATCTTAATGTGAGGAGTGTTATAGCTTTTACTTCTAATTTCACACATATCATCATGAAATAGAATAGAATGCCCCCTCTGTATTAATTGACCCACACTAAGCAAATTATGAGCTAAACCAGGAATATAATAAACATCTCCAATCTTCTTTTCACTGCCTGATTTAGTCTTAATTGCAATGGTTCCCTTGCCTTCAATTTGGACACACTTGTCATTGCCAAGCCGAACTTCCAGTTTCACAGACTCATCCATATTGCAGAAAAGGCTCCTTTTTCCTGTCATGTGGTTGCTACAACCACTGTCTAGAAACCACACATCAGCATTACTTTGATTGGGAAAAAATGGTGTCTAGAAACCAACAAATTTGGTCAAGAGTAATGGGAAAAAATGGAATTTCTGTTCGGCCAACTCATTGGGAACAAGTTATTGAATGGGCAGTTTTGAATCTTCAAGGTAAAGGTCTTATACCATTGGTAAAGAAGGCATCACTTGCAGCAATGACTTATCATGTTTGGAGAGAAAGGAACCGAAGACTATTTCAAAGCAAAGCTACCCCGGTAGAAAATCTGGTGGGATTAATTACCATGGACATAAGCATGAGATTTTTGTATATCCGTGAAGGAGTTAGAGACAATAGCTCAAACAGAATTTTTTGTACAAATTGGAATCTACACCCGAATTTCATCTAGATTGGGTTTTTAGATTTTGTAAGTGTCTCTCTTGAGTGGGAGCGATGTGTTTTGTTTTTTTTCCTTTCTTTTCTTGTAACTCCTTGTAAATCTTTACTGATATATATACATTACTAACTTTCCAAAAAAAAAAAAAGCATTACTTTGATTGGTATTTGAACAAGTAAGAAACAAGTTACCTACTTCTTGCTTTTGTTCCACAAAGTTGGCTTCTAGTTTTGCCTTATCCTAGCAATATGGTTAAGTATGTCCATTCCTCTTGCAAAAAATACAATATCTATTTTTTTGGGTCTGACTACGATTACCTTTCTCACCAGTTTCAAAATTTCGATAATCGTTGCCGGACCTACCACATCCATGACCACGACCACGTCCACGATAGCCACCTTTACCACGACCTTGACTAGCATGCTTTTGATTAGAAGTCCCTTCACAATTTTTGTCTTTGTTGATGATCTCCAACTTGGCCTGAAAAACTTGTTCAACATTTTTCTCGGCCGACCTGTTCATTCGTTCTTCATGAACTAAAAGAGAACCCATCAGTTCATTAAGAGAATAGGTAGACAAATCCTTAGACTCTTCTATTGCAGTCACAACATGATCAAATTTTGGTGGTAAACTCCTCAAAATTTTCTCTACAATTTTCTGATCTGGAATTTTTTCTCCATATATAAGTCCTCATCTGATTTATTGTGATAGAAATTCTAGAGAAAAAAAATCTTGAACAGACTCACCTCCCTTCATGAACAGTGTCTCAAATTCTCTACGAAGAATTTGAAGTTTCACAGTGGTTACCTTTTTGTCACCATAAAATTCTTGCCTCAAGGTAGTCCAGGCATCCTTAGATTTTGTGGACTAGCAATCAGGGGAAAGATAGAATCAGTCATTGCCTGCTGCAAAACAAGTAGAGCTTTCGCATCTTTCTTACGAAGCTCCGCTGTTTTCTCTGCAGATCTTGAGCTTTCTGCTTCTGCATAGCCATTTTCAACTAGATCCCACAAATCTTGTGAAAAAAAAATTGTCATCTTTATACTCCAAAATTCATAATTTTCACCATTAAAAATAGGAACTAAGGATTGTGAGAGACTAAGAGTATTCATACCGTTTGACATGAGGAACCACCACACAAAAAAAATACCCCTTTTTGTAGATCGATTGCTTCAAGAGGAATCCCACATCACACTTTTACACCCATCGAACGAACCAGGCTCTGACACCACAATGTTGGAAAAAAACGAAGAGAGTATTTTCACAGAATATAAATTGTAGAGAGTTTTGTAACCTGCAAAACACCACACCACTGCAATTACAATAACCGTCACTTACAAGGACTCTCCACTGTCACATGGACTCTGTCAACAACGAATTTAAAGGAAAACAAACTCTTACGTGGCCTATAAATAAGACACACAACCCCACTACTCTTAACAAACCCCCAAATACACATAACCAACAGACAAATCACTTCCTAAAATCTGGGTTACACATCGACCCCACTAACACAACTTCCTCAAACAAACCAAGACGTGATAAACTCTTCCCTAAAATTTTGCATCACTTTTAACACATACTTCATTATGTTTCGGCCTTCATTCTCTTGAAACGAATTTTACAACAAATATTAGACGTACCAGATCTGCAGGCGTTTCCTTTAGTCAGGTTCAGATTTGAAGGACAAGATTTGCTCTGGAAAGTTGAGCCTTGGTTTCAACCGCCAGAAGGTGAAATCTGATGGTTTCAACTCCGTGAAATTTAGATTGTGCTGGTCGAAACGGGTGAAGTTCTTGCAATAAAACAAAGTCGGTGCCGCTTTCGGTCAGCACCGGCAGAATATTAGGGCAATGAATCAGGTATTTATTGGCGCCTCTCCTCTCCTCTCTCTCTCTCTCGCTCTTGGATCAGGTATTTATTGGCGCCTCCTCTCTCTCTCTCTCTCATTCTTTTTCCTTTTTCTTTCGAATGGTGAGGAGGGCGACGGTATGCCATCTCAGTAATCCTCCATCTCTCTCTTTTTATAGGTTTCGCAGGACATGCCGCGTGGTTGTGCGAAATTTAACGATTTTGACCGCCACAAGGTGAACGTTTGCGTGTGCTGGTCGAAACTGGTGAAGTTCTAGCAGTACACCGAAACTGGTGCCACTTCTGATTTGCGACTCATGTAAAGATCTTTATATATATTAGGACATACCTATCTTCCAAAGGAAAAGGGTTGGACTCAAATCTTTGTAAGGAGAGGTGCATGATAGCAATATTTGGACTCAAATCTTAGTTTTCTAAACTAAGAATAGCAATATACAGTGTAGAAAATATATGGAAGCCAAATACTAACCAATGTGCAGGGAGTGTCACCATGCAGTTATTACCTTTGACTAATATATAGTCAGCTGTTGGAGAAAATGTGAGCAGTAGAATGGTAGGGCAAATCTCCTTTGGAGGAGAGGAGTACACTAGAATCGTGAAGCCTCTGCGCCAAAGGAGACGGCCCTACTATTCATATACCCACAAGAAGCTCTGGTCATGTCACCCCAAGACCTCCAAGCTCCATTTATATGCCATTTAATTCGGACATAATGTTTGAATATGCGACAGCTCCTCAGTGGCATATGCTACAGTACAATCCCTTCCCCCAGCTTCTTTTTTTCCCTCCTTTTTTCCCACCTTTGCATCTCTCTCTCTAGATCTCTCTCTATCTCTCCGCCCCACTCACCCTCATGCTCTTTTTTTTATTGCTTTTCTCTTTCCTTTAGATGTGATTCCCCTTCGGGAGTTGAAATCATCTGCCATGCTTCCTTGAATTGCTCCCTGATGTGGCCGTGAGATGCTGCCATGTAGAGCATCTCACGACCACTGTTTTTTCATGTGGAACCCACTTGATACATTTATAACAACCAAAAAACAGTGGCCGTGAGATGCTCCACATGGTAGCATCTCATGGCCATTGCAGGTGCCAATTCAGGCAAGCATGGCAGAAGATTTCATTCCCCCTTGCGGACATACATGTCACCAATAACGAAAACTTGGAATAACACTCTTTCCGTAGATATGGATAACGATTTTAACGAACTTAAACTCTAATAGCTATCAATCAAGAAAATGGAAAAGTAGTTACTTGCATATTTCTTGTGCTTCGGTATTAAAAATGGTTTAGGAGACTGAAAGAAGCACATAAGTCAAATCACAGCATGTGGAACGATTAATTGATTAGCAACTACTTTCATCTCCACATTTTCGATTCTGTTTGGAGAGAACATGTATGGAATTCCACGCTGTCATTGTTAAGAAGTTGTTTGGTATAACTTTTCAAAGTAAATTTAGTAGAATTCTCCATCTTGAAAAAGGATTAGCTGCCTACCTCAACCTCACGAGTGCATGTCATTGTCATGCATGCATGCGTTCAGACCAATAAACTTGCATCTATGAATGCATGGCAAGTCTATATTTATATATGCCGATAAGGAAGATCTCCGCATAATGAGGCCATGCGCATCATGCATGAGAAAAGAAAATATTATCTGGAAGCAACTTCGAGCTTCTGCATAACTAATCGAATTTTGGGGTACATCAACTACATTCTGAAAACGAAGGGCTCAAACTAAGAATATGGAGAACAATAGAAGAAAGGAGAACATGCTACTGGATCTTCCATCTCTTGGCTTTCTTTTTCCCATTAGTGGTTCATTCATTTTCTCTTTTTCTTTTTATCGTCTTTTCATTAATTGGTCAATGCAATGGGACCCGTTCCTTATTTTTCTCTTTGGTTGTTGACCCACCTCCCTAACCAGTTACACGGTGACAAAGAGCAAAGTTCGAAATGAAGATATTTCCAGAAATATATCAGGCCAAGTTCCACTTGATATAATGTGAATGAGAAATAGATCCACCCTCACCCTCATAAACAATAACATAGTTACACTTGAAAATCACTCTTAAGATGTTGGATTCATTCAAATTTTTGGTCTTAATTAACCTGATCCATATCTCATCAAATAGCACCTATATAATTGAGAAGCCGATTTTTGCTCGAGATCCATTGCTTTATAAGGAATTCTGAGTATATCTTATTCCTATAGTTTTAAATTCAGTTCAAGTTTATTAGCATCTTAATTGCCATAATCTGGAGTGGATTCAAGCTCAAATCATTGTATTTTGGCAAAGTTTTAATTAATTTATAAAGATCTGTAAATTGTGTTAAAATAGAGATTTACAGAGCCCATAGAATCATCATATGGATGAATTTTTGAATGAAAGTAGTCTCATTTGAAATATCTGCATCTCTATTTTCTACAGACCAATTTTTAGGCATTTTTATAGAGCCAATATTGATTTATACTTAATCAAATTTGGGTACGTTTGCATGGTGTCAATTACAGAACCCATGACTTCATTTATTTATTTATTTTTTTTTAAAGAAAACCCACTATGGCATGAATAGCCATAGTGGCACTCCAGCGGTGGGAGGAGGGTTGAGGCAGACCCTGACCTGTATATTAATACCAAAAGGAAGATTTACACCTGCAAGGGGGGGACAAAGAACCTTACCCCTACAAGAAAAACCAACAGCCAAAAGGGAGAGCAACAATGGGGGGGGGGGGGGGGGGGGGGGGGGGGGGGGACATCCAGCCTAACCCCAAAAAAACAATAAACCAACAAAACAACAAAACTACAAAACTAATGCCTAATGCCATACAAACCAGTTCGGTCATGAAATAAACAATTTCGAACCTGAGTGGGTAAATCTGAGTGAACAACATAGAGTTTCTTTGAGGATTGGGCGCATCCCTCGTTGGCAAGTGCATCTGCCATAGTGTTTGCTTCCCTAAAGACATGCTTCACAGGCCGGTTAGAAGTATTGAGTCTTGCTTTGATTTCTTTCCACCAGATAAAAAATCTCCATGGGACGGAAGCCAAGCCATTAACAATATCAACCAAGACCTTGGAATCGGATTCAATATCGAGATCTTGGAAGCCATGGGAGTCCGCCAGTCGGAGGCCATCCCTTAAGGCAAGCAACTCAGCCAAAAGATTGGAGTTAAATCCATAACTAGCTGAAAAAGCCATCTGGAAAAGACCGGTAGAATTGCGAATGACTCCACCGCCTCCTGATATTCCTGGGTTGCCTTTAGAAGCTCCATCCACGTTCAAAATGAATGGAAAGGTCCTTTGTCGAATCCAACGAACAAAGAGAACTTTGGGGGGCCTGATATAAGGAGAAAAAATATTAATTTGATCCAATATCAAAGCACCTTCGAACTTACAGTTTTTTGAAGGCTTTGTGAGGTAGGATACTTCCTTCAACCAATGCTGAACTTTTCTGATGATTTGGCTTGCAACCATGGCATCATCTTCAAATCTGCTTTTACACCTTGAGATCCATATTTCCCAACAAATAAACAAAGGAGTTGCTTTGAACAATAGGCTACACTGGTCAGTAAAGCTAGCACTAAACCAAAAGGATACTCTGGTGGCTAAGTCTTGGAGGGGGTGAAACTGGCTTTGAAAACAATTGGTGAAGTATTCCCAAACAGATTGAGCAATATCACCAAAAGAGAAAAGATGATTGAGAGTTTCAAGTCTTTTGTTGAAACAACAATTACACTGAGAGCACATCTGGATCCCACTGAGTTGGATCCTTTCATCTGAAGGAATCGCCCCCTTCAACATTTTCCAGAAGAACACAGAAATCTTATTTGGTATAAAATTCATCCAAATAGTTTTACTCCAGGGAAAGGAAACTCCACGAGTTCTAATAATGCTCCAAGCAGAGGAGGTAGAAAAAATACCTGAAGAAGAAGGCTTCCACAAAGGCTTATCTTTGAGATTAGAAAGGTTCAGATGAAGGTCCTCAATACGAGAGATTATGTCTTGGGGAAGAACATCCTTAAGAGCGTCAAGATTCCAGACACCAAGGGGTGTAATGAAATCACTCACCCGCGCTTCAGGAAGAGGTAAATCCTCACCTTGAAGGAAATCCACCAATTTCCCTAAGTGAGACCAGTGGTCAAACCAGAAGCTAACATTACCTTCCTCTATGGCCCAAGCCGTATTGTCAGAGATAACATCCTTCACTTTGAGGATTGCTTTCCATAGTTTTGAACTTCCACACCTGTCCTTGAGATCTTGAGAATGGTTCCTACCACAGTACTTTGCTCGCATGAAGTCTGCCCATAGGCTTTCCCCATAGAGAACCCTCCATCCCATCTTTATGTGAAGACTCTTCATGACTTCTGCAATAGACTTGACGTCCAGACCACCTTCTGCTTTGGGCATTGCAATTCTGTCCCATCTTAACCAGTGCTTCTTGACCCCATGTTCAGGGCTCTCTCCCCAGAAGAAATTAGTAAATAGACCGTCGATTCTTTTCAAGGCAGCTTTAGGAAGAGGGATAGCGGATAAAGAATGGATTGGAATGCTAGACAAGACACTTTGAATGAGTGTCAGTTTCCCACCATGAGACAAGAGTTTGGATTTCCAGCCACTGATACGCTTTTGAATCTTCTCAAGAACTTCAGAAAACATGGGTAGAGATGCTCTTCCATGGAATAAAGGGACCCCCAAATATTTAATTGGCAAACTGACCTTTCTGAAACCAGAGAGGGACTGAAGCATATCCAATCTAGAAGGAGATATTTTGTTGGATGCAATGAGACAGCTCTTGGACTTATTAACTGATTGACCCGAAGCTTCCTCATAAGCGTTGAGAAACTTTAGAAGATTAACCATAGAAGATCTTTTCCCATTTGAGAAAATTAGCACATCGTCTGCAAACAAAATGTGGGAAACACGGACAGGCATTCTACCTGTATGGTAGCTGCCAATAGAGCCTTCCTGAACCAGAGAGAGCACCCCTCTGCTAAGAACCTCTTCTGCTATGAACCCATGACTTCATTTAGATTTGAGTCTTTTTTATCAATCAAAATTAGTTTTAATTAATTTTGATATAAAATAAAGGTTCTATATTTATTGATCCTAAGCTGCTCAGTAGCAGATCATGGGATCTATCATGATATTTTTAAAATTTTAGGAGTATAAAGCTTAAAATGGATGGATTTTGGAGTGAAATTTAAGCTGAGCATCTCTGATTCCAACAAGCCAACTTTTAGAAATATATATGTAAGCAATTTCTAGTTACGATTGGATGAAATTAGCATGATCTTCACTTTCTTAGTTGATGTACCTATAGCTTTGTCAGAGCATAACTAGCTCAATATTATTCATATTTGAGTGATTTTAATCATTGAATTTTCCTCGTGGAGTTTTATTTCAAATATAATTTTTTGACTTGAATTTGTTTAAAATTGAGGATGCTTTGTTTGTTTAGAATTGCATTGCTCAACAGTGGCTCCAAGCGTTAGTCAAGCCATTTCAAATCCAAGCTTGGATTTGCATTTTTCATTATCAGAGTATGATAATTTTCTTATCAAAGAGTTTTGATCGTGATAATCAATGAAGGTCTTCCTAATCTATAAGGTGATCATCATTGGAAATTATACATTCTTTTTTTTTTTTTTCATTGTTTTATTTTAGTTTCTTTCTTTTTGCAAAGAAATTAAAAATGATGAAAAATTACCATTTAAGGATGGATGAGTGGTTGTATTTAATAGCTTCCTCATTCATAAACTAACCCCCTTGAATCTGGTTTTAATCGGTGTTGCTATACAATTTTTTTCAATGGTGGTGACTCCCAATTCATATTAATCTCGTGTAAGATTCATGGGGATGCGATGATGCTCATGGTTTTTCAATCCCTAGTTACATCTTTTATCATTTTTAATTTGAATACTGATATCTTTTTGTTCCCTTTGTACTACCTTGAAATATTCTTTTACAAATAATTTTATTGTAGATTTGTCCTACTATCTTTAATTTTTCTTCAATCATTACTGACGTTTATTTTGAATTCGGAACTCATTAATGCAAGAATGAGTAGGGAAAGTTAGATGTTTGGTTTAGACCTTTCCACTTATTTTAAAGAATCACAAATTACAAGCTTGCCACCTTTCTAACTTTAAAAACCACCCACCCCCCCCCACCCCCCCCCCCCCCCCCCCCCCCCCCCCCCCCCCCCCTTTTATTCAATTAATTAAATGATAACTTACTTCTTGTCTCAAGAAGAATGTTACAGAGAGACCATTTTCATGCGAGAAACGGATGGATGGATGCCCCTGCAGTTGCGGAACCACCTTATTGCAGTGGCGGATGGATGGATGCCCAAGCGAGATGACAACAAATCCCGATGCTTCCCGATTCCAAGACAACCTTTGATGTAGCAGGTTTTGAATTAGTACCATGAAAGTGGAGATCTTGAATTTTAGGATTCAAAGAAGAATTTATTTCGTTATTTTGTTATCTTGTTCGATGTGATGATTAGAGGAAGTATGTCGGATCTAATGTGGTGGAGACACATTTGAATGGATAGATACTCGTCAACAGGGCCGCCTTTCACGGTTTGAGCCACTCGACATTTGGTGGGATTCACCATTAATGGAGTCCTTTTTCGAGAAAATAAACTCAATCGGTTAATCATAATTAACTTTCACATTGCTTGGAAACGTCATAACATGAATATATGACAGTGTTCATGATGGTCAAGCTCGTTGGCTCGCCTGATCAGGCTGCTCAATGGTATTTAAGAACCAGGTTCGTTCCTATTCAATGTATTGCCAGAACACGTGCAAAACCCTTATTTAATCATAAACATGATTTCTTCATCAGTATTTTGTTTTATATGACCTAGTTCCTGTTCTTAAATTGGACAGAAAATTTCCGCTTTTTCTTTCCTTATTGTGTTTGGGCCAAATGAATTCATCTATATTAAATTTAGAATATACAAAATAAAAGTAAGTGTAATTCTAATGATCTCCGAGGTCTAAATGTTTGAGAGAATCAGTTGGATTGGTATCTCAACCGGACATCCTAATCCTTCATTAAATATAGATTTATGTTACAAGAGGAGATGAAATAGAAAGGACAATATCAAATGATATTCTTTGCAAATAAACGAATCAGAGGTAAAAAACCCAGAACTTTTTGATTAACCCCATGTATGTTGTCAGCTCGTAGCCCTCATATCCTGATCGCTGTTTGTAGAGCTTGTCACAGGAGAAATCCAGGACTTCTTCAATCTGAATGTTTGAATCTGTTCTTCCCCAAACTCACATCTTTACTACAAAGCAAATGATAATGATGTCACACAAATGATTTAATAATACCCACTCCATAAAAGTAGGGTTAAATGTCAACGAGTAGGTCCTCATTTACATCATCCATCGATGACCATTTCGCTTCCTGAAAATAAATAGCTTCTGTGGGCCTTGTCAACGTTCACCTGTCAACGCCAGAAATGAAATTACTGTCAAAAAGATATTCTATTTGAAATTGTGAGGGGAAATGGCAGGGCAATTCTCCTTTGGCAGAAACCAGTGCAATTAACCTGCACAAGCACTGTTTCTCTGCCAAAGGAGAAACTGCCCCGTTATTCTTGGTCTACACTCACAAATGCCTTGCCTGCACCATTTCACTGCTTGTGTTGTGAACGTCAAGCCCTTTTATACTGCATGATTCGCACTTCAGCTTGGATATACCAAGTGCAGGAATGGCATATTCCAGGACTGTTCCTCTAGCGCTTAAAGCTCACTTTTTGCTGTTGCATTTGTGGTCCCTTTTTTCTCACCTGTGGCCCCTCTTCATGTTAATTATGAGCATGAGAATGGAAATAAGTAGCTTCAAGGAAATGTTACTTGAACTTTTTCATGCCTTTCAAGTCAAGAAAGAAGTTCATCCAGAGAACTTGTTTCTTTTTGACTTGATAATAAACAAACAGTACTTTCTGATTGAAGATTAAAAGTGCTACATGGACTTTTAACCTTCCTATATGTGTTTTAATTCAGATTCGCCACGACTTTTGATCGTAACTTCTTTGAAGAAACTAGTTCACATTTCACCAATTGAAATGTTTCAGGTGCTACTTTAATCTACGTTCACATGCACCAATTTTGTGATAAGATGCATGTAAATGTTTTGAAATATATGGTCCCTTGAAAGTTAAAAAGTTGTATTCTCTCTGAATTGATGCATAACATGAAAGAGGTTTCATTAAATTCCTTTTCTCCATATCGTCGTATCGAATCTTGTTCTGGAGTCTATATGAGGTTCTAAATAAATTTTAGGATATCCAGGTATAGAGGCTTTCAACATATTATACTTTCACTGAATGCGCCGCACCATTGCAAAGAATGAATGAAGCATAAGAATAGGTTTATTCGATAAGAATGTATGCGTGCTCTCAGTCTGTGTGACATTGTAAGTAACTAGAACTTGTGCGCATACAGATGGAAGCATAAATGGGATCTGATTTTCTGCTGATTTTCAATTCACGACAGCCACAAAAACTAACAATTAATGGAGAAAAATATAAAGAGTAGGCAAGCAGATAGTGTCCATTAGAGAACATGCTCCCGGATCTTCCCTTTTGTCGAGTTCCTTTCTGTCCTTTTTCTTTCTTCCTTTGGATGGTAATATGCTAATAGCTCCAGCTGGTAAAAGTAGCCTTCGCATTTTTCACTTATGGATTGGATTTGTTGCGGATTGTGTCTAGCTTTATTTTACTGGACCACAGAAGAATACCTTTAAAAAATTTAGAGGGAGGAGAGACAAGTCACTTCATTTGTTTCCCTATGGATCATTCAGAATCTCTCCCTCTTTTGTTTTTTCTTTTGTAATTTGAAACCCCATTACCAATTCCGAAATGGGAATGTCTTACAAACAATAGGTCTGGTTTCAAATAATGGAGAACTACTCATATTAAACAGCCATGTAAATACACCTATGGTTTGGGTGATATTGTTCTGTTAGAAAAAACCTGATTAGATTTTGATGTAAGAGCTGCCGTTGCCAAGAATTCTAAAAGGGCCTAAACTTGAGGTATCTCTCTCCGCTTATATAAGCTTTATGATGAAAAATTTTGGGGCAGAAAAATGCTACTCATCAAGTCGGAAAATCTACTTAATTTTCAATAGGTCACCAAAGTGTCTGAAATAAAATCCTCAAAGATATTAATTTTTATGTGTGCGTCCTGTGTACAAGGATACAGTAGTGCAGCCTTATATAAGGACCTAATGGTGTCAATGCCTGAGCTCGCGGATTGGTTTGGCGGGGTGGCTGGGTTTCTCACATCAAACTTCTGAATACAAGTAGAAAGTTTTCACAGTCTTGAAGCTTCTGCTGTCATTTCTAAGTTGGAGATAGATCATCAGACTTGTACATACAAGCATTTGTCTGTACACAATACTGTATGAATGTGTATAAATGCAATGAATCATACATGTGACTCTATACAGATCCAACAGCCAACATACAAAATTAATGTAACCAGGGACTTTTATGTAGAAGTACTTTGTTATCCACCTTTTGACCTCAAGAAAGATCAAAGGCCACCACTTTAAGGAAAGTAAGAGCCAAGGTGCGCGAATAGAAGAACATTCTCCCGGATCTTCCTTCTGTAATTGGCTTCTTCAAATTTTCTTTCCTTAAATCTCGCTGGTATATTGGTATAAAAGGATATCCCAATGTTGATACTTCTCCTTAAAAAAAATTTATATGATTTTATTCCTTAAAACCCACGTTGCTTTCAAAGAGTAGCGACTGAGAGAAGAATCAAAAGTACGGTTATTAATGTTAAGACACAAGGAAAAAGGAGAATTTGTTCCTGTGTGGACCACAAACAATATAAATGAAGTCTTCTAGGTCAAAGATTGCTGACTAAATCTATCTGTTTCCATCCACCGCATGCACAACCGTTCAAAACAAAAATTAATGTTGTAATTTATTTATTAAAAGTAAACGCATTCATTATTTATTACCATAATTTTACTTTAATTTCAATTAAGGATGATTTATTACTGTAACTTGTAGAGAAATTCCATCTTTTGAAGGCAGCCCTTTTACAAGGGAGCCAAGGCTGTGAGGGCTGGAAACAGGACCACTGTTCTTATGCCACTTAAAAGGGATTGTGCCGTTGGATATGCGCTCTGTGCATGAATCAGAGCCCTATAAATGTATGCACAAATATTACATCTTCATGGACTCAGATAAGCAAGCATGCACAGATGCATTACGGGGCAATCCTACTTTGGCAGCTTCCTTGGCTAGATGTGAAGTTTTCATATTGTGGCAGAGTTAGCCCTACTGCCAAAGGAGATTTGCCCAGCAATTCACCTGTACAGTTATACCTTCTCATGCACCATGCACCGGCCATTAAAGACGATACTTTTCTTTGCTTAGAAGTTTCACAAAAATGCTATTCAAGAATTCATTCCCGAAGACTCACATGACCATACGGTAGTGCTTTTTATTTCTTTTCCTTTTTGACCTGTTTTAGTCTGGATTGAGAAGATCATCTACGTATTGTGAGCCCGTGAAACGGGTTCTTTCCTTTCTCTCTCCTTCTTTAGAGAGTGAAATTATTATTTTTTACTCTTTTTATTGTAGCTGCTTGTGTGGCAAACAGCCGTTGGGTACTATACAGCTCCTTTTAGGGCTGGACTTCCTTCTCTTGGGCAATATCTAACAATTGACGCATATAAATGTGTAGTACAGTCTTTTAATGGTGGTCGACTCATGCAAAAGAATGTCAAGACCGAGTTAATTCTGAAGTATTCTGCATAAGAGGTGTTCGTCATCCCTGGCAAGAATGCATATCATTTGTTAGAATATCAGATTTTTTTCTTTGCAATCTATGCAACATAATGGGGATTCTACGCAATCTATACAGAAGAATGGGAGACCATTTCAGAAGCAGATTTCTGATCTTAACTTTTATTTTTTTGTGAAAGATGGTTCAAGTTGCAGTATACGAACCATTCTATATTTGTAAATTTGGTTCTTATTGTATATTTGTTTATTATAGAAACTTGCCTTCTCCCAAAAAAAAAAAAAAAGTAGTGTATATATCTGATATTATTTCAGATTCTTGCTATAAGTATTGAACCCTAATTATCTAGTTTCCTAGCAAGATCTTGGTGAAAGTATAGAAACAAAGTTACCAATGATCTTGTCAGGAGGTGGTATCTTATGAAATGATAGAGGCGAGATGCCCAGGCTTTCGCTCACTTTTATGGCGAGAGCGACAGCTTGAAGGCGGAGGCAAGGGAGATGTGGGACGGCATCAAGATGCTCAACCTTGATGCCAGCTACCAGATTCTTGTTGAAAGCGACTTCGAGGTCTTGATAAATGCAGTTAATAGTAGGATTGAATGTCCATGGAGCATTTACTATTGGGTTTCGCAAATCAAACAATACATCAACAGGATGTCCTTCTGCCACACTCTTCGCTAAGGTAACCATGTAGCAGATGCATTGGCACAAGAAGCCATCAAAACTCGGTTGGATACGTTATATACAGTTAACAGGGATTTGCCACAGCAGGCACGAGGATGCCTTACAGTAGACAAATGTGGGCTTTGTTATCTAAGACAAGAACTCATGTTATTATCTGTGTTTGCAAGGGGTTATCCCCATGCTTTCTTTTGATTAATATACAGGTTTGGAGGTCTTCCCTTAACCTCCCTCTCATTCAATAGAGAGCCCCGATTCCCTTGTTTTGGGGAATTGGTCATTAAAAAAAAAAATCTTGTGATTATGCTGGCATTCTGGGAAATGCAGTTTGTAAGGTTCTCTCTCATCAAGTTTCTATATCCATGCTAGATGATATCCAAAATTATATTTATTTTCCAATACTTGGCCATCAGACAGCAACTGCATCTATCAAAATGAAGTTGGGTTAAAAAAATCCTTTCCTTTTACATTGGGAACCAATAAATAATTAATTTTTTTCATTAATTAAATATATATATTCTTTTCAAAAGACAAATATATATATTCTTTTCAAAAGACAAATATATATATATATATATATTATTCTTTTAATTTTGTATTCCTAGTAGTATAACAAATTTATGTACTCTCCAAAATCCCTACCTTTTCAATTGTGAAAGATGTCGCAAAGAAATTTTAATATGTAATGCAATTCATTTTAATCTATATATTCTCTAGGAATTGATAGAGATAATGAAACGCTTCATTAACGAACAAGATAACTTTGTATAGCTATTTTGTCAAGCAATTAATACCATAACTTGATAAAAAAAAAAAAGCTAGATATGTCCAAAGGTCACTCACAAAATCGTTCTATGAAAAGCCTTAAGATCTGATCATAAAAATCAATTGACTACCTTATATAGTACCCAAAATTGAACAAATGCACTTATTTTTCCTAATCCCTATTCAAAATCTAGTTCTAGAGAATGCAATCAAAAATTTCCATGGTAATTTTGTTGGCATATAGACTTTCGTATTCGCTTACAAATTTGATCTGCGAGGAAGTCTAAGGATGTTTTTGACCAAGATGGTAACCTTGTTTCATTTCATCATTTTTTAAAGGGAAAATGCCTCCTTTTTCGAAGGTCTTTCCCAGAAGGCTTGTACATCAACCAATGGATGCTGGAGGCCTTTTTTTGGGCTAAAATTATGGAGAAGGCTTCACATGATGAGCATGTGAATGCCAATTTCCAGGTTTACCCCCATATGAGATGCTCGTGGGATATAAACATAATCATAGCAGGATACAAGTACAATCATATGAGGATACAAGTATTTTCGTAGTAGGATACAATCACACTCATAGCTGGATACAAGCACAATCAAACATGGATACAAGCATAATCATAGTGTACAAGTACAATCATATTGGACACAAGCATAATCATAGCATACAAGTACAATGATATGGGGATATAAGCATTATCACAATAGGATACACTTACACTCATAGTAGGATACAAGCACAATCATACGAGGATATAAGCATAATTACAGTGGGATACAAGCACAATTATATTGGGTAAACCTCGAAAAGGGGTCTTACATGCTCCATATGTGAGGCCCTTTCCACCATTTTACCCCAAAAGAAGGCCTGTAGCACCCATGGTTTGAGGTACAAGTCTTCTGGGAAAGACCTCACAAAAAGGAGGCCTTTCCCACAATTTTCCGTATTTTTATGTTTCTCATGCATGCATCCAAATCCTTACCATTGTTTTGGCCATAAATTCATGCAGTTGATGAACAGGATCACTATACAAGTGATTGTCTAGCAAATAATATCATGTAGTTTCCACTTTCCTTTGCGTTCCCTAAATGAACATCTAAGCTGTTGACATGGGCCTTCTTCTGGCATAAGAATGATCAAAGTTTTTGCATTCTTTAAGCTCGTTGGAAGAAAAACTTTGCCTGTAAATGCTGCTGGTAGATAAACGACTGTGAGATGTAATTAACTTAAATCTTTAATTTGTATTTGGTGCCAAAGCCTTAAAGAAATATGAAGCTTATATTAGACTTCTACGACATTTGTACAACATATCCTTATTATATTTTACTTGTGGAACATTTGTACAACTCGTGGAGCTGTCAATCTGCAAGTGTATCAGCATAACTCTTATCCTTCCTCGTATAGTGGGAGATTCATAAGGATCAGCTGTACAAGTGGAGGTAGACATTTTATGATATTCGTTACTGCAATTCATTTTTGTCCAATGCATTTTAAATGTTTTTTTTTTAAGTTGAAACCAATGAAATAGGCATTTTTTCAAGCTTCACCCTACCAATATGTAAAACCCCGGAATTTTGAGAAATTGGAATTAAGATTTAAAATTATTAAATAAGAACAAATAGAGAAATAAAAATTCATTTGGTTGAATTGGTTCATTTAGTTTAGTGGTTTAAAGGGTTTGATTAGTTTAGTGGTTCAATGAGGTTTGGTTCAAGTGGTTGAACCGGTTCAAAGTTAAATAAAAAAACAAAAATCAAAAAGGATAAAGTCTTATTTGATGAAAGAACCCGTAGGTTCTTTCATCAAGGGGGCGTCAAGGGTTTGTGTGAAAGGAAATAAAAAACGCAGAAGAAAAAGGGGGAAATCGTGGAGAAGGGGACGGAGGAGGAAAAGAGGAAAGAAGGAAGAGAAAGAGGAGGAGGAGGAGAAGAAGAAGAGTGGTTCCATTTTGGTCGTTCATGAGGAGAAGAAAACGCAGAGGAGAGGGAAGAAGAGAAGAAGAAGAATAAGAAGAGGAGGAAGAGAGAGATTCTTCCATCTTGGTCGTGCATGAGACGGTTGTATTTCTGTTCTGGGCGATTGGACTGTGCGATTTAGGTAAGTAGCATAGTTTTCCCGTATGATCAATTCTTGTTTGGGGTTTTTCTGATTTCTGTTTGCTCAATTGACAATTGTTGGGGTTTCGATGGAATTCTGTTTTGATCAATTTCCTGTTGGGTTTCTGGTTATTTCTGTTTCTGTTCTGATCTGATCGAATCCTGTTGATTACTGTTTGGTTTTGATCGACTATTGTATGATTTCTTATGATATTGTTATGATTTAGGTTTTGATTTCTTATTATCTTGTTCTGTTTTGATTTTTCTGATCACAATAGGTGCTGCTTTAGATTCTGATTTAGCATGAGATCGTATAATCATGATAGGTGCTGATTTAGGTTCTTGTATTCCATTTGGGTTGTATGGGATTGCTTGAATTGCTCGTAGGGCACCTGTGGTAGACAGTTGCTTGAATTGATTTAGCTTGAATTTCTTACTGGTAGACAGTTACTGATAGACCGTTGAATTGATTCAGCTTGACT
Organism: Buxus sempervirens; assembly: GCA_947561395.2. Classification (NCBI taxonomy): domain Eukaryota; kingdom Viridiplantae; phylum Streptophyta; class Magnoliopsida; order Buxales; family Buxaceae; genus Buxus; species Buxus sempervirens. Next base: position 9,458,369 of record OX387186.1, read on the forward strand.
GGATATTGGGTTGTCTTTTGTCTTGGTGGTTGATTGAATTGATAGGCGGCTACTGTTATGTTCTTAGGGCACTCTGAAATTGGACTTGCAGTGGCTCACTCTTTCATGGGTTTGTATTTTAGCTGATGAAGGTTGTGATGGGAATGATATGATAGGGGATTTAGGATCTTCTATGGATTCTATTAGACTTTGGAATGGGATATGGATGCTTTGTTCATTTCTCGTTGATGAGCCAATGTAATAATGACCGAGACAACACCTCTGTTAGACAATTAATCTGTAGTATAGAAACACTTTGAAATTAAAACATAGCAGCCCTTTGTTAGGCTGTCTTAAACCGGTGTAAGATTTCGGTGGCTTGCGAAGGCTAGGAATATTAGCATTCTAAAATTTAGTTTAGGGTATTTGTAGTTGAATGGAATTGGTTTAGGACCAATTGGAACTTGAGACATTGCAAGAAAAATCCAGAAAAATAGATGATTTCCGTCCAGTAGGTTTCGCGGCTGTTTTGAACCACCTGTAGCAAAACAGCCATAACTTCTTGTAGGAAACTCCAAATTACAAACCGTTTGTTGCGTTGGAAACTATATTCGTAGATATTTCCAACGATATATGACACATATACCAATTCCTTATATATTAGATCAGGTTTAGTATTCAACTCACTAGTTAAATTTAGATTTACATAGTAAGTAGCAACTGCAAACAAAGTGTAAATAATTTGTGTTGGCCTTTGTCAAGTACTAAATTGGATAATTCTAACTTGTGTTCAAGAAGTGGCTTCTCATGTGTGAGTTAAGTCAAAGTTGGTTACATTGTTAAAGTATGTAACATAAGGCATACTTAAGTAAGGCAGTTAGCCTATGGTATTTAAATAACCATGATATTGTATTATTATATTTGGGGTAGTGGATTGCCGTTCATCCTAGTTCATGAGGGGCCGGGGGTTGTAAACTTGCATCCTCTTCAGAATGTGCCACAGCAACCCATAAAGTAAACTAGATGGTCTCAGTGAGATCACTAACTCGATGGTCTAATAGAGATCACTAACTCGATGGTCTGAAAGAGATCACTAATTTGCTATGGTTGGACTGGGTTGTACTTGCCAACTCATGCATGTCTCATGCTTGAGTGCTTCGCTTTGGAAGAGCGATCCTAGCTAGATCTTTCCATTGTAAGTCGTAAGGTGGCGAATTGGACAAGTGAATTAAATCATTGTTATTACATGAGATTTTACTAAGATCGTGGTTTGGATTAATCTGATTTTATCTGTTTTATGATTCCACAGAATTCAAAGTAATGTTATTACATGATATTGATATGTTTTTTAGCATGAGTTGCCAGAGTTTTATTGTATATTACATTATTATGCTACTTTAATGTTTGAAACTGTATAAAATGTTCTTATCATGCATTATGCTGCTTATTCGGACGTTAGTCTCACGCATTTTGTTTTAACGATTTTGTTTTCAGATAAACCTGCAGAGCGAGCACAAACTGGGGTAGGCAGAAATAACGAATCTGATGACGACTACCACCCTGAGGATTATTATTATCCTGGATAGGGTTGGGCAGCATATTTTTTGTAGTCGTCTATTTTTTTTGATCTTGTATAAATTGTAAATGAGGGAAAAAGAAAGAGAGTGAGAACCTCAGTGAACTTTATGTTAGATATGTGTATGTTTGATGGGTTAGTTTTTGGAATTGATGTATATTGTCTATATGTTTATCTTGTGATTATCAGGTATTGGGGGCTTAGCCCATTCTTGTAAATACAGGCGTTATATAGCCGTTTTTCCGAAAATTTTAGGATTTGAATATAACTGCTTTGGTTAGTTTTTTTTAAACTTAGGATTGCAATTCTGGGACCTCACCTGATGTCAAGGAACCGGCATATACCTTTAATGAACATGTCCGGGTCTGTAGACACCCAAAAATTGCACGATTTTTTATAAGTCTTGAAGGAGAGAAATATTTTATTGGGAATTTCAATTCTTAGCATTGGGTTTGAGATCCTTAATCCATTTAAATCCAAAGCCGCAAAGGAAAAGGCCAAAATTCAAGATTTTATGCAAAGTCAAACTTTTTCGGGTTGAATTTTGTTGACTTTTGACCCCAGAAAATGAAATATTTTTTAAAGCAAGATTTGAAGATAATTTTTCCCAGTAATCAGGTTTTTAGCAATGTTATTGCATAAATGAATTTTTTGAGATTTTTAATCTTGATAAATACCTTTGTATCAACATGTTGAATCTTTTTACCGGACCTGAAAAACCGAATTTAGCCTGGAACTGGAAAATTGACTTTTTATTCACTTGGAATTTGGGTCTGGAAATATTTTTAATGGATTCAAATGGGGGGGGGGGGGTGTTTTCTTATTTACATGTAATATCTTAAGTAAATGGAGATTAAAAAATACGAGGACATTTACTTAAACGATATTACATGTAAATTAGCCTGGCTTGTGCAGCTAAGGTTCAAAACCAACCAAAAATGTGCTAACCGTAGTATATGTGCGGTTTTTGAGAATTTGGTCTCAACCGTCCTGTATGTACGGTTGCAACCGCATACACAGCACGGTTGATGTTCATGCTTGTTGCGTGAGCTGCCACGTGGCTTCCGGAAACTTCGGCCGTTGAGACACGTCGACAGCAATCATGACGAGCGTAACTGAATTGGAACCGCCCTGTATGTGCGGTTGAGATGAATTTGCATAGAAACCGCACATATAGGACGGTTCTGTAGAAACCGCACTGAGTATACGGTTTTGGCTGTTTCGGGGATTTGCGAAATGGCTCGATCTCTGAGCCTTATTTACGCATATTACCTCTCTCTCAGGGACTTGAACTCCCTATTTTACCCTCCGAAACCTCTAGATTTACATCAATTCAAGGCTTTAACTTGAATTGGAACAATCTAGAGAGATTTTTGGCCATACCCTTGGGACCGTTTTACCCTTGGCTTTGCCTATAAATAGAGGGGCCCTCCTCTTGCAAATGGCTGAGAATTTGAAGCTTGGAAGCTCTACAAGAAGAAGGAAAACTCTGCTAGATTGCTGCTTCAAGTGTTCAAGCTAACTAAGGTAAAGCCCTCTTCACATTTCTTGCTTCTCCTTTAAATTTACACTCTCATCTTCTACCTTTCTGTAGTGTAAGGCCTTGTGTGCAATTTTGAAGCCCCAAACCTCATCCAAAGTACCTGGGAATTCTCTCTAGCCGTAAAACGTGAAGAGAGAGCCTTGGGAAAAAGAAGTAGGAATGGATCCTCTAGGCTTAGAACCTACAAGTGATGAAGAGCATGCTATGTGGTTATTTTAAACCTATGGATGTTTATTTTCTGTTGTTTGGCACTTGTTCATGGAGAAATATGTGAATCCTTGCTCTCAATAGCAATGGATTCCATCCTTCTCCTAGGGAATGATTTTCCACATATTCACACACTTTTCACCATTTTTCATCAAATAGGCTAGATCTGGGATTTCCATGTTTAATATGGGAAATCTGAGATTATTGGCTTTAGAATGAATTTTAGAACTTCATGAGATGATTTTGATTGAATTTTAAGTGTTTTGGTCGAATTCACTTGCACACATACACTAGTTTGGCTTTTCACTTCAAATATTTCAAAACAGGGCAGCATCTGTGGCCTGTCTTGGAATGCTCATAACTTCATCCTCCGGATGAATTTTTGAGTGATTCCAAAGACATGTGATAGATGAGTTGGCCTACTTCATATCTGGAAAATTTCGTTCACTTTTATGGAGCCAATTTTTGACACCATCTGTTCAAAGTCTGTAAGTCAATTCAGCCCAGATTGCTGAACTTGCCGCTTTGATGATGCACCGTTTGCTCAATTTTAATCCGTTTTGAGTGATTCCAATTCCTGAGTTTTCCTTGAGAAGTCTATTTTCATTTCCAACTAGTTTCAGCAGATTTTGATCTGATTTGTGCCTTGGGTGCTCAATTGACTCAGAGGTGCTCGCTGGCATAGTCCAGAGCTAATCTGTGGTCTTCTAGGCCTGTTCAAGAGAGCACACAAGCCACATCTGGATAGAGCTTGGTGTGAGGCCTATTTCGTCTGAAAGATGGTACCACACACTTCCTCCATGCCAATTTTCATGGAGTTTTATTGAGCCAAACTCCACGAATAGGATTTTGAAAAGGCCTACTTAACACTTTTTCTAAGATATAACAGCAGATTTAAGATGTGGATATCTCTCTCATTTTGAATCGGATTGAGCTGAAATTTTTACTGTATACTTTACTATATACCAGTTTTCAAATGGCCTTGGTTTCATTGGATTTGGATTTAAATTGAGTGAGTTATGGTTATTCGAAGCTTTCAAGCTCTTTTAGTCTGATTTTTCCAGATTTGCTTTGGCTTGATTTTCTTTAAATTGGACTTAAAATTTTCTTCACTCATGAAGTTCTGAAGTGACATATCCACGAAGAGAGTTCCATTTCATTGGATTGCTCATGTGGAATAATCACACACATTGTGTGTAACGCCCCGGAACCAGGTTACGTAGTAAAAACCATAACTCGTTCTCCAAGGGTTACTTTTATACACAGGATCGCTATATTAGAGTAAGGAAAACATGAAATGGCAATCACAAAATCAGAGTCAACTAAAGTTTTCCCCAACTCACCTGAACCAATCATAAACCCACTTGTATCGTCCTCTCTGAGATCTGAAAACAAAACAAAACAAAAGGAATGAGATACGACTATCTCAGCAAGTAGCAATGAATGCTCAAACATATTTAATTTAATTTAATTTCTAAAACATGCACGATTAAAATATACTCAACGACTAACCACAAATAAATCAATTAATCCGACTAATCCGGCAAAACAATATCAAATCACATAATAAGATGGGACTTGTGAAATTTGACCACTTTGTAAGGTTAAGTTCTAGCTCCAAACAGTTCCAGTCCGAGAACCTCTGCCAAATCTGATACCTCTGCAAACTGATTCCAATATATCGTCTCTTGGTGGAAATCATAAGACTTCACCCTCCTCAAGGGTGGAAACGGATATCAATCGAGTCTGAGAACCACTGTCATAACTGATGCCAATAATAGACCTCACCCCCTCATGGGGTGGAAACGAAGCTGCTGCGGCACATCCCTCATGGAAGGCCTCTTTATATAGAGGAAACGCGTAAAATAAATCCCTCTTAGTTCGCAGCACTTCCCTCTTGGAAGGCCTCTCTACATAAAGGAAACGCATGAAGGAAGCTAGACTTTAGCCAAACAAATTAGACAGACTTCACTTACTAGCTAAATTATGGATCCATAATGTGTTATGCCCTAAATAGTTTAAATGATTAAACCAACCATTAAAGCAAGGACTTCGATTCAAACCAAAATATTGCTCAAGCAAATGGAGTCATTAACACTACCAAATTCAGCTTAACAATCCACTAGAATTCTTAACAATGGAAATCTCCATAATTTGACACAACCGGTAAAAGTACTTTGTAAATTAACCAAAATTAGAAACCAGAAATCTTTCGAAGAAAACATAACCAATTTCTAATCATGTCACCAATAGAGAACAGAAAATTTAATAATATTATAATCAGGTCAAGAACTCTCCGATTAGCAAAATTTCTTTTACATATTTCCAACATAATCTCTCCTTCAAATTTATGGTCAAATTTACTTTTCGTAGGGTTCTATTAGTTTTGGAAACCTTGTTTAGAACTTGAACAAATCAATTTAAGCAATTAAGAGAATGGACATAATCTGAAATATTAAAAAGTATAATGGTTTACTTAAATTCCAGATCTGCCACATATGCATTAGTACTATTCAATCCCCAAAACTGAATCAATTTTAGACCAAATCCTCTAAAATATTGTTAGTTAGTTTCCTCACTCACCCTATTACGTCACCTAATAACAGTTTCTACAAAACTACTATGGTTAGAAAATTATGTCCAAACAAACTAGACTTTCCAGAAAAATCTGTGCAGACAGGTGCACAATAAAAATGTATTTTAAATTACCAAACAGTGAACTTATATTAAATATATATATTTTTAAATGAATCTAGACCCAAAAACCCTACAATTCTCATGAAGACCATCTTACCCAAATCCGTCGTTTGATACCTACAAAAATTCACTTTTGTGAAAAAGTGGGTGCAGTCCCAAAATAGACATTTCAGCAACCTCTAAATTTAGAATTCAAAATTCACATGGACTGATCTAAAATTTCTTATTCAAACTTTTTCTAGCTTAATTTTAATCCTCTAAATAGTGTTTTTGCACAGGTTTGGATTTAATTGAATTGCTCAAACAATTTATATGAAATATGCTCTCCAGTTTAGCCCAAAACAAACATTTCAACAACCTCTAAACTTAAACTCTCCAGGGTGTAAAAATACCTTAAAATCTACCCTTTTATTAATCTGGGAATTTTCAGAATATAAAACAAACCTAAATCCGTCATAAATTATAATCTATTTATTTTCTATTGAATTTTAATCATATCTATATCAATTCTGAGTTTTCTGACCTAGTAAGAAACAAATCCCCATAACTCATTCATTTCTTAACAAAATAACATGAAATCTGGTTTGTTAGACTTCTAACTCAATACACTAAAATAACCTATAGCAATTTTGGAAAATTCCTCTTGGTTATTTAATTATAAGTTTTCAAAAATCTACTTTAATTCAAAATCCTGTACAAACCAACAGCTATAATAATTCAATTAATATTACTAAATCATAGGTTTTTATCCTAGAATATATTTTTCAGTGAAAATAGAGAAATAATGGAACAACTTTCATTCAGAAACCGAAACCTAAATATATCTCTAAATTAGTCTAAAAATTCCATCTTTCTGAAATTTTCTGCAGAATCTGGGTTTTAAGTATTTTCCTATCCTTTCAAAATTCTAACGTGTTCAACTTCAAATTAATGATAAAATTTATCAAAATCCATTTCAAATCATCTTAAAAGTAATTGTGAAACATAATTCATAATTCATATAGCTCATGAATTCTATCCATCAAGTTATGTCGATCGAATAATCTGAAAACAGATATTTATGCAAGTTGAAGGGCTAACTTACTTGTTTTGAGAAATCCACCCCCCACCCCCTTTTCCTCTTCTTCTTTCTTTTTTCTTCTTTCTTCTTCTTCTTCTTTCTTCTTTCTTCTTCTTCAGCTCTACCACGTTTTCAGCAATCCCAAAAGTCTAACTTTCTTTCTCCTCTACGTTTTCAACAATCTAAAGGTTTAATTTCAGCAACCCAAGAGTCTAGACCTAAGAGTTTAATTCTCCAGCAGTTTTAGAATCCCAAGGGTCTAACTCTAACTCTCCAGTAATTTTTAGAAACCCAAAGGTCTGACTCTCTAGCAACCTAACCCTTCAACTTCTTCATGATTTGCTGTTGCACAACTCCACCAAATGCCTACACCAACACCCTTTTTTTTTACCATTGATCATTCGATTTACAATCCTAACCAACAACACACTTATATTATTATTGGTTTCCAACTCTATATATATATTTTTTCATAATATTATTGAATATTGAAACTAAAATATAACATCACTTACCCTTAATTTATATAAACCGAATTTTCCAAAGTTCCCAAATTACCCTTGCTTGACAATCCAACAATAATTTCCAGCAATTTCTCATATCTATTTATTTATAGTTATCCCATCCGGTTCGACCAAAAGTCCCTGGTTTAAATCCTTGATCTCCTTCCCCTATGAAATTTTAATTAGCCTTAAATTAATTACCAAACAAATAATTTTTAATTTCATTAAAAATTTGGGATTTTACAACTAATTCATCTTATTTGCAATTTTGAGTGACTTTGGATATCATATAGTTGCTGTTTGACTAAGGCTTGGGCATAACTATTAATTAAGGACTTGTCTTTAATTGATAGAAATTTTATTCCACAATCATTTACACCTATTCACCCCTCTAGGTGTTGTTAGAGTCTAAACTATGTTTTTCAATTGGTATCGGAGTGGTTAACCAGATCCTTGACTCTATTAGTTATGGATAAGTCTTCCACTGCCCCACCCTTCTTTGATGGCAGTAATTATGCCTATTGGAAAGTCCGTATGAGAGCCTATCTGAAGGCTATTGACGAAAAGGTTTGGGGAAGTGTTGAGAGAAGATGAACTCCACCCACTATGAACGGAAGCTAGCAATCTGGACCGTATTGAAAAGGTTCCTAAGACAGCATAGAAAAGTTACAATATTAAGAAACAAGGTCCAAGAATTCAGAAGGGCTAGAATTACTCAATGAATACAAGCTGTGGCTAATACCCAAGGCGTAAAAGAAGCTTCTTATTGGAGACTGATAATGGAATAAATGAGAGGAATGGCTCCCAGCCAAGATTTTCTTAAGCAAAGTAATGGGGCTTCTCTTCCAGAAGGAAAACAATTAACAAAACCATCAAAAAACGACAATAAGCAATTAGATGATCACAAGTTGAAGAAGGGTTAAGATTCGGGTGCCTTTAGGCCTTTTCACGTATATATAAAGCCATGCATTAGATACTGAGAGATCATCGGGTAGCACCGGAGAGGATCCTTAAGGGGGTCCAGGTTCAGGTTTTCTGGCGTTTGCAGTCGGAGTCGGTGGAGCATAGCTGGATTTCCTGAGCTGAGAAAACAATCCACCACCCTGCAGAGATTCTGAGTTCTCATGTCCGGCGCGACCCTCCTGAGGTTTGTGATCTGGAGTGTCCATCGCAGTCTCCTTAGGTATCCCCTGGGTCAACAAAAGCTTCACACAGTGCAAACACAATTCATGTTACAAGACGCCTAAATTCAACAATGATTCGATTACCATTTTATCGTTCTGTCGAATCGAATTCACAATTAGATCGCAGACACATGGTTAATGTTATTACCTGAGCATGAAGTTTTCTGCAGATGGAAGCCAACAAGAAGGAAGGCCAGTGAGAACGCCACCAGTAGCTTTGAAGAAAAACCCATTATTATCCTCTTCTTCTTTCAGATAGGGGAAGAGCTAGGCCCCCCATATTTATAGAAGAAGACCATAATCTATACAAAGAAAGGAATAAATGGAATTAATGGTCCTAATTGATCTAACATACGCAATCAAGGCTAATGTTCTCACAGATCGTTGTGTCTTGGATAGAGTCCAACGACGAAGCAAAATTTGGGGGGTGGATCTATATATATATATGGCAGTTTATTAGATAAGATTTGGTTCTCTCAGATCCATCAGCACCGGTAGAAAATTAGGGCAATGAATCAGGTATTTATTAGCCTCTCTCTCTCTCTCTCTCTCTCTCTCTCTCTCTCTCTCTTGGTATGCCATTTCCTCCCCGTTGTACTCCTCCATCTCTCTCTCTCTCTTTATAGGTTTCGCAGGACTTGCCGTGTGGTTGTGCGAAATTTAACGATTTTGACCTCCACAGGTGAAAGTTTGCGTGTGCTGGTCGAAACAGGTGAAGTTCTAGGCTTCTAGCAGTACACCGAAACTAGTGCCACTTCTGATTAGCACGATAAAAATTTTCCGGCGCCCTTTTTTTAAGGACTCTTTGTAACTCATGCAAAGATCTTTATATATAATAGAACTCAAATCTTTGTAAGGAGAGGTGCGTGATAGTGTCAATCTAGTTGTTTTCTAAACGAAGAATATAGCAATATATAGTGTAGAAAATATATGGAAGCCAAATACTAACCAATGTGCGCGCAGGGAGTGTCACTATGCAGTTATTACCTTTGACTTATAGTCCGCTGTTGGAGAAAATGTGAGCAGTAGAATGGTAGGGCAAATCTCCTTTGGAGGAGAGGAGTACACTAGAATCGTGAAGCCTCTGCACCAAAGGAGATGGCCCTACTATTCATATACCCACAAGAAGCTGTGGTCATGTCACTCCAAGACCTCCAAGCTCCATTTATATACCATTAATTTGGACACAATGTTTGAATATACGACAGCTCCTCAGTGGCATATGCTACAGTACAATCCCTTCCTCCAGCTTCTTTTTTTTCCACCTTTGCATCTCTCTCTAGATCTCTCTCTATCTCTCCGCCCCACTTACCCTCATGCTCTTTTTTTTTTATTGCTTTTCTCTTTCCTTTAGATGTGATTCCCTTTGCGGGAGTTGAAATCGTCTGCCATGTCTCCCTGAATTGCTCCCTGATGTGGCCGTGAGATGCTGCCATGTAGAGCCCACTTGATACATTTATAATAACCCAAAAACAGTGGCCGTGAGATGCTCCATGTGGTAGCATCTCACAGCCATTGCAGGTGCCAATTCAGGCAAGAATGGCAGAAGATTTCATTTCCCCTTGCGGACACACATTTCACCAACAACAAAAGCTTGGAATAACACTCTTTCCGTAGACATAGATAACGATTTTAACGAACTTAAACTCTAATAGCTATCAATCAAGAAAATGGAAAAGTAGTTACTTGCATGTTTCTTGTGCTTTGGTATTAAAAATTGTTCAGGAGACTCAAAGAAGCACATAAGTCAAATCACAGCATGAGAACAATTAATTGATTAGCAACTACTTTCATCTCCACATTTTCGATTCCGTTTGGAGAGAACATCTATGGAATTCCACGCTGTCATTTCTAAGAGACTGTTTGGTATAACTTTTCAAAGTTACTTTTTAAACTTAATTTTCAAAGTAGAATTAGTAGAATTCTCTATCTTAAAAACGGATTGGCTGCCTACCTCATGAGTGCATGTCATTGTCATGTATGCATGCGTTCAAACCAATAAACTTGCATCTATGAATGCATGGCAAGTCTATATTTATATATGCTGATAAGGAAGATCTCCGCATAATGAGGCCATGCGCATCATGCATGAGAAAAGAAAATATTATCTGGATGCAACTTCGAGCTTCTGCAGAACTAATCGAATTTTGGGGTACATCAACTACGTTCTGAAAAAGAAGGGCTCAAACTAAGAATATGGAGAACAATAGAAGAAAGGAGAACATGCTACTGGATCTTCCATCCCTTGGCTTTCTTTTTGCCCATTAGTGGTTCATTCATTTTCTCTTTTTCTTTTTATCGTCTTTTCATTAATTGGTCAATGCAATGGGACCCGTTCCTTATTTTTCTCTTTGGTTGTTGACCCACCTCCCTAACCAGTTACACGGTGACAAAGAGCAAAGTTTGAAATGAAGATATTTCCAGAAATATAGCAGGCCAAGTTCCACTTGATATAATGTGAATGAGAAAGAGATCCTGCACCCTCACCCTCGTAAACAATAACATAGTTACACTTGAAAATCACTCTTAAGATGTTGGATTCATTCAAATTTTGGTCTTAATTAACCTGATCCAGATCTCATCAAATAGCACCTATATTTTCTACGAGCACCTAAATTTTGGTCTTAATTAACCTGATCCTAAAATTGATTCTATGAGCACCTATATCTTATTCCTATAGTTTTAAATTCAGTTCAAGTTTATTAGCATCTTAATTGCCTTAATCTGGAGTGGATTCAAGCTCAAATCATTGTATTTTGGAGAAGTTTTAATTAATTTATAAAGATCTGTAAGTTGTGTTAAAATAGAGATTTACAGAGCTCATAGAATCATCATATTGATGAATTTTTGAATGAAAGTAGTCTCATTTGAAATATCTGCATCTCTATTTTCTACAGACCAATTTTTAGGCATTTATACAAAGCCAATATTGACTTATACTTGATTAAATTTGGGTAGGTTTGCATGGTGTCAATTACTGAACCCATGACTTCATTTAGATTTGAGTCTTTTTTATCAATCAATTTTCAATCAAAATTAGTTTTAATTAATTTTGATATAAAATAAAGGTTCTATATTTATTGATCTTAAGCTGCTCAGTAGTAGATCATGGGATCTATCATGATATTTTTAAAATTTTAGGAGTTAAAAGGGATGAATTTTGGAGTGAAATTTAAGCTGAGCATCTCTGATTCCAACAAGCCAACTTTTAGAAATATATATGTAAGCAATTTCTAGTTACGATTGGATGAAATTAGCATGATCTTCACTTTCTTAGTTGATGTACCTATAGCTTTGTTAGAGCATAACTAGCTCATTATTATTCATATTTGAGTGATTTTAATCATTGAATTTTCCTCGTGGAGTTTTATTTCAAATATAATTTTTTGACTTGATTTTGTTTAAAATTGAGGATGCTTTGTTTGTTTAGAATTGCATTGCTCAACAGTGGCTCCCAGCGTTAGTCAAGCCATTTCAAATCCAAGCTTGGATTTGCATTTTTCATTATCAAAGTATGATAATTTTCTTATTAGAGAGTTTTGATCGTGATAATCAATGAAGGTCTTCCTAATCTATAAGGTGATCATCATTGGAAATTATACATTCTTTTTTTTTTTTCATTGTTTTATTTTAGTTTCTTTCTTTTTGCAATGAAATTAAAAATGATGAAAAATTACCATTTAAGGATGGATGAGTGGTTGTATTTAATAGCTTCCTCATTCATATACTAACCCCCTTTACCTTGAATCTGGTTTTAATCAGTGTTGCTATACAATTTTTTTCAATGGTGGTGACTCCCAATTAATATTAATCTCGTGTAAGATTCATGGGGATGCGATGATGCTCATGGTTTTTCAATCCCTAGTTACATCTTTTATCATTTATAATTTGAATGCTGATATCTTTTTGTTCCCTTTGTTCTACCTTGAATTATTCTTTTACAAATAATTTTATTGTAGATTTGTCCTACTATCTTTAATTTTTCTTCAATATTTATTGACGTTTAATTTGGATTCGGAACTCATTAATGCAAGAATGACTAGGGAAAGTTAGATGTGTTAGATCTGTTAGTGATATACGAAAATGAACACAAGAAGATTTTTAACGAGGTTCGGTATTAACCTAATCCTCGGGACCACGTCCAGATGATGAACAATCCACTAAAGATCAAAAACGATTACAAACACCAATAAGGTCTTACACAATTAAAAGACTCCCTCTTGAATTCGTCACCAAGGTGTAAAATCTTCTTTAGAGTCTTGTTCAGCGAGCTCCCCTCGACTTTAAAAATAGATTGAACTCCCTTCAATCTACAGAGTGCAGCAAGGCTCCCCCTCGACTTATGCATGCATGCTTGAACTCCCTTCAATATGCATTTTGTCTTCTCCCAAAGACTTCAAATTCTTCTCCCGAAGAATGATGACATAGAATAATCCTTATCAATCTGTTCTTGAACGTCCAAGAGAGTTTACCCATTATCAAACTCTCATTCATATATATATCCTGAGAAAACTCAACAGATTTGTTAAATGTTGTAACACTTGTTACAACGGATAAGGAACAGATAAGACAACAGATAAGATATTTTCCAGATTCGAACTTTCTTATCTCTAAAAGATAATCTCTTAATTTGATAATATTTAACAGATCAAAGAGATGCCAATCCTATCTGAGAAAACAGAATTAATTTGAATCTCTGTTAGCTTAGAGATAAGAATTAACTCATACTTTAAAGATATAAAACTAACCATGTTAACCCCTATCTCTAAAGTGATAAGACAAAATTAGTTTAACAACTATCTTATCAAACAACCTACGAATTTCAAAAAGATTCTCAGTAAATATCTGGACAACAAAATAATGCCACATCATCAAAAGCCAATCAACCTTAACAAGATGTTTGGTTTAGACCTTTCCACTTTTTTTAAAGAATCACAAATTACAAGCTTGCCACCTTTCTAACTTTAAAAACCCCCTTTTTATTCAATTAAATGATAACTTACTTCTTGTCTCAAGAAGAATGTTTATAGAGAGACCATTTTCATGCGAAAAACGGATGGATGGATGCCCATGCAGTGGCGGAACACCCCCCCCCCCCCCCCCCCCCCCCCCCCCGAGCTTTTATTTTTTAATTAAAATATATATATATATATTTATATGTTTTAATTAAAATTTATGTTTTGCCCTCTCTAAAATTTTTGGTTTGCCCCCCAAACTCATTGAAATTTCTATATTTCATGACAACCGCCTCTTAAATTTCTGGTTTGTACCCCAACTCATTGAAATTTCTATATTTCATGAAAAGCATTAATTGAAAATTTTTTTTGCCCCCTCAGATTTGGAGTCCTGGTTCCGCCATTGTGCCCATGGCAGGAGAGGCCCCTAAACCTAATCCCAGCTGGTAGTATCAGAGTATTTTCGGATTCTAGGACCAGTGGAAATGCTTGTTGGGGTTTACAAATATTATAATTTTGCCATCACAAGTTTGTAAAATAAGAAATTACAAACCACTGTTTTCCCTGGAAATCTTTCCAACCCTAGAATGCATCCCAAAATGAATGCCAAATGGGGCCCAAAAAATGCATACTTAATTATCACACGTTAATGCTTTTGAATCTAGGCAAACCAGATGACAACAAATCCCATTCCTTTCCGATTCCAAGACAACCTTTGATGTAGCAGGTACCATGAAAGTGGAGATCTTGAATTTTAGGATTCAAAGAAGATTTTATTTCGTTATCTTGTTCGATGTGATGATTAGAGGAAGTATGTCGGATCTTATGTGGTGGAGACACATTTTAATGGATAGATACTCGTCAACAGGGCCGCCTTTCACGGTTTGAGCCACTCGACATTTGGTGGGATTCACCATTAATGGAGTCCTTTTGAGAGAAAATAAACTCAATCGGGTAATCATAATTAACTTTCACATTGCTTGGAAACGTTATAACATGAATATATGACATTGTTCATGGTAAATAAAAGAATCAGAGGTAAATAAACCAGAACTTTTTGATTAATCCCATGTATGTTGTCAGCTCGTAGCCCTCATATCCTGATCACTGTTTGTAGAGCTTGTCACAGGAGAAATCCAGGACTTCTTCAATCTGAATGTTTGAATCTGTTCTTCCCCAAACTCACATCTTCACTACAAAGCAAATGATAATGATGTCACACAAATGAGTTAATAATACCTCACTCCATAAAAGTAGGGTTAAATGTCAACTAGTAGGTCCTCATTTACATCATCCATCGATGACCATTTCGCTTCCTGAAAATAAATAGCTTCTGTGGGCCTTGTCAACGTTCACCTGTCAACGCCAGAAATGAAATTACTGTCAAAAAGATATTCTATTTGAAATTGTAACGTAATAACATACCAGAATACTGTCACATATATATTGGTTGCTTCTTCAAACAATAGCCTGAGATAAGTGTGAGGGGAAATGGCAGGGCAATTCTCCTTTGGCAGAAACCAGTGCAATTAACCTGCACAAGCACTGTTTCTCTGCAAAAGGAGAAACTGCCCCGTTATTCTTGGTCTACCCTCACAAATTCCTTGCCTGCACCAGTTCACTGCTTGTGTTGTGAACGTCAAGCCCTACATTTTATACTGCATGATTCGCACTTCAGCTTGGATATACCAAGTACAGAATAGCATATTCCAGGACATTTCCTCTAGCGCTTAAAGCTCACTTTTTGCTGTTGCATTTGTGGTCCCTTTATTCTCACCTGTGGCCCTTCTTCATGTTAATTATGAGCATGAGAATGGAAATAAGTAGCTTCAAGGAAATGTTACTTGAACTTTTTCATGCCTTTCAAGTCAAATTAATTATTGGATTTATTATTTAATTTGAACTTTCTGTTGTTCATCCAGAGAACTTCTTTCTTTTTGACTTGATAATAAACAAACAGTAGTGAGACGTGGACTTTTAACCTTCCTATATGTGTTTTAATTCAGATTCGCCACGACCTTTGATCGTAACTTCTTTGAAGAAACTAGTTCACATTTCACCAATTGAAATGTTTCAGGTGATACTATAATCTACGTTCACATGCACCAATTTTGTGATCAGATATATGTAAATGTTTGGAAGTATATGGTCCCTTGAAAATATGTGTTGTTCAAGTGAAATTTCAACCATTGCCGTTGGACTATATATATTTAAGCTGATCTCTCTGATGCTGATGAATTGAAAGTTAAAAAGTTGTATTCTCTCTGAATTGATGTATAACATAAAACAGGTTTCATTAAATTCCTTTGCTCCATATCGTTGTATCGAATCTTGTTCTGGAGTCTATATGAGGTTCTAAATAAATTTTAGGATCTCCAGGTATAGAGGCTTTCAACATATTATACTTTCACTGAATGTGCCGCACCATTGCAAAGAATGAATGAAGCATAAGAATAGGTTTATTCGATATATAATGTGATGCGGCTTATGATATGCGGAGATAAGAATGTATGCGTGCTCTCAGTATGTTTGAGATTGTAAGTAACTAGAACTTGCGCGCATACAGATGGAAGCATAAATGAGATCTGAGTTTCTGCTGATTTTCAATTCATGACAGCCACAAAAACTAACAATTAATGGTGAAAGATATAAAGAGTAGGCAAGCAGATAGTGTCCATTAGAGAACATGCTCCCGGATCTTCCCTTTTGTCGAGTTCCTTTCCGTCCTTTTTCTTTCTTCCTTTGGATGGTAATATGCTAATAGCTCCAGCTGGTAAAAGTAGCCTTCGCATTTTTCACTTATGGATTGGATTTGTTGCGGATTGTGTCTTTATTTTACTGGACCACAGAAGAATACCTTTAAAAAATTTAGAGGGAGGAGAGACAAGTCACTTCATTTGTTTCCCTATGGATCATTCAGAATATCTCTCCCTCTTTTGTTTTTTCTTTTGTAATTTGAAACCCCATTACCAATTCCGAAATGGGAATGTCTTACAAACAATAGGCCTGGTTTCAAATAATGGAGAACTACTCATAAACAGCCATGTAAATAATCCTATAGTTTGGGTGTTATTGTTCTGTTAGAAAAAACCTGATTAGATTTTGATGTAAGAGCTGCCATTGCCAAGAATTCTGAAAGGGCATAAACTTGAGGTATCTCTCTCCGCTTACATAAGCTTTATGATGAAAATTTTGGGGGCAGAAATATGCTACTCATCAAGTAGGAAAATCTACCTAATTTTCCATAGGTCACCAAAGTGTCTGAAATAAAATCCTCAAAGATATTAATTTCATGTGTGCGTCCTGTGTACAAGGATACAGTAGTGCAGCCTTATACAAGGACCTAATGGTGTCAATGCCTGAGCTCGCAGATTGGCTTGGCGGGGTGGCTGGGTTTCTCACATCAAACTTCTGAATACAAGTAGAAAGTTTTCACAGACTTGCAGCTTCTGCTGTCATTTCTAAGTTGGAGATAGATCATCAGACTTGTACATACAAGCATTTGTCTGTACACAATACTGTATGAATGTGTATAAATGCAATGAATCATACATGTGACTCTATACAGATCCAACAGCCAACATACAAAATTAATGTAACCATGGACTTCTATGTAGAAGTACTTTGTTATCCACCTTTTGACCTCAAGAAAGATCAAAGGCCACCACTTTAAGGAAAGTAAGAGCCAAGGTGCGCGAATAGAAGAACATTCTCCCGGATCTTCCTTCTGTAGTTGGCTTCTTCAAATTTTCTTTCCTTAAATCTCGCTGGTATATTGGTATAAAAGGATATCCCAATGTTGATACTTCTCCTTAAAAAAAATTTATATGATTTTATTCCTTAAAACCCACGTTGCTTTCAAAGAGTAGCGACTGAGAGAAGAATCAAAAGTACGGTTATTAATGTTAAGACACAAGGAAAAAGGAGAATTTGTTCCTGTGTGGACCACAAACAATCTAAATGAAGTCTTCTAGGTCAAAGATTGCTGACTAAATCTATCTGTTTCCATCCACCGCAGGCACAACCGTTCAAAACAAAAATTAATGTTGTAATTTATTTATTAAAAGTAAACGCATTCATTATTTATTACCATAATTTTACTTTAATTTCAATTAAGGATGATTTATTACTGTAACTTGTAGAGAAATTTCATCTTTTGAAGGCAGCCCATTTACAAGGGAGCCAAGGCTGTGAGGGCTGGAAACAGGACCACTGTTCTTATGCCACTTAAAAGGGATTGTGCCGTTGGATATGCGCTCTGTGCATGAATCAGAGCCCTATAAATGTATGCACAAATATTACATCTTCATGGACTCAGATAAGCAAGCATGCACAGATGCATTACGGGGCAATCCTTCTTTGGCAGCTGGTTCCTTGGCTAGATGTGAAGTTTTCATATTGTGGCAGAGTTAGCCCTACTGCCAAAGGAGATTTGCCCAGCAATTCACCTGTACAGTTATACCTTCTCATGCACCGTGCACCGGCCATTAAAGACGATACTTTTCTTTTTCTTTTTGACCTGTTTTAGTCTGGATTGAGAAGATCGTCTACGTACTGTGAGCCCGTGAAACGGTTTCTTTCCTTTCTCTCTCCTTTTTTAGAAAGTGAAATTATTATTTTTTACTCTTTTTATTGTAGCTGCTTGTGTGGCAAGCATCCATTGGGTACTATACAGCTCCTTTTAGGACTGGACTTCCTTCTCTTGGGCAATATCTAACAATGTCGTTAACACTACCCAAAAAAAAAATCTAACAATGTCGTTATGCTAATTTTTCGTCTGCATCCTTTTCTTTTTTACTAGGAAGTAGGAGAACACGATTGATGCATATAAATGTGTAGTAGTCTTTTAATGGTGGTTGACTCATGCAGAAGAATGTCAAGACTGAGTTAATTCTGAAGTATTCTGCATAAGAGGTGTTCATCATCCTTGACAAGAATGCATATAGGTCATTTGTTAGAATATCATATTTTTTGCTTCCCAATCTATGCAACCTAATGGGGATTCTACGCAATCTATACAGAAGAATGGGAGACCATTTTAGAAGCAGATTTCTGATCTTAACTTGAATTTTTTGTGATAAATGGTTCAAGTTGCAGTATACCAACCATTCTATACTTGTAAATTTGGTTCTTATTGTATATTTGTTTATTATAGAAACTTGCCTTTTCCCAAAAAAAAAAAAGTAGTGTATATATCTGATCTTATTTCAGATTCTTCCTATAAGTATTGAACCCTAATTATTTAGTTTCCTAGCAAGATCTTGGTGAAAGTATAGAAACAAAGTTACCAATGATCCTGTCAGGAGGTGGTATCTTACGAAACGATAGAGGGCGAGATGCTCCAGGCTTTTGCTCACTTTTATGGCAAGAGCGGCAGCTTGAAGGTGAAGGCAAGGGATATGTGGGACGACATCAAGATGCTCAACCTTGATGCCAGCTTCCAGATTCCTGTTGAAAGCGACTCCGAGGTCTTGATAAATGCAGTTAATAGTAGGATTGAATGCCCATGGAGCATCGACTATTGGGTTTCCCAAATCAAACAGTACATCGACAGGATGTCCTTCTGCCACACTCTTCGCCAAGGTAACCATGAAGCGGATGCATTGGCACAGGAAGCTATCAAAACTCGGTTGGATACGTCATATACAGTTAAAAGAGATTTGCCACAGTAGGCACGAGGATGCCTTAAAGTAGACAGATGTGGGCTTTGTTATCTAAGATAAGAACTCATGTTATTATCTGCGTTTGTAAAGGGTTATCCCCATGCTTTCTTTTGATTAATATACAGGTTTAGAGGTCCTACCTTAAGCTCCCTCTCATTCAATATGGAGCCCCCATTCCCCTGTTTTGGGGAATTGGTCATTAAAAAAAAATCCTTTGATTATGATAGCATTCCGGGAAATGCAGTTTGTAAGGTTCTCTCTCATCAAGTTTCTATATCCACCCTAGATGATATCCAAAATTATATTTATTTCCCAATAGTTGACCATCAGATAGCAACTGCATCTATCAAAATGAAGTTGGGTTAAAAAAAATCCTTGCCTTTTACATTGGGAACCGATAAAAAATTAATTGTTTTCATTAATTAAATATATATATTCTTTTAAATAGATAAATATAATTACTTTTATCATTTTGTATTCCTAGTAGTATAACAAGTTTATGTACTCTCCAAAATCCTTGCCTTTTACATTGTGAAAGATGTCGTAAAGAAATTTTAATACTTAATGCAACTCATTTTAATCTATATATTCTCTAGGAATTGATAGAGATAATGAAAAGATTCATTAACGAACAAGATAACTTTGTATAGCTATTTTGTCAAACAATTAATACCATAACTTGATAAAAAAAAAAAGCTAGATATATATGTCCAAAGGTCTCTCACAAAATCGTTCTATGAAAAGCCTTAATATCCGATCTTAAAAATCAATTGACTACCTTATATAGTACCCAAAATTGAACACATGCACTTATTTTTCTTAATCCCTATTCAAAATCTAGTTCTAGAGAATGCAGTCAAAAATTTCCGTGGTAATTTTGTTGGCATATAGACTTTCCTATTCACTTACAAATTTGATTTGCGAGGAAGTCAAAGGATTTTTTTGACCAAGATGGTAACCTTGTTTCATTTCATCGTTTCTTTTTAGGGAAAATGCCTCCTTTCTGGAAGGTCTTTCCCAGAAGGCTTGTACATCAACCCATGGATGTTGGAGGCCTGTTTTTGGGCTAAAATTATTGAAAAGGCTTCACATGATGAGCATGTGAATGCCAATTTCTAGGTTCACCCCCATATGAAATGCTTGTGGGATATAAGCATAATCATAGCAAGATACAAGTACAATCACATGAGGATACAAGTATTTTCGTAGTAGGATACAATCACACTCATAGCTGGATACAAGCACAATCAAACATGGATACAAGCATAATCATAGGATACAAGTACAATCATATGGGACACAAGCATAATAATAGAATATAAGATATAAGCATTATCACAGTAGGATACAATTACACTCATAGTAGGATAAAAGCATAATCACAGTGGGATACAAGCACAATTATATGGGCTAAACCTCGAAAAGGGGTCTCACATGCTCCACATGTGAGGCCCTTTCCATCATTTTACCCCAAAAGAAGGCCTGCAGCACCCATGGTTTGAGGTACAAGTCTTCTAGGAAAGACCTCACAAAAAGGAGGCCTTTCCCACAATTTTCTGTATTTTTATGTTTCTCCTGCATGCATCCAAATCCTTACCATTGTTCTGGCCATAAATTCATGCAGTTGATGAACAGGATCACCATATCAGGTGATTGTTTAGCAGATAATATCATGTAGTTTCCACTTTCCTTTGCGTTCCCTAAATGAACAGCTAAGCCGTTCACATGGGCCTTCTTCTAGCATAAGAATGATCACAGCTTTTTGCATTCTTTAAGCTTGTTGGAAGAAAAACTTTGCCAATAAATGCTGCAGGTAGATAAACGACTGTGAGCTTAAATCTTTAATTTGTATTTGGTGCCAAAGCCTTAAAGAAATATGAAGCTTATATTAGACTTCTACGACATTTGTACAACATATCCTTATTATATTTTACTTGTGGAACATTTGTACAACTCATGGAGCTGTCAATCTGCAAGTGTATCAGCATAACTCTTATCCTTCCCCGTATAGTGGGAGATTCATAAGGATCAACTATACAAGTGGAGGTAGACGTTTTATGATATTCATTGCTGCAATTCATTTTTGTTCAATGCATTTTAAATGTTTTTTAAAGGTTGAAACCAATGAAATAGGCATTTTTTCAAGCTTCACCCTACCAATATATGAAGAAAGGAGAAAAATACATTTGATGAAACAAATTTCCAGGTGCATAGTGAACCAGAAAGAAGGACACAAAATTTGGTATCAATTTAGGAGGCAATTGGAAGTAGTGAATCGATTGAAATTACAACACAGCAAATTACTGGGCAATTCTCATGGTCCCCCTGCCAAGGTAAGATTTCACTGTAATATTACAACTGTAACGCCCCGGATCCGTGTTGTTCAATAAAGATATAACATGTCTCACGGAGTGTTAGGTAAGGATCTTAATCATTTGTGATCGCTGGATAATCACCTAACTAAATCATATCAGAGTGCACAATCATACTTTATCTAAGAATTCAATATTCAAAACTTAACTAAGATTCAAGTAGTACAACCTCAATCTACTTCATTACACCTCAATCGTTCAATTAATTCAAAGTTCAATTCAAAATAACCTACAGGTCTAAGGGATGTAATAGTAGTCTTCCTCCCTATATGTCTCAGTCAGATCTACCCCAATAGTCGCCTCACCTCGAGTATCTGAAAAACAAAACAAAAACAAAAGAGTGAGATACGAATATCTCAGTGAGTAGCATATGCATGCAGAAATAGTTAACAACAGTTCAAATTATGCATCGATAAATAACCAGTACGATTAAGCAACCAATACAATCTCCAAGTTTAAAACCAAAACCAATAATCGTTTCCAATCACATTTCAATTCAATACTGACAACACATTGATTGGTCAATGTCATGACTATTGTTAAGTTGATAAATTAAGCATGCCAAGTAGACACTCCACACCTCCATGTACACAGTTCCGGCCTACTCAGGGTTTCGGAAACTCTGAAATGACGGCCTACTTAGGGTTTCGTCATCCAATGCCGGCCTACTCCCCGGGTTTCGGCATTGACAACCAAGTCTACTCAGGGTTTCTGGCTGCTCTACACTGGTCGTGGCAACACACAAGGCCATGCAATTTCAACAACCAACAATAACATTACATTACTAAGCTTAAGCATGGATCCAGGACAAGCTAAACCAAAATAGTAAACCAACGTAAAATCACAACTTTGACTTCACAATAAAACAATACGTTCAACATCATGTATAACTCAACCAGTTCACCACATGTCCCTCTGGACCAAAACAGTACCTCATGTACTTTCAATATTTTCCTTAAATCTCATAACACATGCCCATTAGTAATAACTCATTTACTCACACCAAAAGAAAGTTTTACAATACGTCTCAGAACTTGCAATCAAGTAAAGCCAGATTAATTAAATTCGCATTCATATACAGTATATAACAACAGAAAACTAGATCAGGAACTCCTAGTGTTAGGTACAGTGAGCTCATCTATCATTAGCCCTTTAGAATTAACCTTGGGGGCTCCTAAGAATTTCCAGAATTTCCACTTATTCTCAGAGAAAATTTAATAGAGGATAATGTTTCTAAAGTCCTAAACAAAACATTAGTCAAGTGATTGAACTCTCAAAATCATCAAATCCATCTTAGTATGGTCAAAAACTCCACTTCGGCAAATATTGGACCTTGCGCTGACCTCCAGCGCCAGGCGCGAGGTCGGCGGATAGTTCTTGGTAAAAATGTAAGCCGCGCGTACTTAAAATAGGCTAGGCACAAGGTAAGCGCGAACTAGGCGCACGATACGCGCGAGACTAGCGCGAGATGGGCAAAAAGAAAAGTGGTCCGCGCAAGCTAGGCGCGCGATAAGCGCGAGCTCGGCGGTAAGGAGGAAAATGCCTTTCGCCGACCACAAGTAGTGGGCGCTAACCAAGCGCCAACTCGGCGGATGGTACCCTGGTTTTTCAACTCTCTGTTATTTCCAGATCTCTACGACTGACTGAAATATTTCTATCTGTAACAATTTCTCCTACTATTCCCAGAAGATGTTTACACCAGTTTTGGAATTAATCTAAACACTTTTACATTTATCACTAACAATCCTAGAGAAACTCACGCTCGGACTATCTTCTTCCAGAAAAAAAAATATGCATCAAGATTTAAATCCACGATTCCATCCAAAACAAAACCCAGTTTTAAAACGATGCTACTCACCTCTTGCATGCTTATATCCCAGCAACAATAACTACTCGAAACACGGCCGATCACCAACAGTCATCCGCCTAGTTGCTATCGCCACCCAGATGCTCCTCTGGTCGCAAGAGGAAAAACCCTTCTGAAATCCTTGATCACGAACACACCAAAACGGCCAGATCTCTCACAGTTTCTCTTCTCTTCCCAACGAAAACCTAGATCAAAATCGGGTAGCCGCAATCGCCAATAGCCTTCAGTTACGAGTATACGAGTATTCTAAAAAACTAAAACCTAATTTTCCTTAAGTATTTATACCTTCCATATATAGATTGCCGCTCAACGAACTTTTGAAATTCCTTGATTCCATGCATGCTCGCCCACCGAAATCCCTACATATACCCACAGCTCCTTAAGTTGATACGTCCACATAATTAATTTAAATAAAAATAATTCTTAGCAAATGTCGGGGTTTTACAACAACTCTATTTCTGTCTTGCCTCGTACACTGTGTTTGTGTTGCTTCAAAACTTTCTATGTGCTTTTAAACTACCTTTTCTTAACTTGCGTTTGTTGTGGATGTTAGGAGTATAATTAAATTTATAAAGTTCACCTCTACTGTCAGCTTGAGCTGTTAGTAGGAACAGTGTTCTACATGGTATCAAAGCCTTAGTGGACATGAGAAGCATATGCTTGGACTAATATTCCAGTGACTTGCAGACATAACATGCCAGACATACAAATAGTCTTATATAAACAGCATTTTCTTTTAAACTTAAGTTTACATATATACATGTATGAATGCCGAAAATGCTGCAGGTATCTGTACAGGCATCTGCATACCAAATCCACTCAATGAAGGTAACTGAATTGTCCAAACTTTTAATGTCTAGAAAAATCAGGCATATATACAAGGGAAAGGTAAGCATAAGAAAGGTGGACAGCGACTAGCTAGGAGGACATGCTATTGGATCTTCTCCCTTCATTCTTTCTTACAACCCATGTTCTACTGGAAGTCCGAGCAAATCAAGGCGAGCCTTGTAAGTGGAAGGAGCAACTTGGAGATTGGCTTTGGGTGGTGGTGGTTGGGGGTTTGTGGTGGTGGGAGATGGGGAGGACCACATGTAAGGGACCACCGTGTTTCAACTTAAAGTGGTTAGCAGAAAGGTGGTTAATGATCTGCACGAAAACTTGGGTTCCATGTAAACTTTCAGGTTTTATTCATCTCTTTCTTCATTATTGGTAAGCGATTTTCTCTTTGTCCATCTAACAGGCTTGTTTATTCTACAGTAAACTTGAAAAGAATTGATACTCTCATTAGAAAAGGCGACTTTAATTTGTACAAGGAATCAAAGGCTGCAACCTGTGGAACAAACTAAGGAGAATTGTGCCATGGATATGCCCATGGCAGATTTTTCGCACAACCTATAGGCGCATGTATATAAGATTTGTAGCAGTAAACAATCATTGACTCAAAGAGACGCAGTGTATAGATGCATTGCAGGGCAACTCCTCCTCTGGCAGTTGGTGAATCAGCCAAAGTCCATATATATTTTCAGATTGGAGGCAAATTTTGCTATTGCCAAAGGAGATTTGCCCGCGATTCACTTGTGCAGCAAGCCACACCTTGTACCCAATTATATTACAGGTAAATTTTCGTAAAAGTTAAGATTAACTACATTCATGAGCGTGTGTGGATATATAGAGCGGATTAATATCGTCTGCCGCGAATTAAAGTCCATGTGGATTGAATTTTTCATTAATTTTTTAATGAAAGGAATCAATCCCAGCCATGTTGTAATGGCGCTACAGGATTTTGGCTGTAGAATTATGCAGTGAAAGAGCAAGCTAAACTTTGGATCAGTTTTCTTCTCCCTCCCTAGTTTTGCCAGTACCCCAATGGGTTTCCCTTTTTTAATTATTATTATTATTATTATTATTATTATTATTATTATTGCCATTTAGTATTTTCAAAATCAATAACATTTTGAGTCAGTTACATGAGAAATGTTGTGTTCGCGACCAAAATTTACACACACAGACAAAGATTTGATCAATTATATATCTTTATGAACTCTCGCATCAAGCAGAAATTAATGATAATTTATCTGTAAAATCAGTTTTCTTTTAGAAATTCACATTGAAACTGCGTGTTTTTTTTTTAAAATCTTGTGATGTGTTTCTGATATCATAGATGCTCCTAAAAATTCTTTCAATGGCATTTCCAAATGGTCAGATCATGAGAATATAAAACGAAAAAGGATCATTTTTCGTAAATTTTCTTTTTCCATTTTCTCTAGGTTTTGATGAAACAAAATCTTATGGAAAAAGAAAGAAAAAGAAATAGTTCCACGATTCCATTACCGCTAGTTTCTATGACAATGATCATGATTACGTACAAAAGGTCACTGTAACAATGGAAGCCCACATTTGACATAATCTACAACAAATGCTGTAAACTGCCCCTCACATTTGGTGTGTAGGCCCCCCAAATGAATGGTAGAAGCCCACATTTGGTGGGCCCCCCGCGAAATGTGAGGGGGTGTATACAGCATTTGCTGTAAGGGATTTAAATCCACCCTTCACAGTTCACACATCACAGTCCTTATTGTTGAAAATTTTGACCACAATGCCAATTTTATCATCTTTAACATTACATCAATTTGCTTTCGAAGTTGACCAGGGGACTGCACACGGGTAGCAAAATCTTAATTTGCAAATATTTTTGCGGCTTTCTTATGTTCGTAGTCTGTTGAGGAAAAGAGTCAAACGTTGCATGCGTGCACATTGAATAATCCATAGATTCCATAAAGAAAATTGGGTTTTAGTTAATTCAGATTCAGGTGACCAATTTTTGGTAATTGTATATTAGTGATACTTTTTTAAAATAATTGGGAATCTGTGAGACATGGAAATGTCACCTAAGATGACTTCCTCTATCGTCACTCAGGGATCGATGAAAATAAAGAGTCGCCACCATTCATGTTAAGGTGTGAATGGACACCAAAGGGTTCATAAATATCAAATAGAGCCAAAGTAGCTCTAATACGAGGAAAAATCCAGAGATCAGGTAAGGGGAATTATTTATGAGAGGAGGAAGGTGTTAGGCACCCCGACTCATCCGTCTAAGACGGTTACCACATGCTTGCTCATGCTAAGGATTGCTTGCTAATCAAGAATAGACAAAGGATGCTTAAAAATAAGCAAAAATGTGTGATTATTCCATATGAGTAGTCCAATGAATTTGGACTCTCCTCATGGATATACCACTTCTACAACTTCATGAGTGAATGAAAATCAAGGTAAAAATGAAGAAAAACCAAACTAAGGTAAAGCTGGAAAAACCAAGTTATAAGAACTTGAAGATTTCAATCAACTATAAATCACTTGATTTAAATCCAAATCAAATGAAACCAAGGCCATTTGATAGCTGGTATGAAATAGAATATTTAGTACAAAAATCATCTCATTTCGATTTAAAACAAGAGAGTGACACTCTACGAAAATCTGCTGCTGTTACTCAGAGAAAAGCGGCGAGTAAGCATTTTTGAAACTCTATTTGTGGAGTTTGGCTCCATATAAATTCGTAAAAACTTGCATGGATGAAGTATGTGGTGCCATCTTTCAAAAGAAATAGGTCTTACACCAAACTCCATCCATTTGTGACTTGTGTGTCCTCTTGAACATGCCTAGAGGATCACAGATTAACACAGAACTCTGTTACAGAGCCACTCTGAGTCAATCAAGCACACAAACCACAAATCAAATCAAAATCTATTGAAACTAGTTGGAATGGAAAATATACTCCTCAAGGAAAACACAGAGACTAAAATCACTCAAAACGGATTAAAATTGAACAAATGATGCACAATCGAAGCGGCAAGTTCAGCAATCTGGACTGAACTGACTTGCCGACTTTGAACAGATGGTGTCAAAAATTGGCTCCATAAAAATGAACGAAAATTTCCAGATACAAAGTAGGCCATCCCATCTATCACATGTCTTTGGAATCACTCAAAAATTCATCTGGAGGATGAAGTTATAAGCATTCCAAGACAGGCCACAGATGCTGCCCTGTTTTGAAGATTTTTGAATAAAAGACCAAAACCAGTGCAAGTGGATTCGACCAAAACACTTGGAAACCATAAGAAACAGCCTCATGAAGTTCTAAAATTCATTCTAAAGCCAATGATCCCGGATTTCCCATATTAAACATGGAAATCCAAGATCTAGCTTATCCTTGCAAAAAATAGTGAAAAGTGTGTTTGGTGGTGATGAAAATCATATCTCTAGAAGAAGGTTTGAATCCATTGCTATTGAGAGCAAGGATTCGAATATCTTCTCCAGAGACAAACACAAAATATCAGAGAAAGCAACCGTAGGCTCAAAATAACCAAATAGCATGCTCTTCATTATTTGTAGGTTCTCAGCCTAGAGGATCCATTCCTACTTCTTTTTCCCAAGGCTCTCTTTTCACGTTTTACGGCTAGAGAGAATTCCCAGGTACTTTGGAAAAGGTTTGGGGCTTCAAAAAAAACACTCAGGGCCTTATACTATAAAAAGGTAGAAGATGAGAGTTGGAATTATAAAGAAGCTAGAAATGTAAATAGAACTTTACTTTTGATGACTTGAGCACTTGAGTAGACAATCCAGCAGAGTTTCTCCTCTTCTTGCAGAGCTTCTAAGCTTCAAATTGTCAGCCCTTTGCAAGAGGAGGACCCCTCTATTTATAGGCACAGCCAAGGGCAATAAAGTCCCAAGGGTATTCCCAAAAATCTCTCTAGATTGTTCCAATTCAAATTAAAGCCTTGAATTGTTGTAAATCTAGCAGTTTCGGAGGGTGAAATAAGGAGTTCAAGTCCCTGAGAAAAAGGTAATATACGTAAATAAGGCTCAAAGATTGAGCCTTTTCGCAAATCCATGAAACAAGCAAAACCACATACACAGTGCGGTTTCCACAGAACCATCACTCTATATGCGGTTTTCATGCAAATTCACCTTAACCGCACATACAGGGCAGTTTCAATTTAGTTACGCTCCTCATGATTGCTGTCGACGTGGCCCAACGGCCAAAGCTTCTAGAAGCCACGTGGCAGCTCACGCAAGAAGCATAAACCTCAACTGTCCTGTGTGTGCGGTCGCAACCGCATACACAGGGCGGTTGAGACCAAATTCTCAAAAACCGCATATACAGTGCGGTTAGCACTCTTTTTGAGTATATTTGAGTTTTTGACACATGCCAAAGCTCAGATAAAACATTTAAAATTCCTTTTGATTGTTCTCTTATATTGAAGTGCAATTTGGGGTGTCTATAGAATCAGTATCATTTTACTGTTTATAAAGGATTTCTTTCAAAAATACTCTCAAAAGAGTTTGAAATCCATTTCACTTATTCAGGTACAAGTGAGGTTTGTAAGTCTTTTTAAGGGTATTTTTGGAAGAAATTCTTTATAAACATATCTCGATTATGTTAAAAAAGTATCACTAATTCTCAATTATCAAGAATTGATTGATTGAATCCGAATTATGTTGAAAAAGTATCACTAAACCCAATTCTCTTGATTCCATACCCACTCATCCATATCAATGGCTTCATGAATATTAGAATACTTTTTCTTTTTCAGTAATGAATAACGATTCGTTCTTCAAAGTAAAGCAAATTCCTTAGCTTTCTGTCACATAGCAGAAGCTCCTTCTGATTATAACTCTTCTGATATATTCATTAATCCTTTCTTCATGAGGATTACTATCAAATGTAATTGCATCCTCATGAATAAGAAATTTATCGTCATATAAAAGGTATAGATCATTGGATCAAATTAGCTTGGATTTTTAAGCCAAAAAAATAAAATAAATAGCCAGTCCGGCAGCCATATAAAAGGTATAGATCATTGGATCAAATTAGCTTGGATTTTTAAGCCAAAAAAATAAAATAAATAGCCAGTCCGGCAGCCATACACTGATGAGCTAAACATTTCCAAGAAGACATTAATTTTTTTTTCATCTTAATTTTGTAAGTTGAATTCATGACCAGATAGAATTATATATATTTTATTTTACCAGCAAATTAAGAAAATTAAGGAAAAGAAATTAAGTTATATATACCAACAAGATCAAATCGGTTAAAAGTAAAGGGAGAAGGAATGAAAGATAAATAAATTGTACCAACTCCAATGATATTTTCATGCAAATGCATGAAGAATCATATTAGTCACAGCTTTATCATATATATTGGATGTCATTAATTCGAAGCAGACATGTATATGAAATGGCAAATCAAGTAAATAGAAGGCAAGCATTCCCTTGGCAGACAAAAATTAGCTAGTGCATGACTTTCTCCATGCCAATTGCCTCATGCACATTGTCACAGTGCTTACAAAATACTTTATACGAAAAGTAACGCATTTTAATTTGGATATGCTTTGGAAAGGAGTAAGTAAGCATATTCTAGAACAATACCTCTCTGGCCATGATTTAATTTGTATAAATGCTCTCAAACATTAATTTTATCCGAGGACATTGGACAATACCTCTGCACCTTCACTTCTCTGCTTTGTGCTTTACGGTTGATGGTCCCAATTCAGACACTGCTGTGACTCCTCGACCGCGCATGAAGATTCCCAACTCGTCCACCTCTTCAATTACTTTCTGTTTTGAGATTTAGATGCTTTATGCATGGCTCAAAATTTATCTTTTTGTTTGGAAATAGAGACTTAATTAGAATATATATATATATATATACATGTTATGTTAATATTCACCAAGCTAAAAATTTTCCCAATTAATTACTGGAACCGGAAGTCACGTATATTATGTATAATCCATTGAGAACATTGATGAATTGACCATAAAATTCTATATTTAGTTGTATAAATAGATCCAAATTAAAGCCGTTCAAACGGGATCGATTAATGATAGTCCCAGCAGACAACAAACGTACACATAATTGACATTATATTATATCTAACTAATTAATGAGTTATAACCTTTCAAAATTTTCTAATCTCTTTAATTTCTATGACTATTGAATACATGCGGAGAAACAGATCGAGAATGCTTGGGCTAGGATTAATTGGACGGTAGACAACAACCCATCAAACGCCTATAAGCTTGTCTTTTGACAATTAGACCACCGCTAATAAATGGCTTAGGTAGATTAATTGTGAGAATTGAGATATTGGACGTGGGAAATTTTAAATTCTTAGAGGGGACAAAATTTATTTATATAAGTAGAGTTGTGAACTTTTTGTAATTTTAGGGTAGCACTACGTAACTCTACCCTTGTTTCCTGCACCCATTTATATATACTTAGCAATTACGCACACGGCGTGTATGTACGTACATATGTATTTATACATGTAAAAATGAAGAAAAAGAAGAAAACTAAAAAAAACGATGGAATGAGAAATCTCACCCACACAAATGATGTGGTAGTTTGCTTTATTTATAGTAAAAGTGGAGCATCCATTTACATGGTAATGTATTCAAACAAGGCAAGGATCAAGGAATACCCATTTACATGGTAATGTATTCAAACAAGGCAAGGATCAAGGAATAAATCCAATAGTACTAAAAGTTAGGAGAAAAATCAGCAAGGTGATTAGCTAAAATCATGCAGAATATCCAATAGGATCTGTTCTGTTAATATCCCCCCGCAAACTATGCACGGTAGTGAGGCAAAGTTTGTGTTGCAGTTGCTCCAAATCAGCCTGAGTTTGTGGCTTTGAGAAGACATGGTAGTGAGGCAAAGTTTGTGTTGTAGTTGCTCCAAATCAGCCTGAGTTTGTGGCTTTGAAAAGACATGGTAGTGAGGCAAAGTTTGTGTTGTAGTTGCTCCAAATCATCCTGAGTTTGTGGCTTTGAGAAGACATGGTAGTGAGTGTATGTTGGAGCATTCGAACCCTCTGAAACTGGAAATACAGCAGCAGGAGCAGGAACATCACCATATCGATAGGCAACAAGCTCTTGGCTTTTGACTAAGACAAGAACCTGGTTACGCCAGAGAAGATAATGGAATGTGACAACATTGCCAACATTCAGTGCAGCGGAAGACATAGTTGCTCAGAGGAAAAGCCCCTCCTCACATGGCTCTGATACCAAGAAGAAAACTAAAAAAAAACGATGGAATGAGAAATCTCACCCACACAAATGATGTGGTAGTTTGCTTTATTTATAGTAAAAGTGGAGCATCCATTTACATGGTAATGTATTCAAACAAGGCAAGGATCAAGGAATACCCATTTACATGGTAATGTATTCAAACAAGGCAAGGATCAAGGAATACATCCAATAGTACTAAAAGTTAGGAGAAAAATCAGCAAGGTGATTAGCTAAAATCATGCAGAATATCCAATAGGATCTGTTCTGTTAATAGAAAAGGCTAAAGGTACATGTACGCACATATGTGTACAATAAATCAACTCAAATAATGACACCAAGCTTCTACCGAAAATGATATAGCTAAATTGTCCACCTTTTGACATCTAGAAAAATCTAGGCTTAACTAGAAACGGAAGTGAAGCATATATAAACAAGGGTGCAGTGGAGAGTGAGAGAACATGCTCCTGGATGTTCCCTCGTCAGTTGCTATAGACCTGAGCTGGAGGATCACACATGGATGGACCACTGTGTTGTAATTCAAGAGGTTGGAAAAAAGCATGCATGCATGGTTAATTTCTATGAAAGCTTTGATGAAGATGTCATGGAGTGATGGACCACAAGACCATGTTATGCAACAGGTGTGGTCAGGGTTGAAGTACGTAGATCTCTAGAGAATTTACTTCTTTATAAAGAAGCTGATCAGGCTGTTATAGCTGTGGAGCATAAGAGAATTGTTCCATGGGATATTCCTATGGCAGGCTCTTCGCATGACCTATATATATGTGTGTGTAACAGTTAAGTTCTCATCGACTTACAGAGAAGCAGTGCACAGATGCATTGCTGGGCAATTCTCCTTTTGGCAGTTTGGCGAGTCAGCCTAAGTTCATATTTTCATACTTGGAGGAAAATCTAGCTAGCTACTGCCAAAGGAGATTTGCCCGGCCGGCGATTCAACTGTGCAATCCCACCTAATTCTAATTGGTGCCTATAGAGGTAAACATTCTTATAAACTAAGATCTATTTACATTCATGAGAATGTGTGTGCATGTTCTTTGTTTGTACGTATGTGAGGTATGACATATTAATACCATTCCTTTGAATTCTTAGCCACCTGTTCACGGAAACATCCATGTTTCAATTCTTGATAAAATTTTGATAACTCAATATGGTTGCATGTTCACTGTTCATGACATACTTAAATTCCTATATCTTATTTATGAGCCTAAATCAAGTTAATTACAGCTAAGTTCAGTCTTCGATGCATGCTTGAAACCATTTTCAAAAAGGAGGATAAGTTTTAAGGGATACTTTTTATAAAAAATTCAGATACAGTCACCCAATTCTGAGTAATTGGAAAACACTGGTAATTTATTTAAATAATTGATAAATAGTGTCATTTACACCACCTATTCCAAAAATCCAAAATCCTTAGGTAAAAAGGGTTTATGTCTTTTAAGGGCATTTTTGGAATTTTTTTTCTTTAGACAGTAAAATGAGACTTGTTCTTAGCTACTTTAAAAAAATGTCAGTAACTAATTGAGCTGGATCACTGGGCTGAAGTGCAGAAAATCTAAGCCGGCCCACAAGTTTTAAAAGATCTCATCCCAGCCTGGTTCTTTTAGCCTAGTCCTGCTTTATCTTATTCCATTTGTTGATGCATGTACTGAGGAAACTCAAGATTAGAATTGGAATTGAATCCCAATTAATTTCAGATCTTTGTTAAAGTGATGGAATTTTAATTTCCACTCCAGCAGCTCCATGGAATTCTCTCTCGGTTTTTTCTTGTTTTCTTTTTCTTGCAACTCTAGCCTCAAAAAGCATGCCAACACTTTTTTTTTTTTGATAGCCAAAAAAAAAAAGCATGCCAACACTTTTTTTTTTTTTTTTTTGGTAATGAAAACAGAATTTTATTAAGATAATCTACGAGATATTACAGCACCACGAGCTTCATCCAACAGTATTTGACTTAGAACACTAGGGGGGCGTCTGAGCCAAAGACATGAAAATCTATCTACACCAAAATTCGCCAAAAAGGTCAGCCACGCCATTTCCCTCTCTATACACATGACTGACTTCCACAACCAGTATTAATCGAAATAATTGAGATATAGAGGCTAAAACAGGCCTAATATACCAAGGACATGTAATTTTGTCCATTGAGTCAGGAGACGTGTTGACCAGGAGTTGGAGTGCTCGGATCATCACTAATGACTTAATGAGTCTCCCTCTATGACCAAATGTGTGATATGGAGCTTGGTTGCAAGCTTAATTGCTTCAAGGGCAGCCACCGCTTCTGCCATTAAGGACGAATTGACAATACAAGTGGAGGCTATAGCCGCAACAAATCTTCCATCAGAGTTCCTAGCAATGATCCCCATTCCAGCTTGGCCGCTACTGTGTTTGAAGGCACCATCGAAGTTAATCTTGAAAAAAGGTGAAGGTGGTAGGGACCAGAGGACAGGTACAGTGGTAGGAGAGGATGGCCGAGAGGTCTGATCATTGTTTATTCTCTGCAACTCCAGTTGAAGCATCCTATATCGCCTGGACACCTGAAAGACATTAGGATTGATATTATTAAATAATACCTGATTGCGATGAGCCCATAAAATCCACCCAAACAGTGCTATGTTTGCTAGAACTTCCCTTGCATTCACATCATGGTTCCTCCTCAAGGTGGCTGCGAAATGCCGGAACCATTGAATAAAACTCTGAGTTGGTCCATATTGTTGGGAAGAACCCCCAATGGTCACCAACCACACAGCTCGTGAGAAGGGACAGTGGAGCCAGATATGTTCTACTGTCTCATCATTCGAATTACAAAGAGGGCAGACATTCTGTAAGTGGCCAATTCTTGACGATAGAAGATGGCCAGTGGGAAGCACACCTTGAAGGCTTTTCCATAGAAAAATTCTCACTCTAGGTGGGCAGTTCAGATGCCATACTAGCAACCAGAAAGGATCTTCATTGGTCAATAGGGGCCTCCTTATCAATAGATACGCTGACGTCACGGAAAATTTTCCATTTGCCGTTAAATTCCACACCAACATATCTTTTGGAAGTGAAGGAGAAATAGGAGTTGCCAGAATAGTTGAGGCTATATCACTCGGCCACAATTTACATATTAAATCTACATTCCATTGTTTAGTATGTTGGTCAATTAGAAAACTGACCTGTTGTTCCGGAAGGGAGTCTGTAGGAACCATTGGGAAAGGTAAGCGAGTACCATCTAGCAGCCAAGTATCATTAAACAGATGAATACTTCGGCCATTAGCAACAACCCAGCTTGTACCTTGGACAAGATAATCCTTTAAACTTTTCAGCTGCTTCCACACACACGACGCTGATGCCTTCACAGGGGCATCCAAAAATGAGGTTCCTGAAAAATACAAGCTTGCCATTAATTCACTCCAAAGACCTTTGTGGTTCGAATTAAGCTGCCATGCTGCCTTCAATAATAAAGCCTTATTCATATCAGAGGCCTTCCTGATATTAATTCCTCCATACTTCCAGGGAAGGGCTATCTTATCCCAACATATAGTAGCTACAAATCTTCGGTCCTTAGCATTCTGCCAAAAAAAGGAGTTAGACAATTGATCCAATCTAGATAATACTTGTTTCGGTAACAAGAAACATTGCATAAAATAATTGGGCATTGCAGATAAGACTGATTTAATGAGGGTGGCTCGCCCTATTTGAGATAAAAGTGTTGTCTTCCATGTGGCAAGCCTAGTAGACACTTTCTCAATGATCTCTTGGCAGTCTTTGTAGGCTGGCTTCTTAAATAAAATTGGCAAGCCCAAGTATTTGTTCTCCCGATGGTTTGCATGAACATTAAACAGACCTTTAAGAGCAGCCCTTTGAGAAGAGACTGTATTCCTATTGAATTGAAAGGATGACTTTTGGACATTCAACTCCTGTCCTGATTCAGCACAAAACTGATGAAGTAATCTAACCATACAGTGAGCTTCTCGTTGGTTAACATGACCATAAATTACAACATCATCTGCAAACATGAGATGAGAAATAGCAGGACTATTGGGCTTCAGCTTTATACCCCTAAATATGCCATCCACTTCAGCTCTAGAGATTCCCAGGCTTAACACCTGTTGGCATAAGATAAAGAGGTAAGGAGAAAGTGGGTCTCCTTGTCGGAGACCCCTGGAAGGTTTTATATGTCCAACAGGAGTTCCATTGAGCAGAACACTATAAGAGGCAGATGTAACACATTGCAATATCAATTCAGTGACTTGGGAACTGAACCCATACGCAACCAAAACTGATTTTAAAAAATTCCAGCTGATGCGATCATACGCCTTAGAGAAATCAAGTTTTATGGCATACCATCCCTGAGGCATTCTCTGCCTCCTAGAGTTCTTGGGTGATTTCCTCTTCTTCTTCTTGTGTTTATGGAAAAAATGGGATATCTCATGGTGAATGAGGATGTTATCCCTTCTGTGACGCCCTGGGACAAAGGCTACCTGATATGGAGCTATTAATTGGGACATCAGAGGTCTGATACGATTTACCAGTATTTTGGAGATAATCTTGTAAAGAACATTGCACAAGCTAATTGGTCTGTATTGGCTCAGTTGGCGAGGGTTTAAGACCTTTGGGACTAGGGCAATAAATGTGTGATTCATATTTACAGGTAAATGACCTGTTTGAAAGAATTCTTGCACAAACTTGATTACCTCAGTGCCAACAACCGGCCAATACTTTTGGTAGAATACTGCTGGGCAACCGTCAGGACCAAGCGCCTTGAATGGAGAAGCATGCCAACACTTAAAATGCTTCTGTGAAGCGATCTGAAGTTAAAACTGTATTTGCTAATGTCAGATTGGTCTGATGTGATGGACCGACATCGTCTACCGTGTTATTCCGCAGCCTAGGCTGCCGCTCCTATTGTATATTGCCACGTGGAGCCCA
Source organism: Buxus sempervirens (assembly GCA_947561395.2). Taxonomy (NCBI): domain Eukaryota; kingdom Viridiplantae; phylum Streptophyta; class Magnoliopsida; order Buxales; family Buxaceae; genus Buxus; species Buxus sempervirens. The sequence goes on from OX387186.1 coordinate 9,494,968, forward strand.
TCACAATGTTATCCGGGAGGCGTTAACACCTCCGTTTTCATCTCCGTTAAGATTTAAATGAGTGGAAAAACAAGAAATAAAATTGAAACTTCTTTTCGACGACGGCATCTCTCATTTCGATTTAACAAGTTCACGTCGCAATCAGCTTCTAATGTCTCTCCTGCCAAATGTTGCAGAGATACATGGAATGGAGAGAATAGAATTGATATTCTGGTTTCGGTCATCAAGGTCTTCTCTGCCGGCGCTACAGTGTATGTGCAGGATGGTGTGAGTACACTTCTCTGGCGCCAACAATGGAGGTTGGGGATCGGCGTTCTCTCTGCCAATCTCCAGCTCTATTCTTGGCTCTTCTCTTCTGCTATGCTTCTTTGCTCTCTTGAAACAATGAATTTTTTTTCCCATTTTTTTCTCTTATTGTCCAAGCATGGGCAGAGCCAAGGGGCCGGGGGGGCAATTGTCCCCCGTCAAATTTCTTTTCTAAAATTTTTTTTGTTAAGATTTTTTAAATATTAAGATCTCCATAAACTTAAAAGGAACTGCTCCTTCCCCAAGAACTGTCTAACAAAAATCTCATTTGTAGAAAAAGATCGTTTCTAAAAAATAATTGACTTGCAAAGTCACTTTTGAAAAAAAAAAAAATTTTTTAAAGTAGTGTTACTTTATTGTACTGAATGGGTACAACTACTGCCTACTTGGGACATAAGTGCATTGTATGTGGGATACAAGCTTCCTTTTGTGTAATATGAGTACATCCTACATGGGGCATAACCGCCTCTTGCATAGCACATGAGTGCATTATACGCTTGTATCCCACGCATAATGTGCTCATGTACCAAATAAGTTGCTTCATGGTGATGAAGCAAATGATCCTGAGGAAGACATTTCAGATCTGATGGTATTTTATTAATTTTGTTTTGAGATCAAATTGACTTGTCAATTAGTTATTGTGCAAGAAGAAAAAATTCGTTATGTGTATTCTTTAAACTTTTTTTTTAGGTACAAGTGGGAATCTCTCTCGTGATAACAGGTTTTAAGTATGTGAAAATGACCCAAACAAAACCAAATTTGCAATTCAATTCGATTTGGGTTGGGTTACGAGTTTTTTTTTAAATAATCGGTTCGGTATTCGGTTTGGATATTTTGGCCCTAAGGTCGGTTCAGGTCGATTTTGGGCTGACCATCAGTAACCTTGGTTTGGTCTTGGGTTGAGGCAAACCCGAACCAAACCGCACCGAGTTGCAGCCCTACTTACCACTACTCACACCACCATTACTACCACCCAACCAACGCTACTCCTACCACCACCCACCCCCACCATCCATCACCACTACCACCCCCACCAATGCCACCATTACTAGTACCTACCATTACCACCACTCATTGCCACACCTACAACCACCCTTGTCATCCCACCACCGCCGCCCACCACCATCACCCCAAAAACACCCATTAGCACCACCACCATCCACCGCACCATCACCACCCCTACTACCCCACAACCGTCACCACTCACTACTACCCACCAACTCCCCATTACTACCACCCTGTCATGGCCCATAGCCATCCGACCAACACTACCACCCACCATCGCCCACCGAACACCGCCCACCACCATCTACTTGTGCCACCCCTCACCACCACCACTTTTATCGACCCACCACCATGCCCACTACTGCCATTGCCACCAACACCACTACCATCATCGCCGCCGTCACCGCTGCCATCCCACCAACCCTAGCAGCACCCACTCACCCACCACCACCACCCCAATCTATCATGTTATTAAAATATATTTTTCTTTTCTTTCTATTTCTCATCTCATCCAAATATCAGCAAAGAAAATAAAATCATCATTTTTCTTTTTTTTTCTCTTCTCTTCTCTTCATTTCCTTTTAGTTTTTTTTTTTCTTTTCTACCTACGTCCAGCTCTCAATTTAAAAATCCTTTCAGACTTTTTAAGCTTAGAAGAGAGTAAATCCTCATCAATCTTTTCCTAAAATATATATTACATCAGAATAATTCAATCTTATGGTTTATACCTTACGCTGGTCACAGGACTCAAGTGTGAAGAGCCATAGGAGTGGTTAGCTTCTTTTCTTCTTTCAACTTTTGACACGGCAAAAAAGCAATATATTTATTATATTGCGCTCGAAGCGAGGAGAGGGAGCGTGGACGGTAAATATATTAAAAATTAGAAAAACGAAAACGTGATGCTATAATATAAACCAGTCAAAAGTATTACATAATGTTTATATGATATAATAAAGCAATATATTCATCCCCAATGTATGTATCATTACCAAAAAAAAAATATTCTCATCCCCAAGTCCTCCGGTGATCTCTTCAGTTCAGGACCTTCAGGTACTCGCTCTCTCTTCACATTACCCAAACCAAAAGAAAGAACACACTCACTCTCTCTCTCTCTCTCTCTCTCTCTCTATCTACGTGATATCGATTGCAGAGCTTAATGGATGCAGAACAAGTGTTGAAGCTCTTCGATTCTTACTGGTTCGGCTCTGAAATCTTTGCAAAACAACCGTCTTCATTATCTCCTCTAAACGCCACAGCTCTTCAAGTCCAAGAACACGAAGTTCCCAAAATCTCTCACTTCCCAACGATCCAAACTCGATCTCAAAGCGAGCAATCACTTATTTCCACAGCGAGCTTAAATTCAGATTCAACGTCTCCAAAATCAGTTCTTGTCAATCCAAAACTCCGACCAATTTTCTCAGGAAAAGAAGTGCTAGAAGTTAAAGACAGAACTGCAAGGCAAGAAGAAGATACAAAGATTCGCTCCACAATTGGCACAACCAGTAGGAAAGGAAGAAACAAGGGAAATAATAAGAGCTTATCAGAGCTTGAATCGGAAGAGCTAAAAGGGTTCATGGACCTTGGTTTTGTTTTCTCGGAAGAAGATAAGAATTCGAGTTTGGTTTCCATCCTTCCTGGGTTGCACAGATTGGGACTGAAAGACGGAGAAGAAGAAAGAGTTGATGAATCCAAAATTTCAAGACCTTATCTTTCTGAAGCCTGGGCTGTTATGGATCGAAGAAGGGAATTAGAAAAATTAGAAAACCCATTCATTAATTGGAAAATTCCTGCTTTTGCTAAAGATATTGACATGAAGGAAAATCTCAGGAGTTGGGCTCGCGAAGTTGCATCTGTTGTCAGATGAAGTTACCAGCTTTCTCAGATTAATTGTATGAAAACTTTTTGTGATATATTTGTGTTAAATTTTGAGATACCAAGAAAAAGGACTTATTCTTCCTGCATGGACCACTCTCTCTCTCTCTCTCTCTCTCTCTCTCTCTCTCTCTCTCTCTGTTGGACCCCATCCCGTCCTCTCCCTTAATGCTCCAAGCAATATTACCAGAAAAGCTCTCTCTCTCTCTCTCTCTCTCTCTCTCTCTCTCTGTTGGACCCCATCCCGTCCTCTCCCTTAATGCTCCAAGCAATATTACCAGAAAAGCAAACCAATAGCTAATTAGCATCAGTGTTTACTACGTAAGACCGTAAAGGTGCTTCCCAGGATGATTTTGTCTCACTGTTTTTCTACACAAAAGTCATATATGATCTCTACATGGATGCAATTATTGGTTCAATACAACATATTCATCATATGATGATTGGTTTATAGATGCAATTACTGGGTACCCACACGGTCCAACCACCCTTTAATTTCCTTTTCATCCTATTTTAAAAGGGTGAAAAAATATTATATGTATCCCAATGTGCGTGGCTACCCAACTGCCCAAAATAAATTTTTTTTTTTTAATCAACAAAAGTAGCCTGAAACAATCCGGAATGTGGATTGTATAGCCTCTATCTACACTTTTATTTACAGCATTGAAGGAGTGACGTTCAATGTGGGTCCTACACAAAAAAATAAAAACTAAAAACATGGATGAACAATAAGTGAACGGTGTAACGCCCCGAACCCAGGTCTATGCAAACCAAGCACCAAACCCGAATCCAAAGTGATACTGGCCCAAAGCTACTAATTACCAGAACATTTAAATTCAACTAATCGCATTAATTATCAGAGTGCGGAGATTTAAAGACATTAATTTCATCAATATGTGTGGCTAAATATAACCATCAAACTAACTCATCAATGTAAATTTATAAATCTGGTAAATGGGTTTTCTAACACACTTTCTCTCATATTCAATTAAATCATAAACTATCTATCATGGTACATCTATATCAACCTCTAATAGAAAGATCTAAACTAAATAAGAAAGATCCTCAGATCAGTAATCTGCAACTTCCCCTTGAATCAACCCCAAGGACGTTCTCACGTGGAATAGCTGAAAAATAAGATAAAGAAGTAGGGTGAGATATAACTATCTCAGTAGGTAACACATGCATGCTAGAAACAATTTATATATAAAAGTCATCATTCATACACGATAAAATAATCGAGTAGTCACGGTCGATAAGGAGAACGAGTAATCACCATACGAAACCAACATCTAATCAGTGTTTGGAATAAAGAGAGTTTATTATGTAACCTTCGTTTCAATTAGAAAGACAATGTAATATAAATCTCATCTAAAGGATTTTCCAATTCACTGCCAGTATTGTTTTTCCTAAAATAATTCTATAATTAATTCATGGCTCATTTATATTCTATTTTAGAGTCATTCAAATCAAATCACAGCTAAACTGTTCAATCAAACTCTTCTTATTCAAATGTAGATCATGTCATTCATAATTAATAGCAAATCTCAATCTGATAACAACATTCTCGCATGTAGGATGCAATCACGTAGTAATCACATCTACCCTACATAAGGTCTTTCCCGCAGGAGTCATCATATCTCACCCGCAAGTGGTAATCACATATATCTCCCTTGTGGGATGCAATCACATCATGATTACATCTCCCCCACAAGAGGTCACATCTCTCCCGCGGGAGGTCACATATCTCCCCTGTGGGATGCAATCCAATCAGGATCACATCTCCCCCAACAGGAGATCTCATCTCACCCGCAGGTGGTCACATATCTCCCCTGTGGGATGCAATCCAATCAGGATCACATCTCCCCCAACAGGAGGTCTCATCTCACCCGCAAGTGGTCACATATCTCATCCGCAGATGGTACGAATCTCTTATAGCCATCATGGCATTCAGTCCACAGTTCAATTATATTTTGAGAAGGAAATTACCTATATAGAATCCTTGTAATCATTTCAAGTAAATTTGATCCTCTTTAAACCCCAAATTGTACTAAATCATAGAACAAGGTGGTTAAATATCTAATATGAACTTTTTAGTATAATTGGCCTTCAGAGACACCTTAAGAATAATCTTAGAGAAGTGTTACAAGGGGTGGAAATCCAAATAACCTATTTTATAATGATTTGGGACTAAGAATGTCATAAAGTTCTCAAAATACATTTTAGATGAGTGGAATAGTCTTATGATTCCCAATAAGGTCACCATACCAAAAATCAATCGATTCAAATACAAAAAGTTTCGGACCCCAAAAATATTCCAAGTCTGGTTAAAAACGTTGACTTTTGGGTATATAATTTTTCTAGACCAATCCACAAGGAGTTTTCGGCTCAAATTCTGGTTATATTCTAGTTAGGGGTAAAAAAATCTTCTAGAATTTTATGGGCTTTTAAATCACTCATCTGGGTACCAAACTCAAAACGAGATTTTTGATAAAAATCTGGAAAACTGGAAATTTAGGCATAAACTGAAAAGTTGACTTTTTATTGGTTGGGAATTGGGCCTTGGGAGTATTTTTATTGGCTCCAAATGGGGGGTAAAACCTTATTTACATGTAAAAACTTAAGTAAATTGAGCAATAAATACACAGGACATTTACTTAAATGTCTTTCAGGTAAATAAGGGTGCTGTGTAGGAGGCTCGGGTTATTTGGAAAAGGGTTGGAGAAGAAAAGGGGATGAAAAACTGTCTGTAACGCCCCGAACCCGGGTCAGTGCAAACCGGCACCCAACCTGAACCCTACAACCCAAGTCCGGTTCAACAACCAAACTCGAGGTGTTACCACGAAGCTGGGGACAGATACAAACTAAGATTCATAATAACTTTAAACTTTAATTAATTACATCAGAGTTCTGGTAGCCAATAGAAAAAAAAACAATTCTTTATTCAATATATTCAATTCATTTTACAATCACCTTTATCCAATCAACATGTGAACATTTATATCGATTACAATTCTACTCATCAAATAAAACCCATCTTCGTGATCTCTCCAAGCAACCTGAAAAATAGGGGAAAACGGAGTGAGATTTACATCTCAGCAAGTAGCAGGTGCATGTAATTAGAAACAGTCCAATGTAAGCAAATAGTCACGAGGTATTCGATTAATCAACGATAAAACGAGAAATCCAAGTTATTCATGGCAATTCCAAATAAATCGATAAAACAGATGATCATGTACAAATACCAGTAATTGGATGTTAACGGGGTAAAACCGACAAAAGCGATAAAATACGTGCCATTGCAGGACTCATAAAGATGATAAGTATTTAAGATGACACTCGATTAAATGCTATACCACCGTGCGGCTTAGGGGTAGTACTACTTAATGATACTCAAGCCCCATGCAGCACAACTATAGACAAGAGCCGTAGTCACCGACTTATTGCGCACGAACTCAACAAAGTTGGCATATACCACCAGCATGTAGCACCAGAATTAATACATGGAGATGGTCGCTTATCCACATGTACAGGGAATCACCAGCGGCGCATCGGGGTGTCCCTCCAAACATAGGATCTTCCCAGAACAAACTAACTTGCAAGGGAAGCGCGCTCGCATATAGGAATAACTCAAACCAAACTAAAATACCACTTAGCTAACCAGCCAAAACTATGGATCCATATACAGCTAAGCCCACTAACACAAAACACGATAAAACCACATACGGGAGGACACGCTAATGTAGGAGGCATACACACTTTTACCCGTAAAGGATTATAGATCTCTACACAGAGGATTACCCATCTCTACCGTAAAAGTTAGTATCAAACTCTACCACAGAAGCCGTACCACTCAACCGTAAAAGAAAAGATAATAACTTCATACCACATACCAGAATATTCAATTCCAAGTGAAAACCATGATTCAATCCTTAATAATCCAGGTGAAGCCTTTTTCAGAATTTCATATGCAATTTCCCAGTTATATTCAAAGTAAAGCTCATGTATCATAAATTCGATAGAAATCAATGTTTCTCCAATTCCATAAACCAATATTCATATTAAAGCTCAAAATAAAGGAAATCAAATCCTACTTAGAGTTTTCCTTATTACTCCCTTTATTAAAACCCAATTACCTATCTTAACACCTAAAGTAGTCTTTATTTAACTTTTCTGTATTTTTATTCTCCAGCATGTTCTACAGACCTAAAATAAATTTTAGAAGATGTTTATAAGCTATAAGTACCAGTAGTATTATTTCTAGCAATATCCATACCCTTTGACCCTTTTATAGACAAACCTTTCATTGAAACCTTCAATTTATTGGTTAATCTTTCCAAATTAATTTTATAATTTTTATACCTTAATTAGGTCCTTGTAAAGATGCTAACATGCTTAACTAATCAGAAAATTTATTGGATAATTATTCATAGTACAAAATCCTCAAAATCTGCAAATTTTACATAGAGCGTCAACCTCTACAGGGCTGGGCGATCCTAGGCGCTCGTGCAAAATTAAACAGAAAATTTCCAGATTTACAAAGTTCAGATTTTGATGCTTTTACTATATGTTTCTTTGGTCTAAATTGATCTACTATCATTCTAAAACATTCCTATAGCCTTCTAGATTAATTCTTATTAACTAAACGCCATCCTATAATTAATTTCATGATTAAACCAAGTTTTCTTCTTTATTTCAACAAATCCTTCAAGAATACCAATCACTAACATATAACCAATTTGATTCCATGTAAATATTGTTCCGACTAATCCGTTCAATCAAAATCACAAAAAACAAAATCATGCAATTCCTCACGTTTTCCAAGGGTTACTATTTGCCTTTTACACTAAAATCCTTCTTCCATTGAAGCTTCTAATTCTGGACCTTACTTTTGCTCCCAAACGCACCTCTCCCAATTCAAATCTCTACCGTACACAATGTAGTTCCATCAATGATGAACAAAACCCCCAAATTTGAAGGCGATCCACCGCACGGATTTTCCCCGATCATGATTTGATGATGACTGGGCAGACATGTTCATGAGCAGCCTTCTTCCTTTCTCTCCCTCTTTTCTCTCAATAATAAACCCACGAAAATTCTCTCCTATTTAACCTTAATCTCCTTTTTATACTAGGCTTTAGAAGTCCTAAATCAACCCTAATAGGCTACTTTAATTTGGGCTAACCCAACCATGGTCTAATTAAAGTCTAACACATTCTAATTAATTCCTACTTTTTCTCCACCTTTTATTTTTCTACTTAAACATTAATAATTTAATCTCTTATTATCTAAACTCCTATTTATAACCTATTTTCGTGCATAATATTTAATTAAACTTTAATATCACCTAAAACCTTATTTTCTCCAAATTAAGACGTGAAATCTCCTAATTACCCTTTTTCCCACTTTTAGGCTTTTATTAATTTCTTTTAATTTCTAAATTGTCAAAATAAATTATTTCCTTCTATTTTAAAATTCTAGTTATTATTTAATGATCTATTTATTAATTACCCTTTTCTGAAAATTACCAAAATACCCTTTTTACTCTTTTAGGCTAATTTCATTAAAATTCTTTCTTTATTTTCAACTTATGACTTATTTGAATTAATTATCCTCTAAATCTTCAATTTTTATTTTAACTAGGACTTAACTCATATTTTCTTTTATTTATTATTTATTATTTATTATTTATTTATTTATTAGGTGAAAATTTGGGGTTTTACACTGTCAAAATTGCATTTTTTTGTTAGAGCACCCAGGATCGCCTGAACGGTTAAAGGTCGGCGGTAGTAGAGCGCCAACGATAACTCTTCTCGCGGTCTTGGGCGGTCTCAAAAGTTATACTAGCGCCTAAGATCGCCGAGCGTAGAGAGGTCGGCGGTCCCCCCGAAATCGGCCATACAGTGTACCAAAACTCAATTTTTCATATTCTAATCAGTTCTAGCATACATATAACATCTCTACTATGCTAAATACATGTAAATACAACCCAAAATCATGCAACACAATCGATTAACCTCCAAAACACAAAACGAAACAAAAAATCGGTGCTACCTACCTGTATCGTGTTTTCCTTTCTTTTTCCTCTGAACAGCAACAATTTGTTCTCTTCACATACATATAAAGCTCTTGGGATGATGAGAAACTCAAGATCAAACACTCTTCCTCCTTCTTCTCCTTCTTCTCTCGGTTCTCTCTTCGTTGGTCTATAGCCGCCGAATACAAAACAATCAATACAACGAAGAATACGGTTTGTATTCTCCTAGGGTATAAACCCTAATTATATATTTAAGATCCGACGCAACACACAAGTATCACCCACAATGCACTCGCCCAATCAGAATACAGCAACATCAAAATTTAATTGTTATCTCGATATCTCACGATCCAACGATCTGATCTGCGCCAAACTTCGGATCTCTGCTTGTAACGATATCCCCTACAATAATAAATTATTTCCATCCATAATAATCCTCAAGAATATTAATTATTATTTTATTTTAATATTTGAGAAAATTCGGGGTTTTACAAACGGCATCCTATATATGCTGCAAATAACATTGTAGATAGAGGCTGCACAATCCCTCACCCGGAAACCATCTCCAATCATATGGACAAATGGTATGGCTCCAATTCCAAGTGTAAGTGATAATATCAATATTATGAGTGATAATATCAATTAATATTGATATAAAATAATCCATATGCCTAGACCTCCAACCATTAAGATTAAGAATTATTTGTAGAAGACATCTGAATAAGCCTCCAATTTCAATGGGAAAAAATAATAATAAAACGAATTACGTAAAAGGGGAAATTGGTTTTTAGTGATACCTTTTCAAAATAATTCAGATTTAGTCGGTCAATTCTTGAAAATTAGGAATTAGTGATACTTTTTTCAAAGAATTGGGATTCAGTGTCATTTTACTATTTATGAAAAATTTCGTCCAAAAATACCCTCAAAAAGACTTGCAAACCTCACTTGTACCTAAATGAGTGAAAAAGTTTTTAAAGTCATTTGAGGGCATTGTTGGAAGAAAGTCTCTCTCAACAGTAAAATGACACTAAATTGCAATTATTTAAAAAAGTATCATTAGTTTCCAATTTTCAAGAATTAGCCGGTTGAATCTAAATTATTTTAAAAAAGTATCAGTAAAAACCAATTTCCCCTACTAATTCGTTTTATTATTATTTTTCTTTACCCCTTTTTTCAAGTATAGACGAATACAAATATTTCAAGTATTTTTTTAAAAAAATTACAAAAAAAAGGGAAAATTATGAAAAAGGCCTACTTTACAGCCATTATTACAAAAACATGCCACAAAGATGACAAATTGCACAAACATGCCACTTTATAGGAATAATTGCGATGAAGGGTCACTTAAGATTTGGACAATCTTGAATGGCAAAAATACCCTTGGTTAAAAGGGGTGGAGAAGGAGCTTCCTCATTTCACTTTTCATCAAAAAAAAAAAACACAGAGGGCGATTTCTTTCAAGACGACCCCTTTTCCTCTCCTCCTCCAGCGATTTCTCCCTTCAAAGAGTACTTTCTTCTTCTTCTCTTGCAATTATAAACAAATAGCCTTCAACTACAGACAACGAGAGAGAGGGGAGCTTCTGCTTCTTGGAGATCTGGATCTATATCGTAACCCTAGATTTCTCTCTGTGTAATGAAATGGCGATTCGTCGATCTCTACTATGAAGTCTGTGGATCCCTATGCTTCTCTTGATTTTTATCCATGGAAATTGCTTCTATCTCCCCGATGTTGCTCCCGAGGATTTCCATAAGGTGAGTTGAGTGTTTGTTTCGACCTACCTATTCGGACAGGTGTTCGGAGCTATTACAACGAAGGGAAGCATACGGCCAAGACCTTGACTATGGATTATCACCATGGTGCTAATGTTGAGGTCTTCTTTTGTTCTTGATTTTTCTTGATTTTGTGGTTTTGCTTGGATTTTATTATTCTTCTATCCTTCCTCAACGCCTGCAATAATGGTGCAGGCATTGAGGAAGGAGCCGATGACCGTTTATGGGGACGGGAAGCAAACAAGGAGTTTTCAATATGTTTCGGATCTGGTAATAGATCTTGCTTTTGTATTTACCAATGCTTTTGGTTATTTGTATTTATTGTTGTAGTTTTGCTTGGACGGGTTGGTGGGGGTTTCCTATTTTCAATGCTAACGGTAGTTTGTTTTATGTGCTTTCATGGAGTTAAGAGGAACACAGCAGAAGATGTCCTCTGCGTGCTTGTTCTAATTCTTTAGTTGTGGAAAAGATAGTGGGAAGTGCAATTGGTTTTATGATTTATCAGAGTTAAGTCAAAGGAATCAAAGCATATTCGGAGGGATTATCCTCCTAAAGCATGATTTTAGCTGTGATAAAAGAACAACACAGTAATGCATTTAATTGTGATTGTTTCTATGTTAAGAACAAAATTTTCCTCAGGTTTCATTTTCTTCCCCGGGAAAATGGTTTAAGGGAGGGGGATTCCATCTGCTTCAATTTCCTTTTTTTTTTTTAAGTTACACTTTAATATTTTTATTAAACAAAGTTCAATATGGACTGCAATTTTGAGTTTTTTTTTTTTGGTGGGGGGTGGGTGGACTGTAATTATGAGCTTTTTTTTCTGTTAGACATCAGAAATAATTTATAAATGACATTTTGAATGCTTTCATTACATATGCCATGGAAAACTTATCATCACTTCCTAAGTTTGTTTTATAATTTCATCATCTTGATTTAAGAGTGGGTGGTTATATACTCATTCTATTTTACATTTCAATTAAAATTTTGAGTCTTCAGTGAATTTGTATTTCAATCAAAATTATCTTGGAATAACCTTTCTAAGTGATTTATTTTTGTAGGAAATGGAAGTTTGAAGCTTTGGTTATGGTTGGGAGCTGAATCTACAACCACAAATCCTTGTACTGCAAACCTGATAGTATCATGGTGAATGGTTTTCATTTAGGAATGTAATTGGTTCTACTTGAAGTGTTTCTAAAATATTTTGTTTATGAGATGAATTTTCATAGATTGGTATAGAGTGACGGGATTCCTTCAACTAATCCCAATTCCCAACTACTTGGTATAAGGCATTTTGTTGTTGTTATTGTGCTGAATCTAGATTTATGAACTTGTGCAGAACATAAGTCTGCATTACTTCTTTATTGTATTGAAAATGAAACATGTGCCAGTTTTTGACTTGGTCATACTTTAGAATAGGCATTGATTTTTTATACATTTGGAAAAACATGGTTAGGAGTGAGCAATAAATGGGAATTTGTCCATTGTATTTGTGCCTTAAATGGATATGGGATGTGTTATGTAGCTTGCTTGAATTGAATTGTCAACAGCAAATTTGAGTTTCTTCACTTAGTGAGCAATTTTGAATTCGTGGTGCATTTGTTGTCTCAACTTGTGATTCTTTTTGTGTGCTATGAGATATTTTTTTAAGATTATGTTATGAGAATACTGTTATTTATACGTTGTCATGCAGGGAGATCCTTTTAATGTGAGAGTGAACAAGCTCACCTCTACAAAGACTCAGCTTCTTTACTCCTACTATTCCCTCCCTTACTGTACTCCAAAAACCATAGTTGACAATGCAGAGAACCTTGGGGAAGTACTTCGTGGGGACCGTATTGAAAATTCTCCTTATGTGGTCAGTTAACTTTTTAGATGATTCACCTCTTCTGCTATTTTCTCCTGTTGTAGTTTAAAATGCGGGAACCACAGTTGTGCAACATTATCTGCAAGAAAGTACTTGATAAAAAATCAGCAAAGGACTTCAAGGAGAAGATAGATGACGAGTATCATGTCAACATGTACGGGAATATCTCCATTGGAACCTGTATATCTGAACCTGTATGGGAAAGCGTTGATTGTGAATTCATCTGGCAATATACCTCCATTGAAACCTGTATATCTGAACTCATTGGAGCCAATAATTGTTTCCCCCTACTCAATTGTATTTGTGCACATTCCCAATATTGATCTTCCTGCTTGCAGGTAGGTTGGATCTGTAAAACTGAAAAGGATAAATTTGGTGATTATTCATATGGAAAATGATTTCAGTGCAGATTTTCTAAAAAGGAGGCCGATATGTATAGTTGTTTTCACAGGAGTTGAAGTTCATCGTAACATAAGAACAGCCATATTTTGAAGGTAGTCCACCATAATTTCAAGGCTGGGAACACCCATTGATTTTCAGAAAACTTTATCCATGTAAGCCAAGCATGTCTCCTTGGATGTACATGATTGATGGGAAAACATAATTGCTGCCATGTTTGATGAAGAACTTTGTTATGATTAGAGATTTTAAGTACAGAAGATGACAAAGTGGTCATCCTTTTTGAAAGGAAAACAAGTGAATAATAAGTTAAAAAGAACTAAGGTTTTACTGCTAGTGAACAGCAAATACATTATTGAACCTACCACAATGAAGAAGATTGATGGGCCTAATTATAAAATACATATAATACCAAGAATCACAAAATAAATGTGCACGTTCGCTGGTACTTGCCATTGGTAGATGAGAAAAATGATCAAAGGTTGCTATCTATCCATTTCACCATCCAATGCGTAGCATATATGGGACTCAAGCATATCATACATGAGACTCAAGCTAGTTTACGTAGGACTCAAGCGCATTAATATGGGACTCGAGCTATTTTACGTAGGACTCGAGCGTAGGATATGTGGGACTCGAACGTAGGATATATGGGACTCGAGTGTAGGATACGTGGGACTCGAGCTAGTTTATGTAGGACTCAAGCGCATCAATATGGGACTCGAGCTATTTTACGTAGGACTCGAGCGTAGGATATGTGGGACTCAAGCGTAGGATACGTGGGACTCGAGCTAGTTTATGTAGGACTCAAGCGCATCAATATGGGACTCGAGATATTTTACGTAGGACTCGAGTGTAGGATATGTGGGACTCGAGGGTAGGATTCGTGGGACTCGAGCTAGTTTATGTAGGACTCAAGCACATCAATATGGGACTCGAGCTATTTTACGTAGGACTCGAGCGTAGGATATGTGGGACTCGAGCGTAGGATACGTAGGACTTGAGCTAGTTTATGTAGGACTCAAGCGCATCAATATGGGACTCGAGCTATTTTACGTAGGACTCGAGCGTAGGATATGTGGGACTCGAGCTAGTTTACGTAGGACTCAAGCGCATCAATATGGGACTCGAGGTATTTTACTAAGGACTCGAGCATAGGATATGTGGGACTCGAGTGTTGCATACGTGGGACTCGAGCTAGTTTACGTAGGACTTAAGCACATCAATATGGGACTCGAGCTATTTTACGTAGGATTCGAGTGTAGGATACAAGGGACTCGAGCAATGCATACGTGAGACTCGAGCTAGTTTACGTAAGACTCAAGTGCATCAATATGGAACTCGAGGTATTTTACTAAGGACTCGAGTGTAGGATATGTGGGACTCGAGCGTTGCATAACCGAGACTCAAACTAGTTTACGTAGAATTCACGTGCATCAATATGGAATTCGAGGTATTTTATGGACATAGGACTCAAGCGTAGGATATGAGGGACTCGAGCGTAGGATACATGGGACTCGAGCATAACATACGTGGGACTCAAGCGTAACAATCTGAATCATTCTTCACTTTAAAATGATTTAAATATCAAAATTTTGGCGTTAAATAGAGGAAAAAATTGACAAGCTGCCAAATATAGAATTCTTGGCCTTTTTCAAAAAAAAAAGTACAATAAAGAATTTTCTTTATTGTACAATAAAGAAAATTCAATATTGGAAGTTTGTGAGCTCTAAAACTATTGCGTGTATACAATAAAACTGCTGTATACACAAGCTGCCAAGCAAAAATGCTAGCCCCAATATCTTATCATCTGCATCTATTACTCCAGCTTCATCCTTCCACCTTGGGCTCAGCAGGAAAGTACTTTATGCAACCTAGTCACAGACGCGGCTGATAACCTTAATTTTCACAAAGGCACAAGTAAGAAATTGAAACAGCATTCATTTGGTTGCAAAAAAGTTAAGATTCCAAAAGAATAATGCAAAGAAAAGAAAAAGTGATACAATAGATTAGCTTCAAGAAAGAACAAAACCAATTGTAATTCTGGAAGCCCCCCCCCCCCCCCCCCCCCCCCCCCTTTCTCAAGAATACCAATTGTTACAAGAAACCACTAAATTGCCTCCATCCGTATCCTTGGCCCTTACAAATGTCCAAACATTGATATGTTTTCTTCCTCATTTTGCAGTTGCGCCTGCATTCACAAATTTCACTTTGACTTAAGTAACAAAACTTGCTTGAAACAAAACCAATCGTAATAAAAAAAAATAGAGTACCGACAAATTTATTAATAAAGAAAGACAATATCATGTGAACTATTTTTTGTTAATCATGAATTCACTTTATGGCATCTCCAGTTGTGAAGAACTATTTCTACCATCAGTAAACAATAGCTCCTTTCATTGCAAAAATTGTTTAAACTACTTCTTAAGAAAGACAATAAACAAGACAGAAAAAAATATGCAAATACAAATATAAAGTATTTTATGTGGTTTGGCTTGAAAGCTTACACACAATTGGAGTAGATGAGAACTTTTAAATAAATCAAGAATAAGTACAAAGCATGCATAGTAGAGCCCAAAATTTCACGAAACACCAAAAATTGCCAAATCAAATAAACTCCATGATATAAAATAGAAAACACCATATAAATAGCCCCCAGAAAAATTCAGGTTGGGGGATCGGGATACCACACCCCCACCCCCCCCCCCCCCCCCCCCCAAAATGAACTCTCTTTCTACAACTATTCCACAATTTTGAATGGTTAATATTATTTAAACAGAAACAGTTGAAACATTAATTACACCTATCTACGGAAACCCCGATACTTAGAAGATGGCTGGGATCATTCAATTTGTTAGCTTTCAATTAAACATCTCTCTTACAAGGAACTAACAAAGATAAATTAGATCTTTTATAAGTCAAAGAACATGATTTTTCATGGGGCTTTAAACTCAACCAATCAGCCATTTAAATATATCAATTTTCACATGTGAACATAAAATTAATTTGATTAACTGTAATGCGAAGGGACAAAATAGGAGAAGGCAAAAGCAATAATGAATAAGGAACATATACTTGACCACTACAAAATAAATTGGATATCACAAAGTGCTATGCTGTTGATTTACCTATAAGTATGAACAAAATTCGAGGTATAAATCAAACCAACCAGACTGTAACAGCTATGTGGCGAAATTGTAAAGTCAGAAGCATCCAGAAATGAATGTGAACCAATTTAGCCCAACATATAATAAAACTTACCATTGGAAGCTTCAGGTTATATAAGCAACAAATTCACAAAGAAGATCAAAAACAAAATATGATAATCGTGATAAAGTTCAAACAAGACCAAACAGTTGGGAAAACTAGCAACACAATGGATCTCAATGTCAAACCTATATTTTATGATTGTCAAACTCATAAAAAAATGAGTCCAAATCTCACTCAAGAGTTAAAGTTGTGACATCTTGAAGAAAGTTCTAAATACCCCATATAAGTTAAATTCCCAAAGGCAAACTCCACACATGGAACAGAAACTTTCAGTTCAAAAATAGCTCTCACTACTCTAATTACCTTCCACACAGCAACACTATAATTAGATCATGAAAGCAATGTTAGGCAATAGAGATTTCCCAGGCAAGGATAAAACCAAAGCTATGTTAATACTTGCTTTTAGATTCCACGATTGATCAAACCAAAAGCTGTGACTTATCCTAAGAAATTAGGGTTCATAAAGTATATTTTTCTCCCACCGATAGGATTTTCAATAAAATCTATCATCATTTATTCAAAACAATTAATTAAAAAACAAATAAAACATTCGAAAATCAAAGACAATATTAACAATAATGGCAATTGTAATAGGTGTAGAATCATTAAATCAAAGACCTAATTCCCAAGAAACCTAGGACTAACTAAAACGAATTCCAATCGTGCAATAAATTTTGCTATAAATCAAGACGAAAAGGATATTAAACCAGTAGGAAGGGAAATTCCTACAGTTTGGATCGCAGCCCTAGCACTAAATACTATTTTTATGAGTTTAGTGCAAAATAAGCTTCTGATTACAAAATCTCATCACAAATTCCAACCAACGATTTCAAACAGGTGGGCTGCTCACCTGAGACGTGGCATGTTCAATATCCCCAACAGTAATCGAACGATCCGACAACACAAAGTCAAGACGGAAACCGAGCCAAAGGCTTCCAACCCAAATCCATAACCAAAACTGAGCCAAGGGGCCTTGATGCAATGTTGAGGTCTGTGAAGAGAAATATTGATGAACAGAAGGAGAGCGAAAAGAGGGTCGTCTTCGTCGGAGAAATCGCCAGAGGAGTGGAAAAGGGGGTTGTCTTTGCCGAAGGAGATGAAGAGTGAAATGAGGAAGCTCCCCCCTCTTCTTTTAGCCAAGGGTATTTTTGCCATTCAAGATTGTTCAAATCCTAAGTGACCCTTCATCGCAATTATTCCTATAAAATGGCATGTTTGTGCAATTTGCCATCTTTGTGGCATGTTTTTATAATAATGGCTGTAAAGTAGCCCTTTTTCATAATTTTCCCAAAAAACAAAAAGCAAAAACAGGACTAACCCCGGCCGGGCTCCGTTAAAGTGTGAGGCCCAAAAACAAGGCTTGGCCGGGCTTTAGATAGCCTTGGGACGGTTATGCTTTGATAAGCCTTTTAACGCACGTGTTATCTTTATATCTCTTTGATAATGGAAACGGGATTGCGACGCGTTTCTGTGTATAAACGATTCCCACGTGTTTTCTTTTTGCTCTTTCTACCTGGCGAGGAGTAACAGGAGTACTTTTAGGTTGTTAATGCAGTTCGACGCACACGTGTTTTCTTAGTACTAATCTTTATTACCAAAGGCTTGATTTATTAAGGAGCATACATCCTCTACAGCAAGGGCTGTAAACAGCCCCTCACATTCGGTGTGGGCCCCACCATTCATTTGGGGGGCCCCACACCATACATGTGAGGGGCTGTCTACAGCCCCCGCTGTAGACGATGCCCACTCTTTATTAAGCCATCAGGACTTATAAAAAAAAATTCTACCAAAAAAAAAAATCAGGACTTATAAAACTTTTCATTATAAAAAAAAAAAAAGAATTTGACTTATAAAACTGAAAAATATTGAATTTATCCTAATAAAAAATTAGTACGATATTTGTGATTGGTGTGAAAGAAAGGCTTGTATTATTCCAAAAAAAATAAAAAATAAAAAGAGAAAAGAAAACCTTTTAATTTAATCACGTGCACCTAAGATTTGATAAGCCTTCATGATTTATAAAACTAAAAAGAATTTAAAATTTTTAAAATTTGGAGCAAAAATTTTTAAAAATCTTTTCACATCAATTTTTTGACAAAAAATAAAAAGAAAATTATTATCGTGAAATGCTCCACGTGGCATCATCTTATTCAAATGTCATAATAAGCATCAGAAGCAGTGGCGGAACCACGTTGGCAAAATCTTTTCTAAATTTTTGGAATTTTATTCGACTCTCACCGCACCCAATTCTCACCCTATGTCATTTGATATATTATTTTGCCCCCCCCCCGATTCGAAGTCCTGGTTCCGCCACTGATCAGAAGATTTCAAGCCCTCCAAGAGATATGCTCTCCTCTGGTCGTTAAGAGTACGTGTAATATCCAATCTAAATACTATTTTAAAAACCAAATTAATAACAAAAAAATGTTCTCTTGTGCTTACAAATAAACCCATAGAATCATTTTTGAATTGAGATCCTGTGGAGATCATGCAATGTGTATTATAAGCCAAACTATAAAAGCAATTTTTCTTTTAGTGGTTTAAGAGTAATACGTTAAGTATACTTGGCATAATTTAGTAAAAGCTCCACAGCATTTAAACCGACTGTCGTTACTCGCGTCCCCACTTCTGCCCTTTCATACCCGCAATGTTTGCATTGCAAGTATCACATGTTTATCTTTCTTTCATATTTTAATATGCAGATAGAATCTCTAAAAGTCCTTTTTTTTGGTGAGACTCTAAAAGTCCTTTAACTTGTTCTCATTATAATAAGATATTAAGATGATAATAAACAAGTAATATGAGGGGATCGAGGTTCGTGACTTTTAACTTATATGGATAATTATTACCAACACCCCATTAAATATATTATTAACACTAATATTTTAATTAGTCATTATATTATAATATAATATAATAGATTGCTAATTCCCACAAAGAGAAGAACAACTTACCAGCCGGAGCCGGCCAGGTGTCACCATCTGATTCATGGTAATTATCTGAGGCCTTTTTGCGTGTTTTTGCATAAACGTCCATTGGATGATCAAAGGCGAGAGACACGGAAAACATTTAGAATATGCGGGATAATTCTGTCATTATCGTGAAATTAAGGGGTGCATTGGAAAAAAAAGGAGTTCTTTAACTTAACCTCACGCACGAAGCATAAAGGGTCAATTAATGGAATTCTTCCACTTAACGCGACAATCATTGAAAGGGCAAAAAACAAAACGATTCAAAGTTGCTGTCAGAAGACTCGAGGTGTTGATCGCAATTACCGAAACACCCTTTGCGTCGGGTCAGAAATTATAGTTAGAATTTTGGTTTCAGGCTGCAGAGTTGAATAATCAAACCGTGTTCTTATATATACAAATCGATCACGTCCTGATATCTGTTTCCAGATGGAAGGAATATTCGAGATTTTGAAAGATTCTTTGTTTTGGTGGGAAGGTTAAATATTTAAAATCTAATGAAGTGAGAATGTCAAATGTGATAGCCTGTTCAGAACTTTAACTTATGGTCAAATCAACCCTTTGTCCTTCAAAAATACTTTTGCCACCTGGTAAAATGAAAGGTATTTCATTAAACTTATACTCATTTTTATACAAGATTTTAAAAATAATAAATAATCCATGCATAATTATAAAACCCGATCATATATGTAATAAGTTTTAGGTAGATTGAAACACTGTTCATGCTCGCTCATTCAGGAGGGTCTTTTCATTTTCCGCGTAATTAAAAGATTTAAATGTCATCACATAATTAACTCAGTAGTTAGGGGATGAGATCATCTGTTGCCACTGACATATGGTATGGTTTGAGTGGATTTGAAATAAGCTGGAACCCATGTTGGAAGATCTGCTAGTCCGATGGTAAACGATGTATACACATTTCTGAATTAAACTGACATGTACACACCCTTCACCATCGGCCCAGCAGATCATCCAGCATGAGGCTCCAGCTGATATGGCCCCGTTTGAGGGAGCAGCTAGGAATTTTTTTTTAAAAGGCTAATTTTTATTCTTTTCACAAACGGGGCACGGACGGAAACATTAAAAATTTAAGAAAACGAAAGCGTGTTATTATCGATCGGTCAAAAGGTATTTCCGTAATATTAATTAATACCAATGGCTTTTGTGTTATACTGGAACTATATATATATTCTAAACTAAAAAGACTCCATACTCATCCGGAATTCTCGTCTGGCTCTTTCTCAAGATTTCTCTCTCCGTTCCTGATTTCGATTGCAGGGCTTTAATGGATGCAGAAGAAGTGTTGCGGCTCTTCGATTCTTACTGGTTCGACAATGAAATCTTCTCAAAACAACCCCCTCCATTACCTCCTCCAAAAGCCCCAGCTCCTGAAATCCAAGAAGAAGATGAAAAACCCAAGATGTCCCGCTTTCCAACGCTCCATACTCGATCTCAAAGCGAGCAATTGTTGACCTCGACAGAAAGTTTTAACCCAGATTCT
The DNA here is from genome assembly GCA_947561395.2 of Buxus sempervirens. Lineage (NCBI taxonomy): Eukaryota > Viridiplantae > Streptophyta > Magnoliopsida > Buxales > Buxaceae > Buxus > Buxus sempervirens. Next base: position 9,515,963 of record OX387186.1, read on the forward strand.
CCGTCTCCAAAATCAGTGCTTGTCAATCCGAGACTCCAAACAATTTTCTCAGGAAAAGAGGAGTTAGAAGGTGCAGACCAGGGTTCAAAGCAAGAAGAAGAGAAAAAGATACCCTCTACAGACATGATTAGCAGGAGAAGAAGAAAGAAGGGACACAGTAAGAGCTTATCAGACCTCGAATTTGAAGAGATTAAAGGGTTTATGGACCTGGGTTTTGTTTTCTCAGAAGAAGATAGGAATTCAAGTTTGGTTTCCATCCTGCCTGGATTGCAGAGGCTGGGAAAGGAAGAAGGAGAAGAAGAAGAAGAAAGAGTCGATGAATCTCAAATTTCAAGACCTTATCTTTCCGAAGCCTGGTCAGTTCTGGATAGAAGAAGGGAAGAGAAGTTTGAAAACCCATTAATGAATTGGAGAATTCCTGCTTCTGCCAACGAAAATGACATGAAAGATCATCTCAGGAGTTGGGCTCACACAGTGGCATCTACCGTCCGATGAAGATGCCTGCTTCCAGATCACTCTTCAATTTTTCCTTTTTCCTTTTTGCTTTTTGGTTCCCTCCTTTCTTCTTTTTTGCAATTCTGATATTAACTTGTAAATTGTGAATAAAACTAGAGAGATTTTCTTCATTGTGTATGGATCTTTGGTTCCATCGCTGAATTCTCTGAAAGATAAGGTCAAAGACTTGAGGTTGACATTGAACTTTCATGGATGCATAATTGCTAAGATGCCCTGTTAAGGGCATGGCATTTTGGTGATTCGTTAGACTCAAAGGGGTGATTGATTATTCAGTCCAGATAATGGGGTAATATGTGGGTTAATGCAATTGGGCTTTATAAAAGCATTGACATGATGATTTGGCCATGGAAATCATCACTCTTATATCATGTAACAATGGGGTCCTTGTAAAGTCAAGTTCCAATAATAAGCCGACCCCAAAAAATTTAAGGAAAAAGATAGAAGTGCAAGCATTTTGGGAATTTAAAATAAAGTTGGAAGTGAAGGAAATGGTAACTTGCATCAGGTAGATCAATTAATTTATGTTGATCAGTAACTTTGTGATCTCCTTTTATTTTGGCTTTTTTTATCACCTTTATTTTGAATACATGTTATTATGTATTGGAAAGCTCCTATAATAAAGCACATGCCTCTTCTTATAATCATCCAAAACTGAGGACGTTCTCCAACTCTTTGGGTTTAATAATGCCATGAGGTAGATATGGAAAGTAAGTTTGATAAACCGGTAACGCGTCCAAACCCAACCTTATAGAGGCAGATTTATTAAGCTGACAATGGAAGGTCAATTATGATCAGTCCCAAACATGTACCAGTCTCGACCTATCTCAAAAGTTCGCTAAAAAGAAACTGACATTAAAAATAATTAACAGGGTGCACGTGAGAAATGGAAGGGACGAAGGGAGATAATGTGGGAGGGAATAGTTAAAAAACTTATTGTTAAATTTTGGAAAAAAGTGAGACAGTTTTGACCATCGCACCATTTTATTAATAAATCTTTTCAATAGTGTGTAAGGCTGTTTTGGAAAGATGCGTATTTTGTTTGGCACAATTCCCAATGGGCCTATTGTTGTTATATATAATAATATAGTATAGATTTCTGAGTAGCAGTATTTTGTTTTTAACTATAACTAATAATATAAAATGATGATTACACTTACACCCTATTATAATTGTAATTTATACACATAAACTGCCGCCTTTAATTTAGAAAATAACAAAAATCCTAGGTCATAAATCCCTTTTTGTCTGACAAAATTGGTGAACAAAAACCAAACTACTCCTTAAAATTAAATTCATTTAAAAGCCAATATAACTTAGAAAACTATCCAACTCAAAGTGAAGAATCAATGCAACTATACAAGTTAAGAAAAGGGAAAATTTTCTACGTCATTTACGCTCTAGAAGTTTCCTTATAGATGTATAAATAAGGATATTTTTTATTTTGGTATATAAGGTAAAGTATTTTATTAAAATGTAAAGGGTACATTACGAGGTTTTTGGCCTTCTTCAAATAACAAGATATTTACATGCATAAGTGACAAACCTCAAGGGGTGTATGATTAATTATCCCTAGTATAAATCTCCACGTCTAAAAACATTGATGTTCGGATTTTGAATTTTATTTTGTTTAAATATTTACATAATATGCTAGGACGGTCTTCATGATTATAATTCGGTAAAAATCAAGCAACAGCTTAATAAAAAGATAATAAATTACATGAGTTATGATATTGGTTAATTAACTGATATATGATAATATTTTAGGAGAAGTTTATCTTTTTATTTATATAAAAAAAAGAATCTAAGGAGAACTTAAAACTAAACTATAAAATCTTGAGCATGTGTATAAATATTATAATAGAGGCCCAATTATGTGATTATGTGTACAATTAAAAGGGATGAAATGGAAATTGCCCACATTCTTGATTACCTTTAAAAGGACACAACTGACTTTCAAAATACAGAATTTGTGTATTAATTATTTTCATTTATGGTTATGAAAATAATAATAACAATAACAAAATTCTACAAGTCGGTAAACATTGAGATGATTCTTTTTGTTTTTTTAATAAACAATCCGCACAATACATTGTAGATGATAAAAAAGATTGTAATATAATTAAAAATGAATAGAAATTTGGTTAGATGTAAAGCGATTTACAAATTTAAACTGTTACATAAATTTGGTTTTCAAGAATGATCCCAAGGCTGGCCCCATATAAAAAACCCAAAGCTCTATATTCTTCCTAATTGATCTACTGGGTCTGGGCCACCACCAAAGAAAGCCAACCAATTGAGAATTGACTATCTAAGGAGCCAGAAACATTATGTAAGCATCACGAGCACAACAAGAAAATCGAATCTTCCAGATTATAGGGCACAAAAGTCATTAAAGTGAATATATTTTTAGAATGATTTGGTCAAAGTAAAAGAAGAAAAGTTCACCAACTTCTCCTAATTAGCCAATAGCCACCACGCTCTTTCTGACCGTTGGGATTTTCTAACCTAAATTTACATAATTGCCACTCCATCCCAAAATTTGAACAGAAGAGGCAGGGTCCCTTCAGTTCAGAGTATACGTTTCTGTCAGAGTAGACGTCCGACAAAACTGTAGTTAATTACTAAGCGCTTCCCTCGAATCTCTGTCACCCTCCTCTTCAAAGTTTTGATTTTCTTAAAATTTCTGTTGTCATGTCAGAGAATATCATAGGAAGCTTAGACTCTAACTGGTTTTTCTTCAATATTTTCTCATCACCCACTCAATCTTCCACTTTCACAAGTGCACAACCCCATCTCAATGACAATGACTCCCCCAAATCAAAACAATCCAAACCCAAAACATCCATCCTTCAACACTCCCTAGTTCAGTCACCAGATGCTACGACTCAGGTTCAAACCAGCTCAAAACACAGTGATCTGGTTGCAGAAGCCAAATTGCAGAGGTTGACACAAGCTAATGAGAGGGACATTCAACTTCGGGAAGAAGAAAGGAGCAGAAGAGACCAGAGAAGCGAAAAGTCCAGCATGAAAAGAAGAGGAAAGAGTTATGGGCAACATGAATGCGGTCAAGGGAAGGGGTCAAATGATTTGGGATTTCATTTAATGGCTGTTGGGTCTGATGACAACCCAGCATTAATCGCTACTGGGTTATGGAAGATGGGAAGAACGCGTGGGCATCAGACGTTTGGATGCCCATCACTTATCAGGATGCCTCCATTTAATGATGGGATGGCCATGAAGGAACATCTCAAGTCATGGGCTTATGCGGTTGCCTGCTCTGTCAAATAGGAACAGTGTTTGCTTTTTGCCTTTTTCCCTTTTCTTTTGTAGGAGAGAGGGATGGAAACAGTATGAGGGACCCTTTAGGTATTTTATGCTTCATATGGTGGATGAATAGCTTGGGTGAAAACAGAGTGGAAGGAATAACTATGTTCTAGGGTTTGATGGTGTTAATTTTTCCTTTTCATTTTTCGCCTGAAGAATAAAGTTGACATTCTAGTAGAAACAAAGAATATGTAGTAATACATAAGAAATTCAAGGAAAATGTACCGTGTAATTATCTTGGTGCTTGACGTTAATGGAACTGAAACCTGGGAATTGAAATTCAAGAGCACGGAATTTTCCAACTAATATATAAACAAAGTGAAGAAGAGTACAATAACCCAAAAAACGGTTAGAACTCAATCAAATTCAACAGTATAGATCAAGACTTTTTTCTTTTTTTTTTTGTAAACATTAAGAGCGTTACCAAGTACAGATCAAGACTTGGTAACGCTCTCACAACTCATTTTTACTTGCACTAATTTCATGAATTATAAGTTTCCAAATTACAAGAGAAAGGACATAGGCACTCATCATATGGGAGAAGATTTATAAATCTTTTACAACTGAAAGCTCGTCTGACTATCAAACCCAACTTAACAAACTTTGATTGATTACATACTGCTAGATTTCCTGTTCTCTTGTATCATCACTGTATTTAGGCTAAGTAATAAAAGGCTTCCATGCCTTCAAATTAATGGCATGAGATAGTGTTATAGTTTGTTTTGACAGACTAAATGATCAATCCCAAACAGAATAGCCCAGAGACTTGGCATAATGCTTTATCTCCCTTTTCTAATATTGATTACAATTGTTTTTATCCAAAATAATGAATCCTTCCAATTACAAGGGGGGTCAAGGACTGTTCATGGACTATATGTGATAGAGAGACAGAATTATACAAATGATTGGCTATACATATATAGTTACAAGGGAACTGGAGTAGTGGATTCATGAACGGGTTACTCAGTCCTTGTCCTTGCTGGAGATTGCTTCTGGAAGTTTGAAGGTGGGACGTCTATCAGCACCGTTCCTCGAGTACTCCCTCCATCTTCGAGCTGCTGCTGCAGCTCTGTTTGCTCTCTCGTTCACTTCTTCTCCTGCCACAGTGGTATGTAAGTTCCACCTTTCATTATTAGGAGTATAACATATATTCTTTTTAAAGGCATAACCATCCTGTCTCAAATCAAATATTAACAGTTACAATTATTCAAAGAAAATGCAGTTAATTATTAATTCTAAGGAGAATGAAATGAACAATCATGTCTAGATAAACTTGAATTGGAATAGCATTTAAAAAGGTAAAAAAAAAACAGAGACGAAAGAAAAAACTAAGTTGTACCTAACAAGCATTGTAAGTAAGATGCTACAGATGGGATAGTAAATAAACATTGTTTGTTACTCCTGCACGAAAGATGCTGGCATCTTCATCATAGAAAACTATAATGTTTTGAAGCAAAGGAAGGAAGGGCATCGATTCAATTGCACCTCATATCTTTCTCTGGGTAAAGAATCATATCTTTCTCTGGGTAATTAAACCAACATGCCTAATGAAGTAATGCTTCAACCAATCAGAAGGATGAAGGATGTTTGAATCTAAATGGAAAGCATATTAGAGGACTCTGATTCTTTCATTATGCAAAATCTTATTATTAATTAACCTAGGCACTGAGACGAATGCCAGTACCAAAACAGATTCAGTATCTGAAAAAGTGACCTAAAGGAAACCTGGAATATGGATATTTTTTCTTCAAGGACATCTAGGGAGGTAGGGAGTTTGATTGACCCCCACTCATTGTTCCAAACAGAAAAATAATTACAAAAATCAAAATGGCAGGATGAAGTCTTGAACAGTAGCCACATTCCAAACAGTTATAAATATGCAGGTATACCGTATCATAAATAAATTCTGGAATCCACTGTTGAAATAATTCATGAAGGAGACAATGTAGGAGCAATGCACTTAGGTGAGAAGTTGAAAGTAATGGCGTAATATATTTTCATGCATATTTATATTTGTAAATATGAATTATTTGTATATATATGTGCATGTTTATGTACATATTGTGATAAACTATCACACTAGAGACCACGATTGTGATAGCCTCGATACAATAATCCTGTCCACAATTTAGATTTGAAAATGACCCATGATACAAAAATTTTCTGACACTGTTATCTAATGATAGGGATTCCCAGTAGCGTAAAAAAAGCAAGAAGATTTCCAGACAAACTTAAAGTATCCATCTTGCATCATGGTTCTTAAAACAGTAAAATTGTACTTGAAACTGATGATAAAGAGAATGGTCCAGACACTGGAGAACTGAATCAGTTTTTTGCTCCCATGTCAATTCTAGGAAGATCCACCATTGGTGACAGAAAGATGAAACAACCAGAAACTAAGAATAACTCTCTAAAGATACCTTTAGTTGATAGTCAAAGATAAGTCAGACCCAGAATGGGCACATTTGATTGTTTCACCGGACAGAATTTCATACAATAGATACAGAAAACATGATATAATAATCATAAGATATTTCAACTCATCGTAATGCCAAACATCTGAAGCAAGAGGAAAAAGTGATATAAACATAAAAATAACCCTAAGCAAATGTATTCCTATCATGGAAAGTCAAAACTGGGCCTGCTGTATATTTCACACCTTTTGTTTCGTAGTCTTTGGGCTTGCCCCAAAGGTCACTCCAATATGATCCAGGCTTATTAGAATCCTTTTGTTTCATCATCCTTTTTCTTGCTTTTTCCTGCAACCAAATTTAGGAGATGGCAAAACCTAAATGATTAATGGCTTGAACATGAATGAAATGCACAACACACCTGTCCATACATGCAAGATATAAAAACTGCTTTTGTAGCTTTTATATCATCGGATCAAGTTTGACCATACCAGACAGGATAAAAATCCTCCAAGTGAAGGCATGCCAATTTCTTAGTTTGAAAAAAAATTTCAAACATTCTCTTGAAGGCATGCCAATCCTCCAAGTGAAGTCATGCCAATCCTCCAACTTTTATATCAAAAAGTCTGAATGGTATCCAAGTGAAGGCATGCCAATTGCTTATAAGATTGTTAATATAAAAATGGCACAAAAGAAGCAACCACCAATGAGGCTGTAACTTGTTCATGCCCAGTAAATAAGGCTCTTACACCATGACAGGTTTTCATGCATAAGAAAAAAACAGATAAAAAAAATTTCAATATATATTAGATTTTTTTTTTTTTTGGTAGCATTCAATATATATTAGGCGCTCTTTAGATTTTTGAGGCATTGTGCAACATCACATGACATGTTCTATAACAAAGCAAAATGCAAAGGAGAAAATATTAATGTTTCAAATATTCGCTTGAAGTAAAATTTAGATGAAGGCCAAAAATTGTATTAGAGTCTATACCAAAACTTTTAGTTGTCGTTTCTCCCACCGAGAGCTTGCCTGCCACATTAGCAAGTAGTAGTTGTAAGAATTACCGAGCCAACAACAAAGAGATAGTAAGATAAAGTTGGCTATTTATTAGTGGAATGTTTGGATGATCATGATAACAAAGTAACACATAACACATGAAACTTCAAATTTTAAGGAGTTGTATTAAGATTAAACTAAATCGACACATACTTATCATGTTTTGTCGTAAATTATTATTTTAGTCATGAAAGAATTAGCGGTTACTTTTCCTTTTCATCATTGTGTAGCGCAAATATAATCTAAAGGACATCCCATGGTAATAGTATAACATGTTTCTTTGAATAGAAACGAAGTTTTGAATAAGGAGAATTATTCCCTAGAATTTTTGTGAGAGATTGGGAGATTCCATCCAATTCTCAGTCAACTGAGCACCCTTATAACAATTAACCAAGGTTGCAGTTCTGACGTTTTTGCTATTTCTTTATTTCAACCTTAAAGAATCATGCTTAGGACAGCAGTGCCATCGCTGTATAGTGTTTTCAAATTGCCTAGGTGACAGGCAATTATATTAGTAACACGCATTCTGTGCATATGTTGAAGTGATTATTTAGATGGAGTTAACTAGAATTTTGGTTGTTAATTCTATAAAGTGATATAAGATCAACTTGCCAACTAAGAAAGATAAGATGACAAAAGACTATTACGAATATTCAAAAAAATACTTTTAAGAAATTAGATTTCTAGTAGCATTTAAACAGTAACTAATATTTTGTATGAACCATCATAATAACTTCCATTTTATTTTCCAACAAGTTGACGAATTTCAGAATCAATCTATCAATCACCAATATCCTTATCCCCAGTAGTTGGGTCAGCAACACGAATCCTATTCCTCCATCCTAAGCTATAAAAAAACTACATCTTCAATCAGCTAATGGGTATTTAAATCCTTCCTGATTGCATCCATGTTTTTTTTTTTTTGGCCTTCCCCTTGTCTCCTTGATCTTTCAATGAGTTATCACAGCTTTTGATTGTTGTCTCCTTAGGTTCTTGCTTTTAATGTCTAAACTACCTTAATCTACTCTATTTTATGCTCACTTATATGGTACTTAATCCCCCTCAAATATGTTATTCAATCCCTATCTTTCCTACTTGTCAGACATGGAAAATCAATCTAATGACTTCCTATCATCACACGGGATTGAGAAAAAGGAGGAGTCGCCACCATTCAATTTTTAGGTGTGAATAGACACCAAAATCATCAAATAAAAATACAAAAAGCAAAACTAGAGTAAAAATAACTCTACTTTAAAATAATAACCAGAGATGGATAAGGGGATTAGATTATGAATAAGGGAAGGTGTTAGGCACCCCTATTCATCCACACAAGGTGGTTGCCACGTATTGCTCACGCTTGAAAAGGCTTGCTAATAAAATGCACAAAAAGTGCTTGAAGAAGAGGACAAAGACATGTGAGATTTTTCATGTGGGTAACCCAATTAAGTTTGGGCTCTCCTTATGAATACATCTCTTCCTGGACTCAATAATCAGATAAAAAATGAAAAGAAAACTTGGGTAAAATCCAACTAAATCAAATCTGAAAAGTTTACCTTAATGATAATCTATTTTGAAGACCTAGAGCAAAACCTAGCTTAAATCGTGAGTATGTGCACTTGATTAAATGGATATGAATTAAAATCTTCTAAAGACAATTAGAAAATACTCAAGAAAGATTTATGGTGAGGATCCGGTTCATATATCTCATTGATGGAAGAGAATGAACCGAATGTACCCGTATTGAGACAAAAACCCCAACTTGAGAGATTAGACAATGAAAGTCTCCTCTTGAAGATGAGATCACTAATCTTCTAAAAAAACAGTTAGAAAATACTCAAGAAAGATTTGGAGTAAGGATGCGGTTCATAAATCTCATTGATGGAAGAGAATAAACCAAATGTACTCATATTGAGACAAAAACCCCAATTTGAGAGATTAGACAATGAAAGTCTCCTCTCAAAGATGTGATCATTAATCTTCTAAAAAAACAGTTAGAAAATACTCAAGAAAGATTTGGGGTAAGGATCCGGTTCATAAATCTCATTGATTCAAGAGAATGAACCGAATATATCCGTATTGAGATTAAAAAAAAAACCCCAACTTGAGAGATTAGACAATAAAAGTCTCCTCTCGAAGATGAGATCATCAATTTTCTAAAAAAAAAAGTTAGAAAATACTCAAGAAAGATTTAGAGTAAGGATCCGGTTCATAAATCTCATTGATTCAAGAGAATGAACCAAATATACCCATATTGAGACAAAAACCCCAACTAGAGAGATTAGACCATGAAAGCCTCCTCTCGAAGATGGGATCACTTGAAATCAGTTCAAGGAATTCTAAAGGATTGATCTAAGGCTATTAATCTTAGATCTTTCATAATGAACATGATAGATCCAAAATATAAGCCTATATTACACCAAAACAAGTGAGATGTGTGTTTGTGTAAAAAAATCAGATTTTTAGGGGAGAATAGAAATCCACTGCTATAAAGATCATGGATCTTGGTATTCTCTCTAGAAAATGAAATCAAACTCACGAGATTAATCAACACATATGAATCTCAATTTACATCATTCAAAAGGGGTTCTATACCTAAGATTCCATTCCCGTTCTCGTTTCCCCTAGCACTCTCTTCACGTTTTACGGCTAGAGAAAGTCTTGAGGTACTTAGAGATGGGTTTGGGGTTTCAAATACACACAGGCTTTACACTACAGAAATGTCGAAGATGAGACTACCCTAGAATTGAAAAAAAGAAAAGAGGAGAGGAGATCTCACCTTGATTGCTTGAGGAAGCAAAGAGGCAAGGGTTTCCTTCTTCTCCAGGAGCTCTTCTAGCTTCAATTTTCAGCCATTTGGTTGAGGGAAGGCCCTCTATTTATAGGCAAAAGCAAGGGTAATAAAGTCCCAAGGGTAGACACAAAAGTGTGTCTAGAACCTTCCAACTTAACCCTAAAGCATTAGTTCAGAGGCATTTGGCTAATCTCAGAGGCTAAATTCGGGAATTCCCACTTCCCAGACAGAGGTATAGAAGTAAATAAGTGACAACTCGCAAGATATTCCAATTTTGAACAAAACACTTGTATCCGACAACTTAGGTCGGATACAAACAAAAAGCTTGTATCCGAAATTTAATTTTAGATACAAAGAAAAATGCTTTTATTCGAAATATAATTTCGGATACAAAGAAAAATGCTTTTATCCGAACTATAATTTCAGATACAAAGAAAAATGCTTTTATCCAAACTTTAATTTCGGTTCAAGGCAAAAATTACTCTCTGCACAGCTTCTGCATGGCACTGACCCTTACCTGCACAGGCAATACTTATTTACATGCAATATCATTTAAGTAAATGTCCTCGTATTTTTTAATCTCCATTTACTTAAGATATTAAATGTAAATAAGCAAACACCCCCCCCCCCCCTATTTGAATCCATTAAAAATAGTTTCATACCCAAATTCCAAGTGAATAAAAAGTCAACTTTCCAATTCAAGACTAAATTCCAGTTTTTCAGGTCCGGTAAAAAGATTCAACTTGTTGATACCAAGGTATTTATCAAGATTTAAAGGCTCAAAAAATTCTTTTATGCAATAACATTGCTAAAAACCTAATTACCGGGAAAAATTATCTTGAAATCTTGCCTTAAAAAATATTTCATTTTTTAGGGTCAAAAGTCAACAAAATTCAACCGGAAAAAGTTTGAATTTGCGCAAAAGATTGAATTTGGGCATTTTCCTTTATGGTTTTGGATTCAAATGGGTTAAGGATCTCAAGCCCAATGCTAAGAATTAAAAATTCCAATAAAATATTTCTCTCCTTCAAGGTTTATCAAAGTTCGTGCAATTTTGGGGTGTCTACACTACTCTTCCAATGTATCCATCTCAGCATCATCATATTATAATGCTCATTCTATGCATATGTTGTTTTTTTTTATTGTCCAACACTTTGATTTATCATATATCAAAACAGGCCCAATGACTTGAAATTTTCCTTGTAGTTTAAGTGGACCAAACACACCTGTATGCTTAAGCCATCCAAATCCGATTCTATGTGCCACATACTCTCTGTCCTTGAACAAAATTGATTAATTTTAGTAGTCTCTTAATTCTCAATTCTTCTTGCTACTTTACCTCTACCATTATTTGTACTAAAGTTATGCTCTATACACTTAGTCTTAGTCCGTCTTATTTTTTAAAACCTTTTTACTGTAAAAGTATTCCTTAATAACTGTAATCTTGCATTTACTCTCTCCACCGTGTATTCTAGAGTTTTGGTGTGATTCTAATTTTTTAGTTTTACCAAAAAACTTCTTTAAAAGGAAGTGAGAATCGTATTAGAAGAGAAATTAGTCCAAGTTTTTCTAGAGATATCATGGATTGAAATCTTAAATTTCTTTTTATTTCTTAAATACTAATGATCTCTTTCCAGTTAAGAAAACAAAAAAGATAAAATTATCATTTATTAAAATGTATTACAAGATTAAACTAAAATTAAGTAGTATTTGTAACTGTCCATGTCAATCTTGCCTAGGCAGCTGTCTTTTCATCTAGTCGCTAAAGCAATTGCATACATAGAGTCTTCTAAGGTCACATCATCCTAGGAACACCATCTAGCCACTCGGGCAAACCCTTTTAATAACAGTGCCATTATGTACTTTTTCAATTTACCATTTTTTTGTGTGTGGTCACACATAACTACATAATCACACAATTATGGTCAAAGAATTGCTAGTTTTCTTTTGTCATATTTGGATTTAGCAAACATTTTACACCAACTACCAACCTGACGCAACCCCTTCTTTATTCGGGCTTGGGACCGGCAACGTATAAAATATATAGGATTAAAAGCAAACACTAGCAGGGAGGGGGGAGGGAGTAGGGATGGCAACGAGGTGGGTTTCGGTGAACCCAAGCCTGCCCCTATAGGAGTTTAGCCAATACCAAACCATAACCCACCCCTATCAAGTTGGTAACTGGGCAGAGCGGGTTTGACCCGGTTGGATTACAAAATATAAAAAAAGTGTTTTTAAATAGAATTTATATTAATAATATATTCATTAAAAAGATATGTATCTTTATATATGATATATATGAAAATAATATTTAAAACATATAAAAAATAATAACTTCAATTTATGAAGATGAGTTCAAGGCAAGTTGGGTATCCGCCAACCACTAACTAGATTTTAGACATTCCAAACCCTAACCATTACTGGAGGGGTGGGTTACCCGTTTAACCCGCCCCATGTCCATCCCTAGGAGGAAGGGAAGTGGGGTATTTGTCTATCATTTTACCCTTTACTCCAATTCTTCTCTTGACTGCACATTTACTTCCCAATCACAGGCCTCACAAAACCCTTCATCTCATTTAGAAAACGATCTCGCCACACAAAAAAGTTAAAACTGCACACCATATTGACCTCCATACCAATAAAACTGGTTGTGGCTTCTTCAGAGTACACGCCACCTTCACCATCAATGCCTTCAGCAATATACACTCTAGGCTCCAGACCAAAAATATAATCCATCTTCTGGCAAACATAATCTGAGATCACCAAGATACACATTGGTTCTCTTCCAATGTACCCACCACTTTGAACTTACTTGCTCGGCTTCTGAGGGCCTAGAGCCAACCACCAATGCAATTTTTTAATTGTCATTTGCTAGCATATCTGGACTTGTAAGAGTACCTTAGTAATTGCTAAATAATTATGTTTTGAAAGCGAATCCAGCCTTCATTCGGGAAGGAGGTTCATTAGCGTATGCTTGCCAGCTTTAATTTGCACGGATATTTGTTTAGAGATTATTCTTACCTTTATGAGGGTGAGCCTTGGCACAATGGTAAGGTTGCTCCATTGCAGCCTAAAGGTTCGAGCCACAGGAAACAGTCTCTTTGCTTGTGGAGGCAAGGGTATACACATCAGACCCTCCCTAGACCCCACGTAATGGTGCGAGCCTCATGCACTGGGCTAGCCCTTTACCATTTTCCCTATTTTTGATATTTCTGATCATTATGGATTATTATTTGTTTGAATTTTGACCAAGTTATGTGAACTGGGTGGTTCCATGTGCAATAAGAGCCTTGGCTGCATAAGTGCCTATGAGCAAGACAATGCTCTTTAGCACTTGTTCTGATCACTTTTGTGTTCTCTAGCCATAGATTTAAAATAGAATCAATCTTCTGTAGGCATTCACATGGCAGCATAAGATTTGACCCTCCAATGCAAAACAACATTGAAATCAAGATCGAAGGCTGCCACCCAAAAAACACAACATGAAATCCCCCTCTGTCCTCTTAAAAGTCTTGGTTTTGGGATTCGACATAAAAGAATAATACATGCAAGATATTAATACTTGAAACTGAAGTAAGATTTTTTTCTTCTTAAATGCATATTCAATTCAAAAAGTTTTCTTGGTAGCAAAATAACATAAAGTTTATCCAAGAGGAAAACCTATTATCCTTAGCAAAATAAACTGAAAGACAATTTGAACCAGGGCTATAAAGAAAGAAAATAATCATAGAAGCATATCAAGAAACAGTGTCACTTGATCCATCATTTTAAAATTAATGTACACTTATATTCAAAATATGATAATCTTACCATTCTAAAAACATCAACTGATCCAGAACCCATTCCTGAAAGCATCATACCAACCTGTTCATTCAGAACTTATATTTAGCTATTTTAATTTTTGTTTCACAGGAGATGTTTTGAAAGGAACAACTATATCATGCACAATGCATCAGGACAGTTACTAAAAACTGAAAAACTATTATTTTTAACCAATTAATGCAAGCGTGAAGTCCTCGAGAATATGATTTTCCAATAAAGGGCCTAATTTAGGCACATTTCCTTACAAAAAGAAGGAAGAAAAAATAAAAATTTTCCAATAATTTGATCCATATTACAATCTGAATAAAAGGGATGTCACAGTATAATAGTATCAAGAGGGTTAACATTCCTAAAATAATAAGGAACATATAACATGATGATCACATATTTAAAAAGCCTGCTGATAAACTTTTCTCAAGCACCCAAATGCAAGAAAAAAAAATACCGGAAAAAAACTCCACTTTGATCTTATTTTGCCTGTGAGAAGAAAAGCTGAATAAATTACTTTTTTAGCATCAGATTAGTGCACCTCAAATTCTAGATTAATGACCAGAGCACATGGTAAAGGTCCTTTTTTTCCATTTTTCAAAAAATCCTTTTTCATGCCCTGATAAGTCCTTTGAAATATTTAATTGCAGAAATTGACCAGCATGTAATGAAAAAACATTGTAAAAGGTACTCAAGAAAATTCTCTACATACAAAGAGCTGCTATGTGCACCTTTATGGCTAGGTAATCCACTATCCCACAAACCTACATTTAAACACTTCAGAAATAATAGCTCCCAGTTCAAGTTGTCCAAAATGCAGCTATGATTTTCAGAGCAACCCTAGAACATCCTTAGCCTTTTTTACCTACTAAATAACATTGGAAGTGTGGTTCTCCAGTGTTTGCAAGAAGAGAGCTATTGGCTAAAAAGGCCCTTCCATGTATATGTTATTACATAATTGTAAAATAAATTTGCATTTGTGTCAGATTATGCAAGTTTTAGAAGGCACTGCCCAGCATTATCTGAGCTATATTCCTGTTTTGGAAGAAAAACAGAAAGCTAAAAAGCAGAGCAAAATCTTCTGAGATTTCTAAAACTGCAATTTAAGGACGGAACCTATAAAATGGAAATGCTACTGAGGTTGAAGAATACATTGTTCTAACATTAAAAAAATGCACACATATAAATTCATATGGCGACCAAAGTAATGAAAAGTCACAGTGTAGAGAGTCCAACAAAATATTAGGTTATGCATCTAGTTATATCATACAATCAAGAAATATCCTTAGCATCCAATCTTCCATCAATCAGATCAAGTAGGTGATGATCATAATATGGAAACAATAGAACTGTCAAAAAGTAATGGTACATCTTACATTCACTCTCTCTACTCTTCGCATTTCATCTTCAAGTAAAGATAGCTGTGCAGCAGAAATCCAATGAATGCAATCAACAGGACTGAAAATGCCGAACATTAGGTTATTGACTTGTTTAAACTAGTCAAATTTAGAAACTTCTCAACACGCCAGTAAGTTTGAAGGAGGCATATGAAAGCATCTTGTTGTTCAAATAAAAGATCTCAGAGTACAAATTTCTAGCAATAAGAATTACAAGCATGAGAAACTATAAATAATCATTGCAGAAGATTCAAGTAGCCACATAATTTTTTTTCTTGTTACTAAAGTCCCAAGATTGAACATACCAAAGGAAACATATCATAAACTTGTCCAAGTCAAACTTTTCTTGTCGCAGGAGAAGATTCTGGTAAGCTGGTCAGGTTCTGGCATAAGTAGTAAGTGCTACAATTGCAAAATTTTTCCCTATAAGGTTTTCCACCCCGATTATCATTATTCAAGCAGTATCAATATTCCTTTCATCCTCATAAAAGGGTTTGAAGAGGGGCTCGGTGGCTAGGAATCAAGGCACTGTACTATTGTGCAAGCAGCAATTATAGTCTTGGATTTCTTATAGCTTTGGGCATTGGGACATGCCCTTTTGGCTTAAAGCTCATGTGCAAACTGCATAAACGTGTTCAGCCCAACACTGGGAGGGGCGAGATCCACCAGCTACTAGCACACTTAAATCTCTGAACTTGAGTATCCATATACTTATCTATATCAGGATGATTCTGTGCCATTGAATATAATTTATAGACAATGTGAAGAAAGGAAAATGCTTTGCACCACCACTGATAAAATTTTCAAATGCATGACCATAGACTGAATGCCCAACTGCAAAAATTAGTTCAGCAGCCATCTATGTTTCTATATGCAAGAAACACAGAATCATCCTGATATAACTATTACAGTACCTTGGAGAACCACTTCAACAGATTGAAATTTTGGAAGTTCATGCTAATACAAGATGGCATGGTGCAAACATTAGATAGCAAATGACTTGGAATGTCTACAGTACCACCTATTACGCATCATATATCCCCTTTGATCTCAATCATTCTCGAGTTTGTTTTTTTTTTATGGGCCGAATAATGCTTATCAGTTGATACAAATACATATCCATATCGGGGGCTTGAATTAGATTTCAGTATTGTCGATACCTTAAAGGATGATCCTAACCAACTTTCCTCTACTTTGTTTCCTAATTGTGCAATAGCTAGACACTCTTGGTTGATGCCCTTTCCTTATCATACTAGTAGAGTTCATCATGCTCATAAATTTCTAGAACCAATAACTTTATCATAAAAACAAGTTTTTATCACCAAATATAATGTTATTAGAAAGGTTCATGTTTCATTTAATAAAGGTACAACAAGTACTTGCTCTAAGAGGGTATTTTTTCTAGAATCTTCATTAACATCTCTAAAAGATAGTATATATATATATATATATAGATATATATGTACCCTGAAAAAAATATATACATAAAAATCTTAAAACAGTTAAAGGAGCTCAAAAAATTAAAGATGATGTGTGCCTTTGTGTTCTAAATATCCACTTGCTCGGTGACTCTAACAAGAATGAAAGAATGAATAAATTTTGTGTGCCACATAATTCAATGGTTGCAATAAACAACCACGACGCTTCAGAAGAGGCAGCAATAGATGAGCATGAAAACAATGCTTTGACAAATATCCTTTTTGCATAAGTTATACAAATTAATGAAAACTGTAATCTTCTATCAATATCACTTCACAGCCATAATGATACAAAGAAAACTTACCAACTATCAACAGCTTGTTGAATTAATTCAGGGTTTCCAGATTGGCTGCAGACCCTAGCTCTTCCAAAGTCTTCCTCAATTCGAAAAACATCAGAGGCCACATTGGCGCAATTTTTACAGCCTGTCAACAGCATCAGAACCATGTGATGACTACATTGTCAAGTGAATAAATAGAATGCCTACTTTTCTTTCATAGCTAGCTCTGCACATGGAGTATGAAATGCATCTAAGCATGGCATTCTGAAGAGCATTAAGTTATAAATTACATAAGAGGGGAAAGAGGGTGGTCTTTGTTGGTGTGTGTGTGTGTGTGTGTGTTGGGGTTGGGGTGGTGGGTGGGTGGGGGGGAGGAGTTGGTTTGAGGTCAGGAGTATCAAAGGAAAATTTTGCATTCGCATGAGCATAACAATTCTTAAATCTACAACAAAAAGAGAAAAAACTCACTACATACCTATGCAACTAAATTCATCCACAAAAACATGATCCTTTAGACTGGAATCATCAAAGAAAGGGTTGATTGCAGTTAATGCATAACCATGAATTTCATCATAAACCATACGCTGAACAGGATCACTAAGTACCTGCAATTAAAAGTCGAATTTTACAAGAGGTACAACAAAAAAAGTTCAAAATAGCTAAAGTTGTGTATTGGTAGATTTCAAGACATTGAATTTCGTGATAGGAACCCACCTCATAGACTTCGTTGACGAACATGCAGAAATTTGTGGTCTCTGGGTCATCACCACTCAAGTCTGGATGGCAAGATTTCATGCAATTATGATAAGCCTTCTTGATCTGTTCTGGTGTAGCATCTGGAAGCTGGTAGCATGGGCCCACAAGTAAATAAAATTAACTGAAATCCACGGAAACTCGCTATAATCATAAGAATAAAATAAAAACACAAGACAACTACTATATGCATGCAAAATATAGTCTGCCTCTGAAGATAAATTAGATACTGCTTTTGCATTTTTTGGTGCCACTTAGCACATGATCATCAATTTGGACTGAACTGCTGCATGGACTATAGCTCAAAGAACATGTCCTATTTATCTAATCTATGGTCCTGATACATTTTTGCGAAGGTAATCTGCCCCTGAAGGATTAAACAATTCCTGCTTCTGAATTTTGAAGCCACTGGAACATGGCAATCAATTTCAACTTTCAAATTGCTAAAACGAACATCTCAATAATGATGTCCTAATTATCCAATCTACAGTCCTCACTTGAAGTCCAGAGGAAATATGGACAACAATTTGAACATTGTCACCACTAAGGACTGCTGATGACCAACCCATGGATCGTGCCAGTAGAACTTCTGACTTGCCTGATCTGAATCTATGACCCTCACTGAGAGTTCAAACAAAATGAAAATGACCATTAGAACATTGATATAAAACCGAAGAAGTGGTCTAAGGTTTCAGCATTCATATTGATGGTGATGTCTGCATAGACACCACTCTGCAAAAAGATTGTCTTAGTTCTATTATTCAAAAGTGGAGTAACTAAGAATGTATTAGCTTTAGGATACTAACTTAAGGCAAGCAGTTAGATTTAACTAAGGATAATGCAAGTATTTTGCCATAGGACAACTATTAGGCCTGCAATGATGTATGGATCAAAATGTTGAAAGAAAAAACATATGCATAGGATGGTTACTCTTAAAATACAGATATTGAGATGAATGTATGGAATATCTAAGAAAAATAAGATGAGGAATGAATATATGCAAGAGCATCTCGGCGTTGCCCAAATAGGATAAGAAAAAAAGACGAGGGAAAGTAAATTAATATAGTTTGAACACACAAAATAATGACCTAAGAATGCAGGGGAATGCACATTGAATGATCTTAGAGAATGAGGGGATGACCACCCCCCCCCCCCCCCCCCCCCAACAAAAAAAAATCTTGGATGCTATAATCAATATATGACTATTGATAGCTATGGATGGAGGAATAGAATTATTGTTGCCAACCCAAACTATCTGAGGTAAGGCATTTGGCTTTTGTTGCTGTTATTTGCAGTGACTGGAGCAAATGACTGATTGTGACACAACAGATATCAGATATACATATCAAGTGATTTTTCACCATATTCCAAACAACACATTAACACTGGAAATTAGCATCAAATTTCCATCTTAAGAGCCAAATAATAGACAATAATTTTTTTAATTTTATAGGTGGAAGTCAATAAATAAGTTGAACTATTATGATATTGATTTTTATCAGTGTTCCAGATCCATCTGTGTGTAGTCACCTTGATCTCCACTATCTGGTCTGACTTAAACTAATACATAGCATCCATATCATTCATTCTTTCTTGAAGAAGAATACATTAGTTTACGGAATATAAAATCAGTTTGAAAACATCTCTATGCCCTACAAAAGTCCATCAAAGGAAACAAAAACTCAAAAGTTTCTAAATTTGACACAAAAATTCCAATAACCTGCCAGCTCAGAAGATAAAGTAAATTTCACAGCTGTGATACAAAAGCAGATCCTCAAGAAACCCTGTAGATTGTGAACCATTCCAATAATTCTTTTAAATATTATGATCACAGTATCAAAACCATAGACTTCATGCTTCGATGGTACAGGCTTCTGTCTCATATTTCCCTAAAGGTTCATCCAACCATCATTTGGGCCTAGAGATGCACCTAACACATGAGGTAGACAAGATGTGCAAATCATTCTCACAACATATCTTTTAGATTCATTAGTAATGGCAAAAATTTCTTGAAGTCTTCCAGAGTTTCTTGTGCTTCCTTCAGATTTCCATTAGCATTCAACTTTAAGAAATGATTTTCACCTCAATTGTTTATAAGTTATTTTGGGGAATTTGAATCATTCCTGTCAGTGACATAATCCATACAAAATCGACTCCAAATTTGAATTTCAAGTAAATACTCAGATCATTATAGTTCATTCCTCAAGTGTAAGCAATGAGTAATTTAATTGCCAAAAGCTCGCAAAAGAAAATTTGAACACAAGTTCCAAAGAATTTGTATCTTCTACAAGACAACCATCCATAACCCCCTTTTTCATTTTGAGAGTTAAAATATTTCACACATGGAAGCACACATTGCAACAGGCATTATAGCTAACCCTTGCATCATCAAATCCTGCTCTGTTTTTTCCCAAAGTTAATTCATAGGGACCTTTTCCACATCAAAGAAGAAAACAGCCATGGTTACATGTAAATCATTTAAGTTCTTTTCCTATTAAACATCTATAAGAAATGATCGTAGGAAATTTCTTTAGGTGGTTCAATTTCCATAAACTAAACAACATACCACTTTAATATAATATTTGTTTCTCACTTCTGGTATAAAATTATTTTCGTCATCCACATATAAATTGTATAATCCTTAATTTAAGCTGGAAAAACGAGCCATTAACTCTAAAAAGAATCATTGAATCTTAAACAACATGAAGGAAATCAGAAGTCACAATCACAAGAAAGGTGAATTGCTCTCCTGGTTGTAATCATGTAACCTAATAATAACTAGAACAAAAACAACATCACAACAAAAACCACATCACATTTCGATCGTATCAAACGAGAATCATGATAGGACATTTACAGCCCTAAAGTGAGTTCATATGAACCGCTGACAAGCCACTCGTGTCTGATAATAACACCGGATCCATTTTTAATGGCAAGAACACGTTAATTTAACAGACAGTTCAGCAAGAGATAATCAAGAGAAAAAAAAATCAGAAATCAACGAAAATTATGAAGGAAAATTTTGAGTTCATTACCAGACCAAGGACTGTATAATAATCATCGGCGACCGCATCGGGAGAAGCGGAGTCCCCGGCCATCGCTTTGATTCTAACGCCTCTTCGCCGGCCACTGCCGCCGGCAAAGATTGTCGTCAAAGGGCTGCTGGTCCTAGCTAAAAAGCGCCATCGGTTTCTGGAACAGAAGGACTGCAATGGGCTTTGCAACCTGAGAGGATCTGTACAGACCGGAGAAAGTATTTGAGCCATGAAGAATGGTTTTCGCGTTTCAATTATTTGGAAGCACAGAAGAAATAATTAATAATAATAATGACTCTTTTAGAGGGGAGGGAAAATGATTATAAAAATAAAGTTTGAGGGGACGAGAAAGTTTGAGTTCGAGCGTGAATGCGTGCATGATATTCTTCTATGCTGACATGGCACTCTCTCGCCCATTCGTCTCCAGGAATCTCGAGCCATGCCTTTTGTGAATCTGTACTGCACGTGCCTTCACGCAGTTCCGCGCGACTTTCACGTGACATTTGCGTGTATAGTTAGTTATCCCATTAGGCGTTACGTAACGGCTTTCGCCTTCCAGCAGACCGACGTGGATGCTGATGCATGTATCGTTCGGCCCGAAAGAACCTGGGCTTTTGTTTGGGCTTAGTTTTATGGACTACAAGGGATGTGATGGGCTGTGCATCCTATCCTTACAGTAACGGTTTTATAACATTACTAACTGCCCATATAAGCCTTCTTTATTTCTAATCCTTTTGCCACCACCATGTATTATAACTAACTGTTCGAATAATGCTTTTCTATTTTTAATTCTTTTGTTATGCGCATTGCATGTGCATTCTCCTAATAATAGTATATATGTAGATTTGGTTCAATTTTAGTACTAAAGCTACAAAACCGAACTGAACTAGTATTGGTTTTGGTTTAAAGCCTTGGTTAACGAAACCTAATTTCTACTGTGTGCAAGTTTAGACCAAAATGAACATAACCAATTCAAACCAAATTATAATCCACATGCATGTATTATATTCATAAAAGACTGCATTAATCATCAGAACACCATCCAAAGCATCAAGAAAATCCGGACAATTATTTTTAACAAGAATAATTGGCATATATATATTCTTGTAGGAGAGTTCCACCATCATTGGTATATATAGCTTAAAATCCACCATCATTGGCATATATATGTAGCTTAAAATCCCGGTTTTCGTGCCGTTATGTTTGGCCGGTATTCACGTACAATCTTTTGAAAATCCTTAAAAGACTTCACTTTCCAATTAATAACTACCCAATCAAACACTTCTATCCTGTAAAAAACTACAACCTAAAGAATCCATATTAACTACATTTGCATACATGTAGTGGTGCATATGCCTCCCCTAGTAGCCATTGATCAAAAGAACCCCAAACAATTCCATAAAGGGGCAATCCACACCAAATATCTTCTGTGCAATCTAAATTTTATTTGATCCTAAGCCCACTTTCACCATTTTGTCTGTGGGATCTGCCATTGCTTTTTTATCAGATCTCTTTAAAGGTGTTGGGGCAGCTTTTCAAGCCGAAAGCTCATCATGTTGAGGAATTTGAGAACCTTCAAAGGGCCTCAAAGCCTAAAGCCTAGAGTCTTATTCTGATGGGTCCCAAGGCACTTTTTAAGTAGTGTAGTTTGCTATTTGAAGTCCACCGTATGGTGCTCAATAACAGAGGCTCATCACAGTAAAGAAGTCAGTCCATCTTGCAACTAAAGGAATGATTTGTTAACAAATCAGGCAAAACATATCTTCCTCTTTCTTCTTCTTAGAGCAATTGACCTTATTATTTAATAACTTAGGATTAACTGCTAAAGAAGAACAAGGCATGGGCCTATTAATTTATGTCATCACCATGGCATATACCTGAGTTGCTAACATGATGAACCATAAATAGGGCCCTTGTAACTAGGCAATCGTGGCACCAAGTTCTTCATATTAAACCCAATATTATTACATGGAGACATCCTTTCGTAATGGATCATAACTTTCTATTTGGCATACACGGGGAAGACCAACCGCCTTTTGGATTTTTGTCTCTTCACATCAAAAGCTCCGATCCCTCCCTTATATTTTTATGGGCATTATAGCTTCCAAGTCAACAGTATAAACCACCGAATTGTTTGTATTCAAGGACAAGGGGGGTCCCCTCAAGGGTATTAGGTTTGCATGGCAGGTGGACTTGGCGGGATGAATGAAACAAAAAGATCATCCCAATTGTTCAAAATCACCCATTCAATAGACAGAAGGAGAAAGCAAATGCGATCAATAGCATTTGTAATATCTTCAATATATATAATTAGCAAAACTCTATTTGCTTATATTGTTGAGATTTGAGGTTTTGCGAAAATTCGTAAGAGGGTATTTTGGGTATTTCGCTTTGTATTAGGGTATATCCCTGTTCTTGTAGTCATTCATTGTATTTTTCTATTCGGAACATAGTAAAAACAGCGGCCGTGGACGTAGCCTTATTCTGTGGTGAACAACATAAAATCTGTGTGTTTTTCTGTTCGTTTTTCTTCATTATTGCTCCTAGCGATCTATAGGAATTAGGTCGGATTCCTTTCATATATAAATATAGTAATACTATATTCTTTGTAAGTACTAGAATTAGACAATTTAATCTAAGATTCAGTTAACAAACTCTTCCTGCAATATTACTAAGTGAGACTCATACACTTCAGAAAGAATCTGAGATGCCTTGCTTGGTCTTCCTTGCAAATTAATATATCCAAACCCCAGTTGGGATAATCTTGAATTCCTGGATATTCATATTAAAGTTGACTTCTCTGATTGTGTCTCACCTTGTGGTTGCTTGAAATCTTCAAATTGATCGCTAAGCAGATAAAGAAAGCAGCTGTTTAGACGTGGCCGGCCATAAATTCATGTCTCAACCCGGAGACCTAAGTTGCTGACATGAGCTACTGCTTCACGGGCTCTTGTAGACATCCCAACCAGCATTCTCTTTCATGGTCAGATCACTCCCTTTATGCTGACATCTTTTGGGATTAAATTCAGTTTCTATTGGAAAAGCAACCGGTTTCTTTCTTTGATTTCCATCAAAAAAAAGTTTCTTTCTTTGACAGCCCCATGTGCTTGTATATATATACATATATGCATGTGGTTTCTTGAGACATTAGTAGCCCATGTCATTGTGAGGACTTTATAGGTTATAAGTCAACAAACTCGACCACCAAATTGCTAGTAAACTTTCTAACGAGGGAGGAATGGTCCCTTTCCATTAATGCGATTAGGTTTCGGTTGGTGGGGATCGTCTTAGAGGCATGAGACATGATTTTAATCATTGTCGGTGGTCCAAGTTTTTCCCAATGGTCGCAGATAAAATAAGCTCACGAAAGAGGAGGGTGTATGTCACCTCTTCGAAGGGAATGTGCTCGACAGCTTACCGACATTGTGAAATCTCTGGAGTTGCTGCTGGCCATGTTATGCTGCCCAAGGAGAGCTTTTTGTACTAGGTGTGTGTATATCGATTATGTGCCGGATGCGTAGGAAGTGCTCTATAACTAGCAACAAAAAATAAATAATTACGAGAGAGAGAAAAAACTCATAAAGAGAATATGCAAATGGGTATGAAAACCTGAAACATCATGAAAGAGATTTAAATATAAACCACAAAAAAAAAGGAAAGGAAATTAAAGAAATTGATCTTGTGCAAGACGTACACGCACTGATTTCTAGGTATCTATTGTATGACTCTCCTGTCACATTCTTCTCTGCAGATGATGGGAATTCAAAGAAAGTAACATTGGGAATTATTAATGAAGAGCTCTCAAATAAGTCTGATAAAGTTGTATACAATGACTACCAAAAAAAAAAAAAAAAAAAGTTGTATACAACGCATATCTCAAGTAAATTAGAAAGATAAGGATTTGGACCATATTATTTCTATTTCTAAATTCAAAGTCACTTCGTTATGACCTCAGAATTTAGATAAGGATTAATTTGGACTATGTTTCTATTTCTAAATTCAACGTCACTTCGTTATCACCTCAGAATTTCAAGATTCTATATTTGTTCAAATGGGTTCCTTCGTTTTTCCCTTTTTTCTTTCCCATTAGTTTTTATTATTACCTCTTAATAAATGCAAGCCATATATTATCGTTTTTTTTTCAATTAAAATTCCTCTCCCCATATCATTTGGGTGATTAGTAATCTTACAAGGCTCCCAAAATGTAAGGAAATAGGCAAATGATCAGATAGAAGCAAAAAATGATAGAAACACAAAACACAAAATAGAACGCACGTGATTCGGCTTTCAGCCTACGTCTACCGCCAGAGAAGATGAAACGATTCCACTATCTCAAACACAAGAATTATCAAACGGAACTGCTCTGTACGGTTCTCTCAAATCCTAACAAAACAGAAGATGAATCCCAATGCTTGGGCCACTTTACTACACATGCGAGACAATTTAGATAACATTGAAATTTAGTAATCAAATTTTGCAATTTTTTTCATTGGGTCAAAGAAACTTAATTGTAAGCTTGATCCTTATTATTATGCTTTCAGTTTTGGTTGATTGTGAAGATTTATATTTTAAATTAAAGGTTTCGATAAGTTGGTTTCGTGGCCGCCGGCCGGTTCATGTACATGCATGACATACTTCACCTTCAAGTCAACTAATCTCTTTTTATTTCATTTTTGGAATCTTGTTAGCTATTGATGAATGTACTAATTTAATTAATTTGTAACATGTAAGTACTAGGTTCGAACCACCTAACTACTTGATAGTTTGACCGAATTAAGCTTAAGATATTAAGTTCTTGCATTACATAACAAAGAGAGAATAACATGAACTCAGCTGACTAGCTCTTTTGGTGGCTTGAAGTAATCATATTTTAGTGACTCTTCTCACTTGCACTTGTTTATTAATTTGATGATTATACTAAAAATATTATAACTAATCCGAAATTCTATAATTTTGATGCAATTGGTTGGAACCCCATAAAAATGTACCAATTGGATGAACAAAGCTGGCATTGACAAGGCCAAAACCAGAGGACGTAGAATAGCCACACAACCAGTTTTGGGTTTTAAAGTAATGAGGCGAACGATGTGCAAAGCATACTTCTTATGTGTAAATCCCTCCAAAGCAGATTGTCACGACCCGCCAAGTTGGAGCATGCTAAGCGCCACACGGATGCCCATTTGGATGCCTAAAGGGAAGCGGTGCCTAGAAATTTCTAGAAGCTTCTAGGGAACTCTACATAAGTGTAAATACAAGAGGAGTGTAGTGTTCTCTAGAAGAGGAGGGAAGCTTCTCCAAAAGAAGTGGGTATTCTCTAGAAGGTTCTCTAGATCGAAGATGAGGGAAGCTTCTAGAAGAAGCCTTGTATAGATACTTTACCTAGAGAATTCTAGAGGGTTAATATCCACCATTGGATAGTTGTAATCCCCACCGTCCATTGAGGAGGTGGAGGGCCTATATAAAGGGGTGGAGCCCTCATTTGTAACCATCAAGAAATTATCAAGAAATCATCCAGAAAGCCTTGAGTGAAATACAAGTTCTCTTAGTGTGTTCCTCTCTCCCTCTCTTGAGAATCTTTCTTGTTGGTTTAGGCTTACTTAGCACGTCGAAAGGGTCGAGTGTCTAAGTGCCGCACGGGTTAAGGCAAGGGAATTTGTGACCCCGTGACAGTTGGTATCAGAGCCTTGGTTTGAGTTCTCAAGAAGGCGATAGTATGGCAAACACTTCGGAAGTCACCAATGTTGGTGTTGAATGCTCGGGACGAGAGAAGGAAAATCCTAATGTTGGCAAGGTGCGGAAGGATAAGTCAAGGGACATCCTGTCTACCATGGAAGCAAGGCTCTCAAGGGTGGAGCTAGCCATGGCAGATAGCCAGGACAAGGTTGAGATGATGGACCAACGCATCGAGGGACTCGAGAATGGGCATGAAGAGTTCCAAGGGGAGATGCAAGGTGGCCTCAACGCTGTGTCCGAAATGGTTCTGGCACAGGTGGATGCTCTTAAGGACTTAGTCCGGTCCGAGATTGCTGCCATTAGAGAAGAAATGAAGGAAATCAGAGGAGATTGGTCATTATGCAAAATGGCCATAACTCAAGGTACGATCACCTCTCACTCATCTTCTAAGGTTGACATTCCTAGACCCAAGAGCTATTGTGGATCTAGAAATGCGAGGGAGCTTGACAACTTCCTATGGAGCCTTGAACAATACTTTGAGGCAACGGGCATCCATGAGGAAGACAAAAAGATCAAGACGGCCCCTCTCTTCTTGGATGACGCGGCTACCCTATGGTGGAGAAGGAGGCACACTGATATTAAGCAAGGAGTGTGCACTATGAATACATGGGACGACTTCAAGCATGAAATCAAGAAGATGTTCTATCCTCAGAACTCTGAGCACGAAGCAAGGGCGAGGCTACGACGTCTCTCCCACACTAACACTATTCGGGAATATGTGAAGGAGTTTTCCGAATTGCTACTCGAAATTCCTGACATGACTGAGAAGGAGTCCCTCTTCACGTTCATTGATGGTTTACAATCATGGGCAAAAATTGAAGTGCAACGGCGGAGTCCCACGGATCTTGCAACAGCGATATCTATTGCGGAATCCTTAATGGAATTTAAGAAAGGTGAGTCCTCCAAACCAAAGTTCCAAAAATTCAATGGGGAAAATGTGGAAGATAATGCAGGACAACCCAAGGAAGGACACAAACCACCTTTCCACAAAGCAAGCAAGTTCAACAAGGAAAGGAAGCTCGGTGACAAACCTAGAATCACATGCTTCCTTTGTGATGGCCCTCACTTTGCTAGAGATTGCCCAAAGAGATCGAAGCTGTCAGCCCTAATCCAAGGTGATGAGGAGGAGACCCAACAAGATGAGATCAAGATGGGATCTCTACGTTTACTCAATGCCATCAAGGCTAAGGTAAATATAGCAAAGGTCGAAAAGAAGGGACGCATGTATGTCAAGGCCAAGGTAGGAGCACTTGACACACGCGCCTTGGTAGACACAGGTGCATCACATAACTTCATTGAAGTTAATGAGGCCAAAAGGCTTGGCCTCCAATATAAGGAAGAACAAGGATGGCTTAAGGCGGTAAACTCAAAGGTGGAGCCTATCTATGGAGTAGCACGAGGAGTCAAGTTGCACCTTGGAAATTGGCATGGCCAAGTGGACTTCTCTGTGGTGCCTATGGACGACTATCCTATTGTCCTCGGAATGGAGTTCTTGGATAAGGTACGAGCCTTCCCCGTCCCTTTTGCAGAGGCCATGTGCATTATGGGAGAAGGGAATGCATGCATGGTACCACTTGCTCGAGAAGCATCTATCAAGGCCAAAACATTGTCAGCCATGCAGCTATCGAAAGGAGTAAAGAAGAAAGAACCTACATGCCTAGCTACTCTAAAGCCTAATGAAGACTCCTCATTCGTTAAGGAAGAGGTGCCAACACAAGTAGAGGAAGTTCTAAAGGGTTGTGCAGATACGATGCCTCAAGAACTTCCTAAGAAGCTACCACCTAAAAGGGAGGTGGACCATAAGATAGAGCTTCAAGAAGGTGCCAAGATCCTGGCCATGGCACCATATCGTATGGCCCCTAAGGAGCGCTCGGTTGAGGAAACCGCACGTCCATTATTCAAACATGTGGAAAAGTACTGCGGAGTTCTCAAGTCCACAATAAGTATTCGAGATACCAGACACAGAGGAAAGAGTCCTGCAGCATTCAAGATTGCCAAAGGTTGGCAAGAACAGTTGGAGATGGCCAAGGCATATTTATCCAAAGCCACTAAGAAAATGAAGAAGTGGGAAGATACAAAGAGAAGTCATATCGAGTACTTGATCAAGTGGAAGGGACATCCCGATAGCAAAGCAAGTTGGGAGAAAGAAGAGCAGCTATGGCAGTTCAAAAACAAGATAAGATAGCTTCATTTCTAGAAGGAGCTGCGACGAGGGCGTCGCCAGATTAGGTGGGGGAGGATGTCACGACCCGCCAAGTTGGAGCATGCTAAGCGCCACACGGATGCCCATTTGGATGCCTAAAGGGAAGCGGTGCCTAGAAATTTCTAGAAGCTTCTAGGGAACTCTACATAAGTGTAAATACAAGAGGAGTGTAGTGTTCTCTAGAAGAGGAGGGAAGCTTCTCCAAAAGAAGTGGGTATTCTCTAGAAGGTTCTCTAGAAGATGAGGGAAGCTTCTAGAAGAAGCCTTGTATAGATACTTTACCTAGAGAATTCTAGAGGGTTAATATCCACCATTGGATAGTTGTAATCCCCACCGTCCATTGAGGAGGTGGAGGGCCTATATAAAGGGGTGGAGCCCTCATTTGTAACCATCAAGAAATTATCAAGAAATCATCCAGAAAGCCTTGAGTGAAATACAAGTTCTCTTAGTGTGTTCCTCTCTCCCTCTCTTGAGAATCTTTCTTGTTGGTTTAGGCTTACTTAGCACGTCGAAAGGGTCGAGTGTCTAAGTGCCGCACGGGTTAAGGCAAGGGAATTTGTGACCCCGTGACAAGATTCTAAAGGGATGGATTGGCAATAGACCTAACATTTTACATTTTATTTAAAGTGGCTGAGAGATCAGACTCAAACCACGTTCAGATACAAACAATTCTTTGGGGCATTATCAATGTCTCTTTTGGAGGCAAGTCCTTAATTTAAGCTTTTGTATTAAAAGCTTGTACTGTGAAGAAACCGGGTCAAGTGCATGTCTCGTCTTGCCGGCTCAGTGCTGGAGAACCACAACCGTCCAAATAATTAAATAATTAAAATAAATATATGGTATGAGTATTGGATTTGATTGGACTGGATTTTTCAACCGTACAAATCAAATAACAAAGTGGGGTTTTATTGATAAGCACAAGAGGAAAGGCATTTCTTGATGGTGAGAGATCATTTGACATTATATGTTTAACATAAGGCTTTTCAAAATAGACTAAATAGAGATTAGGTAAGAGCTTAATTTTGAAGGGTTTGTTTGTTTTGCCACGTGGACCGAGCCCATGACGACAACGTTGCGAAGATTACGTCTTACCATCCAACAACAAATAGGAGAGGGACTGAAGAATTTAGACCTAGCTACTTGTGGAACCTCTTGTGTATACCAGACTCATGCAAACTACTGTATCCTGCGTTCATAGAGATTAAGGTTTTGTTCTTTAGAAAAATAATGATCTAAGCTTTGATTATGTAAGTACTATGGAATGCATGCACTATGCAGGAAGTAGGTATTACTAACTAAGACATAAAAGTCAATATGAACAAAAGGAAAAGACTTTTTGGGTCGGAGCGAGAGAATTTGCCAGGGTCCGTGTTAGAATATTATAGATTCTAAAGAGCCATAGGTACGTTAATTAGATCAAGATGGATGTCTTATCAAAAATAATAAATAAATAAATCAAGATTGATGCCTATTCGCCTTGCATGTGCCGTCTATGCTATCTAGCGTATAAGAGTTTGCTACCTGGCCACAGAAAGTAGGTGTGAAACCTATATGCATAAAATTCGAAGGAGGACGTTCTTCGATTCGATGGTCTAAATCATCGCTTTTCGGTAACACTTTTAAGAAACATTTTCCGAGTTTCCCGGACCGACTTTTGCCGGTTTTAACTAGCTCGGCTTCAGCTACGTTTACAAAAGCTTCCATCGCCGTCAAATTACCAAAATGACATTCCCTTGTCTACAATGCCATCCAAGTCACTCATTTGGGATGGCATCGTCCCCGCAATTCATTATTGCTATCTATATAGAGATGCTATCAAGTAGAGCATTTTACGGTATGAATTTTTTTCAGTAATTTTTTTTTCTTTTTTGTTATAATTTCAAATATAGAAATCTTACTACCGTTAAATACACAGCGTGTCAACATCTGAATCACACTAGACTAACGATTGCAATTAAAGGTTGTAGATGATTTCAAACCACTTATTTGTGTCCGTACCTCATGGTTCTTAAATACATACCTATCTATATTATATATAATACAAGGCGCCCCCTTGAGGATCACGCCAAACGCAATGTGCAACTTCTCAAAAAAGTGCTTTCTCACATTGTTAAGATCCATTAATTAAAGGGTTTAATTCTCATAACAATTCGATTCCTTTTATTTAAAACTTAAGCAGTTTTCTGATTCCCTTTATATCCCTTCTCAAGTGCAGTACTGCACATGCATCCTACTAGTAATACTTAAATAGAGCGGGTTAAAATTGGTAACACGCGGTCCTTCAACTTTTTGTCTCCTTTGGTACTTCAAATATTGTTTTGGCTTAAATTTGGTACAAACAAACGCTAGTCCTCATTGTTTCCAGTCATTATACATACAATACAAATAAGTATATTAAAAAATTATCTATTTCTAATTTAATTGTATACGTTAATGTAAAAGCCAAAGGCACCTGTATACAAAAAGCAGGATCTTGATCCCAAACAAAATTTTGTAACTTGTTCTTTAGCACTTAACTTGTTCTTTAGAGCCGGTAATTTTTGAACTGACCCATCAATCCGCCCGAACCCAACTCGTAAGAAACGCGTTATGCAGATGATTTCATCCCATGGTTTACCACTCCTTGGCTTAGGATTGTACTTTGAGAGTTATTATAGGGGCATTTTTGTCAGAATCCCTCTGAAATCAAGGCGGCTTCCCTAATTCACGGCGACGTAGGGAGCCATTATTCTCAGTTGAGCCGAGCTGAAGTAGTTTCACTAATCTGACGGTGCATGAAATTATTCAGAAAAGAAGGCCGGCGGCTTTGCTCGTTTAGACCTACCCAAGCGCCAGCGCCCACGCCCACGCGGCCTCTCCAAACAGGCAATATTTGTAAATTTGACTGAGCCAAACCACTGACTTGATCGTCACGCTTCTCTCTCTTACTACGCTGTTTCCTTCTGCTTCTAATAGTCCATTACTTGTTCTCTGTTTTCATCGATCTCTTCTTCGGTTCTTCCTTGCCGTCTCTCTATATATATACATATAGACCCCATTTCTCCATTACAACGCCCTCCTACTTCTTTTCTTATTCTCTGCAACATAAGAACCCACAAACCCCACTTTTCAGATACCCATTAATTTCTCCATCACAACGCCCTCTTACTGCTTGCTTAATTATTCTCTGCAACAAAGGAATCCCCGGCCACAAACCCAATTCTCAGATACGTACCCACTCAAAGCCTTTTCTCAGTGATCCCTTTTCATGGCTCGCCTAACTCTCTTGGTCCTTGCTTTCATGGTGCTATTCGTTTGTTTTATACCCTCCTTAGAAGCAAGAAAGCTCTTAAACACAGAGCAAAAGAAGACCCCATCTTTGAAGGACGGTTTGTTCCTAAGCGCCCTCCCAAAGGGTCAAACAACACCTTCTTCCCCACGCAAGAAGGTTCACGCAGCAGCTCTCAGCGAAAAACACTTCACCATGCATCTCGCCAGTCACGACCGGATTCTACGGTCGGTTCCAAGTCCCGGAGTAGGCCACTAGATTTGATCTTCCTCTCTCCTAATTTTCCATATCTCTTGGAAATCTCTCTAGTTAGCTACTTCCTTTTTTTTTCTCCAAAAAATTTAATTTATCATTTTTTTTTCTCCAATTCTTTTGATGGGTTTTGTACTAGAGTTGATAATTGTTGTAATTTGTAAAAGTAGGAAGTGTACAGAAATACCCACTTCTGGAAAAGTTTTTTGTTGTAATCTGGCTTCCACTGAGAAGAAAAATAGTATTAGCACTGTAATATTGAACAAGAAAATAACGAGAATTTTCTGTTATTGACAACAATTTGGTTCTACATCAGTGCTTCGGTTGTTGGGATTTTGTTTTTAAATCCAATCAAGAGCTCCAGTGCCCATACCTGGAGTTCTTCCACATCATGAGATCTCATGGATTTCAGGGTTTGAATTCCTGGTCTCTCGCTATCACCAACGACCTTTTCCACATAAAAAAAAATTCCGGAAAACGCGTTCTGCAACTTTTTACTTTTTCTGACCACCGGCCTCCTCTGTGTGTGTGATCTGGTTCTTCGCTTTTTGCAAGATATGATAATATAATTTGGCAAGTGGTCGTTACCTACAGCCATAAAACATTACGTGATCAATATCTAGTAGTTGACAAATGAAGGGACTTACCCATTTGGGGTATATGCCTCAACAGTGTACTAGTGCTGAGGTGTTCTAAAGAAGCTGTGTAAAGAAGAATTCTCTGCAACAACATGAACCAGTACATGACTCTGTTTTGTTTAGATCTTCATTCCCATTTCTGGATGCTGTGATGTGATTGGAAACCCTTTCCAATTTGATGAGAGTGTTCCATCAGAACGGGGAAAAGTTACAGACAGGGTAACTGTCAGAAGGGAATGATAGAAGTGATTTCTTTGAAAAGTTCTCAATAATTTTTTTTTTTTTTTGAGAAGAATGTAGTATTTACTTTAATATGGTTTTGGTTTTTTTAAAATCTGAATTAGGCCTGGTGCCTGCCTCCAGTTATTTGGGTATAATGGGTTAGTCTAAATAGAGTGAGATATATAATTAAGATGACTCTTGTCAGGAAGTACTTGATCTGAATCCATACTATTATATAAAATAAAGCCAACAACCAATTTTCTACCTGACATTCTATACCGTAAATGCGCTGTAAGTATTTTAAAATTTACTCCAACACTCAGATTTGTTAATGTCATGTGTGTATCATAACTGCCCACTAAGCTTCTTTGTTTCTAATTATTTTTCTATGTGCATAGTGCGTACATTCCCCTAATTAATTTATGAAATGGAAGATTAAGCCAAACCCAAACACAGCAAGGAAGAATACCCCATAAACAATTTAACTCATTATTTAGTATTAATATATTAAGATTAGAAGCATACACAATATAAGACACAATGGGCACAAAAGAAAAAGCCTGTCGAAGCTTTTGCATATCTATTCCAACACAAGGGCTCCACCATACCGCCTCCCATCTCACCATGGAAGAGTAATTCTTGGTCTGTGCCGATGAGTGTGGGATAATGTC
Organism: Buxus sempervirens; assembly: GCA_947561395.2. NCBI lineage: Eukaryota > Viridiplantae > Streptophyta > Magnoliopsida > Buxales > Buxaceae > Buxus > Buxus sempervirens. Next base: position 9,549,806 of record OX387186.1, read on the forward strand.
ACGTGTGCAGTCCCTCAATGTGTCACGAGGGGCGGTTTTGGAGATTTGAGGGGATCTTTTGGTTGAATGGAATGCAATTCTAAGTTCAATGTTTTGGGTGGACACGGATTTGATTTCTTTGCCATTACCATTACAAGGATGTTTAGTAGGTGGAAGAGAAGGAGAATGTGTGTTGATTATAGCAGTCTCTCTTTGACTACACCTTAAGTTCTAAGACTTGGGAGCAGAGTGAGAGATACGGAAGGGAATTCAATGGTTTCACTTGGAATTTGGAAAGGAAATTTTACCAGGACTTGGACTAAATCGTTTACGGGACTCTAAAGACGACGAATTTGACACGTTTTCTAAGGGTTACTTCTTATACTTTTCTTGTTCGTTAACACTAGTGGAGTATTAACTGGGACCATCGGCAGGACCATATGGGCTTGTCAAGTCTTTATATGTTACAATGACATGTGATTCCATGAGAGAGCCCACGCTGGTGCAAGCCCATTTGACCACTGATCGCTTTTTAAGCAAGGCCCGGGGGATGCCGTGGTGATAGTCCAATCCCCAACCAAGGAGGAATAATTGGTAGCTTTGGCTCAATTCAAACATTCTACAATTGAGAGGAAGCCAAGGCTCCGGTAGATGATGGAGACCTTTCATGGGATCTTGCCTAAGGCCTGTCGATAGGCTAGCTAAGTTTCAGATTAGGCTGTATCATCCACAACAAAGATCCCTATACATCCCTACACCAAGATGCAAAAAGGGAAATTGGTTTTTGGTAATACTTTTTTCAACATGATTCAAATTCAGTTGGCTAATTCTTCAAAATTGAGAATTAATGATAATTTTTTTTTAAAATAATTAGGAATCAATGTCATTTTACTATTCATAGAGACTTTCTTCCGATAATACCCTCAAAAGACTTTGAAAACATTTTCACTTATTTAGATACAAGTGAGGTTTGCAAGTCTTTTTGAAGATATTTTTAGAATAAATTTTTTATGAACATTAAAATGACACTAAATCCCAATTATTTGAAAAAAGAATCACTAATTCTTAATTTTTAAGAATTGGCTAACTGAATCTGAATTATTTTGAAATTGTATTGCTAAAAATCAATATTCCCAAAAAAAAAAAAGTGTGGGGCCCAACAAGTGAATATTCTGTGGCTCCACACACATGTTTCTTCGTGCAGAGGTGTAAAGGGGATCTTTGATATTGGACCCTAGGCCTGAGGGTTAACAAAAGGGCTTATATTTCTTAGTGAGCCTAAGCTAATTTTGCGTAGGCTTGATTGCATAACATATTTGTACGGGAGGATCATTAATCATGGAGTAAAAAAAAGGGTAAATTACACTTACTTCCTTTGAGATATGCTATAATTACACTTACCTCCCTTGAGGTATACTATAATTACACTTACCTCCCTTGAGGTTTCTAAAATAACACTTTCCCCCATTGAGATTTGTGTATGGGTCAAAATAACACTCTTTCATTGAAGTTTCCGTCAAAACAATAGTAATAGTTAGTAAAATAATTTAAACTAGACAAGATTACCTCTTGATAAAGATGAGAACAAAAATTTTAATGGCCTAAGGCATAACTATCATTTAACTTAAATGAGGGTAATCTTGTCCAGTTCAAATTATTTTACTAACTATCATTATTGTTTTGACGGAAACTTCAATGAAAAAGTGTTATTTTGACCCATACACAAATCTCAAGGGGGGAAAGTGTTATTTCAGAAATCTCAAGGGAGGTAAGTGTAATTATAGCATACTTCAAAGGAGGTAAGTGTAATTTACCCTAAAAAAACTATGGTAATTTATAGATCTATAATTCTTTGTTAGCATCATGGATGTCAAAGGTTCAACCAATGTTCACAATAAATTGTAATTAAACCGGCGGATTAAGGTACAAAGAGAGCTCCTCACTCTTTATATATAGACAAACACATGAGAGAAAATGTCGTCTTTACTTTCTCCCATCCTCCAATCCCACATCGGTTGTGAATGTTTTATTCCCAGCAGTGTTAGTCTATATAGAAGCAAGAAAGCCTCAGCTGGCATCGATGCGAATTTAAACTGGCTGTTATCCTAAGACTTTAACGGTTAGAACAAACGTCAACTTTGATTGGCATGTTTATCATTCAGCTACACTTAAAACTTAAGCTGATAGGTGAAGACGCAATTATGCATATAAGAGGGCCAAATATGATATTTCAAAAGTGTTTTGACTCCCAACTATTAATAATGGTCACGTTTCAGACGCTACGCCTCTTAATTTAAGGTCAGAAAGGCACTGTAGTCTACGTACACTCGAGAACCAAAGGAGAAAGACTAAAAAAGAAAATACACACAAAATCTCTTTATGATCGCTAAAATTCCTCAGATATTGTTCTCCTTTTTATAGATTATCGGCAAATCCCACAACAAATAACGGTGGAATACAAATCCTCTCTGTGAATTAATTCCACAATCATCAATAACAAAAAACCCAAAAAGAGAGAGAGAGAGAGAGAGAGAGAGAGAGAGAGAGAGAGAGTATATCAATGGCGGCCTCGACTCAGATGACAAGAAGCTCCAATTTTGTGAAGTTCTAGACATGTAGAAATCCTGTTGTCAAGAGATGTCTGGTGGAATCCGGGAAATTGTGACCTCTATGGCTTGGACCTGAAGGCGGAAAACGGCCCTTCATGAGGACGTGGAAGGGCATACCAGCCAAACCCGATGCTGCTTTCTTATCTATAGGTAGTGCCGTCCAAGCTTCTTCTTCCTTGACTTGTGATGCCATGGACGTTCGAGTTGCTGCAGAAACATGAATCCCCATCAATAACAGAAGAGTTGTTAAGCTGAAGAGAGTTGCAGCTGATGTCAAAGAGATGGTGGCCATTGCTTCTGATAGCTAGCTAGGATCTACAACTATATATGAAGAGGATTTATATAGTTTGTGAAGTCCCACTTGATCCCACAAATTACAGGTTGGGCTCTGGAAATGGAAAAGAAGATACATTTTTAATATTATCAGGGGCAAGGCGCGTGACTCATGGCGCATGTTGAGTGGGTCTTTCAACTTTGTTATATATTTTTTATTTTAGCAGAATCCATGGATAGAGCTGGTGTAAGGACTTGATTGCCTCAACATTTGACAAGTAATATGTATGGACAAAAGTCAACTATTATTAGGCCTGGTTTTGCGACATTTTGGGAAATCATTCCATGGCTTGGAATTAGAGCTGTAAGTAGGGCGGGCTGGGCTGGGTTTCAATGAGTTCGGGCTCAACCCTAACTAAAATTGGTAAACCCAAACTCTCCTCGGCCCGCCCTAACCCAAACTCTTTGAGCCCAAACCCAACCCTAAAATTATTTCTTGAGTTCGGGTTGGGTTCGGGCCAGCCCAAACTTTTTTTTCTACTTGATACAATGATACATTCACATATATAAAACTACAATATTTCGATATATATAATAAAGTTTATTGGCATACATTGACTTGTTTGTGTATTAGCTTGAAAAAATGATCTCTATAAGTCCACCAAACTTTTGATATGTGTAAAGAGCCTTAGAACAAAATATTCACTAAGATATTTATGAGTTTCACATGTCTTCCAATCTAATGCAACCGCATCCATCATAACGCATGGAATTAACAGCAATACAACAAATACAGTAGCATAATTAATCCTAACAAGGCATCCTCTACTCTCAAAGAAACAATAGATAGAAAATGATGATTTGATTAGCAAGGCATTCCTACATTTCCCACTCAATCACTATTTCACAAAAATTGCAATGTTGCATACAGGACCTACCCCATTTGAAATTCCAGAATTAGTTTTATTGCATTTTCACGTTGTTTAAGTATTCAAACTTTAATCTAAAAATAATACCTTTTACAAAATCAATCAACTTTTGTAATTTTAAATAGACTTAATATTCATATTTCCTATCTCTTCCAATTACTTTAGAATCTACGTTTTTTTTTTTTTTGGCTGAGTTAGAATCTACGTTTCAAATATTAGAACCACAAAATTATGTAAGAAACACATAACTCATTTGCATATGACCAAACAAGAACAATAAATCAAGATTTTAGGGGATATATATTGATGTTAAAAATAACATAAAATAAAATACTACTAAAGTAACAAGATTTTCTGTTTTGCTACCTTATTGGAAATCAAATTTTAATGAAATTTTGCATCTAGCAGTAAAAGATTGGGGATTGAAATATCTGAACTAACTTTGTAGTCAAAGAGGTATATAATTTTAGATTATATGGTGCATAGCCGAGGAAAAGAAACAAACCCTCCCAATCACACATTAATGGATCTTATCCAAATCGAATACTAGAAAAGAGAGGAATTAAACAGTACCTGAAAGCAGTGAACAAATGGGGAAAGATGAGATGCCCGATTTGACAAAAATAGCAATCGCAAATCCCTTGTGACTTGTGAGCGATGGATCTATATCGCAAATCCCTTGTGAGCAATCGCAAATCCCTTGCTGCTGGAACTGTACCCCACTGTATTGACAGCGACGCCGATGGCAACTATATTGCTAGCTCTTGCCGATTGAGCTCCTTTGTTGGGGGTTTGTCTAGCTAGGTTGTCTTTAAAATGTGAGGTATTGATAATAGAAGAGAGGGACAGTAAGTCACTGAGAGGGGCGAGCAATTCCAACTTCCGTAGTAAAGATATGGGAGAAGACAAGAAACTTTTAGGTTTGCAGGACACAATCGTATGGAGGTTTGCAGGAGGGGGTTTTAGTGGTACATATACTTCGGGTTATTCGGGTTTTTTCGGGTTGTACCTTGTGAGCCCGAGCCCAACCCATACTCAACTTCGGGCTCAAGATTGAGCCCGGCCCAAACCCAAACCCAAACTTATTTCTTAAATCGGGTTGTTATTCGGGCTGGGTTGGGCGGGCTTCGGGCGGTCCAGGCCAAACTTACAGCTCTACTTGGAATGAGATAACGGAGATTTTATACCTCGAATTGGGAATGAATGCCAAACAGAGCCTTACTAACGATGAACATAGGAATTTTTGTTAAATTGGGGCCCCTATAATGACTTCGGGGGTTTTTAAGCGTTGAATCAAAAACTAGGTAGGTAGGTATGAATTGGTGAGTTCTTCAACTCTGATTCCTAAACTTCTTCCTTCAATGCCTGGATCTTACTGAGTTGTGTGGAGCCTGATATGGACACACAGCCATAGCCCTCGAGGGACGTAGCTCTATTCTGGGGTGAACCATGTAAAATTTGTATCTTCTTCCTGTTTGATTATTTCTATCGTTTTTTTACTTCTCACGATCTCTAAGAATCAAGTTGGATTCCTAACAGATCTAAACGTTCCTAAATGGTTATAAATTTAATGAATCAAGTCTAAAAGTATAATATAAAAGAATAAAATAATTACCCAAAAAAAAGGTCTAAAAAGATAATTTTTATTTTCTTCAACAATTTATTACTAAGATATTATTTTATAATATATAACAAAAATTGAATTATTGAATTAAGTACCAAAACTAGATATTAAGATGATGATGTGATGAGGCACGTAATTGAAAACTTTGATAGCGTAACTAGATAAGGATTAGGTCATTTCAGCAACGGATTTTGACTCTTGTTTTAGAATCTTAAGAAAATGCAATTAAAGCATTGGTCGTGGACCCTTTAGCTTTTCTTTGAGATCTACCACTGATGAAGCTTGAGAGAAAAAAATGGAAAAAGCAGTAGGGCACGTTTAGGGACGACGTCCATGCCATGTTCCTCAGAATTGGACTCAGGTCGGTGAAGAGTTTGCTGTTCAATAAAGGCTTGTTTACAATGAATGAACCCCAGATCTTGTGGTGTGTTACAAACTATAGTTTCTACAAAGAAATAGTAGTTGGGATCTTTGATCAGAGTTAATTGCCTACTTGACATCTCTCTCTCTCTCTAGCAAATTTTTTCTTTATTCTTTTGGGTAGACCTCTCAAGCAAAATAATAGTATGATTTTGTTGTTTGTCAAAGAAAGCTCAAAAGGGGTTGGTTCTGAATTATAGAAAAGCCTTTCTGTAGCCATCAAGATTTGGATTTGTTTAAAAGATTTGAGTTTTGTTGTTTGTTGAGAAGTAGGGTCCAAAAGATTTGGATTTCTTTATGTGTGCTTGTTATTGTAGCCATCAATAGATGGATTACAGCGAAAGGGACGAGAAACGTCATTCACACATCAGTTAGTGTTGACATGCAGGATGCAGCCCATTTTATTCACGTTCTAAAATTAAATCTATTCTCTTTCCCTTGAGTTCTTCCCCACAATAATATAATCGTGATTATGTGTTGTTGTTATCTGAAAGTGAAAGTGCAGATCCAAATTTAAAGCCAAAATAAAGTGATAATCATTCCTTAAATCCAAGTGCGTATGGATTATGCAATATCCGCAATCACTTAATTATTAAAGTAAGCACTGAATGTAGTTTTAAAATGACTTAGACCCAACGTGGAACCCAACAATGGAATAAGTCATCATGGCTCTGTAGATTTTTTTGATAAGGTCTTGCCTAGGCAATTTCATTCGAAAAGAACACTGTTACACTAGGAGAGGCCGCAGCCATATACATACACATTGAACAAACAGGAAAGGCCAAAGCCACGTTAACAGAGACCGAACAAAAGTAGATAAAAAAGATGCACTGAACCATTAAAACATGAGACCTGCCATAATCCCTAACATCTGCAACTACCTGGAGGAAATTTAGGCCGGTGACCGGAGTCATGATAACTGATGAATGCTCATCAGAAGAGCCTGAGAAAGGGTCTCTATATGAACGGATTAAAAGTGCCAATGAAAGGGAAACCATCAATATAGCTTGAAAGACTACAAAATGAAGGGAGGCAATCGAAAAAACGATCCCAACCTGAAAAAGTGGCAAAGGCTGACGGTGGGGTGGGAAAGCGCCATGAGGACTGAGAACACGCATCTTAAAAATCAACAAAGAGCTCACCGAACTTGAAGACCATCGCAAAGGAAATACCGATGAGCAAAAGCTTAGGCAGTGCAACCTCCGAACTGTGCACGGCATTGCCTTGAAGGCTATCAAAAAAAAAAAAAGAGAACATTCACGAACACGACAAAAAAAAAAAACGAGGCGAACAGGTGATGTTTCGGCAAACGCCGGTCCAACCAGGACCTGTAGACACCCCAAATTGCACTAAAAAATGAGAAAATAATTAAAAATATTAATTGGGATTTAAAACAGGCCAAAAATGCATGAAAATCAATAAGTTGAGCCTTGCCCGTATTGTATCTATGGGCTAAGCGCGTCCGATTTTTATATCGTAATATATATACGGGCACATTAGATTCGTGCGAGTTTTATTCTTATCTCGATTTCTAAGCCTTATCTTTAGTCCAATATCCTTTTAAATGAGTGAATTATATATTTTATTCGTGCGAAATATCTTTGTGAATAAAGGATGGGCATGATCTTGTGTTTAACTCAAACTGAAACTCTATCTTGCCAAACCTTGGACCAACCATGCCCTTGGGTTTGCCTATAAATAGAGGGCCTTTCTTCAAGCAAAAGGCCACGAAAATTTGAAGTCTAAGAAGCTCCAAAAGAAGAGAGGAATCCCTGCTGCCTTGCTTGCTCAATCCAGGTAAGTACCCTTTTCCCTTTTATTTTCTGTTTTCAATTCTAGATGTAATAGGATCTTCTCTATTGCTGTAGAATAAGGCCATCTTTCGTATCTAGTATTCCTAAACTTGTCTCCAAGTACCTCAAGAGTCTCTCTAGCCGTAAAACGTGAAGAGAGAGCTAGGGGAAAAGAGAACAGGTGGATCCCTAGAATAGAACCCCATATCTGTTTTTATCTTTTAAAGCCTTTGATTGTGTTTGTATAACCAAACCTATCTCTAAGTACCCCAAGAATCCTCTCTAGCCGTAAAACGTGAAGAGAGAGCTAGGGGAAAAGAGAACAGGTGGATCCGTAGGGTAGACCCCCATGTGCTCTAATCTGTGAGATGTGGTTGCTTTGGATATCTTGATCATGTTTTAATGCTTTTTATGATGAATCTGAATGAATCACATGAATCTATGATGTTGATAGCATGAGATCCCCACTTTTTTATAAAATTTGGATTTTTCACATATTTTCACATACAGCACTGTTTTCGTGATTTTTGTGATATTAGGCTAAGATCTTGGATTTATCATGATCAATATGATAGATCTGGATCCAGAAGCCTGAAAGTAACTTCTATGGTTTCATGGTGTGGTTTTTTAAGTCGTTTTTCATTATTGAGAGAAGACCCTACGGTCTAAGTTCTCCCCTTTTTGTGTTTTTCATCAACATGGGTATTTTTGGTTTTTATTTCTTGATTTAATGTGAAATTTGGGCTATATCTATGTCCTGGACTATTCAAGTTCAATTTTGCAATATTTTATAAAAATCATATTTTTCTAGATTTCTAGAATTTGACTTGAAGCCAGATTTTTGGATTTTTCACTTTAAATTGATTTCATTTGATTTTATCTCAATTTTATTTTGATCATGAAACCCTAGGAATGATATGATCATATTTGAAAGTTCTGGATCAATCAGACTATTCATATGAAAAAACCATATATTTTTGTCTTTTTTGTGATTTTTCCTGATTTTTATAGCAAGCCTTTTTTCTTTGAAAAACATGAACAATACCTGACGACCACCTTGTGTGGATGAATAGGGGTGCCTAACATCTTCCCCTATTCATAACCTAATCCCCTTACCCATCTCTGGTTGTTTTTTTTAGAGGGTTATTTTTACCCTAAAATTGCCTTTTGTGCTTATTTGATATTTTGGTGTCCATTCACACCTAAATTGAATGGTGACAACTCTTTGTTTTATTTAATCCAGTGTGATGATTGAGGAAGTCATTGGATTTGATTTTTTCCATGTCTCACAGGACCGAGTAGACATCATCCTTCGCCGTTGGCCTCATCGCTGTCACCGTCGTCATCATCTTCTTTAGAATCGGCCTCCATTAGAACCGAAACCACTGCACACACTCAAGATCTTCAAACCCAAGCACTTCCACCAGAATCCTTGGGTTCTCTAGTCACTGATCGTTGATATTCGCTGTAAATCAGAAGTGCACACCAAAAACATAACATCAAACCCTAGCACTGCACCTAAACCCGCAAACTCCCTGGTTGAAGGACACAAGCCAACCCTAATCTCTCACTTCGCCGAGATCTCTCACTTCTGGATCCTAGCTCGCCGCTAGAGAGAGAACCCCATCTCCAGTCAACATCGCCCACTATGCCGAGATCTCCCACTTCATGGCTCTGTAGATTGAAAATGAAAAGAAAAGTGTATAGTATTAATAAGCTACCGACATAGGAATTTGATTAGCAGCTTCCAGTTCATACATCCTACAAAATTGTGTAAGTTAAAGAAGGTTCAATAAGATTAGATAGCTATGACCCCTTAAGAAAGAATCATTAAAACGGTAACCATTTGTGACATCCCGATCCCACATTGGAAATAGATAAAATCTTGGTAAGGTATAAAAGTCAGGAGGAACACTTAACCTAACGAAATGCCTTTTGATGACAAAACCGTGCAAGCTGAGACCTAAAGCAGACAATACCTCACTAAGTTGGGTTGTTACACCATTACTCTCCAAGAATCAAAGATCATTTTTTTCTTAATTTTTCTTTCAAATCTATACTATACTATTATATAAAGTGAATCCCATGTTCTCTACCTAATATTATATACCCAAAACGCCCTCCACTTGTTTTTAAATTTACTCAAACACCCAACCTAAAACGCCGTCCACTTGTTTTTTTTTTCTTGTTTTTAGGTAGAAAGCCAGGTCAAGCAATTTCATTAAGAAAGTTCCAAAATACATCTATGGTGATTACATCCATCTTGAAAAACATAGAACAACCAAAAACAAAAGAGATGCAAAGATACATAGCATCAAGATCCCAACAATCTACAACAGCTAGACAAATGAGGCAAAGGCAAGTGGACTGAACCACGCCAACCAACAGAAAACTATTGGAAACGCTCCACTTGTTTTCAAATTTACACAAACACTCAGGTTTGTTAACTGTGCATGAAACGCTTTACGAGTTACAACTTCTCAACAATTATTAATAAAAATTTCCAAAATGTGGTTCGGCGCACAGTGGGCCCCCTATGTATGTGTAGGACCATCAATCTCAAATTCACTACCTTCGATTGGCCCAATAGCTCGCTGGTTTGGTCATGTCCATTGGGCTTGAAAGATGGGCCTACCCCGTTCCAAATGGAATTGGGTAGCCCAAAACAGTTGTATCATCATATATAATGCTCTAGCCAAAAAAATTTTGAATCGTTCTGACAGAACATTTCAGCCGAAAAAACTTGAAACCGTTTCAACAAAATGGTTTTGGCTGAGACCATTTGACTTGGTTGATTTTTACCCTAAAAAAAACAAAGACTTAGTTGATTTTTTCTTTTTTTTAAGTTATCCTAACATGTGGGCAAAAGGTTGAGCCCAAGTGGGGCCCAGTAATAGGTTCAGGCCCCCAAGTCTACATCCCAGTGCCTAAAAATGAACTCTATTCATATCATAAATAGGCCGGTTCGACCAGCATATCATGGATTGTATGAGAACCGTTATGTCAGAATGGTTCGGCCAAAATAACCTAGAACCTTTCCGACAGAACGGTTTAGGCAAAATCATTTTGAACCATGACATCAGAACTTTTCAACCCGGCTTATTTTAAACATGCAGCAATAGTATTATGCTTTCCACCATTTTTAGTACAAGTGTCCAAGGGGATACAGGGGTCCTATGCTAGGTTGTGCTTTGGGGCTGAAATTCTGCCTAAAGTCGTCCAAGATCCAAATATGCAGAAATTGCTCCTTTCTCACTCAATTTTAAGTATTTCTCTAAAAAGGATCCCAGAGTAGGGCTGCAACTTGGGTCAATTAAAATCGAAACCAAACCGGTCCAATCCAACTTTGGGCCGGTTTGGTTTGGGTTATATAATCTTTGGATAGGTTTTCGTTCTAAAAATAGAGAACCGAATTTGCTTGGTTCGGTTTTGGGTTGAAGGCTCGGGTTAACTGAACCAAACCAAAAATCAAACCGAATTTCCTAAATGTAAAACTGAACCAAACCAAACCGAAATATAATAATATATATAAAATATACAATAGATAAAGTTGTAATAATAAAATATAACTTATAAATTATAAGTTATAAAATAATGAATAAGATTATTATTTTATAAATCTTTATAGTTAATTATTAAATTGATTGATGAGCTCAAAAGTGTGATCCATAACAATTAACACATGACTTGAGATTCTAATCTCTTTGTTCCATCTTATGTATGCATGTGAACTATTTAAGGGATTTGACCGCATGTAAGTGATGATCCTTTAAATTTATTGTGTGTATTCTTTAAATTTTTTTTGGGGCAAAAGTAGGAATCTCTCTCTTAATAACAGGTTTTAAGTATGGGAAAATGAACCAAACCTCAGTTTGGTTTAGGTTGGGTTACAGGTTTCTTTTAAATAATCGGTTTGGTTTTTGGTTTGAGTACTTCAGTTCTGAGTTCGGTTTTGGCCGACCATCAGTAACTTTGGTTTGGTCTTGGGTTGAGGCCAACCCGAACCAAATCGCACCGAGTTACAGTCCTATCCCAGAGCATGCAGCAACTACTCCTTTTACAAGGCTTAAGAAGGTGGAACTATCTTCTAAAGAGTAAATTACACTTACCTCCCTTATGGTTTCTGATAACTGCAGATACCTCCCTTGAGGTTTTTGAAATGACACTTATCTCCCTTCTATTTTTGTTGTTTACTTCATATCCCTCCTTTTTGCACAAAATTTATTAAAATATGAATATGTTTTGACGAATTTACCCTCCTTTAGATATAATAAAGCGTAAGATTTTGAGGTTTTTTTATAATGATAAATAATTTTTAAAAGTTAAAAAGTCTTAATAATCAATTTAAAAATTATGAGTGATTTTATTATTTAAAATTTTGAATTTTTCTTATTTAAAATAAAAAATAAAAAACTGATAAAGGGTAAAATAGTAAAATTATATTTTAATTGTCTTATAAGGGAGGTAAATGTCATTTATGAAACCTCAAGGGAGGTATATGCAGTTGTCAGAAACCATAAGGGAGGTAAGTATAATTTACTCTTCTAAAAACGTTTTAGATAATATATTCTTTAACCAGTTTCTCAAAACGGTTCCATTCATTTAGCACTCGGTGCGCATTTTGAGATCGCATGGCCGTAGGGATGCCACATCTATCTAAACTATATATAAAGGGAAGCTCCCTTTGAGAAGCGTGCCAAAAAACATGTCCTTTTTGTCTATAATGTTTTATAAACGATTGTTAAAATTCTTTAATGTAGAGATATAGCTGTCTTTTTCTCTCTAATACATTTGAAGTTTTCCTAAATCTAAATAGTTATAAAACAGCTCCCACTTCTCCAACCGATTGTCTAATTCCCTTCTCTTTTATCTGCATACATGCAGTATTACACATGCACTCTGTTAGTTACAAATGACATGAACTCAGGCCACCAAATTAATAAGGTCATGTCGACTATGATATCTCGTCCACCGTGACATACACATACCAATTAACATGTTATTTAAACAGAGATTTAAATGCTTGACAAGTCTGTGATATTTACTCCAATGTAAGACATAGATAACCAGTAACATGTTATTTCAGGGGAGATTTAAACACTGAGAATACAATGTGGGTTCTCCATAAACCAAAAAAATAGGTCACTAGTTGTGGTGTTTGACAGAAGGAGACAGCATCACATTGCAGGCAATTTCCATGCTCCAAATGAAGGGGGCACAAAAGTCCCATATGTTGGCAACATTTAAGTCTAAACCAGAATAACAATATGCCACCAGTAACTTAGGTGTCTCCTTGAGATCATATGGTTGGTGCAGCAAGAAGCTTAAGAGGTGGTTGAAATGAGTTAAACCAAAATACTGGTTAAGGTGGTTTTAAAAAAAATTTCTGATTTTAATCATATCTATTTCTATTGGTGGTGAGATTATTTATATTATTATATAAAGCCAACACTCAAGATTATTGACCGACATTGTGTTCCCAAATAGCCCTCCACTTTCATTCAAATTTACTTCAATTAATTTCCCAATTTGTTACCGCACCTATTGTAACTACTTGCACAAATTGATATTTGCTGCCTAGAAAGTCCCTTTCTATTTTCCATATTGACTACCATATCCCAATTAACTTACATCATTGTATTGATATTTACAGCCAAAGATCCTTTCCCCTTTTTCTCATATTGACTTCTATATTCCCACCTACCAATAATATTTAAAGAGAACACTCAAAATTGTCGACTCATATTTACTACCCAAGTTGGAGTTGAAATCCTGTGGATCCTTTATCTAGACTCCTTATGTGGATCCTCCACAAGATTGTGCCATGTGTCCCTTGAAGCATTTAAGAAAATTACATTTACACCATTCAAGGGGCACATGATGCAATCTTGTGGAGGATCCACATAAGGAGTCTAGATAAAGGATCTACAGGATTTCAATTGCCCAAACTGCCACACACTTTTTTTAGTATTTACTTTTATATTCCATTTAATTGCCTACACAAAGGGGGAACTTTCCAATATCATTATCCCTTTTTTTTTTCTTTTAGGTTTTAAGAAAAGCTGAACATGGAGATATGTAGAGCTTTATTTCATAAAATAAATCTAGTTTCAATGGCTGAAGGTATATGGATTACGATTTGAGACACATAAATAACGAGTAACATGTTATCCATCCAATCGAGATTTAAAAACAATTAAGTTGTTGTTTAGTGCATGAAGATATTGAAACGCTTGACAGTACAAGGCGGGTTCTCCATCCGTGTAGGTGGTGTTTGACAGAAGGAGACAACACAGGCTTGCTTCAGACTGCAAAAAATTTTCCCTGCAAGCTCCAAGCTATGGGGGGACCGCATAGAGGAGCTAGCAGAAGCCATATGGTCAATGCTGTTGGGTGTAAAGTTAGGTCCTCCGCTGTCATATCCCAATCAAGCAGGTTCTCCGTTTTGACCCACTCACAAGATATTTTTCTTCGTTTCCTTCTTCAAATTGATTAAAACTGATCTTTCACACTTAACGGGGAAGAAAGTTATAGAGCTTGAGCTTGGGAGACGAAAATGAAAGAAAGGGTACGTGGTAAAGTTCTCAGTTCTGCACCGCCAACCCCATCAGTCAAATGGCCTTTCGACGTGGACTCTCTTAATGCTTCCGGATAAGGAGGCATCCCTTGAAGGCTTGAAGCATATACCGTGTGTGGAGAGGAATTATTATTGTTTCAAACAAAAAGTATCAAACAACACAAGGACAATCTTGACGACTGATTTCTTAGTTTGTTGAATCAAACAAAGAGTAGTTGATTACTTGTAATATGTTGAATTTGATTAGTATTGACAATCTCCCACCAACCCCACTTGAGTTTAAACGGATTCTAATCAATTGACTTGACATATGGTAGTAGCTATTAATATCAATCAATATCTCTAAGCTTATAAGATGCTTATGACTGCCAAGTGGATGATATTAATTAGTCATGCCGACAAAATTTATTGGCCAGTTCTAGCTAATATGTTCCTAATGACTATTCTAATCCCCAATAGTATATATTATATATGAAAAATACTATTCTTAAATTCCATTAAAAATTTTGTAAGGTAATACCTAGGATGCAAGGCTTCAAGACCCATGACACCCTTTGGCATTATATTTAATTAATTAAATAAACACAATGTCTGGTTTTGAAAGGGAATCAAGACTTACCCCATACATACCCCATAACAAGGTTTTGCTGAAGATAAAATATTTGAGAACTCTGTGTTGATCAAATGAACTTTGTAATTCTTTCTGTTGAATGGTAGTAAGTGATGGTTGGCAGTTATCTGATCAAACTAGTTCTTCTTACATCTAGATTTCTGGAATAACGTTTGTCTATTGTTTGGTCTTGACCTTTTATTAATTTGTCATCCTTCTCATCCAAGTACTACTAAAGATAAACCCTAATCATTTTACAAAATCTACTCAATAGATCCTCTAATGTTACAATATTTTGTCAATTAATTAACATGAAATCAATTAAAACTTGCCATCTAAATGATTTATACAACTAACATAACTAAGTTTTGAAACCCAACTCATCTTTCAATAATGTGAGATTTCAATAATAACATCTAGTTTTAATTGATTTCAAGTAAACAAAGGCCTTGATCAGAACTCATTTCCTTTATGGGTTTGCATGATTGGAGAGAAGCTTGGTTTGAACATTTGGTAACCCAATTTTCATTCTTGTAGATCAAGGTTGCTGTTGTTCTAACTTAAAAGTTAAATAAACGACAAGTCTATCGATCCTCATTATGTAAATAAGGCATTAAAACAAGTTTCAAGTACATCCTTTAAGTTTTTTAAATATTATAAGTTTGTCATCACACTTTTTCAAAATAAGCATTCAAAATCCTAAAAATTGGTGTAAGGATAATTCTTCTTTCAGCGTATTTTCTTTTCTTTTTTTAATCCAGTTGGAGAAAACTCAATTCCAAATTCCAACCGGACACCTGCTTTGTTACCGGAACTCATTCTAAATCCGAGAACTCATTACAAGTCATGGAATGAATTCCCAAACGTGCCTTGATATATTATGATAAGGATATGGACCGTAAGAAAATTGCGCTGGTTGATCATTACAAAAAGCCACGTGACCAAATTGGTGCTTTAAGAAGAGCTCTCTCCAAACAAGCCTCCAGAATTTGCTTTTTCCAAGCATGACAAATAAACGAGTCAAAAGGCAGCCCTTAGCTGTGGACAGTTGACACAATATTATTGGAGACCAATCAGCAAAAAGTCCCATATCTCCTCTCCCATTTCCAAGATGCCAAACAAGTCCCCAACGGTACAATTATCACCAACCTATGGACCACCGACCACGTGCTGACCAACATATAAATAAATATAAATAAATAATATATATATATAGAGGCCTTGCGACCTGTTTGTCGATGTGCTTGTTTGACGACAACTTTTATAAAAAAAAACGACATGTTTGTTTCACCACAATAACTTTTTAGTGATATTTTTTAAATATAATTCAGATTTAGTCATATATCCATCCCCTCTATGCTTCTTTAGTAAGATCTTCAGTGATGCTTTTTAAATATAATTCAGATTCAGTTATACTTTTGATATTTTTGTTTTATACGGCACCATGTTATTTTAACTCATATTTTTAAATATAATTCAGATTTAGTCATTCTTTTGATTAGTTTTTAATGTTACTTTTTAAAAATAATCTTGATTCAGTCACCAAATTCTTCAACATAAATGCCATTTTATTATTCACACAAGACTTTTTCCAAAAATACCCTTGAAACACTTTTTAACCTCATTAAAACATGATAACAAACAATTGTTTTTACAAATATGTTGAGGGCATTTTTGGAAAAAATCTTTGATAAACAGTAAAATGACATATTCACAATTATTTCTATAAATTATCATTAAATTTTTATTACTAAGAATTTGGTAAATCAATTAGGATTATTTTTAAAAAGCATTACTAAATAGCAATTTTCTCTACTTTTTTGTTTTATACGGCGCCTGTCACAGTTTTCTGTTTACATATGATTTTTTTAAGTGATACTTTTTAAAAATATTTCACATTATATAAAGGGGAAATTGATTTTAAGTAATACTTTTCAAAGAGAGGGATAGCAATAGAGGCTTGAAAAGCTTTGCGACGAGACATGTGACTGTCCTTCTCCATGCCCCAGTAGCATTGCTTGCAGGTCTCTGTCTCTGTATCTACCTTCCTCCGGTAATAAAGATTTTTTGTATTGAATAACTTCGCTGAATAGTTTCACTTGAAGCGAGACTTTTGGTGTGGGAGCGCCTAAGATGCAGCACATGCATTGTTCATGTAGTGCCGTTGTGGATGCAACCCATGTTTGGGTACTAGAAAGGCGTTTTGCAAGTGCGGTGAAGATTATACATGTGTAACATCCTTGTCTTCTGAGCTTTTAAGGAATATGTTTTCAGCAAATCTTCTCTCTTTGCCCTTCTTGCATTAGTTATCATACTCTCATGTTTATAAATATGAAATTTATTTGTTAGAGGAAAAGTAACGAAATTGTGTTAACTAAATCACTTTTGTACCTATATTTGCTTTTTTTTTCCTTATATATATTATTGCATTTTCGTTTTTTTATCAATTTAAACCTCATTTGCACGTGTGGGCACCCATAGTATATATAAGCATGCCACTTAAATATTTTAATTTTATAATTCTAGCTATATTATTAGGGGAAATTGGTTTTAAGTGATAATTTTTCAAAATAATTCAGGTTCAGTCATTCAAATCTCGGTAATTGGAAACTAGTGATTTTTTTAAATAATTGCAAATCAGTATCATTATCATGTTACTAAAAAAAATTTCTTCCAAAATATCCCCAAAAGACTTGAAAACCTTTTGTTGAGTTTTGCAAATCTTTCAAGGGCAATTTGGGAAGAAACTACTCATGAATAGTAAAAATTTCACCGACTCTCAATTATGTTAAAAAAGTATCATTACTTCTCAATTATCAAGAATTTATGACTAAATCTGAATTATTTTGAAAAATACAGCTTAAAACCAATTTTCCCATATCATTACAACAAAATTTGTCACAGAATCTTCTGCTATTTAAAGTTAAAATCTAAAAAATATGTCACGTGGCAAAATTTTTGGGGCTTGAAGTTACATCTCACCGGATTTTCGAGGTCCCGAGCGTTTCTAACCAGACAGCAACGCCACCTTTGAACGAAAACAAGAGGATAAGATGTTACCTTTCAGTCCAATAAAAGCTGTTTAATAAATACAACCAACCAGACCAACTAAACCAAACCCCAATCACTAAAAACGTGGCCGTGCCACCTCAGACCGCCTACGTCACCAACGACGTCATCCAGACCCCTTCGCCTTATCCCCTATACTGTCCCGCCATCCTCCACGTGGCAAGCTCCCAACCCGACACCTCACCTCCGCAGACGGATCGCTGGGGTCCGGATTCGAAGCGTTTTCGGTCGCTACTTGACTCGGCAATTGGATAACGCGCACGTGACAGGCACGCGGGGAACCTGCTTTCTCGGAAGGGAGAAATGAGCGCGTGATGGATGACCGCGTGGTGCCAGCTGGCAATGCTGGAAGTCGGCTGCCCGACCTTATCCTCTCTCTCTTTTTATTTCAAAATCTGGGTTTTTATTTTAGTTTTTGTTTGAAGAAAAAGCATTTTTTTTCTGTTATTTAATTAATCGGTTAGTGTTCTTTTTAGGTCTTTGTTTGCTGAATATCCAAATCCGCTGGCTTTACCGGTAGAAAGAGCGGAGAGTTTTAGTTTTATAACGTGATGTTGAGGAAGACAAAACTTTTGAAGGAATTTTTTGCTCTTGGGAACGAAGAATTACAGACGCCTTGCTGTTCTTATTGTCTTCATTTTTAAGATCTGAAGAAGTTGTAGGCGAAAAGGAAGGAGAAATAAGTTTTCGTCTTCAAAAGAGGTTAGTTTCAGATTTCCTTTTCTTCTGAAGATTCCTTGATTTTTTTTTCTCGTTGTATGATAATATAGAAGTTTTATTCTTTTCTTTTTTTGAGTTTTATCGAGATTTAATTGAATTAGGTTGTTTTTGGATCATTTGTTTTTGCAGTTTCAGTCAGTGATTCTTATGTATGTTTCACGATAGATCTTCTGTGATGAATATGATCGTCTTTGTACTGCATTTTAACGTTTTGGGTCCTGTTGGATTCGTAAGCCTTTTGTTTTCTTTTTTAACCCTAGATTGTAGCATCTAGGTTTAGGTTTTGAAGGGCTTGATACCCTATTTTAAAACGAGGTTGCAGATCGTGTGAAGATTTTCCGCTTTTTCCATTTTTTCTTTTGGTGGGAAAGAAGGAACAATATTGGGCTTGATTTTTAGTGCTAACATCTTGGGAGGTTTTCTGGAGGCAGGAGGAGATAAAGATGATGTCCAGATCGTATACGAATCTTCTAGATCTGGCGTCGGGGAATTTTCCGGCATTGGGTCGTGAAAGGAGGCGCCTTCCGCGGGTAATGACTGTTCCAGGGATTATATCGGAGCTTGATGATGATCAGGCTCATAGCGTTTCTTCGGATGTTCCCTCTTCGATTGCTCAGGATCGGATAATTATTGTGGCCAACCAGCTGCCTGTGAAAGCTAAGCGGAGGCCGGACAACAAAGGGTGGAGTTTTAGTTGGGATGAAGATTCGTTACTCCTGCAGCTCAAGGATGGATTACCAGAAGAAATGGAAGTGATTTATGTTGGATCGTTGAGGGTTGATGTTGATGTTGAAGAACAGGACGATGTTGCTCAAATCCTGTTGGATAGATTTAAATGTGTCCCTACTTTCCTCCCAGCTGATATTTTGACCAAATTCTATCATGGCTTCTGCAAGCAGCATCTATGGCCCCTTTTTCATTACATGCTCCCATTCTCGGCTGATCATGGTGGTCGGTTTGATAGGTCTATGTGGGAAGCATATGTATCTGCAAATAAGTTGTTTTCACAGAAGGTGATCGAGGTGATAAACCCAGAGGATGACTATGTCTGGATTCATGACTATCATCTGATGGTTCTGCCCACATTCTTGCGGAGGCGTTTTAACAGGTTGAGAATGGGGTTCTTCCTCCACAGCCCATTTCCTTCATCTGAAATCTACAGGACACTTCCTGTTCGAGAAGAGATTCTCAAGGCACTCCTGAACTCAGACCTCATTGGTTTCCACACCTTTGATTATGCCCGGCATTTTCTTTCTTGTTGCAGTCGGATGTTGGGCCTAGAATATCAGTCAAAGAGGGGTTACATTGGATTGGAGTACTATGGAAGGACCATTGGCATCAAGATCATGCCAGTTGGGGTACACATGGGCCAGATTGAATCTGTGCTGCGACTTGCAGATAAGGAGTGGAGGGTTGGGGAGCTCAAACAGCAGTTCGCAGGAAAAACTGTCTTACTTGGTGTTGATGATATGGATATTTTTAAAGGCATAAATTTAAAGCTGTTAGCAATGGAACAGATGCTCAGGCAACACCCCAAGTGGCAAAGAAGAGCTGTATTAGTCCAGATTGCAAATCCTCCTAGGGGTAGAGGGAGAGACTTGGAGGAAATACAGGCTGAAATACTAGCAAGTTGTCAAAGAATAAACGAGGAATTTGGAGAGCCTGGATATCAGCCTATAGTTTTTATCGACAGGCCAGTGTCCATTAGTGAGAGAGTTGCCTTTTACACTATTGCAGAGTGTGTTGTTGTAACTGCTGTACGAGATGGGATGAACCTTACTCCATACGAGTATATTGTGTGTCGACAGGGAGTCTCTGCATCAGAATCAGGATCTGATGATGCAAGTGGGCCCAAGAAGAGCATGCTAGTGGTGTCAGAGTTTATTGGATGTTCACCATCATTAAGTGGAGCAATACGGATCAACCCATGGAATATTGAAGCTACTGCAGAGGCAATAAACGAAGCAATCTCAATGGCTGAAGCTGAGAAGGAGTTACGGCATGAAAAGCACTATAGGTATGTTAGCACTCATGATGTTGCTTATTGGTCTAGGAGCTTTTTGCAAGATATGGAGAGAACTTGCAGAGACCACTTCAGGAGAAGATGTTGGGGAATTGGGCTGGGTTTCGGTTTTAGAGTTATAGCACTAGATCCTAATTTCAGAAAGCTTTCAATAGATGCCATTGTATCAGCATATGAAAGGGCACAGAGTAGAGCCATACTGCTGGACTACGATGGCACTGTGATGCCTCAAACTTCCATCAACAAGACACCGAGTCCAGAGGTTATCTCCATCTTAAATACTCTTTGTGGCGATGTGAAAAATACCGTTTTCATTGTCAGTGGAAGAGGGAAGGACAGCTTGGGCAGGTGGTTTTCTCCATGCAAGAAGCTTGGAATTGCGGCAGAACATGGCTATTTCTTGAGGTATGCTTTTTGCCCTTTTTAACATTGTTTGTATATTTATTTCTTCATTTTTATTTTTGGATTGTAACTTTTAGATTGAATTATATTAATATCTTAGGTGGCCACAAGATGAGGAATGGGAAACCTGTGGTCAGACCATTGACTTTGGGTGGATACAGATGGCTGAGCCAGTAATGAAATTGTATACGGAGGCCACTGATGGTTCTTGTATTGAAACCAAGGAAAGTGCATTGGTCTGGCATCATCAGGATGCAGACCCAGGCTTCGGGTCTAGCCAGGCAAAGGAGATGTTGGACCATCTAGAGAGTGTTTTAGCAAATGAACCTGTTTCTGTGAAGAGTGGCCAATTCATTGTAGAAGTGAAACCTCAGGTGCTTGCCATATCTTTTTCAACTTCAGTTTTCAGTTTCTGCTTTGTCATATATGAATTTACCTCAATTACCATCTTCTTATTGGAGATTTTGGATAATAAAAGGGGGAAAAAAGGAAATATAAATACTGATAGAGCTTAGGGAAAATGTTGGACTTTTCAATACTATTAAATGCTGTTTTATCAGTTCATTTCTCTGGTGTTGAACCTCAATGCTTCAAAGCCTACTTCCTAGCTATCAGGGTGCAAGGTCTGGCTTAGCAAATATGAATTTCATTGAAATATTTTGCTACTGAATAGAGGTTATCTAAGTTGATATTTAAATCATTGTTTTGCTTGTCGTAAGTTGACCGGTATTATGAGGGAAGCAACTATAGTATACTTAAATTGCTGTGTTTATTTTGGTTGCCATATTATTTTGTGTGACGATCTGCCTTTTCAATTGCGTTTTTCAGGGAGTTAGCAAGGGCCTAGTAGCTGAAAAGATATTCACATCAATGGTTGGAAATGCAAGGCAGGCTGATTTTGTGCTGTGTATCGGTGATGACAGATCTGATGAGGAGATGTTTGAAACTATTGGTAGTGCAATATCTAGAAACATTCTCTCATCCAACACTGCATTGTTTGCTTGCACAGTTGGGCAGAAACCAAGCAAAGCTAAGTATTATTTGGATGACACAACTGAGGTCATAAACATGCTTGAAGCACTTGCCAGAGCCTCAGATCCTTCACTCTCTTCCGAAGTTCACAGTGATCACTCTTCTTGAAACCTTACATAAGCAGACTTTGGTTCCCTCCATCAAAAGATTTGGAAAAAGCCATGGCAAGATTTGGATCTGAAGGTTACCTTTCCATTCATCTCAGTGAGAAGTCTGTGATTTATTATTTCAGTGCTCGACGTGTAGCAGCATCAGGGTCTGCAATTGAAACAGAGAAGACTTGGGAGCCTTAGTATGGATTTTTTTTATTTGGTTGACACCAGAATTTGCTTTATCAGTTCAAACAGTTGATGGGGTCAACAAGAACTGCAAAATTTATTCAGGGACCTGACTTGTTAGAAATGACATTGTTTTGTTGCATCACAGAATGTAAAGCAAACGAAATTTGCTGAAGCCAAATTTAGTCTCACCATTGTTGTGGGGTCAGATAACATGGTTAGAAGAGCGGCAGTGCAATACCTTGTCCGTGCCCGCTGATCATCTCTCATACACAGAATAAAGTGATCCAGCAGTTACATAAGCAGGTTTCAGCTGGTTGATAGTTTGCCCTCCTGAACATCATTAGTGATGATACAGTTGCCATTTTTATTTCATCTGTGAGTGAACGCTTTTGTGTTTTTTACTTGTTCAATTTACTTGTTCAATTAATTGGATTGTCGAGTCTGTAAATAACATAGCAATTAAGGTTTCTACCTGCCTTGCACCTGGATAAAAAGCTCGGAAGAAGCAAATGATCCTGAATGATCCTGATCTTATCTAAATCCCATGTGGTCATTTTTATGCTGCAGTGGTAGGAATCCCATGCTTTAATTGTACCAAGTTTCCCCGTACCATTTATCATTTTTGCATAAAGAATATGCTTCTAGGATTACATAGAAGCGATGCTGCCAAAAGTTTTTGAAATTTTCCATTCAGGACAATGAGAACTCATGCTTCAAATATTTTCAAATACCATTTTAGATTTTTAGCGTTAGCGAATTGAATTCCTAGTTTTAATTTTACTCCTGTACATGAAAAACTAAAGATACTTGTGGGGTTTTGAAGGAATGTGAAAAGGAGAGATGGGGTTTTGTCCGCACCTAGGCAGACCTGGTGGGGTCAGAGATTTAGGTGCATCTTCCATTTCCTAGATTGTGCTTTGTCTTGTCTACTGGTTCATGGTATGGTTTGGCCTCTTTTAAGACATTTACAGTGCTGTTTGCATAATCTAATTGACTTCAACATATCAAGGATAGAGATGTTTTTGCTCAAACAGACTCTCTAAACGACCATAACTTAATCTAGATTCGGTAAAAGTAGGTTTCTGGGAAGGGAAGACTAGAAATGCAACTGTAGCTTTTCTATATAAAGTGGCAAACTTAGAAATTGTAACTTACGGTATTCATAGGTGAATGTAAGTTAGAGAAATAATTTTTTTTTTATTTGCAATATTATTTTGTAGTTTTATGAGATGGTTGGAGAAGAGATTCAAGGGTTGTGTAACTTCCCACTCATATGTCTAGTAATCAAAACACATGTACTGTATTAATAGATTACAGTAAAATTTTAAAGATGTTTTGGGGAAAAACCAAGTATGGCTTCTGGCATGCTTTCAGGAAGAACTAAATTTGGAATCTTCTGATTAATCGAGAATCCTTGCCCATTAATCAAAAAAAAAATTTTTTTTCTTTAAATGGAATAGATTCATATTATAACAGTTTAAATTGATGATTGGTTTTATTTATCTGTATCTATGTGGCATTATCATAGAGCTTATGATTAATGCTTAAACCATGATTATGTGGGAACTAAAGTTATATTGATATTCTTGGATTATATGAATGATATTTGAATCAATATAATTTCTATGGGGATTTGGATTGCCTTAGTGGTGCCTATGTGCAACAGATAGATGGACCAGCAGTGCCCTGAAAAGTTAAAAGGAAATGAAACAAACTGTTTCTTCAATTATGATTTCCTTAATGTAAATAATTTGTAAATAGTGGACTTTCAACTTTAGGTGAACAACTGAAGTTATTTAATTTCTATAACCTAATACATGCTTATAATGTACAATTTATTCCTGTCCTTTTAATTGAGAAAAAATCCTCAGATGATTATTATATCATTCCCTTATTTTATGACTAGTGAGTGGCAGATTCATAGTGTATGTGAGCTTATATATATATAGGCAGTGATAAGTAAATTATACGTTCTGATAAAAAACTTATTGGAATATAGAAGTCAATGTAGACAACAAAGAGGAGCTTTTTGGACAGCAAAATGGTATTCGAAAATCTACAATATTCCTTTCATATAAGAATATAATAGGGTGGAGGGATCAGGATGTGATAGAAACTGCAGAGTTCCTTTAATGGAGCCAATTGTGGAACATCAAACGTGGTAGTCGTTCTATGGCTTTGAATGTACCACACGTAGATATTTGTGAGTGTCACAATCAACTTAGGTCATGCTGCTGACGACTTGTCTAAAGCATATGCAGAATAAGCTGCTGCATGAGAAGTAATTACAATGACAAGGAATAAAAGATGCCCACTGTGTGCAAAAGGAAATTCTGCTCTCATCATTTAACCACTCAAAATACAATTGGGAACCACTTTAATAGCTTTTACCAATACCATTTCGACCTTAAAGAATATACTAACCTCCTAGGATATATCTGTTCTAAAAAAAGCGTAAATACTTGGGGATTATCAAATGTTTGAATGCAATTAATATTTTCATTTCCCACAACACCCAATAAATAGTTTAGGCTACAATACCTAAATTTTGATCATATAATAGGTGCATGCTTTTAACTGTTGTAAGTACATTTTATTTATATTATGGGAATGCACGGGATATATGCATAGCAAATTTAAAAAAAAATTGATTGTGTTTTGGGTATTAAAATATTAGACAGTTAATTATTGATATACGTGGCATTAACAAATGGATGTAGGAATTAATTTGATATTAAAAAAAATTGAATGGTGTCTTTGGTATCAAATGTCAACCAGAAAATAGGGTGTTCTCTTTCTAATAGCGATATATTATTATTAGGGAGAAAAAGATAGATTCTAGCTCAACATTTTGATTTATTAAAATTGCCTAAGAAAATTGAAAAGACTTTACCATCCTTCATAAAACTACTTGATGCTTGTATCTACTTTCTTATATCCCCAAGTAGCTACCCAAAACCAAAAGCAATTTGTACAAGTATAAAATACACTTTAACATTATTAGAATACAATATGGTATCTTTCCGAGTTCAAACCGTCCGTGATATCTTTTTATGGTGTGAGAAACTCATGTGACCTCTCTTTGTGATCACGGCTACCGGTATCCGTACCTACGGTATCTCACATCACAAGAGTCATTTCAAGCTTACATCACAGGAATCTATTCTTCATTGATGTTTCATGTATAATCTATACTTTTACTAAAGAGAAAAGGAAGAATATTCTTTGATTCTAATCCCCCCATCCCTCCTCTCCTCTCCCCCCCCCCCCCCCCCCAAAATTTTATTCTCTACAAACAAAGCAATACCAACATATAACCACTTTTCATTTTTAAATTAAAACCTTGCAACTATTTCCTCCCATACATGCAGTTCTACACGTGCACCCTACTAGTACATTTAAATTGTCTATTATAAAAATATGAAATAGATGAAATCTTCTGCTATTTTTACCTGAATTGGTGTTTAATATGGCTGTGAGATGGTATCATACAATCAGTGTTTGTGAGATGGTATCATACAATCAGTGTTTTTTCATGTAGGCTTCGTTTGAAATATTGATGAAAAAACACTCACCGTGAGATGCTTTACATAACAACATCTTATGACCAAAACAAAGAACAATGCACGGTAAACATGACACAAGATTTCAACCACTGTTGTCGTATCAATCATGTGTGGTGCTACCAATACACGATTGATCCAATAACCCATTGTTTTGTTCATCGTCTAAACCCTAACAAACCCAATTGCCAAATGGCATTCCCCCCTTAGCAAGAACAAGTTATCCATTTCCTTTGTCTTCGTGGCATGATGCTGTCGGTTCCCAATAGACGTCGTCAAGTCAACTATTACGGACGATTGTCTCGCCCTTCTTTATAGTCAGACGTAACATAGAAAAAATTATCTTTTATCTATCTAACGGATGCAAAAATTCATCAATTAGGACACGTGGCTGTCTTTGTTGCCACGTAGGTGTTATAAATAAGGCCCCAGATTTGTAGCTTTCCTTGTACGGACGGCAGATCGTCAAAAGCAAAAAGAACTCAAGAATCTAGTGGGGTCGCTAGTTGACTAAACAAGCAAATCCTTCGTTCCCACGCTACCAATCAAAACTCTCAGGACACCACCGTCATTAGATACAAACACGAGGATAAGAACAAAAACGCGATAGCGCGGCCGTCGGGACTCGACGCGCTTTCGCTGGTGATTTCTTAGGACGCGCTATTTCCCATGTAAACGTGGCAGTCCGCTAATCCGACAACTCAGCTGGTGACCACCAGCTGCCGATGTACGGACTCCAGTCTGACGTGTTTACGCACGTTGATTAATCGAATGGGGCCCACGTACGGAACACGTGATGAGTAAGCGGGCATCTATCGTCTGTCGCAGTTAACGTGCGGGGGGACCCTGCAGCATCCACGGGTAGATGCTGTTCATTTACATGAGGAAATATGATTTAAGGATGCTCCGTGGGACGGATGCTCCAGGTCTGCCGCACCTTAATTGCGGCAGACAATTTCAACCCGCTTTGTAGGAGGGGAGAAATTGAGCGCGTGGTCGATACTTGCGTGACGCCAGCTGGCAATAACTGGAGCCAGGCTGGTGAACCTTATCCTGTTTCTTTTAATTTCAGACCTGAATCTTTTGGAGTTTCTTTCTGTCACATCTGTAAAAGGCAATTTTAGTCAATCGATTAAGATATGTAATTAAAGTTTTGTTAGTTGTGCTGATAGAGCGAGAGAAAAAGCGACGAGAGACAGGAGACCAGCATTGTAACGGGAGTTGACGACAGAAGAAACCTTGTTTGCTAAACGAGGAATTTCCGCCATTTTTCAAGTTCGAAGCTTCTCCGGCAAAAGAAAAATCAGGTTCCATCTTCAAACACGGGTCGGTCTCAAATTTCCATTTCCTGAACGGGGTCTTGCTTTCTTTCTTTATGTCATTTCCTTATAATGGTGTGATCTTTTAACTTCTACGTTTCATCTGGAATTAGTTGAATTGGGTTGTTGTTGGAGCATTTGTTTACGCAGTTCCAATGGATATAAATCTTTGCTAATTGATCATCTGTGATTTATATGATTGTCTTTTTAATGCATTTTGATGTGCCTGCTACGTTGTCTTGGATTTTTGTGGTTTCTTTAATCTTAGATTGTAGCATCTGCGTTTAGGGTTTGAAAGAATTTATTCCTATTAAAACCTGGTTTTCATGCAGACCTCTGATATTTTCTGTGTTTGACGGAGAAACAATCTTGGATTGGGTTTTTGGTGGTGACGTCTTGTTAGCTTTTCTGGGTATAGAGAGAAATATTATAATGTCTAAATCGCATACTAATCTCGTTGATCTGGGAAAGGGGAATTTCCCGCCAATGGAGAGTGAAAAAAATCGCCGTCGAGTAATGACAGCTCCAGGGGATCTATCGGAGCTTGATGAGGATAAGGCTACTACTACTGTGTCATCCGATGTTTCTAAAGATCGGATGATTATTGTGGCGTACCATCTCCCTGTGAGAGCCGATCGCAGGCAAGATAATAGCGGGTGGAGTTTTAGTTGGGAAGAGGATTCTTTAATCTTGCAGCTTAAGGATGGACTGCCAGAAGAAATGGAGGTAATGTATGTTGGGACATTGAAGGTTGATGTAGATGTGAATGAACAGGACGATGTATCTGAACTCCTTAAGGAAGAATTTAAATGTGCCCCTGCTTTCCTCCCTCCTGATATTTTGTCCGATTTCTACAATGGTTTCTGCAAACACTTCCTATCGCCTCTGTTTCACTATATGCTCCCATTTTCTGCGGATCATGGTGATCAATTTGATCAAACTAAGTGGCAGGCATATGTAAGAGCAAATAGGCTTTTTACAAATGCAGTGAAGGAGGTGATAAGCCCAGATAATGACTATGTATGGATACATGACTACCATCTGATGCTGTTACCCCTCAACTTGCGGAGGCACTTTAACAATCTGAGAATTGGGTTCTTCCTCCACATCCCATTTCCTTCATCTGAAATCTATAGGACCCTTCCTGTTCGAGAAGTAATTCTCAAGTCACTCCTGAACTGTGACCTCATTGGTTTTCACACCTTCGATTATGCCCGGCATTTTCTTTCTTGTTGCAGTCGGATATTGGGTTTAGACTACCAGTTAAAGAGGGGTTACATTTATCTGGAATATTATGGAAGGACCATTGGGATCAAGATTATGCCAATTGGAGTGCACATGGGCCAGATAGAATCTGCGTTGGGACTTGCATATAAGAAGGGGTCAGCCGGGGTGCTCAAAAAACAGTTTGAAGGAAAAATTGTGTTGCTTGGAGTTGATGATATGGACATTTTTAAGGGAATCGAATTAAAGCTGCTAGCAATGGAACAGATGCTGAAGAAAAACCCAGACTGGCAAGGAAGAGCTGTATTGGTTCAGATTGCAAATCCTGCTAGAGGTTGGGGGAAAGACATGGGGAAAATAAAGGATGACATAGAATCAAGCTGTAACAGGATAAATCAGGAATTCGGGCAGACTGGATATGAGCCTATAGTTTTTATTGACAGGCAAATTTCAGTTACTGAGAGGGTTGCCTATTACACTATTGCCGAATGTGTTGTTATAACTGCACTAAGAGATGGAATGAACCTTATTCCATATGAGTATATCATATGTCGACAAGGAGTCTCCGCATCAGAATCAGATTCTGATACAAGTGGGCCCAAGAAGAGCATGTTAGTGGTATCTGAGTTCGTTGGATGTTCACCTTCACTAAGTGGGGCAATACGGGTGAACCCGTGGCATATTGAAGCTACTGCAGAGGCAATGGGAAAAGCGATCCAAATGTCTGAACCTGAGAAGCAGCTACGGCATGAAAAGAACTATAGGTATGTCAGCACTCATGATGTTACGTATTGGTCAAGGAGCTTTTTGCAAGATATGGAGAGAACTTGCAGAGACAATTTTGCTCTCAGATGTTGGGGAATGGGACTGGGTTTTGATTATAGAGTTGTAGCGCTTGATCTAAATTTCAGAAGTCTTTCAATGGAAGCCATTATAGCAGCATATAAAAGCGCAAAAAGTAGGGCCTTATTGTTGGACTATGATGGCACTATGATCCCCCAATCCTCCATCAACAAGACACCGAGCCAAAAGATCATCTCGATCTTAAAGCTTCTTTGTAGCGATGTGAAAAATACTGTTTTCATTGTTAGTGGAAGAGGAAGGAACACCTTAGGCGAGTGGTTTTCTCTATGCAAGAAGCTTGGGATTGCAGCAGAGCATGGCTATTGCTTAAGGTATGCTTTTTGCCTTTCTAACAAAAACTTGTCTACATATTTTGGATTTTTGCATGTGGTTTGAATTATATAATATCTCAGGTGGTCAAAAGATGAAGAATGGGAAATATGCAGCCAGAATTCTGAGTTTGGGTGGATGAAGATAGCTGAGCCAGTAATGAAATTGTATACTGAAGCTACCGATGGTTCTTATATTGAAACCAAGGAGAGTGCATTGGTCTGGCATCATCAGGATGTAGACCTCCACTTAGGGTCTTGCCAGGCCAAGGAGATGCTGGACCATCTACGGAGTGTTTTAGCAAATGAACCTGTCACTGTGAAGAGTGGTCAATCCATTGTAGAAGTGAAGCCTCAGGTGTTTATCTATCTCAACTTCAGCATTCATTGTCTGCTTTGCTGTATGTTGATATGCCTGTATAAAGTATCATCTTATTCCTCTTCACTGATCCACAACCTCAAGATGTTTATAAGCTATATTCCTAGCTACCAGGGAGCAATGACTCAGCCTGGCACATACGATTATCTGCAAAAATATTTTCCCATTCCCTAGTTATAATGTATCATTGATATAAGTTGATCAGATTTAAATCATTTCTGGGTTTGTTATAATATGACCCGTACAATGGAGGAGGAGGCAGTGGCGTACGTTGATCACCATGTTTCTTTTAGTTGCAATAATATTTTCTTTGATTATCTGAGTTCTTGGTTATGGTTTTCAGGGAGTTAGCAAAGGCCTAGTTGCTGAAAAGATCTTTATATCAATGGTTGGCAATGGGAGGCCTGCCGATTTTGTGCTGTGTATTGGTGATGATAGATCTGATGAGGACATGTTTGAAACTGTTGATAATGCGAAATCAAGTGGCATTATCTCATCGGACACCGCAATATTTGCTTGCACGGTTGGGCAGAAACGAAGCAAAGCTGGGTATTATTTGGATGACACTACTAAGGTTATAGAAATGCTTGAATTACTAGCCAAAACTTCAGAAACTTCAACCTCTTCCATAGCTCGTGATTATAGCTCTTCATGAAATCTTCCATCAGGCTTCCTTGTGTAAACAGTCTTCTGTTCCCCTCATCAAAAAGACTCTAGACAAGCTTGGGGCAAAGCCTGGGATCTCAAGGTTACCTCTTATTCAGATCAGATTATAAATCTAAGCTCTATTATTCCAGTACTGGATGGGTAATCACTTCTGTTTGCAATAGAAACAGAGAACGCTTGAGAGTCTCATTTTGGGTTTTGTTTGGATGAAGTCATAATTTTCTGTGACAGCCCAAATGGTTAAAAGGGATCAAAAATAGTGATAGAATTCATTCATTGTCTGAATTGTGATCAAATGGAAGTTCCATTTTGTTGTTTCTTCACGGATATTAAAGGCAAATGAAACTTGCCTAATCCAAATTTTAGGATCATCATTGTAGGGGATCAGATAACATGGTTAGAAGAAGGAACTGCAATTTTTTCATCCATGCCATCTACACAGCTTCCATGGTACAGAATAAAGATCCCCAGCAGCAACACAAGTTGGTATCTGTATGTTGATATACTGTACCCTTTGTATAGCATTAGTGATGATACAGTTGCCATTTTTTATTTCTTCTTTGACTAAAATCTTTTGTTTTTTGTTCAATTGGTTGAATTAACCAATCTGTAAATACCATAGAAACTTAAAGTTCTTCCTGTTTTGAACCTGAAATGAAAAAATTGCAGAAGAAATTGATCCTGATCTCTTTCTCTCTCTTTTTTTTTTTTCCTTTTTTTTCTCTCTTTAATGCTGTGGAGCTAGAATGGTTGAAATGGAAATCAAACGGATGCTGGAATTCATTTTCCTATGGATATTGAAACTATCAAATATCATTTTTGCCTACAGAATGAGTTTCTTGTAGATTATTCTGCCCAAAAGTTTTAAAATAATTTTCCATTTCGAAAGGATTTCTGATGATTCAGGACCTATGGTATAAGTCACTGAAACCTGGATGCTTAATTAATCCTTTTCAGCAACTACAACATTTACTCCATCTCATAATTTAATAAGTCATGTTTCAGAACTCATCAATATATGGTGCAAACTTGTCGCTCATGTTAAAGGGCCTGTGGTCCCTGATCAAAGCTTACTATATCGAATGATTGACAGCTCCCCACATAAGCTTTTAACTTCAGTACCCTCATGTAGAAATTTGTCCTTTTTAATAACATTGGTTTTGAATCAGAAAGCTTGAGCTTTTTTGTGTTCCAGTTGTAGCCTGTCAGATATCCTGGCTTGTTCTTCGACTCAAGAAAGTAGGCTCAAGGGTTGGGTTATCCATGGATTGAGGTAATGTAAGTTCAAGCTTTTAGTCCATCAATCATGCAATGGGCTTTATATAATAATTGTGAAAAGTGGAAACTATGAAAACAGACAGAGGACTTATCAAATTTCCTGGCTCAAGAAATAACCCACTTCATGAAAAAAGGGGAAAAGTTGAAGACATGGTGCAATAGAAATCAGGCTAAATGTTACAAAGCTTTTGACTACTTGGAGTCGTCATCTCTACTTGAAGTGGTAAAAGAGACAATATAAAAGCAGGCATAGCCACAACAATATTCTGAATTCTTCTAATGGTAAAGCAATAGGAAGATAAGGATTGAAAGGGGGCTTAACGCAGGGAGAGTCGGTATCCCCCAACCTGTTTCATATAAGGTCAGATCTACTATAAAGATGGCTAAGCAGAGATTTGACATTAATTGTTATCTAGATGAATGTACTAAAATCCATTAAGCAAAATCAAAGGAATTAGAGGTTGGTATTATGTTCTGTTAATTGGTATATGGAGATTTATAATGAAAGAAAAATACTTGGATGCATCCATTTCAATTCAAAAGAACATTAAAGTCCTTAGAAAAGTTAAAGAAAAAGAATGGCAAGGTATAGAGTAAGATTTTTTATCCAGATCTTTTAGATGCAGATTAGACTGAATTTAGAGATTCGAAACTTTTGAATAAAGCCTTGCTTGCAGAGCAAGCATGGTGTCCTAATATTAATCCATACTTCTTTTTGTTTTTCATCATGGGCTCGCGTTCATGTCTATATTTATTTAGTATTTGGTGATAAGATTTGCCTTAATGGGCAGTGGTGTAAGTGCCAAAAATCTGAGAGAAAAAAGGAGAAGGGCATATCAGATACACATTAGATATACACTTACAAAGAATTCTTCATTGGGGTTTGTTACAGAAATCTATACTATCTATACTATTATATAAAGCCAAGACCCTCTTTTCACATCGACATTTCATATCCGAAACATCTTCTATTTTTTTTCAACATAACTCATACACCCATTTATTAGAGACGCGTGTATAACTTAATAACTGCCTAAAATTTTATACCCAAAACGCCCTCTATTTTTTTTTTTTTTTATAATTTACTATGCGCATAACTCGTGCATTCCGTTAGCCTTCTAGTTAAATCTATCTATACAGAGAAATGAATTGAATTGGTGGAGGTTAAGAAAAAGGATTTTTCAAGAAAAAGAATTGGTGCAAGAATGAGATTCGAAGGAGGGGCATGGAGAAAAATTAAGAGGCTCCTACTGCCACTCATAGAAAGAGAAAAGGATGTGCGGAAAGCAGTGAAGGGAGTTCTCCCCCTGAAAGAGGTTGAATATATAAAACAACACAAGTGTTAGAACCCACTAGCCTTTTACTTTATGGTATAGAATCAAGCAACCATGTACCATTTATATGCCCAAAATCTGAAAGAATATGCTTTGCTTTCCCTGTCTCACTACAGTCTCAGTATATGAAAGTAAGCCTCTACCATAAATGGTTAAAAGAAACTCAATAATCACTAGAATAGGGTTTTGATTTGTTGAAAATCTAGAATTGGGGAGTTCCTTCTGTTTTAAATAAAAGAAAATTCTCATCATGTGGCCATTACTATTGACATTCTTAATGTATACAACAAATAGTGCAGAACTCAAAAAGGCTAAGAAATATTCAAGACAAAATCCTACTTATTTATTTTCCTTCAATTCAAACGCAGCCGAGTCCTAGGATTATGGAAATCAAGAAGAATCCTAGAATCTCTTCTTCGTGGGTCATATAAACAGGAATCGCCCTTCTGGGGGGGGGGGGGGGGGGGGGGGGTCCAAAGAAGTACATTTCCTTATCAAATTAAATCAAAAAAAGTGTGCTCCACAGCTTGCCTCCAATTAAAACCTTACAAGGGATTCAAAAGATGCAACTTGAGGTCCTTCCAGCAATCCGAAGGAAATATGTGTATGGATGTATGTATAACTCGCTATATGCCAGGTGGATAATGCTCGTGACGAACATACATATATACATACATCGTATATATAGTGTACTAATGCATATACATACATATATATATACATTATATATGTATCAATATACATACACATATATACATATACATATGTAATATATGGAACCTTAATTAAGTCAAAATTGTGGGACCAAAAGATGTAGTGTTCTATGTGGGGTCAGACCTGGGACAGGGATGTTATATGTAGAGCTGCAAACTTGCTGGGTCCAGTTGTTTGTGGGCAGACAAGACAATAATATCAGACAGTTAATGGACAGCAAAGCACGGCGGAGGATCTACATTCTCAAACCCCACCGTCATAAATATTATTCAAATTAATCCGAACAGTTCCAAGTTCCATATCGTATAACTAACAATTATATTTGTCCTATTTTGGGAAGTGATGGTGCCAGTGAGAAGCTACTAGTGGTTCAAAATAATTGCTACAAATATACAATTAAGCCTAATTCACTTGGTTTTAAACAAATTATTATGTTGGTATGACAAAACCTTCCACAGAGAGTGGTCTAGTCAAGTCAATGATGAGCCTAAAATTTGGATTAGGTAAGTTTCATTTTCCTTGAATGTGTGTGAAGAAACAACAAAATGGAATTTCCCTTAGATTCAAGTCAGTCAATGAATGAATTTCTATCACTATTTTTTTTATCCCTTTTAACCGTTTGGGCTGTCAAAGAAAATTGTGAATACATCCAAACAAAACCAAAATGAAAGACTTCACGAAGAGCTATAACCGCGAATCATGGTGTCATTCAAGTAGTTCTCTAGCCATGACACAAAGAAAGTAGCAAACAAATCACAGCAGGAAGGAAACATAGCCAATACTTGCTTTGTGGGTCATATGTCAAGAAATGCATAGCCAATACTTGAGACTGTGGACGTGTTCCCATTATTTCCGGCTCAACTCGGGGATGCATGAGTGCGTGGGCATGCCAGCATCTATGCCGATGCAAGAAGTCAGAAACTTTGACCCTAACACCGATCACATGTAAAATCGGACGGATTGGAATCTGGTTGCCATGTGGATTCTCTTTTTCCGTCGTGCTACGGCAGGTGTAAACAAGGCCTTGTGATATTCATATCTCAAGACTCATGCCCTTACCAAACCAAAGAAAGTGTGCTCAACAGCTTGCCTCTCCAGCTAAGATCTCACGAGTGCTTAAATTACCAATGTATGTCACGCCTCGGGACTCCCTAAGCTGCATGCAATCCGAAGGAGGTACATGGGTAAGGGGTGTTTGTGTATATACACGTTGTAGGTGCCTTTTTTGAATCCACGTCCACGTGTCCAATGTTATTTCCATGATGTCGAAATGCCGATGACGTGTCTTCAGATCTCGATTCTGAGTAGGAGAGGTATGTCCGACGTTGGCCTAAACCGCCGACTCAGCAGCCGTTCCCGCGCCGTTACTAAACAGAAGAGGGGTTGGAGTCGATAAGGCGTGAGAGGTAGGCAATGGCTAGAATGAGAGACGAGAGATACTCAAGTGTTCTTCAAGTATGCCAAGCCAAAGAGCTCTTTTCATGGTTCCAAAAAGTGTAGAAGACAGAAATCCAAAGATGGACTTAGAGAATTCCTGGTAGACTTGGAGAAGGTCCAGAGAAAAAGAAGTACTGCTCTCAGCAGCCAAAGATCCAGGGCTCAGTCTCCGAGCCCCCTCAAATGGAAGAGGGTTCTCATATTTATAGAAGAAATGAATCTCTAGAATTGTGACACTTGTCACAATCTGAGGCTTCTAGGATGTCTCATATTATCATGAATCTGGTTTCATAAAGGTTTAGGTTCAAAATAAGAATTAAATAAGAGATAATGAAGATAAAAGATAGAGCTCTCTGATTTGTATACCGGGGCCCACATGTCAGGATGTGGAATCATCAATCACTTGACGTCTTCGTCATTCTAGGTCGACATGCCGTGATTTGTCACTGGCTGCCGACGATTCCCATGCCTATGTCCGCCACACCTTAAGGACCGCCAGAAACCCCCCTAAGTGGGCTTTCGCCCAAGACGGAGATCTCCACTCCAATATGCCAGATACATTTAATATAAATCAATCATGTCAAATTTTATTATTCTTGTTATTGTCGGGTAACAAATAACCCATGACAGGCTACTCTGTCAAGTAATAAATGACTCATGACGGGTTGCTTCTGTCGGGTGACAGATAACCCACGACAAATCTGTTTCTATCATGTAACAAATCATCCATGCCAAATCATTATATATGTGACGTGTCAAGTTACAAAAATGGTCATCTACACACGTATATGTAAATACAATATGCACTAACAATTGGCATACTAATGGTTCAAAAAAAAAGTACTACAAATGTACAACCCGAATTCACTTGATTCTAAACAAATTATGCTGGTACGACAAAAGCCATTCACATAGAGTGTCGTAGTTAAGTCACATTGAGTTTTTCAGAAGTAGTTTTATATATTTATTTTATTTTGACGCTTTCAAGATGTGTATTTAAAGGTGTACCGATCATTTAATGAAGAAAACTACCACATTAAATTGATTCCTAATGTAAAAGTTGGAAATGTGAAAATGTGTCAAGAAAAGGTATATATATGAAACAAAATTAAAACGAAATAGAGCCGACAGGGCTTTAACACGGTTTTGAGAATGAAAACCCAAAACTTTACTTGTAAAAACAAAATCCATCTATATTATACTATATATATATATCTATACTATTAATAAAGAGAAGAAGGGGGAATATTCCCTCTAGATTCTGGCCCCCTTTCTTTTTACTAACATTGTCTTCCCCAAACAAAACAATCTCTCAAACAAAACAATCCCTCGCTATTTTAAACTAACTACCTCTGGCTGTTTATCTAAGTGGGCCCACGTTTCTACGCGCGTGCAACCCTCTAGTATATATAAAAGGAAGTGCCCTTCAAAGAATGTCAACTATTATGTTTGACCTCCCTAAAATACCCTTACACTTCATTGTTACACTTCATTCATGTGTGCAGGAAAGGAATAGAGCGAAACATCCTTGGAGGTAACAATTGCAAAACTATTTGTTATTTTTTTTGGAAAAGTTGAAAACAGTTTTAACCATTTTACCCTTTAATTAATAAATCCTTTCAATAGTGTGTATGGCCTATTTTGGAAAGCTATGTATTTTATTTTGCACGATTCCCAAAGAGCCTCTTCTCATTATATATAGTATAGATATAGATGTACAATACTGCACCTACACCTCGCTAGTGATAATAAAATAAAGAATAAAATTAAAACCATATTAAAATTCAAGTCTTCAATAGGCCAAAAAATAGAAAGAAAAACAAAATTGGAGACTCCCATTCGAAGTCGTAAAAGGGTACTAAAACACTTGACAAAAAAACATACTTAACTACATACCTATAATAAATATATAATCACCAGCCGGTGCCTTCTGTTCTGTCACAATGTTGGATTTTGTATTATTAACAAAGCCCGGGGAATATAGACATGTACATATGCACCCGTCCCCATGAACGGGTCCCACACGTCTCTGTTCTCTGCATCCCACAAAACCATAAAAGCGAAAATTTTCCATATAATACAAAATTTTCCAGATCAAAAGTCCTCTGACCAGACTGACCCGTTCTGCACGCGTGGGCTCTACGTGAATCCCTCCAACACTGCTGAGTCAGACATCGACGGCCACCGTTACTCGCCTAGAAGAGAGAGATACACCTCGCAC
The DNA here is from genome assembly GCA_947561395.2 of Buxus sempervirens. Taxonomy (NCBI): domain Eukaryota; kingdom Viridiplantae; phylum Streptophyta; class Magnoliopsida; order Buxales; family Buxaceae; genus Buxus; species Buxus sempervirens. The sequence goes on from OX387186.1 coordinate 9,587,454, forward strand.
GGTATTACTGTTTCGCCGATCTGGAATCCCGGAGTCACCGTGAAAGCCACCTGAGAGTCGCCGTCCGGTGTGACGTCGTTGTTCTTGGATGGGATGAGCAAGACCTCCTCCGTTACGCTTTTCATGTAAACTTCGGAGAATCTACACCTCTTCTTGACCTGAAAGATGGAAGCTTCAGGCTCGAAAGAGAAGGCCAAGCAATGCAGAAGCCAAATCCGTCTCGCCATTTCTGCAAATGTTGCAAAGAACGCTGTTTCTGGGTATCCACCGGAATTCACTAGGCTTCTCTGGTTCAAGTCCCCGAAAAAGGATGATTCCATCTTGGGGTGCACGAGACGAAGATACTTGACGCGGCAGAACTTCCCGAACGTTGATCGAGGTTTCTGGTCTAGATAGTCTTTCGGTTTTACGGATATCAGCTCTGTGAATCTCTCAAAGAAATGCTTTTGTCGCTGCTTACGTTCTGGGATTGACTCGTTCGGGAGAGAGAACTTGGGCTGATGGAAGCCATCGAACATCTCGTGGCACACGAAGGACTCGAACGCGAAACATTTGTGGTTCTTTTTCGCGTAAACTACTCCTGGTTCAATCGAAGAAGCGGCCACGTCGAGATCCCAACCGGCCGATTCCATCTCCGTTATCATCGTTTTCACGAAGCTACGAATGGATTTCACAGTTTGACGTAGAGCTGTAACGAAATGGTTCGGATTTAAGCCTGATAGGTGAAGATTGTCGAGAAGAGACGCAGACCCACTTGGGTTTGATCTCTTCTCAAGTGCCCTGTTAAGCTTCTCGGACTCCTCAAGCTTCTCTCTGAGAAAGGTAGCATCGAAGTCCTTGACTTTGAGCTGAGACTCCAACTTCTTCTTCATGATCTCGTAAGTCTTTAAGAGAGCCTGCTGTTCCTGAAATTCAGCCAATAATAACTGGACAACTTGAGGAGAAGGATCGAACTCTTTCTTCAAGTAACACTGCTTCAGTTCGGATAAATACTTGAGCTCTTTCACCATCGCTTCATCCGCCAACTGAATCCCCTCTGCATCATAAGGGGACTGAGCGTTCTGAAGCTCTGCATACGCAGCTTTAACAGAGGAAATGCTCGCAAAGAGCTTTGCAAGGAGGATTTCCACTGCAGCTCTGTTCCGAAGCTTTTCGTCGTCGTCAACAAGAGACTGATCAGACTGATGCACGGATATCGAACCATCCCTGACCTTGGACTTGATTTTACGAATCTCATGATCATCAGGCACAATTTCGGTTACAGCTCGGACGTGAAGCACCTTCGAAAAAGTGCGAGCTAATCTACCCCTGCGAGGTTTGATCGAATCCATCTAAAGAATAATGACAAGATAATGATAAGAACAATTGGGTTATGGAGCAAAAACCCAGAAAAAAGCAAAACCGTTGATGGACGAATTAGACATAAAATTGCAAGAAGATAAGCACGTCTGAACTGAAGAAAAGAAAGCTAGAAAGAGAAAAGCATTTTGCTCTCTTTAATAACCCCCCAATCGAGATAATGGAGGGATTTTCTGTAGCTTTTACGTTGAAAATTTCCCATTTCGCTCACTTTCGAATGAGAAAAAGTGGATTTTGAACGCGGGAAGATAAAAAGATGAACAGAGAAAGAAGAAACGAAAGAAAGGAGCAGAAGAACAAAGAACGAAAAACTGCCCCACAGGCCACACCGCACTCAGCTTGAAGGCCGCGTTCCGAACACTCGCGACTCGCGAGCCAACACAGACACGAAACAGCTCACTCAATAATTATATTAAATTATTACTAATACTCTCCAATAATACTACAGACTGGTGGACCCCACATCCCATCAAAACCGTTCAATCCATCGACCGCCAAACTTGATGAACGACCAGGATTGGCCGCTCCATAGTTTAGAACACGAATCTGTACCGATGATTGGCCATCGTCCAGAGAGAATATGCCAGCTGGCGTCCACAAACCTTCCGACCGTTAATAAGATTCCAGATCAATCTAGAACCGTCTTATCGCGAATTAGAAGCCAGGTGAATGGCGGAAAGCGTGTACTACAGCAAGATATTTATATCCCTTAATACGTGATTTGAGTCATAATATCGCAGGAAATTGCAGAATACCTTCAAGGGAACCGAGAAACCGTGGAAGGACTCTGTTTTGTTGTGCTCCTCTTCTTCCTGAGAGATGACATAAAAAGCCACGAAATGCGTTAGTGCTTTAACGCAGATCCCTGCAACTCAAAACCAAAAAGAAGAAAGAAACTGATATATCCCCAACACAAACATATCAGAGAACCCAACAAGAAATCCAAAGCTCAAAGCTCTCTCTGTTCCCCTCATAAGCCAAAACCTCCCACAAAAAATAACCAAAAAATGAGGATTCATGGAGTAGACTTTGTCAAATACCCATCAAGATGAACAAAAGAAAGAAAAAGAGAAAAAAACCCACACAGCCACACCCCCATTACCCCTTATAAGAAGAATGGAGGATTGAGATTTCTTACGGGGTTTAACTGTAAAAGGGGTTACTCAAACGTGTGTTACCTTGGAGAGAAACTTGAGCTCTTCCGAATCTGGAGATCAAAATGAGAGAGCTTGGATTGCGTTGGAATCTTTTATTGATGAGGAGTTAGCATTTGGACTTCCCCCAAAGGAGAAAGCTCTCTTTGTCCCGACTTCGATGTTTACGAGGTGAAAGTGACCTGAAAATCACCACTGAGGATAGTGTTTTTTGTTCTGCCGAGAGAGATCGAAGAGTGCTATTTGAGGAAGAGACGTAAACCATTTCGCCATTGCTTACGGACGCCAGAAAATGAGAGATGGAGAAGTTGAGACAGAGAAAGAAGAGGGCAGAGATGACAGAGGGAGAAGAAAAAGACGAGAAAGAAGCAGAGTGAGAACACTGTCGAACGTCTGATATATTGGGAATACAACGGAACCCAAAGTCCGGCTTGGTCAGTATATTCTTCTTAATTACCTTTCTAGCCCTGTGAAAAACGCCGACTCCACATAAAATATCATCGCTTATATTGGGCTTGTCCCACGGCCCAGCCCAACAGACCGTGCCTTAGCGACCCGTGCTGTATCGTGTTCAGAGACGAGATTTCGGCCAGTGTGGCTCATTTTATTTTTAATTATTTAAATAAAAAACTAATTGTATACCAAAAAATAATTTTTATTCAAAAAATTATATTCATATAAATTTTGTTACATTTCATATTGTATCATTGTAGCATGAGCACATTCCAGCTAAGTTGGCACCCACTTATCTTTTATTTACAATTTAATAAAAAAAAAGTAAAGAAAACTTGTAATATTTTACATTATTATTAATAAATTATAAACTAAGAAAAAATTTGTATTAATTCTTCTTTTCTTTTTTTTTTTTGCTATAAAATAATTATAAGACATCATTCATTCCTTAGTGTGCTGCATCATTATTGTTAAATTATGGTACAAAACTTCGGCTTACTGCTTGGTTTTCACTTTCTTCGATTTTAAAAGGTAATATACCTTGAATTATCCATTTAACTATTGAGTTTTTAGCCTCTTTTAACCAAAAGAAAAATTAGACATAAAAGATGACTAATTAAAATTTGAGTTTGCTTCAGGTATCTGCTATAATGTTCAAAGAGACAAGTTTGCAAACATAATTGCAGGCGAATTATACCACCAGAGCTTTTACAGATAAAGTAACTTTGTAATACACACAAACAAATCTAGGCCCCATTTCTTCTAAATCTTCAATTTAAAAATTTTTCTATAACTACAAAAGTTCTTATTAATCATTTGCTTCTGGCTCTATAATGATGATGGCATTATTAAGCATTATCAGGGGCGGGCAAGATGAGGCAGTAAAAAACCGCCTATATGGTCCATTTTCTAATTAAATATTTAAAATGTGTTTGGATCGATTTCAGTGTACACTGCATCAAGTGCTTACACATCCAACAGTAATGGCTCATTTTAGTATTACACCTCATTACCGTCAACTTCTCAACCAGGTGACAGACCATATCATGACATGAATTTACAACTAAAAGTCCAAGACCCCAGCCCTAGAGGAACTGGAGCAGCTACCAGATGTGGCATACGAAGTCCCACTTGACCCATCGACTGGTGCTTGATTTAGACGTTCTAAAACCAGCGACCTCCGGCGATGCAGCTTTATTGAGAATGTAGTTGCCTCTAGAATGACAGGAACCTGCTAAGTTCAAATCACTAATACAGATTAGCAGTCCAACCAAGCAAAATTTTACACATTTTGCTCCTAACATGTCCAGGATCAAGAAACTCAACACTGTCATGTTTTATTGCTTAAACCATAAACAAGAGAACAATGTGAAATGGGAAAAAAAAAAAAAAGTAATAATGTGTAGAACCTACGACGAATGAATGGTTTGTACTCTAAATCGCAAGCAGCAGTCAAAACTCCACCAAAACATGTGGTCCACCTAAAATGAATCATATTGTAGCATCATGCGTATAGTAATTCAGTCTAAAACTGTTGATCCTAATGCACAAATTTGTGTATACGCTTATCAAACTACAGAAATGAAAGTGTTCATGAAAAAGTCAGTCTGGAAGTAGCCCTATTCTGGTTGAATTATCTAAATTCTTACATTATGACGTTGCTTTTTCTTTTCTAATTTCTGCCCTTATATAAGATATTACACGACCCATAATCAGAGTGATATTCTCGAAACTTCCAATATAATGAGAAGATTACACAAACATAGCAAGTTTAAATCCAAGATACTTGATCCACTCTTCAAAACAAAAAATTCCTGAAAACCTAATGTAAACCATTCATTAGAGCCCAAAAAAAGGGACCATCCAAAGACTACCCAAACGTTCTCTGTAAGAAATATTGTAACCCCAAGGAAAGTACAATTGCACTCTATACTCCAAGAGCACATCCTAAACAAACAGCAACACCCCCTCCCTCCCCCCTTTCCCAACCCCAACCGAATACCAAGAAAGAAAAACCTAGTACCAACAGAGAAATGTACCTAAAGAAGAATCTCTAAATCCCAAGCACCTAACATCCCATTCCAAGGCTTAAGAACCATTTTACTGAATCCCAAATGATATTTCCTATAGGAATTCCAAAATATTCCTGGACAAAACAAATTTTGGACCTATACAGAATTGAAGATTAAAGATACAATATTGAACAATCCATGCTTTCTTTTTATACCTGTGTGTTAATCTGTGCCACTTTGTGCACATGGAGAAGGCCAATCATGTCCTGGTAACCCGTAAGGAGTTTATCCAATTCTTTGTCTTCATCTGAATCAAATGAGCTTAGAAAATGGATTAATTTTGAGCTCATCTTAACGAGCATCAACTCCTAACTTAAGTGTTTCATCCCCAAAAAGAAAAAAATAAACACTGACAATATACCTGGAATTGCCCTTACAAAAAGCAAGATGTCTGCCAAATGCTGCCACCTCTTGGAGAATGATGGAGAAAGAAGAGAAGATGGAAAAGTCAAGACAGCAACTGCATTTGAAGATTGTATCATGCTTTTCAGATATCTGATAAACGAAAGCATTTCCCATTCCTACAATAGTAGTATGTTGATGAAAAAATAAATTGACAATCCCCAAATTGTAAAACCAGCACTACAAAAGATGGAAAGGAGAACTTGATGAAAAAATAAATTGACAATCCCCAAATTGTAAAACCAGCACTACAAAAGATGGAAAGGAGAACTTGACGAAAAAATAAATTGACAATCCCCAAATTGTAAAGCCAGCAATACAAAAGAAAGAAAGAAGAATCTAAAACTGATTATTGATATGGGACACTACTGCATCAAAAATCATAATATTTCCATCTAAACAAAGAAAAGCATGATACATAATTCAAAAGAGATTCAACTAAGAAAATAGTCACAATGTCTTTGAAATGTAACGCAAATGAATTCAAGAGATATTTACAGGCGGAAGTCAACGGACATGAAACCTCCAAAGCTTTTGAAAGAAGCAGAAACCTACCAGGTTCGAATATAGACACTGTGGGGCACAGAATGATTGTATGGCAATGCGTCCAGCACATGCAGCTCTTCCACTATTTCTGGAAACAAGGAACAACTATAATAAGAATAGAATTTAGAGGAATAATAAAGCCAGATAAATATATGATACATTAATTATCAGAAGTCAGAATATCATGCTTCAATGAAGAAACAGAAGATTTTTTTTTTTTTTCTTTTTCCATTTTATAGAAACAGTATTAACCAAACTAGCAGGGTTCACATGCAATACTGCATGTAGAGGGAGGGAACAGTTTTGGAACTGCACAGATTTTAAATGAATAGACAGAGTTTTCGACTATTTTTAATCCTATATTAATGATGCCTTTATAACGAACAGTAAGGACTTGTTGGCATGCCTCCCAAGGGGCCTATTCTCGTAATATAAACTATAGATGGACTTAATTCCTTCTAGATAAAATACATAAAGATTTTAAGAACCACAAGAATAAGAATGCATATAAGCCAAGTCCGTATTATTATTAGGTATTGAGGTGAAAAACTGGCCAATTGCCCAAGCCTAATGAGTAAAAACCATTATTAGAGTCAGAGTGATGAAAAGCAAATGGGTTTGCGTTAGGTGATGTGGCTGATACCAACTGCTACTCATTCCAGAAGAAATTAGTGGTGCAGAGAAAGTGATAGTGAAAATTGCAGAATCAAGATGCGATAGAGCTTGTGGGAAATAAACGCAAGATAGAGGAAAGGATGAAGAGAAGTCGAAACAAAATCGAAATCAAAACATACCTTGAAAATACTCCAGACCAATCTATGTTTCTCTGGTGGACTCTTTGACAACAGCTAGTAGTGCAGAGGACAAAGGAGATGATAAAAGCAAAGGGAGGGGGGAGTAAGGAGAAACAAGCAAAAGAAAGATTTTATTTCTCCTTGGGACTTGTAACATAAAAAATATTTTTTTTTTTGGAAAATTAAAGAATTATGAATAATCATTTACATAAGGTCGGAATTTTATTCACTTTAGAAATTTTGATCTTGAGGATAATAAACTACTTGAAAATGATGAGAGATAGAACAGTCAACCTGCCTCTTCTATCCCCTGACTTCTCGGAAAAGGGAGGTAGTGTCATTTCAGATGTTAGGGAACGCATTTACAGTTGTTAGAAACAAGAAGGGACATAAGCATAATTTCTCCTAATTAAAATTCAGGCATGACTAACATCCATTGTCAGAATGATTTACTGAGCTTCTTCTGATAGTTAAGAGAGAATCACATAAATAATCAAGCAGTTCCCTACCCCATGGACCTATCATTTCACGGATTCTAATCATTCTAACAAAAGCTTGCATCAGCATCATACAGGTATCTTGGATGAAGCGATCCAGCGTCAACTTGGAGGTCACAGGACAACTCAATCATGAAGATTTAAACATCAAAGGAAGAAATTGCCTGGCAATACCTTGGAAATTGAGCTAAAAATGTTGAACAACGATCACGAAGATCTCTGAGGTCTGGAGAATCTTGAATGCTGACACAATCAATGTGCTGCCGAACAAGTAGTTGCCTTTCAATTGGTTTCCGCAAGTCAAAGTCATTGCAGTATTCTTGCTTGCTATCTGCATAAGAATAACCAATAAATCCTTTTCCTAATTTCAAGCACCATAGTACTTCAATTAATTTAAAAAATTAGATTAGATTTGCTTTAACCCTAAAGAAAATATTTGAATAATCCAGCCAAAAGAATAGGAAGCAAACATGATCTGCTTCATTCATGAAATCGTCTTATTGCCACTTTTGATGAAAATTCTAGGCTTTTAAACTTGACAGTAAGATTGTCTATTGCTTTGATTCATTATGAACGAGCATTTTGAATATATAAAAAAGGTGTTTCTAATTATCTAACAGGCTGAGCAGTAATGACAGGAGGAAAGATAGAGATCAAGTTTATAAATTACAATAAAAAAGTGATAAATTACATATCGTTAACCTGAGATTCATCTTACTGAATCTATTGAGGATGAGCTCCACTTAGCCCCATGATGTGTCTAATAAATTCAAGAGGTCAAAATTCTGTTGAATATTAATTTTGGAAACTCCTGTCAGACATTGTAGGTCAATCGTGAACTGCATCTCGTCAGCCCAACTTCTTATCATTGCTTGTGAAAGAAAAAAGGAATTTATAATCACAGCCGTTAATAAAATACTTTGGCAGACCAAAAGAAAATATATTACCACTCATCCTGTTAGATAATTAGAAACACCTTTTTAATATATATTCAAAAAGTTCATTGATAATGAAGCAAAGCAATAGCCAATCTTACCGTCAGCTTTGAAAGCCTACACTTTTCATCAAAAGTGGCAATAAGACGACTTCATGAGTGAAGCTACATGCCTCTCTACCTTCTAACTCCCAACAAAATTTTTCACCCCATTGAAACCAGTTTGACATTTACTTGGCTACCAACTATAAAGTAACAAAATCTTACAACATTTTTTCCAGTAAATGACGAATTATACCTCAGCCAACAGTATTAGGGGCAAAAAATATGTCTTTTTTGCCCATTAGACAGAGAACAAATATCATTCACACGTTTCAAGCGAAGGTGTGAAAATATTATTTTTTTGTCCCTAATACTGTTGGCTGAAAATATCATTCACACGTTTCATGTGAAGGTGTGAAAATAATAGGAAACTAATCCCTTGAAAAGGCACTATGGGAATTGAGTGTTATACGAAAGCTTCAGAAAAAATAAGATAATTTATCTCAGAAAACAAGGACTGACTTCCATTAAATATTAATATTTGAGAGGATCTGATCAGAGTAGACTTTCAAAAGACACCAGCATAGACAACATGAAGCCAGAAATTGATCTTTTCATTTTTCCAACTACTAATTTCTCTGCATATTTAAATAATAATAAAAAAAGGATCCTATGCATATCAGATAAAATGTAAAATAACAAAATAAACAAATAAACTCATGTGTGAGAAAGAGAGAAATGACAAGGAAGAAAGTCCCAAGAGATCCATGAATCCTGATTTGTAGGTAGTCAATAAACCCTTTAAGTTACTTTTCTATCATACCACATCAGAAAAGGCTGTGTTATTGACGCCTTAGCAGCCTACTTACACCCAACAAAAAGGGTAACCATATGCCAATATGAAGTACAAGCATATCAAGAGTGACTCACTAGATATTTATAAGAATATTTCGTAACAAATCCAATATCTTATAGATCATGAAAACAAAAACCTGAGATGAGAAATTTAAGGACAACTCCATGCTCTTATAATTCTCTAAAGCACATAACTTGCAGAAAAATTCCCATTTTCTTCATGCCAATTATCCAAAACAAAGTAGCAATAGCAACAACAATAAACAACGAAAGTTACCTCTACGATTATCAAGATTCTGATGATTTTCACCAAAGTACTTCTTGTATTGCCATGCAATCCTCAAATCCTTCTCCTGGAGTTCAAAACAATTATTTCTCAAACTCTATCAAAATTCAAATTACCTAATTCTATTTATAAAAAAAACGAAGACAAAGACAGTTGAAAAATAATAGAACCTGTTCTGTTTCACGATCAAGACCTTTCTCACTTTTTGAGAAGACAGGACTCGGCAAAGTACCAAGAAATGCTCTCGGGTCCCTCGACGAGCTGGCATACAGAAGGGGTTGGTTATGAACTAGTCCTTGCGACATGAAATTCCTTAGCAAGAGCAGATGATGTGGAGCTTCTGCATCTTCCATCACCATAACTAAGCTTCCCAAAGGGAATCCACCCCCCAAAATCTCTACGAATTGCAGTTGAAAAACCCAAACTAATTAAAAACAGAGTACACAAAAATGTCAACAGACTGGAATGAAGTAAATAGGCATTTAAGAGTATTACTGTCAAGGTCTGCTATTCCAGAGGAGACGAATAGGGCACCATTACTTCCGTTCTTAAGGCCAGGAGACTGAACCAAAGTTGACCCAGATAGGTTGCGAGAGAAGCTGCTCGTCCGGCTCTTCATAGCAGCCATGGCTGCTCTGCTACTCCTTCCAGCTCAGACTAAACTGAATTAAGGTCTCAAACATGTTAAATCATTTTCAGATTCAGTATCAGGTTCAAATTTGATTTTTTGCCATTAAGGCTTACCTCGACTTCCTATGTATATTTTTATTCGCACAACATTGAAACTCGTAGCAACCACAAAGTCTGCGTACCTGTTGTTTATGCATTCTAGTGGACGTAAATATGCGAAAAAATTCCCCAGATGAAGGAAAACTCGACCAGCGTAAGGGAACGGGAAGAAAAGAAGCTACTCTAATGCATGCCTCACCTGAAAGAAGCTTCTTCAGATGGCGATGAAGTTCTGATCGTACTCTACACGCCTTCAAAGTTCGAACACGCTCAAAAAGGAACACTTTCAAATTGCATCCGCTAAGGTTTCTTTCTATGTGACAAAAGGAAGGACAGGAAGAACTTTGTGTAACCAATAAAAGAGAGCAATCGGGCAGCTAGGGTTTGGATGCCACAACAGAAAAGAGAGGGAAGAAGGTTCTGTAACCAACGAGGTCACGATGACGGGTCGACGGACACCTCTTATATATAATGGAGGATAAGATATATATTACAATCAAAGTAAAGGGTGATTCTGGAAAACAAACTGCATTTTTTTTTTAAAATTTTTTTTTTTTTGGTAAACTTTTTTTTTTTTTTTTTTTTTTTAAAATTCCTCTAACAAAGTTCAACCAAAGTAATTAAAAGGTTAGCGAGAGATTGCACTCAGGAGCAGGATTTGAGGATTGCGTATAGATCGCATTCAAACTTGGTCATTTTCGTATATCATAGAAGAGCCTAGTATAACAGAGCTGGCTAACAAAAATTGATTGAAGAGAACCCCAAGGGCTGTTTGGTGTAGAAAATTGGGTTGCCTGACCGAGATTAAACCCAAGCAAGTTTTGTGAAGTGGACCGTATTCATCAGCCTCGGGACCTTTATTTCAAGTAATCCAATGTGACTATTTGAAGTCTACTAGGGCCCCTAAGTTTAATTTTAGGCTTCTGTAATGTTTTTTTCCAATATCATGGCATTCCCTTTTGTTTTTTAAAGGAATATCATAGTATTCTTATCATGGTTTAAAATCTCTATCAGTACTGTACTCTGTTTCGAACAACTCAATACGTACCTACGCCAATACAACTAAATACCGGTTACACAGCTTCATTCACATTAACCAAAGCTCAAGGAACTTTACCGTCTACACAATAATTTAATAATAAAAAAAAAAGCCGAAGATCAATAAATGCAAAAAATAATAAAAGCAAGAACAAGAATGAGATATTATTTGACGATCCGTTGGACATTGTCTATTAATTCTTAGTCTAATTCTTAAGAGTCTAATAAACCTTTCGAGCCTTATAAAGTCATCAGAACAGGAAATATCAAATGAAAAAACAAAACTAAGATTGCTTTCTGCTTTCACTAAAGACTTAAAAGCCTCAAATAACGACCTGGCATATTCATTTCCGAACTGCTCAACATATCGGAGTTCCCACAAACATATTGAGCAAAAGATCCGGAGAGTACAATCTGATCTAAAAACAGGCAAATTAATTGCACCTCTCAGCTCACCAAAATTCAATAAGAACCCATGCGTGCCACAACCATTCTTCAGGGAAATACCACTGAAATTAGAGACCAAAAAACCCAAGCTCACTAGCTCTTTCCTTCTCAAATGTTTCAAAATATTGATATATGATCGTCACAGCAAGTAGAATCCCAGTTCCAGAACCAATTGCTCCCATGAAATCTGCCAAAACAGTTAATGCACCAATGCACACGCCACCAAAGGCAGCAGCAGTAGGGATATAGCGGTTTAGTTCCTTCTGTAAATTTGACTCTCTATGTCCTGGCATCACCATTTGTTGCTCCTGCAGAAACAGCATTATGGTAAATATAATAACGGTAAAGATGTCTACTAAGCTTCATAGACTCAGACCATCCCCAAGTTGTAAATTTAAGGCTGAAATATAAAAGGGATCAAATCATCTATTGCAGACCCATTAAGGAAAGTTCACACACGTCACATACAATACTTGTAAAGGAAATTCAGTGACTTTCATGCTAAAAAATTACTAAGCACCCAACACATGCCTCTGTTAATATTATAATTCAAAGACCAGAGGTGAGATGATCCTTATAACCAAAGACATAATAATATACACATCAGCATAAAAATAAATGGCACTCCAATGTCAAGAATGTTGCCTAATAGGATAAAAGAACGGATTTGTTACAATGGTACTTGGTGAAATATTCAAATTCAGTAGCAGATTGGAAGGTACTTTATGGCAACCACATGCCTTCCCACATCATTATCGGATTCCCAAGTGTTCAAAGGAAAAATATCTCAAACTCATCACCAATCACAATGGCAAGGGAATGAGAATAAATTGGATTTAGAACAGAGCATTCCTCTTATTCTTTCCTTTTTTTATTTTGTAAGTTCGTTATGTGCACTGCCCGCCTGGCACATAACCAGCATACACACAAGCACGGCCACCATGTAAACATACCTCCTTGGGGAGTGCGGTTTCAGAGGGGACCCACATGCCTGGCACATGGAGGTAACTCAAGTGACTTCACTATGTCTCGGCTGGAAGCAGGCCGTCGCGATCACTCCCTTTGATTTGATGAGGGCTGGTTTTAAACCCAAGCCTTAGATACGAACATCACAAGGCTTTACCATTATCACAAGTGAAACCCCCTCTCCTCAAAATTCCATCCAAACTCCCACGCGAGGGGCAAAAGTACCTAATCTACCTTCCCAACCCAATCCAAAGCAGAAAAAATTTTTGGTGCGTCTTCTCAGTAAGTCCCATCAGATCGTGGGTCCCTATACTTTGAAGTTTGAAGACAGGAAGCAGCATCCCCAGAGATAATGACTAAAAGCATCTTGTGCCCATAAGACCTAGATTTTTTCCATACTGTTCTTTGTATAAGCATTCATGTAATGGTTATTCAGATAGAACCATTAATGTCAATGATATTCGTAAAGCCATTATAAGAATGAGGTCTAGATTTGCAGGGCACATGAGACTAGAACTAACAAAACCTGGAGGTAAATTGCCTAAAAAGATTATACATGCTTGGAAGACAAAAGGATGAGTGTTCAATGAAAAGAAAAACAATCCAACAACACTTCCAACTCGGCTGGATCTGCTAGAGAGGCCATGACATGAGATCCAATAAAAATTGTGGTGCCTCACCACAATTTTTGTTTCCATATCAATAGATCATTGACAGTACGACTTCCAACTATGCCCGTCGTTAAAAAAATAATAATAATAACATGCAGTTCATATCGAGTTAAGACCTTCACATACAACTAAATTTGATTCTGCAATGCAAGCAAGGAGCAATATATAGTAACAAATTGAAGGATACATATGGAAGTACCTTGAGCTGCTTAGCCACATCTTTTGCAGAGGATCCTGAAACTTCAATCCAAGTTTTTGAGAATAGTGCACAGGCTGAAAGCATAAATATAAGATAGAACAGTGCATGGAAAGGATCAGCAGCCATATCTGCCAAGCTGCAGAAAAGAAGACAGTATATCAAGTTCAGCACAAACTGAAGGTGAAGCACACAAAACAGTAACTGCCAAGTGCAAACAATATTTTTGCAATGAATTTGAAATCAAGAAAATAAAAACAATTGAGGTTTTAATCACCTTGATGGTGCAGTGATATAGTATGCAAGACCACCAACAGGAATATATTGACTGCCTGAGTATTCAGATTCCTTCCACTTGCCCAATAGATTAACAAGGAAATTTCCACTGTACTTCCTGTACAGCAACTGTACACAAACAAACCACGGTTGAAGATTAGCAATGATAAATAAGATTTAACCAGAAGTTGCAAAGCTCTGTTAGAAGTTTCAAGTTCTGCACCTGAGAAATAAAGTAAAGGTTGGAAACAAGTGCAGATTGTAGAATGATGGGCATGTTGGAGGTGTAGAACAGTTTAATGGGATATGAACCCTGTTGTCCTCGGGCACTCTTTGATCTCACTGGCAAAACCACACGGAAGCCTTGGAAATAGATGACAATGAGGAAGATCAAGACTGTGGCAAGTAAATTCGTAACATTTGGAAGATTCTGTCGGTAAAAGGCCTCCCGAAGAGCACGGACCTTATCAGTCCTAGTTATAAGCAGATGGAATAGAGCAATAACAGCACCCTCAAATTCAGCTCCCCGCCCACTGTTGATAGTTGTGGGGCTGAATGCTTTCCAAATTATGTTTTCACTGCAACGTACAATCAAAAGGTTCTAAAACTCAATTTTCCAAAATGAAATGCTGGTAGAAGACATCAAGCAAATGGACCCTGTAACTTACCAAATATTGGTTGCTATAAACAGGGATATTCCAGAACCTAAACCATAACCCTTCTGAAGAAGCTCATCCAAACAAATAACGATGATACCAGCAAAGCAGAGCTGAATAATTATGAGAACAGCATTTCCAACTCCAAGTTGGCTGACATTACCATACATACCAGATAGCACATATGCCACTGCCTCACCAACAGCAATCAGAATGCCTAACAACTTCTGTGCACCATTACTGTAATATAAATGCCAAAGTTAAACAGAATATATCAGCTCTCACAGGCACATAGCATATGCAAATACAATTGAAAGCAAAAATGCAAAATTTGTTTTAAGTAAACAAGCATTTTGCAAAATACCCCATATTGAAGTTCTGAGTCATAGGCAATATTCAGATGCAGACAAAACATCGAACCAATATAAAACTTCTAGTTATGATCAATATAATCACAAGTAATGAGAGCAGAATGAGATGCCAATGCAGGAACAGGAGGAAGAAACAGAGAGCGGAAGGGCAGATTAAAACATGATCTAGGGTATGAAACGCCACATTGCATGTTTGTTACTAAATATCTTCATGAATTAATGCCCAAAGGAAACAAGTGGGCCCTTCCAACTTCATGCATGTGCTATATGGGCATGGGTCACCTGGAGGAGAAAAAAAATTTCTCCCGCCAACCATCCACAGAAAAGGGAAAAAAAATGGAGAAAAAAACACTCAACTAAAATCCTAAAATTTCCAAAAAAAAATGAATTGACTGCACTTCCACAAGTATCAAACTGAAGGCTAAACATACAACAAAAATTTACAAGACCTTAATCAAACTTAGAAGAAATTAGCCATTTGTCCAAAACTTTGGCAATTATTTGACCAAATCAAACTATTTTTATCTCAGAAGGGAAAAAAATTTTGGTGGAAACCATGGAATTATTCCCACCAGGCTTCAAAAGCACATATTCGGTCACTATTTTTGGAAAATTTTTCCCCTTTTATGTTAATCTCTTACTTCCAACTTTTCAACATATTTCTAATCTAAAATGATAAATTCTTTTTATTTTTTTTATTGGTAAAATGATCAGTTCTTTTTGTATATCCAATGAAAATTTATTTGATATTTTAACTTATAAAGGGATAAATCATTCAAGATCCCTATTTCAAATTCATCCTCCTGGCCAAGAAAAAGAAAAGAGAGAGAGAGAGATAGACTATGGAACATATGAGAGAAAAGATAGAGATGTCAAGCAGGGACATGTAAACTAGACATAGACTCATCAATAAGAGAGAATATAAGCAAACAAAAAAAAGAACAATAAATATAGGATACAGAAGAAAAATGAAAATTCTTCGAAGGTTTAAGACGGTTAAAATAAAGAACAAGTCATACAGTTCACAGAAAGTTATATAAGGTGTTGCCCCTTTTAGTGATTGAAAAATGGCGTACGTGTTTTTCCCCTTTTTCCTCTTTTCCCCCTTCACTGCTCTTTTTGAGGGGGGTGTTCTCTTCGTTGAGTGGGGGTGGCACTTGAAAAAAGAGAGAGAGAGAAATAGAGAGAGAGCGACAAGCTTCTTGTGAAGAAAAAAAAATGCAGGCTTTGCATTGGAAGGTGCATCTCCTAGGATTTCAATTCCACAAACTGTGGTAAAAAAACAAACCACATAGATATTGCACTAGAGAAATCCTTGCTGAACTTTGACACCAAAGCAGCATCATAATGCCATGCCAGCTATAGATTCGGAGAACAATTTACACAAGCTTTAGGATTACAAGCACTTTACAATTTCACATTAGTTGCCAACACAACTAGTTAGGTAAGTTGATGTGCCTTACAAATGATTTGAAGAATCATTACAATTCAATTCAGGGAAATTCTGATATTCCATGATATTCCCTATGAAAATGTTACCCAAAAATTTGTCAAGATAAAGAAAAAACCAATAAGTGAAAATTATTGCTGTCTTTTTGAAAAGGAAATTTCACTTAATTTCACAAAACTTTAAAACAATGATTATGGGCTACAAAAATCTTATTCAACAAAAGCATCAATAGCAATATTTGATAGAACAAACAAAATAAGGATATAATTTCTTGCAGCGTACAATTACTGGAAAACAAATAATCATAGTGCTTGAGACTTTGCACTAAACTTACAGCAGAGCACGGTCTTCACGCACACTGTTGTCCACTTCGATGATCTTGGACCCTGCCAAGAGTTGCATCACCATTCCAGATGTCACAATGGGAGTAATACCAAGCTCCATGACAGTACCACGGTTTGAGGCAAGAATCACACGCATCCAATAAAATGGATCTGCGCCAGTTGTTCCGTGTATACCATAGAGGGGGAGCTGACTGCAAACCAAGAAGATGAATAGAGAGATCACAGTGTATATAACCTTCTCTCTGAAGGGAATTTTGCGGTCCGCACTCTGAACTTCTGGCAGAAACGATAAAAATGGTCTGACAAGATGCAAGACTCTAAATCCTCCTCCCATTGTAACTGATAGAAGTCCAGACTAAATCAGTTCAACCTGCCACCAGCCATTCATGGAGGAAACTCAGTACCACCAGTTAAGCATAAAACGTATGTCTAAAAGAGCAACAAAAAAAAGAAAAAGAAAAGAAAGGAAGATTCATAAGCCACAGATTACTCATTCACCCAACATTTAGAGAAATTAAATGCTCAAGTTGAACTAGGAAAACACAGATTAAAAAGGGCAATGGAATCAACTAAATACAGATGAAAATTGGAAATTATTAACTGCAACAACTCATACAATAAATGACAATAAGAATGAAAACAACCACATAACAAGAAAATAATTGAGCTATTGCTACGGAATATCATATGGACAAAACATACCAATCATTAAAAACAACATAATTCACACAACAGCACAGAAAGCCACGCTTAAATAAGAAAATGCGTCAACCAATCAAGTTGATCAACCTTATTTAGATTACAGCATACGCAAGGAAAACGCATTCGAGGACAAAAGTACTACATAACTCATGGACAAAAGACATCAATACAGGTACACGTTCGTATCCGCAGATCCGTCGCAAGTCCAGATACAGAAGACATGCCTTACATGTTTCCACAGAAAATTCAGCAATCAGAATTCAAGCGGCCAAATTATCAAGGAAAATAATCGAAAAGGAAAAAAATCCATAAATATCAAAAGAAAATTCAAAAGCTAAGACATCATAAAAAAAACATACAACTTCTATCTATAAGCTACCGACTCGATAAAACAGTAAAACACCAAACTTCCGTTCCAGCTACCGCAAATTTGACGGAATCGGTAACCGTCACAAAAAAAATTAACTGATCTTAAAACAAATCCATCAGAGAAATCATGCAAACATATAAATATAATTAGGGAGAGAGCATCAGAAATGGATTGCTAAGATCTACAGATCCGGAGATCAAACAATCATTAAATCAAGCTCCATGGTTAAAAATACGTACGAAAGGGACGACAACGGAAGCATGAATTGAGAAAGCAAACCTACAAATCCAGAAGAAATTTGCGGATCTATGGATGAGGCTCAGAAATATACCTTCCGAATTCAAAGATCTGGAAGCACCGGAGATCTGAAACTGTATTCGAACAATTTTGCTTCCCAAAATGAAACCCTAGGGATTCTGCAAATACCGCTTCCCCCGATCACGAAAAGCACTAAAAATGAAAAACAACTCGCAGTCTTCAGCGACTTGGTCACGCGGGTTGATCTCCAGCAATGGACCATCGACCCGGACTGAATTTTTAATCTAATATATTTTCGAGCACTTGTTTTCCACGACATCAACCCAATAGTCCCTTAACACGTGTTCCGTTGCGTTGACATGGCCAACACTTGGCAAATTTAATTATGTCTTACATTTAATGCCCCTGCTGGAGATTAAAATTACTTTAATGCCATCGCACTTGACTTTTTAATGAGGGCAGCTCGCTAAGTGAACAGGCCAAGGAGGAGCCAATGGCCACTGCCTCTCTTGCAGGGGTTACACCTGCCACCTAATTTTCTTTTTTGGTAATGACACCTGCCACCTAATGTACGATGGCCTGATCGTAATAATTGATTAATACGAACGTTGGGTGGTGGGGTCCACACCGTATCGTATCGTTTATTACAACGTTTATAACTTGATAACGATATTATTAGCCATTAAACAATATTTTTTTTTTTTTTGGTAGGAAGCCACTAAACATTTTTTGGTAGAAGTAGGAAGCCATTAAACAATATAAACTTTCTGACAGTAGCACGTGTAGAGTTCCACCTACACATAGTACTAGGCGGCGTTCATGGCCAACGGCCCGCCAAGCCCAGGCGGATCAGCCTGTTCTTGGATGGGCTTGGTCGGCCACCCATTGGTTGTCCATAAGACCGAACTGGACTAGATTTTTGAAAGCCCGGTAATTTCTTGACCAACTTTGGTATTGTATAATTCACTTCCTGTGGTAGCTCTATCTGCAGTCCTTAAAAGTGAAACTTCCATAGGATGCAAACACATGTCCAGTGGATGTAAACACGCAACTAACAGTTTTCAGCCACAGGACACGTGTTTGCTTCCTGTGGAGGCTTTCACTTAAGGGTTGCAGATAAAGCCACCACAGGAAGTCATTCAGGTATTGTATGGGAATTCTCGACCCAATCAAATCAAGATTTATATTTATAATATGTGCGTATAAGCTGCAGCAATGATACTATATGAGGAAGTTAATAATATAACTGTTGATTTGTGTGCAGGTAGCAAGGGGAGTAGCAGAGAGCGATAGCAGGAGCACGTGGTGGTTTGGAAATATCCTAAGACAGGGTGGCTTAAGCTTAACTTTGATGGGGTTGTAAGCAAGGATGGAAAAGCAGCGGCGGGTGTTGTTCTAAGGACTCACGAAGGAAAAGCATTGTGTTTTTTTGCTAGATGTTTATCTAGTTGTGATATGTTTAAAATTGAATTGATTGCTGTGTTAATAGGTATTAGAATAGCTTTAAGTAGGGGAACTCAGTTTTTGGAAATAGAAGGCGATGCTTTACAGGTATAAATGCGGTTACTAAGAAAGGTGGATATCCATGGCAATCTGGATCGCTGATATAGTAGTTGATTGGCAGGTTTCAGGAGGATGAAATCAAATATATTAAACGAGAAGCGGATATAGTAGCTGATGCAATGGCTAAAATCGGTTTAATGGCACAAAATAGGCTTTTTTGGAGAGTTCCCAGTTGTTCAGATAGAATAGCAAAATTTATAAGAAAGGATTGTAATGAACAAGTATAATTTTATAAAATAGTATGTTTTTCTTCCCAAAAAAACATAATAAGCTTAAGCTAATGTTTTGGTATTGATCTTTATTATTTATATGTATTTTTTTCTATTTTAAAATAATATATTTCATTTTAAGGGAAAATATAACTTTCTTTCAAGGTGCGCTAGGGCTTTATACAGCCTTTTAATGGGCAGGCTCGGGCATAGTTCTACAAGAACAACCAATTAATTATTATAGAAATATATTATAACAAGGCATTCTAAGGGGTTTTTTCTTTTGGAAAAGTAAAATTGTATTTTTTTTTTTTGGCACGTTATCCTCTCCATTATATATAACATAGACTTAGGGGTTCATCTAAATAAAGTCAAATGATGCAGCATTTACACTATTTTTATCATGTATAATATTATTACGATACAATAATATTAGCACTCCTTTAAATACAACTATCGGGGTGCATGCGCAATACTGGAGGTACAAAAAAAAATAAGGGAGTTAGACAACTGGCTGAAAAATTAGGACAAAGACAGCTACACTGTTATATAAATGAACTTTAACAATGATTTATAAGGATATTATGGACAAAAAAGATATGATTTTTGGCACGATTCCAAGGAGCAAGAACCTTTTGTATATTGTATAGATATTTATTTCTACTTGTACAAATTTGTGACAAGGTTCTAATTTATAACTAATTCACTTTACTAGTCATGGGACTTATTTTCCTTGGATAACATCACAGATTAAATCCATTACAAATGCTGGTGGTTTTCCCTGATATAAAGCCACTGTCAAGGCTTAGACCATGTTTGTGGAAAACATCAGCCACGGTATCAGTGGGCTCGTACTTGGGTACAGCAAAACACGGTAAAAGAAAATTCTTTGTTTTTAGCGAAGGAATCGGATTTGAGTTTCCTTTCTTTTTTTTTTGGGAGAAAGGAAAGAGAAAGCGTCTTAAGGCAAAGGCAGTCCTTTTACCATGGAAACGCACTACACGCTTGTTACTTTCTACACTGACAGAGCAAGCTGAAACTGGAGGGCGAACAGCTTATACACTACAAATGATTTACGGGCGTACATCCTCTTGAAATCTGCTATCGGCAGCTCAAGATCTCTCCATTTCAACTCTGATTGGAGAGAGCCATGAGAAAATCATTGTTTATCCTCTTTTTGTTGACACTCTCCATCTCTTATCTTCTTAAGTTTCAAGCTAATGCTTCTCCTGCAGGTTACATATAAAGAACCCAACTTATGCATTTGCCCTTTTATATTTGTTTTTTCAGTAGATGTTGTCCGATTCTTTCAATTTTTGATCGGTTTATCGTTTTTTTTTTCTTACTATGTTTTTGCAGGACCTTTGATTAAACACTTGTCTTCTCTTCTCAAATGGACGAGGTCCTCGCCCAAAGCACCGCAAACAGGTTTGTTCAGAGAGGAATTGATTTTTTCTGCTATACCCAGGTGCTTGTTTTGTGATTTTGCGAAGGTTTGCTTAGTAAGTGTGTGGGGAGATTGATTTGTGGTGTCTTTTGGGATTGTTCAGATGGGAGCGTTCTTCAGTACGAGAATGGATATTTGGTTGAGACTGTTGTGGAAGGAAACGATCTTGGGGTTGTGCCACATTCTATTCGTGTCTCCCAAGATGGAGAGCTCTTTGCTGTTGATGCAGTGAATAACAACATTGTTCGCATAACTCCTCCTCTGTCCCAGTGTATGCTCCCTACTTTTTCTTGTCTACTTCTTATTTCTAATTTATTTTCGCAACCGAATTCTGGGAATCTTCTCACATTCTTTTTTTTTTCCTGCTTTTCTTTGTTGAGAAATTTTTTTTAGGACGCGTCAAATTGATGCAATGTTCTTCTAGCAACAATTGACGCGGTTAAATTGAGAATTATTGGCTCTTATAATTGGTAGGAATGGATTTGCCTTCTAAAATTTTGGTTTTGTGTGTTGGTTTTTTGCAGATAGCAGAGCAAGATTGGTTGCCGGATCATTTCAGGGTTACTCAGGGCATGTAGATGGAAAACCGAGTGATGCTCGATTTAATCATCCAAAGGGTGTCACTATAGATGATAAAGGAAATGTATATGTTGCTGATACCTCAAATCTGGCCATCAGAAAAATAGGAGACTCAGGTTTGTTTAATGCATCTAACTGCTAAGATCTAAATGATTTTTGAGAGAAGTAAATAATTGGTTTTATTCTTGTTTTACATCCTTTGCTATATCAGTTATCTAATGAAATTTCATGCAGGTGTAACAACAATTGCTGGAGGGAAGTCAAATGTTGCAGGGTACAGGGATGGTCCCAGTGAGGATGCAAAGTTCTCAACTGATTTTGATGTAGTTTATGTTGGGCACACCTGTTCCTTACTTGTTGTTGATAGAGGAAATGCCGCCCTTCGACAGATCTCCCTTAACCAAGAAGATTGTGATCACCAGTATGGTTCAATTTCTACAGCAGGTTTGGACCCAAAATTTTGTTCTGTTATCTTCTAAACACACACACACACACACACGTTTATACTCACACACAGATGTATGGATGTATTTATGTATGCATATTTCTATATGTGCTTGCATATTTGTATTTATGTATCTACATATATACATGTGTTTGTGTATCAAAATTTGTCAGTTTTGTCCTTTACACAATAATGTGTTTCTAGGGTTGCATAACTGGTTTTTGACACCAAGCAAGCATGTTCTCAGAAGATATAAACCATAAAACACCTGATATCACTTGATTCAATTTTCTTATCTTCATCACATACATCACATCTTAAAAATTATGCAAATAAAGTACTACTAATCCTTGATTTTATGTAAACAATGGTGGTCATTGTGCTATTGAATATCTTTGCTGATATTAGAAGATGAACTCAACACTTAATTCCGAAAATGTCTCTCAATTCCTCAATATGGGTGGACATTTCAAAGATACAAAAATGTGTTCATGGATAATGCGCCCTTCATCCTTAATATAGCTGCTCCCAGGCAATTGAATAAGCTATTTATTATTTTTAGCACAGAGAATGGCAGAGCTACCACTCCACCTAACCAGTCTCAATCTCTATACCTGATAGTGGACTAAGCATTAACAGCAGATTATAGGAATGTGGATATGTGGTGTCAATGTCAGTTTTTCTAAATAGATCTTCTCATCAATAAGTAAATGCAAATATGTCTCATTATATCATGCACTGCAAAGTTTGTTTTTCTTGGAATATGTGACCCTTTATCATCATATAATATACTGCCACATTTTATTTGTCTTAGAATGTGTAACACTTTATCATCATCTAATATACTGCCAAGTTCATTTAACCCATTATTTATGGTGGTGTCTGACTCTTGGTATATGCAGTAGAGACTCTTTGAACTCTTTCTCGTAACTTCTACTGTTATTTAAGGCCAGATTAATTTTTCATTTTTAGAATGCCATTTAAGCAGAATCCCATGTTATATTGATAAAAATTCGGATGATAACATGCTATACTCTATCCTTCTCTATTTTTGGTCACCAGTGGCAAAGACTCGAATCTCAGTTTCACATGTGATCTCTTATTGTAATACGGCAGTTTTATCTGGCTTGTTATGCTTCATAGTTCTTAATTCTTCTGTTTGTCATTTCTCTGCTACGGTTTGTTTGTATAATTATGGAAGTCTCTTGCAGTATCCATTTTATGAATTGTCACTGTTAAAAGCAGAAAATGGGAAATGGACTGGAGATATTTGATTATTAACAAATTCCTCTAGGAATCCCCAGAAAGACACATTTTATGTCCAGGAGACCAAACATCTGTGGTGCCTCTTGAAATACAGATTGAACACTCTTAACTGAATGGTGTTTATTCCTTGAAACAAATTACGATAATGTATGCACACCTGCCTGGATGAAAAAGAAGAAAGAAAATAAAAAGAAAAGAACGTGTGAGGAAAACCTTTTTATATCAATCTTAATCTTTAATTGAATTTCTATTCTCATATTGGATATGCCAACTGTTATTCTCTATATTGGCAACTCCCAAGTAGCTCTCTTCTCAACCACTTCTATCTTTTCTAGGATGGTGTCCACCTTGGATGGACAAGTGACCAGACATAAAGGAACAATATGTGGTGGAAAGGGGAAAACAGACACCCTCTGGAATGAGAAAGATCCTGATAAGACCCAAAAAAAATGAGAGGATTAGACTGGATGACATGCAAACAGCTACTCCCCCCTCAGGCATGGAAAAGTAAATACAAAATCTCAAAGAATTGAAATAGGCTGTACTGAAGAAAAGAAGGAACCTCAGGAATCCCAAAATTCTGAAATCCTCAGATTAAATTTGAATTTGGTGCCATCTTGTTATTGGGTGTAACTCTGTTCTTTTATCCCTGTCAAAGAATGCTATTAGCTTCCAGAATTCCTATCCTCTTTGGCATTTTAATAGCAATATCGTACTTGTCTTCGTAATTTGATTGGTGTCCACAAGTTAATTTGTCCTTCCCCTAGAGACTTGCAATTGTGTTAGTTCCACAGGCCAATATCTGCAGTCACAATGAATATGAATTTCTCTTCCTTTTGATTCTTACTGGATTCATTCTTTTAGCCTAATGAACAACAAATTTTTATGGTCATCAACTTCATTGTCTAAGCAAATTGAACTACCATGGTACACTTGGCACCTCATCATAATTGCTTACATATATGTGAACCAGGGTACTCGTAAAGAATGAAATTGAGTGTTGTAACTGTATTAGATATTTTTACTTCAATTTTAAGATGCCTTTTGCATGCTGGTATTCCTGTCAGTATATGCAGGTAACATATATTGTGTCATTGCGTGCTTCTTTCTTCCATCTTGCTGTTTTATGTTGTTTGTCATTGAATAAAGAGTATCTGAGGTCATACTCATAAGATATGATCTGGCAGCATACTTTTTTGTGCCAGCTATTAGAACAAGCATTTTCATTTAAAATGTCATTATCAAATTTTGCCTGACATTATTGTCTTTCTAGCAGACATTATAATGGTTGTTGGTGCTGTCTTAGTGGGATATGCTTCAGGCATGCTTCAACAGGGATTTGGGTCTTCCTTTTTCTCAAGAACAGTATGTATCATAACTCTTTAACAGTTTTGAGAACACTATATCTGATGTTTGGAAGTATCTCAATGCTTTGTGAAGTTCTAAGTAATAAGAAAGCACCCTAAAATACCACTTCTGCACATAGTGACACAGTGTGCGACTGTAACATTTGCCCAACAACTCCAAAATTTACGCTGGGCATATCTATCAAATATATTCCTTCCATTTCTTGGATGAATAATCAGCATCATTATTGTTGTCTTTGTTGATGGGTACATACCATTATTGTTGTTGTTGTTGCTGTTATTGTTGTTGAAAGGTGCAAGAAAGGGACTTCTGCTTCAATAAACAAGACTGCTTTGTGAGATATTTCCCATGTTTTCTTTGTTTTATAACACTTACAAGCAAATGTATGTGCAGACGATGCAGCAGCAGTCCATAGAAAGCGAAATTCAAGATCAACCAAAAACAGAGAAACCTACTCTAATTGTGGAGAGCATCAAAGAAGAGCCAGATGCAGGATGGCCATCTTTTGGGAGGCTCATCATTGATTTGTCCAAATTAGCAGTTGAAGCACTGGGTAGTGCTTTGCTTTACTTCATTCCTCTCGGTATCAAAACTGGAAGACCCAAGAAAGGTCTCACTCCACTTAAAGACTCTCTTGTGATGCCTGAGGATAAAGCCGAACCCCCAATAATGCAGAGGCATCGGACCGCCATTCGCGTACCGGAAACCCGACATGCACATACTCCCAATCCAAGTGATGGTTATACACAACCAAGACCTGCCCATGCTCCCAATCCAAGTGATGGTTGTACACAACCAAGAGCTGCCCGCTCTCCCAATGCAAGTGATGGTTATACACAACCAAGACCTGCCCATGCTCCCAATCCAAGTGATGGTTATACACAACCAAGAGCTGCCCACACTCCCAATGCAAGTGATGGTTATACACAACTAAGACCTGCCCATACTCCCAATGCTAGTGATGGTTATACACAACCAAAACCACATAGAAGCAAGTCGGCATCTTCAAAGGATCCTTCATTGCCAAGCAGACAGAGGTCATCAAAGCGACAGGAGTTTGTGGAATTCTATGGATCAGGTGAAACTCCCCCTCCATATAGCCAAGTCAGTTCTAAAAGCCAGAAAGAACGATCACGGCACCGTCACCGTGACAGAAATCCAGAGGTGGTTTTTGGAGCAGCAGGGGCTGAGCCAAAGCCGGTTGAGATCAAGCCCGTAGACTACAGTGACCCAAAGTTTGACCAATACAATATTAGGAGCAAGTATGGGTCTAGTGATTCCTTCCGCTTCTGATTGGGACTATGTTCTCAGTGGCAAATCTTGGTTAACTGCCTGCTTTGTTTTGTTTTCTGATGCCATGTTGTTTGTGGCAGAGGCTGATAGATATTTCCTTTCAACTCGATATAGACTGAATCAAAACTGAAAACAGACATTCATTTCTGTTTTGGAAATCTGTGTGGATGAGGTGGGAAATGAAAGTCGATTCTTGATCTGATCTGAGTACTGTAGCACCTTTAGTGTATTTAATTAAAAACTTGTTTTTAATATATTTTAGAAGTGGAAAAGAAGTTGGCTTGTCTAAAATTTCATGCAGACAAGCTAACATTGATTCGACAAAAGAGAGAACAGAAACAGGAGATATGTAATTCCAAATTTCATAAGAAAAAGAGGAAAAAAATATATAAATTCCAAGCTTTCTTATGAACTTTGGCATTAGACAACATGCTTCAAACAAGTTTCATCTATACTATTAGTAAAGAGAAGAGGGAGAATATTCTTTGATTCTGACCTTTTTTTTTTCTTCCAAACTTTGACTTCCACAAACAAAACAATTCTAACATATAACCACCTCTCTTTCCACTCTTTAGGTTTAAACTGTGAGCAGTTGCAACTTTTTCTTCCCCTACGTGCAGTTATGCAAGTGCACCCTACTAGTTCTTGTAAATTATACTAATGGAGCACACATGCATGTAGATAAAAGGTTAGGGCATGCAGAGGATAAAAGGTTAAGCCAAGATAAACTTGTAAATGAGTGAAAACTATTGCAAGACAGAATTGAATTGGTGCCTTTTTGCGGATACGATGTAATGTTAATCTGAATCGGCAAAATCTTGATGCAGCTTATACATTAAATCCAAGTCTAAACGTAGGACTTGGTGGATCAACTACAGAACAATTAAGGATGTATAATCAGGTGTAAGTACATCTGGGCTTATTTATACAGTGACTGGAGATGGAGTCGGAACAGAGACCCTATTTTCAGCAGGGATTTCAACAAACTCCGAGAGAATTGCTCGGAACTCGTCTCCAGACATTGTTTCCTTTTCAAGGAGAACCTCCACAATCTTGTCAATTGCTTCTCGGTTGCTCCTTATGTGACTTAATGCGATTTCATACGCACTGTCCGAGAGCCGTTTAATGGCAGTATCAATGTCCTCTGCTAGCCTCTCTGACATTGAATTTCTCGCCATCATCCTCATGATAACATCGCCACTCTGAGCTGACATTTCCATAAGCGACCATGGACCAATTTCTGACATTCCAAAGGTGGTTACCATCTGTATATGAAACAGGAGTGGAACAACCAACTCAGTATCAGGTATATTTATCAAAAGAAACCAAGGGGAATTTCATTAAAGATAATGAGGAATTGTTACCTGTTTGGCCAAACCAGTGACCTGTTGCAAGTCACCAGCTGCACCAGTGGTTACCTCAGGCTCACCGAAGATCACTTCCTCAGCAGCTCTGCCGCCTAGTCCACCAACAATTCTTGCAAAGAGCTGCTGCTTAGAAATAAGGGTTGCGTCATCTGCGGGAATGAACCATGTAAGACCCCGTGCTTGGCCACGTGGGATTAGGGTGACCTTTTGAACTGCATCATGTCCTGGAGTCAATGTTCTACATCAACAATAGAAAGAAAAGTGTTCAGTTATTTGGTAGGAATAGTTTCAACAATGAACTGATGGAAGTGCCTAATAAGTACCAAATTATCAGATCCACACCCACAACTTGAAAGACAAAGCAAAAAAAAAAAAAAAAAAAAAAACAGTTTGAGCCACCGATAGACAAGCTGTTTTCTTCTACTAAAGAAAAAAGGGGAACTTAAATCCACAAAGCGTCATTTTCTGTCATAACATGGTTTTAAAGTTCCCTTGATGTTGAATTTTTTTTCCATATCCATAGACTTCCATCTAATATGATAAAAAAAATTAGCTATCATCTAAAAAAATCCATATGTAATCTTTGGTGCAAATCATAAAAGCACTTCTTTTATGAATGCTATCCAAAATTTTCCCATAAAAACTGAGTCAATATAAATTAAGAATTTTGTCATTTTCTTAATGTTTGATGGACATAGAACTCCAATAGAAATTATATAAACTTTGATGAACTAAAACTACCTGGATAAATGTCTATATTGAAGTTTAAGTTTACAATCTTGATGACAAAATCATTACAGGAAAGCATACTAGAATTTGTTCAATCAGAGTCCATATAACTAGTGAGACAAAGCCTAAAATACATTAACATCAGCTCCAGTAGCAAAAATAATAATAATAATAATTTGCAATACCCACATATTGTGTTGAGGTACTAATAATTTGCAGTGCCTACATATCTTGTTGATTTATTCCTTCTCTTTCTGGCTTTTTGAAGCAGCGACGCTTTTGTCCCAATCCCAAAACAAGAGGTTCGATAGCAACATCATCATTAAGATGATATTACTGTTACTGTTATTATTAATACTACTATTACTACAACAATAATACAATAACAACAACAACAACAACCTCAATAATATAAAGTTGCAAGATATAAGGAACATGTCAGTGGGCATATTACTTCCCATCAAAACAACCTATATGGTTACAAGAAAGGTTTGACTCTTCAGGCTCAGAGGATAGACCTGAGATTATAATCAGATAGGATAACAGGGGAATGAGACATATCTAACAGAACTTTAGACTTGAAAGGAAAAACACCCGCATGAGCTACAGGAACCAATAAAAAAGCAATATATACACACAAGATAAGCTTTTCTAAGATTAGAACATTGATATGGATGTGTGAGAAGGCTAATAAGATAATATCATGAATAAATAAATTCAAAAGTAAATATAAGATAACGTAAATGAAATTGGGTTAAAAAAATTTTTTTCTTTTTATGAATGGATTAAAATGGTTTTCACAGGTGAAGCAGAGACCTAGGGAATAGCTATGAGAATGTGCAAGAGGATATTCATTGAAGGACCTAAAAATGCAAAAAGAAGACTAAAAAGAACCAAACAGTACTAATAAAGGAGCTGAATTCTCACATCATGACAAGATATGGCTTTTGAGTTTTGACAAATGGTAATAGAGAAAAAGGATTCATATAGCTCACACAAACTAGTTGGATTAAGGCATCTATTGTGGTCCTAGATGCTTTTATAATCATCATATATTTAAGCCACTATTTTTTCAGGTTTTATATGGTACTGTGGACCATACATCCGATTTCAAGGAGATGGATTGTCCTTTCTTTCTTAGGACAATAAAATCAAAGATAGGGAATAACTAATAAAAAAGATCAACAAACAAGGGAAAATGGCTAAAATGATCATAAGATATGGATACCAAGTTATACAGCATTCAATAATTGAAACACTGATATTCGTTAACAGGCAACCAATAGTTGCACTTTGCAAGTTTCTAATATAAAATCATGTTTAGACCACAGAACCTTGAAGCTTAACTACATATCACACTGATAAATATAAATTGTTTCTTTTTTTTTTTTCAATTTGATGTCACAATTATGGAAAAAAGGAAGAAGAAAAGGAATACACATCCCCCACCACACACACATATCCCCCCAACCCCAAACAAAAAACACCCCACAAAAAAAAAAAAAAAAATCCCCCCATCCCTACCCCAATCAATTTTTTTGTTTGAAGTCGGGTGTAGTGGTGAAGGGGTGGCGTGTGAGCAGGAGGGGGTTAGGTGGGCGCAGGGGTGGTGTGGTGTGTGGGGTGTGGTGTTCAGGTGGTGGGGGCAGGGCAGGCAGGTGGGTGGGGGTGTAGAGTTATGGACACTAAATCCATGTTTCAATCAGCAAAATGTAGAGAAGTAGAGCCTGGCAACAGAAACCAAATCTAGAATTTCAATTTCAATTACTAGTCTATCCCAAATAAAAGAACAAAAGTTAATATGGTATGATAAGGCAGATCTGGCTAGTTTTTCACGACAACTTGGGTGCGGAATGAAACTATAAAATTAATAATATTGTATAGATGAATGGAATGGTATAAATTTGATTTACAGAAGTTATATTACAATAGAGTCTATTATGTACAATTCATAATCAAACGTCATATTTATGGTTCATTATTATATTTTTATAATATTGTGTAGCAGATAACAATAAGATTAAAAATAATAACACCAATAGCACTAAAAATAACAGTAATAATCATCAAGACACAGAACTTATAAAGGGAAGCTTTTTACTTGTAATAATCATCAAGACACAGAACTTATAAAGGGAAGCTTTTTACAAATCATTTAGAGGTAGGGCAGAGAATTAACAACAATGTAGGATAGTTGTATCACTTACCCACAAATGGCATGGCCAACTTCATGGTATGCCACAAGGCTTTTGCTCTTCCCATCTGTCATAACTGTTCCCTCCATTCCAGCCACAATCCTATCGATAGAGTCATCAATCTCTTTTGGAGAAATAGCTGTTTTCCCACGACGACCAGCCAGTATAGCTGCCTCATTTAACAGATTGGCAAGATCAGCTCCACTGAAACCAGGAGTTCTCATGGCTATCACATCAAGAGACACATCTGCATCAAATTTTTTATTGCTGCCATGAACCTTTAAAATCTCGGTTCGTCCACGTACATCAGGAACATCAACACTCACCTGAGAAGAAAGAAAAAAAACAAAACTATGAACTAAGCTCTCCCTAGATGTAAGAAGAGAACATAAAGCTTATAAATCTATGCTAACCTGTCTGTCAAAGCGTCCAGGCCTCAGCAAGGCAGAGTCAAGAATGTCAGCCCGGTTAGTAGCAGCAACTACAATGATACCAGTGTTGCCCTCAAAACCATCCATTTCTGTCAGAAGCTGGTTAAGGGTCTGTTCCCTTTCATCATTCCCTCCTCCGATACCAGTTCCTCTTTGCCGACCAACAGCATCAATTTCATCAACAAATACAATACAGGGAGCATTCTCCTTGGCCTTCTTGAAAAGATCACGAACTCGAGAGGCACCAACACCAACAAACATCTCAACAAACTCAGAACCAGAGATGGAGAAAAAAGGGACACCTGCTTCCCCAGCAATTGCCTTGGCAAGCAGAGTTTTCCCAGTTCCTGGAGGACCAATAAGAAGAACACCCTTAGGAATGCGAGCTCCAATTGCAGTAAACCTCTCTGGTTTCTTCAGGAACTCCACAACTTCCATGAAATCTTGTTTTGCTTCATCAACTCCAGCGACATCATCAAATGTCACTCCAGTGTTTGGTTCCATTTGAAATTTGGCCTTGGATTGACCAAATTGAAGAGGGAAGCCAGGCCCACCAGGACCACCCATTCCTCCAGATGAGCGCCTTGACAGAAGAAACAGACCTCCAATTAGGATTAGTGGAAACGCAAGGTTTCCAATCAAGTTGAACAAAAGAGAACCCGAGTCCTCTTGAGAATTGTGTGCTGCAAAGTCAATGTTCTTTTCTCTGAACTTCTGAAGGAGCTCTTGGCTGAGACCCGGGAGTTGCACTCGCACTCGCTGTACTCGATTACCCAATTCAGGAGAAACAGCCTCCACAATGGCAATGGTACCATTCTCAAATAGATCTACTTTATTCACCCTGTCCTTGTCCAAATACTCCAAAAACCTTGAGTAAGACATCCTTGAGGAAGATACACCTTGGTCATCAGCATATGCACTCCCAGTACCCAGTAGAGCAGGTACCCCAATTCCAGCATTTCCAAGCAAGAGCTTTAGAAAGCTTCTTCTACCTTCATGATTCCTCTGGTCCGATGATGCTTTTATAGAGGCTACTTTCAATATCCTGCCCAATGAGGGAAAACCAGAGGGAGGAGAAAGAAGTCTTCCATAAATTTCCTTGCTCAAATTTAGTTTACTGTTTCGTGTAGATAAACCATTTGCCACAAGGCACGCTGATGACGATGCCATCTATGTTACAAGGTACACAGATTTGTGGACGAGGAATAGGAAACTGCAGACAGGAAAACATTTAAATGAAATTCCAACCAACCAAATAGAAAAACAAAATCGCTTTTCACCTACATGGTGCAATAATATGAGCAAGTGCAAAAGGAAAGAAGCGCCAGAAAAAAAATGCTAGTTTGAAGCAGTAATGTTTGTTCTCAAGATAAATTAACCAATAGCCCAGTAAACAAAGAACGCAACGGTTAAAAAGAAAAGCTAAGACTCCCTAAGGTTATCTCGAGAAGCATACCAGGCCCTTCAATGAAATAAAAGTTCATTACCAATAAAATAAGACTCAGAATGAAGTCAAATTAAACTAAACAGATGAAAATAGAAATAACTCGTACACTTAATGAATAGAATAGTGTACGATGCTAATACTTCAGAGTGAAAATAATCACAATTGTGAAGTAATTAGCTACAAATAAATAATTAAACAAAAATATTCTAACATCAAAAGTTCTAATTGATGGGAACCATCATATAAAAGAATATTTCCCCAAACCAGATAAAGAACTTGAATTCGTGACAGCGTTTAATGCCTTCTTAAAGCTGTACAGTGTATTAAGTGCAGCAATTTTGCTTCTAACTGACACGAATCCTGGTTGGGACCAACAAGAAGGAAAAAAAAATCAACAGATGCATACGACAAAATTCAATAGAAATTTGTCCTAAATTACATCATCACTAGCACAAACAAAGCATAGTATATTTAGATGATGTAGTTGCGGCGAGGTGAAAGTACTAGGAAAGTAAGCAATAAGAGCCACCCGGCGGAGTTCAAGGAATCTTCGCAAGTACTTGGTCCAAATTTTCTGGCAGGAATAATCTCAAAAAAAGAAATAGGGTAAATCATTTCCATTTTCCCACCATCATAAACTAAGTCCAGTAAATTTGAAATTTCTAGAAATAGTGAACACCGTTGCTGAAATTAGAACTAAAAAGCAGCAAAAGTGATCGAATCTTTCTGAATTCAAGCTAGAACGTCGATAGATCCTAGGTATATTCAGCTACCAAAAAAACAGAATTCAATTACGATGAAGAAAGTTCCAGAACAGTCGAAGAATAAAAAGAGAAACACGGTGATTATCATGTAATTCATTCGGAAAATGAATTGCTCGAAGGACATAAACCTTACCGCAAAGCTAAGAGGGCTCGCGACTGTAAGAAGAACCAAACGAAATGGATGAAGCAGCAGCAAGAATTCACGTCCTCGCGTCAGCGAATGCTTGGGAGAGTGAAGGGGGAAGATTGTATTATAGAGGGAGTAGATGTGGTTTAGAAAAGGCAGACGTGTCATATTACTACTGGGTAGATTCGAGTCCTCCACCTCCATACTCTTTGAGAGATTTTTTGTAAGGCATTGGTTGGTGCACGGTGCACCATATCTGGGCTCCCAGCGCACCGTCATCAGAAAGGACTTTGACTTGCCTGAGATTCTGGCTTACGAGTGCTCCTTAAAGCCGTAATCCCGAAAGAGATTCGTGTGTGCGTATATACCGACCCTCCGCAAAGCGTGCCTATAACGTTTTTGGATAAAACTTTCTTCCTTCTTAAGGTTTGTAAAAACGTCACATTCACCGCCTCTCTGATCCACCTGCTTGAGCTTAGTAGTATCTCACAAGAATGGACAATTCAAAACAAGTAATTTAAGTATAATAAAACTCAAGATAACCACATAGTTTAAGTCTAAGCCTTCTCAATGGGGATAACAAGTTGGTGGACCTTTAGGTCCATCCCTTCATCTAGTGAAATCCTTTTACCAAGAAATAAATGTAATTACCAACATCATACAGGGGACTGGAGCTATCTCTCCGCACCTGCCACGCTCAATAGATATTCCTGTTGTGGTGCATGTACATATATGTATCAGCCTATCGCATACAACTACACTAAAAACTACAAGTCTACAAAAATGCTGCTCCTAGGCACTTCGACATCATAGCCATCACTCCTATCATCCAACCTGCTGCGCCAGAATCGACACCAGCCAGTTTGCCAGTGAGTGGGCAACCACCAGGAACCGAACATGCAAAAGATCAGAAATGCAGGTTTTGTGCCATCAAGCCATTGAAGAACTTCTCCTGGTTCTTTTCTTTCGTTTTTCTTCCTCTCTGTATCTCCCTCGCCGCTCTTCTCTTTGCCGCTTCTTTGACAGCTGCTCTTCCTTGGCCTTTTCTGCTTCATATGCTTTCCTCTTCTCCTCCTCCTTGAGCTTCCTCTTCTTCATCTGTCACCCACACATAAACCAATTGAGAAGGGAATGCTTAAAGTTCATCATTTTCACTTTCTGTAATCTTGAATAAAAACTATACATAGCTTTTGGGGGACATTTATTTAACATGAATAGGTTGAATGCACACAACTACAAATATGATCCACGCAAGAAACCAGGAAGTGGCCAGTTGTTCAATGGATCAATAAAAAATATTAAGGCACAACTAAAGAGTTCAAAGGTTAGTTGTCAATAAGTTTCATATTTCGTCAATCTAGCACACCTTTTCATTTTTAATCAATTGAAGGTGTTGGACAAGAGCATGGACTCTGCGCTCATGAGGTTCCATAACCACAGCTCGTCGGTTCTCAAGCAATGGACGACTCCTACTAGGAATATCTTTGGGCTTTGTAGCAAAAGGCAGAGCAGCTTGTAGTGATTTAGAAATAACAAGTGGATTGAACTTCTTTGGCTTCCGCTCAATAGGCTGTTAATCAATGAGAAAACCAGAAAATCATAAACATAATTGTTCAAGAAATAATGATAAGCTAAAATCATAAACAGAATTGATCAAGAAGATAATGATAAACTTGTCTCCAGCCACTATATTAGAGGTTACCTTATAGAGCGAGTCTTTATTGACCGGAATTTGAAGATTGTGTTCTTTTCTCAACTCAGCCACTGTTTTCATTCCCTGCCAGGTCTGATCACGAGGTTGCAGGGCTGTAGTCAACGGGTTGAAGAAGCATGGAACTTCAACTGAAGTCCATGCACGCAAGAAAACTATGTCACTCATCAAAATTCTGTCCTCAAATGTGCATCTGGCAATCCCTTCTTTAGGTTGACCTCCTTTTCTTTTTGGTTTATTACCTATCTCTTGCTTTGAAGCCTGCCCAATAATGCCAAATTAAAAATAGAACAAACCACATGTTTCATTGTCTCGGCAAGGAACTTCCTTGTGTTTTTTAACACACGCATTATTTGGCGGCACAGGTGACACATCCCCCCCTGTGCCGCCTATTTCTCATTATATTTCGGCAGTTCACCGAAACCACCTGGTTTCAGTTCTAGTACTGGCGAAATTTCACTGGCACGAGCGAAATTTATCAGGCACAAGCAAAATTTCACTGGCACAGTGGACCATGAACATACAAAACAAATAAATTGGTACAGTGAAAAGGAACAGAATAAGTATGCAGACAATTAATGGAAGTTAACAAGCATACCTTCTTAACTTGCCCCCTGATTCCACTCACGGTCCGAACTGCTGCACCTTCATACCGAGCAATTTCAAGATCTGACGTAAACATGTCCTTTATAAGTGCTGTCTTCTTGAATATCTTGCAAGGATAACCAACCAGCTTGATCTTCTTCATTATGCGTGCTGCATGGTTGAACTCTAGAACCACTGCAGTTGATGTAATCCTAAACGCTGCCTGAAAACCAAATGAAAGCCCCTTAACAGACAAAATTTACAAATAATATACTGGACAAGTAAATGGTTAACTTCAGGTCATGCAATTCTAGTTTAAATAGCTAGCACGCAAAATTTTCCCCATTTTAACAATAAAAAAGGCTTCTTGCATGGTGCAGAAAGATGATCAGCATAAAATTTTCCTTCATAAACTCAATGGCAAGAAAATTTGACTTTCTCAAAACAATAAGGTATGAATTGAGGCCCATCACATGATTGATACAACTATCACATGAAGCATTGACATCAAATACAATTAAAACATTAAATCAATGGAATACTGTAGGGAAACTTACGAAAAACAAACCTGAAAATAGTTCCTCAGCTGTAAGCTTCTATTATGTTGGACAAACAGTAAACTAAATGCATGCATTGAGATCCACTACATGATTGATCCTTACTAAGACATCCGATACTAAATCAACTTTGTTTCACAATCCTACAATCTGATTTACCAATTCCCTTTTCATTATTTCTTTTTTCCTACGTGTGCAGAGGAAAGCAGCAGACTGAATGGCCACAACCATCCAATTGAGACAAACATCAACCCAAATTAGTCAATTAGCTGAGGGAAACACATGCATGAGATGAGGGCATGCGTAAACTCTTATATGGAGATTCATTCAGAATATGCATATTTGTATAATGCATTGCAGGATGTTGACCATCCCATGATGGGTGCCAACTTTTGGTCCGTTAAATATCATCCACAAACTATGGTTATATTCATAAGATTTGACCTCAAAAACTATGGTTATGATCATAAGCATTTAATTTCTTGCATTTCTCATTTATTATTGGATTTCCTGGTGTTTAAATCTTGCAGCTTTATTAGCTGACCAGCTTTGTCAGCTGGTAATCTTGTCACCCTTTGATACACACATACAACTCTCACTTCTCATCAAGGAAAGAAAGGAGTAGAATCAATTATAAGTCGATACAGGAATTATTGGTTTCCGCTACTTGAAAGTTGAAACAGAAGAATTGACAAAAGTACAAACTTATTGATCACAGAGAAACTGAAGGATGTCTGATATTGTAAAATTCAAAAGCAAAGACTAGAAGTACGCCTGGTCAATGCTTAATTATAAAGTATGCTCTAGTAACTAGAAAATATGGTTGTAAAAATGCTAATTTTGATGCCGTTTATGTGAGGGCCTCATCTGCCTTTTTGTTGAAATTCGCCGGCACCCCGTTCACGTCATTGTATTTTTATTGCCAACATACTAAGAAATTCTAAAATTTCACGGAAAATCTAAACAAAGTTTAAAAAAAAATTAAAACATAACAAAACTTTTTTAAAAATAACACTAGATTAGAGATAAACTATATTATTACTAATAATAATATTATTATTGTTGTACTTTTTATTATTTTTTACGTTTAAATATACATACATACATACATATATATAGGCTCTTCGTCAAAAAACATTCTTCCCATCAATAACAAAAAAAAAAAAAGGAAGAGAAGAGAAGGGCAATCAGGTTCATACACCACCACACCATCCCCAGTTCACGTCTCTTTTATCTCTTCACTCATTTCTTCCCCTTTTTGTAACGAGAAGAGGAGGGCAACAGACCATGTACGCGCTCTCCTCCCATCTCTATCATCATATCCTATCCCTCTCTCACCCCTCCCTCTTTTCCCTCCTTTTTTCCCCTTTTCTTTTCAACATACACCACACAACATGACAATTTCAAAGACACTCACTGCGTGATGCCAAAATCCTTCGAATTTCAAACAGCATAGGATGAAATACCGCCCATTCCTCTTGAAATAGAAGGTGTTTTTCGTCCCTCTCAAAATCATGTGGATTCCCTTCTTTTTCGAGAGAAATGGTGAAATTTATCTGAAATTGAATATATTGGAAGCAATAATGACAAAATAAAAACTCTCCCTTAGCAAAGAAATAGAATACCTGAGTTGCTTCTCATATTCACAGTACCAATCCGGATAAAATCTAATAAATTTTGAAAAGATTTGATCCTATCCAATAACCTCTACTACCTCCAGTTATTTAATCACTACTCTTTCATAAAATGTTAAAAGAGAAAATAAGAAAAAAAAAATCATTCACTCATTCTGATTTTGAATATAGAGTCATTTTCAGAATGGACTTTAGGAATTTGGATTAGAAATTGAGAAAATTTTCTGAGTCATAGTTATTAGTTTCTATTTTCATGTGGAAGGGAGAATAAGTCAGTGTTCCAGCAAACCTCACTCTTGATATTGTCCCCCAAAGGAATATTTTCAGCAGATTTTTCACTTTTGCTCCTTCTCTACTAAATCAGTAGATCTTATAATAAAAGGTAAAAACAAAAAAAGTGGAAATATATGACAATTAATAGACAAATTAGATACCTCCCCCAACTACAGAGATACATAGTGATCCCTTTTAATGCTACAGTAATAAAAATAATTAATCCCAGTACCATCAAGTAAAATTAGAAGAAGCAAGGCGCGGCAAAATATAAAACCTGGTTGTTTGATAGATTCTGAACAGTAACCATGCCTGTGTTGGGGGGTGCCAGAGGGCCCCAAAACATGGCCAGGCAATGCATATGTTCATGAGTGTACTTAAGCATACGGTGCCGTCCATTATGATCCTCAGTGTAGTAAACAGGTATGGTCTGGTAGCGCCTCCATCCAATTGAAACAATTATAGGATCTCTTGTCTTCAACACTTTCTTATGCCATCTATGTCGCTTTAATCTCACCTGGAAGAGGAAAAAGTACAAAAGTATATTACATAAATGAATGCAACAATTGAAAGTGCTAATGATTGTTCAAGATACATAAGCATAAGTCCTACAGAAAATATTTACCCCTAAAAGACATAAGCATAAGTAATGAAAATCATTCATTAAAAACATGAAAGTGCTAATGATTGTTCAAGATACATCCATCCCAGGAACCCTGCATTCCCTAAAACCAGCGATAGAAATTGAGCTTGATAAAGGCTTCTCCATGGGATCTCCAAGTCCAAGCCACACTGACTCTCTCATGCCAAGATGATGACAATGACACAGCGAGACATTCCACAATAATATCAGATACTGAAATGCTCCCAACTCCAGATAATGTGCAAACCCTCCTAGTGACCATCAAGACAACCGAATCTATATAACCCATGCACTCCCCCTCACACCATCAAAACTACACCTATTCACAAGGGCCAAAAGATGGCATGGAATGCAGCTGGATAAACCACTCTCACTCTCTGTCCCAATCACAGGAAACACCACTGAGAAAACAAAGATCGACTAGTCATTGGCATCATCAATCCACTCCAATTGTCCCCGCCAAATCTCTCTTAACAGCTGCAGTATCCAGGATAAGCAACACATTGTCTCACCACCCTGGCTTATACACATGAAACAGCAAATAGGTATAAATGCTCAAAATCTCCTTAATACCAGGATGTGATTTCCAAAATTTTCTATAGGGGAAGGGGGCATGTCCAACATTATGAATTCATGGAAAAAACAGATATATACGTTGATACTAGCGGCTCTAATGGTGAGACCAAGAGTGGAAATCAGCAGTGCAATGTCAATGAAGGGGTTATATTTTACGAATTATCAGGTAAGATATCCTGAAAATAAAAGTATTCACTGCCTAGTCATTGAATTTCGATGCCTTGAATGGCATCAAGATCAACATGCCTTGAAAACGTGAAAGAAAAAAAATACAAAACAAAGTTATTTTGATATATATGCTTTTTAAATGGTGGAAGCAGATCTACAGATATTTATCAAACTTCAAACCTCCCTTCCCTCCCTCACCCCACCCACTTAGCCTTCCATCAATCCTGAACCAAACTTCATGCTTTCTCTAACATAATGTCACCTAGGGATGGCAATAGTTAAGTGTTAAATAGGTAACCCGCCCCGCCCCTAATGGTACGGGTTTGGTATTGCTATACTCAGGTTAGGGGCAGGCTAAAACCCAACCAGCCCCGACCCTGCCCTTATTTTATTAAAATATTATTTTTATATGGTAAAAATATATTTTTTATATATGATACGAAAATATTATCTTTACAAATCATATATAAAAAATATATTTTATTAATAAAATGTAATATTAATTTATATATTCTATTCAAAAAAACTCTTTTTTATGAATACTATAGTATAACCGGGTCAACCCCGACCTGCCCAGTTACCAACCCAATAGGGTTGGGTTAGGGTTTTGTATTGGCTAAACTCTTGACGAAGCAAATTTGGGTTAGTTGCCATCCCTGTAATGTCACCTTTTCTCCATCTCCAATCATCAATTTGATGAAAGACGACCATTTTTTTCCCCATTTCACTACAATGTAAATACAGAGGCAAAGGAACCACAGCCATACCATATTTGAAACAATTCAAAATAAATCTCTCGCAATAATACATTATTTTAAACTATTATGGAAAGTGCCAATTCAAATTTCTAATGTTCATGAGTTTTATTTTTTAGATCTATAGGTTATTCATGAATCTACTCTCGTAGCATAAAGCAGTAATCTGAGTAGAAAAGTACTGTTTGTTGAACAATGTAATTAAGCTCTATAAATATCCTACAAGTACGTAAGCTTATATTGTGATATCAATCATCTGTTATTGTTCGTTTAAACCTTGTTATTATACATGTCAAGTACATTACCTGTTTCTATAATTGCATTAATCTAATTTATTTGTTTCTCATTATTAGTTGTTGTTATATAGCTATAGCAAAATCTATCTACTATTTATCGCCCGTTTGTGTTAATGGCTCTGTGGCCTGTTTGGTGTTCTTGGGAATTACTTCCTGTGGCAGTTGAGGTGTGCAATTGTAATATGGAGTTGTGTTGGGTTTGGTGATGAAGTTTTGAGGGATTTGATTGTGTTTTGGTTGGTGAATGAAGTAGTATAGTGCAAAGTTTTCATCACAAATTTTTTATTGACCTAGGAAATTTGTGTGGTACTATGGTATGGTATCATAGTATTTACAGCTCCTCTTTTGATTGGCTAATAGACCCTAAGGACCCACCTTTGGTGCCTTAGTGCTGTATTTTAGTAGACACCATCCGAGCCAAATACTATATGATAGAGGACAATACTATTTGTCAGCTCCGAAATATTGATTAGTTTGCTTCAGTTATGTTCTATCTTTGCCGTATGTGTTCTCTTTAAAGTTATGAATTGAAATATGACTGTTGCTTACCTTTATGCTTTTGCATTCGCCTTTGATTAGCACATGATTTGATTTAAAAATAATGCTTATGTTTATATATATATATATATATATATATATATATATATATATATGATCTAGATTAATATGATTACTAAAAGGCTGATCTATCAGACCCATAACCCATACATCAACTACAGCTGCTTTATCATGCCAACAGATTGGAGTTTTAAACATGAATGATTAATAGTATTATACTAATATGCATAAATGTGTTGAAACAAATGACATAGGTTATATGTACCTTGCGTTCAAGTTTTTATATTCTAACTACTATTGTCCTTCTTATGGACAGTAATAAGGATGATTGTCATACATTATTTACCACTTTCTAATTCATCTTCGTCTTTTGGGTGTTATTATATGAAGTTACTCTGTATCATCAAAGTTTCACGTGCTTCAAAATGAGTCCATCCTTCGGACTTTGAATTCCAGTACTTACTTCAAAATTGAAATCCATATCAATATTTTCATATGAGACTAGCATTATGCAGTAATATTTATCAGATTGTTCAATAGTCATAGATGAAAAAGAACAAACATGTACGTCTCACAGGAGATTAATCGAAAAATAGGATGGAAATGATTTGTTTCCAAACGTATACAAACAAACATATTAGCACATATAAGAATACACACAAAACAGGAAAATTTATATGTCCATATATATACATATTGTCTTTTTTCCTTTTTGGAGCACTCTCTGACCTGCATGCAGCAAGAATTTTTATTCTCGTAGCAACTCAAAATAAAAAAGAAAACAGATTGGGAGTACACTCTGACCTGCATGTAA
Source organism: Buxus sempervirens (assembly GCA_947561395.2). Classification (NCBI taxonomy): domain Eukaryota; kingdom Viridiplantae; phylum Streptophyta; class Magnoliopsida; order Buxales; family Buxaceae; genus Buxus; species Buxus sempervirens. The sequence goes on from OX387186.1 coordinate 9,629,122, forward strand.
CCAACATTTTCCTCCCCAAGACCAAGGCCTCCAACCAAAATAGGCTGGCAGGGATCAAAATGCTCAACCATCTCAAAAGGAACATCATGGACCTCCAATCTCAGGTACGTCCCTGTTCTAAAACCCTCAATCTCTAATCGAGTAGCCTCATCAATATCATTGAGTTCAGCTATATTCATCTGTCTCCGAAGCTCAATTTCCTCTTTAAGCTGCCAAAACAAGTAAAACTCATAGTGTGCCAAATTCCAGAACCAAAAAAAAAAAAAAAAAAAAAAATTTAAATGATGGATAATAAGTTTACCTTGTTATAAAATCCACTATCATTAGCTTCATTTCGATGGAACTTGGTCGCATTACCTTCATCAGTTTCCTCATCTAATGGCTCCGAATCATCATATGTATATCAAAATTAAGATCAACAATGATTTTATCAAAGTTAAGTTTAGATGAAAGGCAACTAAACTTAGATGGCCAAGATTGTCATCGTAGTAGATGCCAAATGATAATAACTTCTATATATAAGAAAATGATAACTCAACAAACCCCCACCCCCCCCCCCCCCACCCCCCCCCCCCCCCCCCCCCCCCCCCCCCCCCCCCAATATGGAAAAAAAAATTTATGATCCTAAACCTCAAGTAAATTGACAAAGACTGAAATAATCAGCAAAAAATACTAGTCACCACCAAAACATAAGACTTCCTCCAACATGTACACTTAGATGCAAAAGCCCAAGAAATAATTATATTCAAATTTCAACCAGCAAGTGATTTTGGAACACAAGGTTCAATAACTAGAAACCTACTCAGTTCCACAATAACAACTATTCCTTTTTATTTCCTCCTGAAATCACCTCCAATACATAACAAATGCATGCCCTAATTGATTTTACACCAAATTATAGTTAAAAAGTTCCCAAATGTTAAGTGTTTGATTCCAATAAACCATCCTTCCCCAACAACTCAACGTATATCAAGTTAAAATCCTTCCAAGAAAGGAGTAAATGCATCTAGACAGCTTAGTTGATATCACTATTGACATTATCATCCTCAGAATTTTCCATTCTTGTAGTCTCATACACAGCAAGAATAGCAAGAACTTCGACAATATTTTTTTGTCATATGTCTAACATCTAAAACAGATCACTAGCCATGGAGAAACTATTTTTCAAGGAAAATTCAATCCATCACCAAAAGACCAGATAATGGCATCTTATCAATCTGGCCAATTTGCAACAGACTACCACATGATACACCCTGCTGCAAATTATGTACATATAAACAACAACTGACTCATATTTCTTCCTTTCCCTGAAAATAAAATTCATCAGCATTTACGAGCTAGCATACACTCATAGACTTTGATATTGATAAATACCTTGGATTCTATACAATTTAGGATGGGAATTAGACAGGATAAATTAAAGCTTTAAAGAATACCTAGGATAAGATTTGTCATCTCCACAGGATTCCAAACCCTACAAGTGGTCCCAAAAGTAACTATGTATACAAGCAATATCATGTTCAGGAACCAAAAATAAAAGGATATTCAACCTAAAAATATCACAATGACACATAACAGTACGAATGATGATGATGATAATAAGCATGAAAATGATAAAACTAAAAAGAGGATATTTAGCATCAAATCTTGCACGAAGTGCAAGCTTTTTTAGTCTTCGCTCCTCGTTTGCAATTTCATCTTCCTTTTGTATTGAATCATTGACAGCATTATGATGACTCTCATATTTCTCCCCCGTTTCCAAATCTTCAAATTCACCATATTCAGCATCATTTTCACTGTCAGTGCCTGAGGCTTGACCTCTGCATGCAGCCTTTGACCAATCTCCTGTGACAAAACGATCACGGACGCTTTCAATATGTTCCTCACTTTTCCAGTTCTTGAGATTTGCATGGTTTGCAAATTTACAGCAATCCTCAGCATTGGCATTATCACCATCCAATCCTTCAACCAAGTTCTGAATTGCATAGTAAAAGAACATCAGTACATGAGCATAAATTCTTTTTCAGAGCCAAGAATTCAATTACTTTTCAGAAGGCCATCTAGTTTAAAGCTTTTTTATTGAAAACAGGCCTCCTACTCTGTCAAAAACAAGAAATATATGTCCACCATATAGTTTTCAGATGGTACCTTTCGCCTCTCTCCTTTTGGCTTGAAGAAGTCATCATCCTCACTTTCACTCGATTTCTGCAATACACACAAGAAGAATATCAATACATAAACATAAAATATGTTCAATCATAAATCAAGCATATGGAATATTCTTCAGATGGCTATCAAATTTTATTATCTGACTCCAGAGAGATGGGCTTCTTACTCTTGAGAAACATTAAGTATACATGGTAGAAGTAGATTCAAGATGATACCTTGTTTCCCTCTTCTTTTGGCTTGAAGAAGTCATCATCGTCACTCTCACTACTACTTTTTTCTTCATTAATAGTAGTGGAAAACTTTGAAGGAGATTTCCCATATACAAGTTCCATTAGATTAGTATGTCGCTTCGAGACTGTTCTTTCCATTAAGGTCTCTTTCCACTTTGAGACATTTCCCATCTCGTCTTCTGTGCATGCAACAAGAAAAACAAATTATGTCCAATAAAGGCATTTTAATAAGCAATCAAAAAGGTAAAAAGGAAGAATTAAGTTTTTGGGGTTAAAGATTTTCATGGTATGATTCTGATCTCAAGCTAATTAACCAAACTACATAGCATAATATGTAACTGCAATAAATTGTTCTAAAAACTTATATTATTATATGCAAATTTACATACAATAACTCACAATAAAGAAACTGAATCAACCTTCTGAGTAGCGGCCCTCATCATTTTCTGCAGAAAAATCAGAACCAGAGGATGAGTGACAATCTTCATCATCTTCGTTTTCTTCATCCTCATCAGAATCCTATAATAAATTGAATGTTAAGAGTATCCAAAGACTCCTAAAGCAGAATCAGAGCTTCATAATACAATAAAACCTTTTGAGAATATAACAAAGATAAAAAAAACAACATATCCTGATGATTGGTATTTTAAACACAAGTCAGAGCATCTAATTTTGTTGATGCCCATGTACGTTCTTTGCATATCATGACATCGAATCATCAATCAAGTCTACAGTCAGTAATTCCATGGTACCAAAGATTAGTTTCATTGTCTTCGGAGGTCCTATGTAATTTTATCCTTTTTTCTTCAATATTTTTTATGATAAAATATATTTTATTGCTCAATTCCAGTAAGTGCTTTCAATATAAAATTGTTTGACATGTCAAGTAATTAAAACTTTAACAGAATATGAAAGGCTGCCTTAAGGCCAAGCTTTTTCTGGGTCACAGAAGCAGAGTCACATGAAAGAATAACTTAAAGTTACTAACAACCCATTTTTTGAGACAGTACAGATATGGGGAGAAAAAATTCTCCTTTCACATATTACCTTGGAGGGTTCGTGTGAACATCAGCCCTCCATCAGAAAGTAAACCAACAATAGACCACACAGATAACTGCTCTAACCAACTTTAACCCCATGGCACACCATCTACTGGATTAAGAAGTGAAAAAGCAAAATAACTGGGCTTTGGCCCCACATCTCAGACTACATGGGAAATATACATATTTATCACCAAAAATAAATAAAAATGAATGTGCTGTCCAAACTCAACAACCTACTCAAACATATGGCAAAATCATGCATAAGTTGGTAATATTAACCCAAGAAGAAACAATCTCATGTTTAGCAGACATATTAAAATCACTTATAAAAAAGTACTCCACTTTCCACAATTACTTTTCCAACAAAATCACTTTTGTTGGCAACCATTTTCTTCTCCTTTTTTCCTCACTTTTCCAATTATCTGACCAACTTCCACACATCCATCCTGCAGTAATTACCTTGAGATTAGTGTGATCTGAGTCACTTTGAAAAACAGCTTTTCTCCTTATCCTTCCATTTTCATACTCAATCTGTTCTTCCATACCAGATTTTAAAGTAGCATGCCTCGTCAATGCATCAGCAGCAGCATCTTCACTTTCCACAACTGGATCTTTTTCACCATCTTCATCTTGCTCTGAATATTCTGAACCATCCAAATTTTCATCATCACTTTCTTCATCAGATCCTCCGGTCTCATTTTCCTCCCCAGATTCATCTTGCTCTGTAGGTTTTGGGATTTTTTCATGCACCACATCTACTTTATTAGCATCTCCCACATCCTTATTATCTTCTGACAGAGTAAGTGGTTTCCTACTGAAAAGGTTGATGAAGCTTTGCTCTAACTTCTCATCAATCGAGTATTTTGTATTCTGAAGTGATCTCACCAAGACCTCACCAACATCATGATCCTTTCCTGATAATATATTTAAAAAAAAAAAAAGAAAGAAAATTAGCATAGCCAATACTGATAGTTGCATCAACAAAAAAAAAATTTGATCTTTTGCTCATTACCAGAAGCTTCATTTCAATCTGAAACCTCTTTTAAAACTCAACAACAATAACTATAAAGGCATTTGAATGGATAACCAAAAAGTTCCTCCCATGAAAATTTCAAACCAGACTAAAGATAAATTCGAATAAGAAATATCCAAAGAGAAGCACTAAGGAAAGAATGAAAAAACATTCTTGAATGACCAAAGCAAAGATTGATTAATTAAATTACACAAGCAAACCTTTTCTTGCTGTAGCTCCATTTTCATCAACTTTTGAAAACTGAACTAGGTGGTCATTTATGTTTATATAAACAGCATCCTTGTCATAGAGAAGATCCCCAAGTCCAGACATTGGTGCATAGAAAATTTTCTCCTTATCACGCAGTCCTTTCTTTTTGGCAGCTGATGGTAAAGGGCAAGGATCAGCTAAGCATGTAACACCAGCTAGATTGCAATCACCTACACCAGCAATATGCACCTGGTTTGTAGACAGTAAAGTGGTTCAGAACTTTTTGATGCAGCAACAACAACAGAGCAACAATAAGAGCAGAAACTTAAAAAGAACAAAGGGGACTTAATCGTAACTGTTAACTGCAAAACTAAGTCTCCTGTTTGAATTTTAATTGTTCAAGTCCTGTCAAACATGTTCCACAAATCCTTGTCCACTTAGGAATCAGTGCTAATGTGGACTTAAGATGCTTGTTGTTTATGTTTTGTTTATGTTACACAGACCCGTCTCATCCAAAGTATTCATTTTGACACAAGCAACACAGCAAAGATACTAAAACAGGTAAGCCTCGCACATGGCACCTAGTTTAAATAAGTTTAGCTGTTAAACAAAAGTTGTTTCTATATAAAACCTTATTATATAATGTCCAACTTATGAATAAAGTGTAACCTTACAAAAAACTAAGTGTATAGGTAATACCAAATTACAATATTACTTAGCCTAAGATTAAAATACATAATATATTAAGCTGAGTCCTTATATCCTAAGATATGGGATTAGATAAAACGTAGACACACACCAACATATGACACCTGCACCTTCCCATATAGCATAAATTGTTAAATGAGTTATCATAAGAATAAATGTATCATGAGTTACCAAAGAGCCCATTATAGTTTGTTTGAATTTTAGATTAATTAGGAAAGGCTTTTTAATATCCATTCAAGGCAGGATAGCAACCCCATCGAATGTAATGTTTTACATCAGGACCTGATTTTATCTTAGCTTAAAAGTGGAAAATGCAGCATCCTTCTACTTATTTCACCAGCACCAAACCACGACTCAGTATAAGTTCTTCACTTTGTACCTATCACAGAAAACCCACCATAAGAACAAATCATCTCGTTCAGTTCTATCAAATTCCACATAGGTACTTCTACTTTATTTTCTTTCTAGCAGATGTATAGAGAATTCTGTGAAAGGCTGTATTAAATGAAATTCATATGTGCAGCTTTGGAGGGAGATCTTTCCATATCTTTCGAGCTGCAATATGGGGTCCAAAAGCCAAAATAAGTGATTTTATAGCCATTATAAAAAGAAAATGATCCTTCAACCTCATTCATACTCGTGTCACCTTGAGATACTGAAGAAGAAAAAACTGCAAAACCCAATCCCCAGCCCAAAAGGTAGGATCTTTCTTTAACCTCTTAACGGTAGGAAACAAGGTTTACCATCTCCGTGCCGCCCAGGGCATGAAATGAAATTTCAATGGCACACCGTCAAAATGCTAGAAAAATCAACAAAGGCAAAAACTAGGAGTTTTTTTTTTATTATTTTGGGGATGTTTTGCCAAATTTCGTCAGCATGCTGGTCCGTTTCATCAGCGCACCTAAAAAAATTGCTAAAAAAATTGTGTTTCCCCTGTGTCACTTGGCACGCCACTCCATTTCACTGGCACACCGCGAAAAATCTCCAAAAATGCAAATCGGCGATTTTCCAGCTTCAAAACGCATCGCAACCTTTTTTTTTTTTTAAACGATATTTCGGCACTATAAACACTAGTAGGAAAATCACAATTAAGATAGCAGATCCATATCTATGAAACTTGGTATAGGTTAGTATGAGCTTATCTATGCAGTTATGCACCCTTCCAATAAGAATCCATTTTCTAAAAGATCATAGCTTTCGAGTTTTGTTTGGTCATCCCAGATCCTTTCCATGACTTATGTTGTGCTGAAGATATGATACAATCAATTGCATTAAGGCCCACTAACAACAAAACGTACTGACTAAGCGGGTAAAAGACCAAAAAGTGAAGTATTTATATCAAGCATACTTCTTATGGCCATGGTTCAAAGTATCGTATCGACGTGCCGTATCGGATGATCCAAAAATGGAAACATATCGAGGATACGCACGGATATGCACTAAAATGACAGATACAGTGGATACATAGAACAAAACCTATCAAGATAAAAAGATAAGTTAAAAATACGTCAAATAAACATGTTTCTAGCATTATATGGCTACACAAAGAGTATTTATACATTATGGAAACAAATAGGCATACGCGAAAATGAATGATAATTATAATAAAAGCTATAAAAAAGGCTAGATAAACCAATAAATAAAGTTAGAAAATTCACTCATGTAATGTAAGCAACACACTAAGTCAATAACACTTAAAATATCAAAATCAACAATACCTAACCGTCACAACATAACATTCTCCATAATTCATTGCATACAAATATCTGGTTCCAAAATCCAAACATGCAAAGCTACCCCATGGTCAAACCATGTAAATGTCATCACCCAACATCCCAACCTCTCTTAGGAAAAAAAAAGTGGAACCCAAACATCAAATTTAATAAAAATAAAATATTTTTTCCCATGTTTTTAATTAATATTCTGCAAAAACAATTATTAAAAATAATTTTATTGATGAAAAATTGCAAGAATCATAAGGGTAATAAATCAGCCCATGTGCATCTCATATAAAAAATTGTTAAAAAAAAATAGGCATTTCCGCAACTTTTTTTTCAGATTACAAAAACATTTGATTTCTTACTCAAAAAGGAAATTTCAATATATGGATTTCACTTCAAATCGATAGATTCATACAAAACATTGTCAAACCATGTTTAAATATGAAAAAATAATGATTTAGATTAAAAAAATTGAAAATCTACAATACCTGTCAAAACTGTACACGTTTTTTATTTCTTTTGCTTAATTCGTTGTCTGAAGTTGTTTTGTAGAAATTCCAGCACTAATTAGGTCGAAAATTGATAGAGAATAATGGGGTATTACAGATTTTCGAAAGGGTTTTTCAGTGGGAAGCTATGTTCATTGTTCTAAAACGTGAAAACCCTGCGTTTTCACTTTTTTGTGCTTTAGTATCGACTGTATTGAGCGATATAGTCGATACTACCTCGATACAGCCCATTTCACGAAATAGGATAGCGTATCATGCCAATAGGCACGATACACGATACGTATCCAGCGATACGCTCGATACGGCACGATACTTAATACCATGCTTATGGCTAGAACCAAAACGAAAAAGCTCGGGAAGGATTAGGGAAATCCTATTGTTTGAAGCTTTCTCTAGACCTCTAGGAAAAGCATTAAAAAAATATGGGGTTGGAGGGGCTTGAATGGTACATTCATGCTTTTCAGTACTGGGACCAAAGATCAAAGGCCAAACCGGGCGGTCCCAAGCATTCCAAAACTTAAAAAAAGAACAAAAAAGAAATCTGCAGATGTATTTGGCTATTTGCAATGAACAACAAAACAAAGGCCCTCACGATTCAGATGACCGGCGATGCGACAATCCCTACCTCCCCCTCTGTCTCTCGTCTCATTCCCTCAGTCCGACTAGCGATGGCAAGTTGGCGATAGTCCTTCGGCTTCTCTCTCTTTTCTACCTACCTCCCTTTCTAAATAGTGAAAACCATAGAATGAGATGACATAGGTAAGAGATCGCTCTTCTCTCCCTCTCCCTCTCACGCTTTCGTGACGTCTTCATGTTCAAACCCTTGTTGGAACGAGTGCCCCTGCCAAAACGGTCCTCTCTCTCTCTCTCTCTCTCTCTCTCTCTCTCTCTCTCTCTCTCTCTCTTTCTCTTTCTTTTTTTTTTAAGTCAATTGACTCTTGCAGGCTTAGCTTGCAAGGCAATTTATTACTTGATTTCCTTCTAAATTAAAAATAAGCTTGGACTTGGGCGGTCCAACTCAAGACCACCCGATTTTAAAATGATCAAGAGTTGAGATGGTCCCAGACTGGGACCATCCGATCCGATCCCAATATAGACCGGTACCAGCCGGTCCAATAAACCGTGGGTACATTCCCTCTATCACTATTGAATAGTATCAAAAGAAGAGGGGGGAGAGATAGAGAGAGAGTAACGTAAGCTATATGTACAGCATCACCAAATCTAGACAATGCCTTACACCAAGTAGTTGGACTAGCAACATAAATCATGTCCTGCCATCCTAATCTAAAACAAAAAGTAAAAAAAAAAACATATAAACACACAAAACACCGAAGAAAATACGTACCATTTTCAAGGAAAACCCACATTGTAATACCTTCCTATCACAACATATGGTCTACAACACTATCATCCGACAACTAATTCATTCTGTGTCACTTTATATTTTATCTATAAAACCATTGATGTGGAGATGCCATGTCCAACAAGCTCAAGATCAGGAAATCCACTTAGTTTGATTACATCCTCAAAATGTGCATAACAGAGAAGCTACAATGTCTTTTTATTGCACACCATGATCAAACATCTCACTATCCACATCGTATAAAAAAACATATTAGAAAAGAAGAAATAGTTATAGATGGTAAAAAAAGAAACCAGCAACCAAGGAAAAAACATGTACTCAAGCGCATCAACCCAAGACAAAAACAATATTATATTCATTATAACAAACCCAAAGATATCTCCTCATAACATATCACCAGCAACATCCTTTTTTAATGGTCTAACATACTGGCTTGATTTTTCAGATAAATACAAGCCAGTATCAATCTGAAACAGTCGGGTTGGACCACACAAGTAGTGGTCCCAAAAAGGAGGATTTTTCAACACAAAAGAAAACACAATTTCTCATGGAGGCCACAAAGAGAGAGTTGGGGAAAAAAACAACATATGCCTCATTTGTTTTGTCTCCCTCTCATTATTGCTACTTCCCTTTGTCTCCCTCATCTTGTCTCTCTCCCTCTTGGTACACCACTCTCACATTTTCTTCCCCTCCCATTCTTTCTCCCTCCCTCTGTTTCTTTCATTTTATTTACCCCCCTCTATGTTTATGTCTTGACAACCTCGCTACTTCTCCTTCCCTTGTGACCATCTCGTTCCATCTCTCTCTCTCTCCCTCTAGACATTTTGTCTAACTTCATTTCTCCAACCCTCTCTCCCCTTAACACTCTTTCCTCCTCTTTGTCCCCCCATTATCACTCCTCCCATATCTCCCTCCTCTCCTCCCACAACACCCCCCGCCCAAAAAAAAAATCCTTTAAAACATCTCCCCTTTCCACTTATTGTTTTCCTTTTTTTTTCTTTTCTCCTTTCATTAAACCTTTTTATAACAAGATCTTCAGATTTTTTAAATTTGTATTTACTCAAACCTGAAAATTTTGCCAGTCTTAGCCAGTTCCAGAACATATTGCTATTATGAACAAGTCTCAACAATTCCATGTAACCATGAAGTTTTTGGCTCAGTCATCAATTTTGAAATCAAAAAACTGACACAAAATAATAAGGCATTTGCTTATTAGGAAGCTCTATCCTTTAACAAATGAACTTCAAAGACTGCTAGCTTTTCCAGCCTCAAATTGCGGCACTTAAAGAGTCCTTTCATGAGAATGTTAGGCATCTCCAATCTTCTAGTATTTAGGGAAGGTCTTGCTTTATTCACCTTAATGGCCTACAGGTTAAACACAGATGACCCTGCAATTCACACTAACAATATTCCAAAAACTGACAGCCCAAACTCTTTCTAGAATGAAATAACCTTCAAGAAACTTCAACAGGAAAACCCAGGAAAGGAACTAAAGTTGTAGTTCCAACATCAAGTGGTATTCAACATGTAAATTGGAAACTTAGGTGCTAGTGAGACGGTGGATATCAAAGGATCTAAAGGTCTAGGTGTAGACCAAAGAGTACATGGATAGATTTGGTGTAAACTTTACTATATACACAACTTAATTAATGCTATGGCTCTTTTTAGATTGGAATGGCAGAAAATAGGTGGTATAAGACAATATGTTAATGCCATGGTATTAAATATCCACAAGATGTCAAGAAATGTCATTGCCAGAGACCAGAAAAGACAAATGGAGAGGAAATCTATTTGCAATAATTTTTTCCTCGTGTGGACCTCATAGAAAAAATCTTTCACATGTCATACAGCACATGCAAAATCTTATTAAAAAGAACAGTTGGTTCAAAATTTTCATCCATTTCAAGCAAAATTACTTCTCTCCAATTTCTATTATAAAAATTCAAAAATTTTCCCTTTTTTATTATTTTAATTAGATTTTTTGCACTTATACAGACTTAAGCTTCCATAATGGAGTGTGACGCTTTAAATTTGACTTTGAAGGAAAAAAAATTTTATTAAGTTTTAATGCCTTACAACTTAATCAAATTGCTAAACATTGGTACATGTTATGTAAGACAATCAATCCATTGAAAGGTGTCACTACCTTTTAATTATTCTCAAGCCAAGAAATAAATTTAAAAATTTTTATTTTTAAAATTACTTTAGGGTATTTTGAAAATATAAGTAATTGCATAAATTACTAGGATGAGAAGTTAATCTTCTTGACAAATTTTCCATCAAGAAAATGGTTACTAACTAACTGTGCAATTAGTTATTACGAAAAAAATTATAAAATATAAAGAACTAAAAAATAAAAAAAAAGTATAAAATAATCAAAACATGGAAAGTTTTAGAAAATATTATAGATGTGCATCTACAACACATATATGAATACAAGATGATTTCTCCTGAGGTTTTCATAATTTAAAATTTTATAAAGATATAAAGAATTCTAGAATATTTAAGAGGCATTATGTGACTTTCCATCTACTATCATAACTACGATGCCCAATCTTTTTTTTTTTTAAAAGAATAAAGAAAGGCGTATATTAAATCAGAAAAGATGGAAGATAAAAGAAGTAAACAGATATGGGGGATACCACTCTATGTCCCCCCATACACAAAAAGAACCCAAAAAAATCCACCAAAACTGAAGACTATAAACCACATGGAAATGAAAATATAAACCCATAAACTACTACAACCACTTATAACCATCAACATCGACTAATGGGGATAATGGTGAACATTGGCATTGATGGTATATGAGTTAGAAGCAAAGTGGTCTCAACAACTTATGAATTAGGCATGGTACTATCATTATGTAGAAAAATATAACTACCATAGGGATAATGGTGATGTTTATGCATCTCCAAGGCATTTACGCATCTCCAAGGCATTCCTCATGAATTTGATGTACTATTTTTATGAGTTATGACATTTATTTTGCTTAGTCTTTTACTTTATGACATTTTTCAGCTATTACATTCATTTTCATTTAATTGTGTAATTATAGTATGTCTTATATTGACAGATAATACTTGATAGTATGCATTCAAACTTCCCTCATTACAATATCTTTATTATGTGTATTATATTATGCATTATATTCTACTACTTTTCTATGTAATTATCACTTACTGAAACATGTATCCAATTATAACATGTTGCTTAACACAGGAAAATTTCAGAATTTCAGATACTAGCTTAATATATGTCTGTCATGGATTGGAAAGGCATATAAAGATCGAAACTCATGTTGCTAACACCACAGAGTTAGGACAGGAAATTATTGATACAATTTGTTGATAAGGTTACATATTCATTTAAATTTAATATATTATCACTTTTATTATTAAATTAAATCCCATAAATCATAAGCCCGTTCTTATAGGAGAAGTTCTCAAGGTCCTTAGTCTGATTAAAGCCTTGCAGATAAGATAGTAAATTGCATATTGGTTTTTCAGAACATTTTATATTCATTGGTCATAAATTCATCATTGAAAAGTTGGGTAAATAGGAAAAGATATAATTATAAAGACCATATCTGAAATATTATCAAAAAGTTAGATACTTAGTATTGAAATATGGTCATATTTCTCATATTCATGGCTCACCATTGAGAAAGCCTTGAGCGAAATTCTGTAAATTAAGGACGAAGACAAAATCTTAGGTTATGCCATCATTGGCCCCAGGTTTTGATACAATGAATACTGTTGTCAAAAAGTAGGCCTACGGTATGGGGATCAGGTTTACCAAACACCAGCTTAGTCTAATTTCATCACTCTTTTTGTAAGGCAAATATAAGCCAAAACTCATTATAAATCATATCATTAAGAAGCACACAATCTTACTTATATTTGAGAAAGGATTATCTCAAATGGACCTCTCTAAATGATCACTCCCAATCCATTATATTCAAAAGGATTCACACAAAAACTACAGCTCCCCCTAGGGAGATCAAGCTTAACAAACATCAACTTGACCTAATTTCAGCATTCTTTTTGAATGTCGAAAAAATATGATTAAGGACTCCAATCCAACTGATATGTTACAAACGGTATGATTAACATAAGTTGGTCCCTTTAAATGGCTGGCCTTGATCCGCTATGTGCTAGCCGCGTGTCTAACTTACTTGTAGATTTGTAGTTGTAGCTCCCAAACACTATCTTATGGTTAGGGATAGGATTTCATCATCCTCTTCTTTTTCTCATTTAAATAAATTCACTTTTTTACTATTCAAAATCAAAAGAGAAGGAAAAAAAAGACAGAAAATGGATCAAAAAAATTTACCTTAGTGTCTCTCTTCATATTACATCCTCGCAAATAGCCATATAATATGATGTTTCTATCACATTTTTTGTTTATCTGCACTCTTTCCGGAGGAGTAACATCTTCAAAACGATCTACCAACACATATGGATGAGATGCTCGCCAAGATGAAGGATGAAATTTCATGACTGAGATGAATCTAGCGAGATTGTGAACTTCGCGTTTTGGGTACCTGTTCATATGGTAAGACAACAAACCAATTACATGAAAGAATTCCATTAATTCTCAATATGAATGAAATTATCAAGTATAAATAATTTGCACATTGATTCACTTTCATAAATCTAAGGCACACCAATGTACTTACTTCCCATGAATAAGACCAGATAAATAGAACAACTTTGCTCCATCATATATTTCAGTCCAAAAGCGACTCTTGAGGCGCTGCTTAGTTTTTTTGAGTTTCTTCACATCCTTGAACTTATCAAGGTGCGTAAGGACTCCCATAACCTTTGGGAAGCCATGAACTTGCAAAATATTGAGGAATTCAAAAGTTTCCTGCAAAAGTTAGAAGTACTTTTTACATTGAGGGAAGGATTCTAACACAAATAAATGCTCAGCACTGCAATAAATAGCAAATCTGAATTCTGAAATAAACTTGCAAATCAGACCCCAGTAACTTAACAAAGTCCAACAAATTTTTGACTCTTCAATTAATGCCAAGAAAACATTCACATGTATGCAGCTCGATAATATTTCTAAAGGATCTTGAATACTGAGATGCATGCCTCTGTTACATTTAAAATTGAAGGGTAAGTTCCATAGAATTTAACTTTTCAGAAAAAGAAAAGTAAAAAAGTTTCATTGGATCTGAGTGGTTCTGGTCCTCTCAAAAGTTAAACACAAGATTCAAACCACTAAAATCAGCAAAACAAATGTAAAATCCACTTTACAAATGATTATGGGTAAACATACCATTTCAAATCCATAACTTCCATCGATAAGAAGCAATGCTAGATCAGCAAATTTGGCAGCATCAATCATGCCATTAATATCATTCGGACATTCCACAAACTGTATCCGTCTTTGCTTACCTAATACCACGTATTAAGCAAATCAATTGCATTATAAAAAACCCTAAATCAGCCAACATTTCATACATCATAATTGATAATAAAACCTCCCTAATCAGTTTGTTGATATAAAGAGACAAAAACAAAAACCTGATACAATTGTGATTGGACCTCGAACTTCGGGTAAATTATGCTTAGTATAGTGCTTTACAAGACACTTTATTAAAAGGGACTTCCCAACCTGCAACACATTCCACAACCGTCATAAGAAAATAAACTAAGAACAACACTTAGTTGCCAAGGGCTTTTTTTTTCTTTGCATCTATGAGCTGTTTAATTGTAAGTACAAATAAGCAAATACGTACCTTGGGAGGTCCATGAACAACAACAACATAAGGAGCCGGTTCACCGGTTGAACGATCAATTGTTGGGACATGAAGCCTGCGCTGCTCTTTCTCGGTGGCGCGTGACTGTAAACGCTTAGCCTTCACAGATGAACTGAATGCAAAAGCCTACAATGAAAGGGAAAATTGTAAGCGAGCCCTACTGCAAATGACGGTGACTTCCAATTGGATTCAAACAATCTGTACGGAATAAAACCTTCGGATTTTGCTTCTTCTCATCTGAACCCTTCTTCTTACTGGATTTTTCTTTTTTCCGGGACGAAGGACCCGCTTGGCGAGACCTATGAGACTTGTGAGACTGATCGTGATCACCAGAAAGAAAAGCCATTGATTTTTTGTTTAACCTAGACGAAGCTGTCTACACTATAACTAACGCGGGCGTAGAGGTGTTCATGGTTTACCCGCCTTGAAGAGGCATCTCAGTCTATATATAACGCGAGGACTACCGGTGTTGAACTGGTTTGGTTGGGGATTTCTTGACCTACCGTCAAGCTTGGAGCTTTTGAAGATCCCGGAAAAAGTTTGAGCGGGCTTGGTCGTGTATGAGAAACCACGGGTCAGCCCGGCCCGATGTTATATATATATTAAAAATTTTATATGTTTATTGGTTTTTTATACTTTAATATTTCATCTTTCTCATAATTCTAAAAAAGGTGCTATCCGCATTGTAATATTTGTTGTCTATGTCAAGCCTCAACCTCAACATTAATTTTTTTAATTGTTAAGCCTCAACCTCAACATTAATTTTTTTAATTGTTAAGCCTCAACCTCAACATTAATTTTTTTAATTGTTAGAAGAAGAAAAAAAACAAATTGGACTTTTAAAATTACATATACATATATATATATATATATATAATGACAAGAAGCCCTTTGGGAAGCGTGCCGAACAAAATATGTAACTTTTCAAAACAGCCCTTAAACACTATTGAATATATTTATTAATAAAAGGGTAGAATGGTCTAAATTGCTTAAACTTTTTCAAAAACTAATAATCAGTTTTGTAACGGTTTCTATACATTGTATCCCTTATCCTTTTCTATAGATGTGCAGTGCACGTGCAACCCTTCCGGTATAAATAACCATAACCAGGTGGGCTTGGTCGGTTCGGGTCACTGTGCTCTTCTCCTGTCCTTTTCTTTCGAGTCTTTTGACTCATTGAGTTCTTCCAAACTTTTATTTTTCCCTCAATTTATCCTCTTTCGAATCTAGCTATCAAATAGCCTTTCTTGTTTTCCTTCCAGTTGTCAGCAAATTATGGGATCACTTGAGACAATTGTGACAGGAAATTGACTTTGATGAAGAACTTCGTCTGAGTCGCGTTGGAACGAAGGTTTGATGAGTCGTTGTGTTCTTTGCGTCGATCTGATTACGTGAAGAAGCACGATGGGTTGTGGTGGATCGTCGCAAACTAGTGGGGAAGGTAAGGTTCGGGTTCTCATACTCTTTCGGGAGATTTTTTTCGTTTGATTTATTGTTTTGTAATTTTTAGGATTTATTTGAATTTGATTTGGTTGCATTCTCTTTTTCTTTCGTATTTCCTTCACCTTTGTTGTTTTTTGTCTTCAAATCTGCTCGCAATTGTAAGATTTGTTTGATTTTTCTGAGTGTTGTTGTCGTTCCGTTGAGTGCATGTCGATATAGGATTCTCTTCCTTTGATGCCACTGATTTACAGCGAAATTCAGTTGATGCGCAGAAAAGAATTATTCTAATGAATGCAGAGAAACCTGTTACGTGCCTAACCGTTTGGAGACTTCATTATTTAAGCACTTAACATCTAGGATTGTAACATTCCAAGGCATTTCAATCCAGCCTATAGGTCTGTCCCCTTCGAGACTCAAGCCCAGGACGTGGTGGTTGGCTTTGGTACCATTTGTTACGTGCCAAACCGCTGCTCTAAAGGCCTAAGGTTTATGGAGACTTCATTAGTTAAGCACTTAACATCTAGGATTGTAACAAAACCAAAGTACAAAACAGGATTACAAAGGAAACTCAGATAGAACATAAATAAGAAAAGTATTGAACATTACGATAGATATTTTTGAGTGTCAAAACTGGTAACAGAGTTGCATGGTGGCATTTTCTGCCTGTTCCTTTTTCTTGTCATTCTCACAAGCTCGATCTCCATTTATCCTTGAAGCCTGATCAGGAAGGCACTGATTTCTTCTACGATAGTGTTTATTTGTATCGGCAGCTCTCTGTGTGAAACATATTAATTGTTGAGAATCCGGTATAAAGAAATTGGAGCATCCCCAGTAGATGTTATCTTTGCAAAATTGATGCTGTATTGGTAAATCGCATTTTTCTTCATTGCAATTTCACCAGAATTATTTGGGATTTCTTCCCTGTTAGGTTCAGCATGCATTCCAAGAGATATTCATGATGCTTTGGTAGGATTGAAGCTAAAGTTTGTTTATGGAAAGATGTGCTTATTATAATAGATTCATCATTTTTTCTGTTAGTTGGGCAGTGTTGAAAAAAAAAAATCACTACATATTTGAGGACAAGGAGAAAAGTACAGGTGCATGTTCTTTGGCTCGCTTTACAATGGGCTGGGTACTTGCAGAACTTTGAAAGGCTCAAGGTTTTTTTTTTTCTATGTGGATCTGGACTTTTGAAGTCCTTGTTTTGTGTAGCGTTAGTTTTGCTGGTGGCTTTGTGTATGGTATCTTGTCGTGTTTATGTGCTAGCCTTTTGTATACCATTTTGTTTCAATTTTCATAGGCTTTTATCTTTAAAAAAGTCCTTGACTCCTTGTTACTTATCAATTTTTTGTTAGCCTTTTTTCCCCCTTTATTGCTTCTAGTTAGTAGGATGCTAATATTTTATGCTTAGTTGTGTTTCACTGTTTAGAGTCTGATACTAAAGTGTCTTAGGTAGGTAATTTCCTCTACCAGTCTCATGAAATGGTGTACAACATTCTGAAGGGAACTGTATCTGCTGATAGGATCTATAATCAACCCACGTGGTCAGAGAGATTGTACTAAAACTAAAAACATGCCCCTCTTTATCTTTTTCTGTTCTCAGTGTCTTGATATGTTTTTTTTTCCATGTGCTCTTCATGTACCATATATTATCATATTTTTTTTCTCTTTAACTTTTTGGAACTTCAGAGGTGCATCTTTTAGTTTTTGTCTTCTTTATGCATGAAGGTAATGTTGTAGGATCGAACTGATTGATAGCACAGTTCCTGGCTAATCAACATAATTTGATGGAGTTCTGTTGTTCATTTTTTGCTAATCTTCTTCATCCAGAGATTCATTGTTGTTTGTATGGTAATCGTTCTTATCCTTGCAGATTTTAAGAAAAAAATAAGAAATCCAAAACCTTGGAAAAATCCCCAGCCAATAACAAGAACACAGCTCAAACAGATGCGCGAGGAGTTCTGGGATACTGCTCCCCACTATGGTGGCCAGAAAGGTAATGCTTTTGAGTGAATATATAGATTATAGACAATGGCTCATTTGTTATTTGTCATGATTTTTATGAAATAGGGTGTGGTACAATTATGGAATACAAGGTGTTAACTGTTACTGCATAGCCGAGTAAGTAAATGGTTATTAACCTAGTTACCTATTATCAATCTAAACCTAAAGATGTTCTTCTGTTATGTGTTAATGGGGAGACAAAGATAAAAAGCTCACATGATCTTCTTTCTTCAATTTCTTGTTTCCAAGTTCCAACTGGTGTGAGTGGGGTATTTGGATGGATTTAAGTTTGGAAGATTTATTTCTTTATGAACATTTTTCAACATGGAAGATCAAAGGATTGATCCTTGTATTTGGAAACTAGCTAAGCAATATGATGTGTTAATGCTCCAGCAATTAAACTACACATTAAAATTTTGTCTACACATCTCATGAATTTATCTTGATATTAATATTTTATGTATTTGTTTATTTACGTATGTCGTGATTACATATGAACAAGGAGGCATTTTTCTAACATGATAAATGCACGGGCAAAGAAGGTGATGAACCTCCTCAGCAGTTTTCTAATACAATCACGCATGAAATGGATGTAATATTAATTCAAGTCTTTATTTATAGATGAGGTTTAAGAAAAGAGTCTTATAGATGAGGTTTTTGGGTGGTTTATTGTCCTAGGGTTTGGTTGTATTATGGGAGGGGGTGTGTAGATTTTTATGAGGTGAGGTTTTTGGAGTTTTTATGTTTGTAGGGTCATCTTTGTAGAGTTGATTGTGTACATTCTTCTCTCTTCATTTATATTATCTTTCTATTACTATTAAAAAAAAAGGTTTAAGAAAAGAATATCTTAGTTGCATTTGAACATCTATAACTGGTAATGAAAGAAACTCTGACCTTTGGAAACAAAAGAAAGAGACCTGGGGGGGGGGGGGGGGGCGTGGGGCAACCTTTTTACTGGTTGTGATCTACTGGTTGCCCCAGTGAGGGGAAATGGGGGGGGGGGGGGGGGGGGGAAATATGTGTTTTTCTTATTTTATTTTATTTTTTTGTTTAGTTTATTTATAATGCATACATGGGTGTGAAATAAATCCAAAACATCCAAGAAAATAAAAAGAAATGCATATAAATTTGATATAGAAGTCATTTCATGAATACTGCGTAGAGAACATCAAGGGAAATGAAATAAAACGAATCAAGTCACATACAAAAGAAATGAGAAGGAGAGGAAATGTTGCCCAAATTCCCAAATCTAAGAAGTTTTGAAGCAAGAATGTCATGAAATGAGGAGAAAATGGCCCTTTTAAGGGCCATTAACTTAATTTTGCATTTCTACAAAATTTCACAACATGCCGTAAAATGCAAGAAAACCCAGTCATTCCATGCCACTACCCTGCAAAAAGCGATATTTCGCTGATATATCGAGGAAATATTGCAAAATTGTAAACACTGATTGACAAACCTATAAGCTTGTAGCATGACAAAGGAAATCTATTATTCATTTTCCCAAGTTCATTGCTTTCCCAATCTTAGTGCAAACCCCCTAAAACTTCGGGGCTTGTATATTTTGGTGAGTTCTTTCAAGATCTAAAGGTTTTAGATAAATATGGATATGCATATGTTCTATTTAGAATGGTCAAGGTAAATGTACACTGAGATATATGAGGGGCTTTCCAGAATTCATGAGCAGAAATAAGCTAAGACGATGGGCCTTTGGTCGAAATAATTTCGCTTTGTTGAGTAACCAGGAAAATCTACTTTCTTTAAGATAGATTAATTCTTGGTTTCTTCAGAATGGACAGAGGGATTATCTTTGCTACTAGAGGCACCTCTTCCTAGACGGTTATTATTTCATATTCGTGTTATGCTAAAGTGCATGGTTGATTTAGGAGAATAGTAACTTCCATATTTGAGGATGCAATATTGGAAATTAGTTGATGAAAATAAGAGGAAGTTTTGGGATTTATTACAGAAATGGAAGAGAACGAAATATATGCTGGACTTTAACTAAGTGACTATCATTGGAAGTAACCTTAATACGGAGTTAAAAAAAAACCTCTTAGCCTTGAGGATATGATTTGGTATTTGAAATTGAAATTTTTGTGGTTGAAGTTGGGGAATAAGAATATAAAACTTTTCCATCAAATGGTAATGCCAGAAATGGAACAAATTTTATGGAAGTAAAAATTAGACAAGGTGGTATTGGGAGATGAGACAGATTAATAGAGTCTTTTTTAGCTTGTTTAAGGGATTGTTAAAAAAAACTTTTAAAAGAATTTTTTTTCCGTCTTGTAGTTGCTGAGACCAAACGCAGTTGGCTATTCCAAAGAACAATTTTCTCTCTTGGTTGCAAAAAATTGACCAAATATTTTAGTAGTTAGAGTCATATGAATCTCTAAAAGTTAAAGGGTTTGAAGTCTCCTCTTGTACTCTTTCCTTGAAAAAATCTTAATTGGTGATGTGGTAATTCACTTGGCCATCTACTTGATTTGAAAGCATACACCATTCAATTCCCATGGTCAATTGCAAACTCAAGAGAACTATAATTTAAATGGGACTAGGCCTCATGGAGGGCATAACTATGTACCTTGATCTATTGTACCGTATTATTTTTAATCAAATTTTTATAGTGTGGGAGTCACTGTTGAGCTATGACACCATTTTTGGTTAATAATTAGTGTAAACTATATCAACAAAAAGTCCTGCGGAGGCTATATATCATGTGACGGTATCTATGTAAGCACATGGTAAGCTAAATTTTTCACCAGAAGAGATAGAGGAACTAGGGGGTCGAAGGTATTAGTTGCTTGTTTTTGTAGTATGTTGCTGGTGGAGGGGAAGAAGCACATTTTGAAGTGGAATCCCAAAGGTACCTTCTGTGAACTCTTGTTTTGTTTTGTGTGGCTCCCAGTAAAAATACACATGATTGTTAAATTCATTTGGGGATTCACCACCCCACCCCTCCCCATTTTAACTTGTCTATTGGACAACGACTAATGTGGGAACATTGTAGTACAATGGTTTCAAGAAAGAATCTGCATAAATATGGGAAGATAGAAAATATTTCTATATAGAAACCAAATGTAAAATTGGAGTTATGGAGGAATATTTGGAATAAAAGGTTTTAAAATAAGTTAAACTAAGGCCGGTTGTGTGGTGTTTACCTTCAGATTAAATAACAGTGGGGTTAAAGCATTGGTAATAGTTGAGAATCAAGATATTTCCAAACGCAACCAGTTTTGTTATCTTGGGTCAATTACTCATAATGAGGGAATATTGATGAGGATGTTGCACATGGAATTAAATTTTGGTGGCTTATATGGAGAGGCACTCCATGAATGTTATGTGATTGACCTGTTTCACTTAACAAAAAATAAATAAGACCACTATTTTGTTTGCTATGATGTATAGAGGAAAAAAATATTAGGCAAACGAGGAAGCAATGTATGTATAGAATGGAGGGTAATGGAGACAGGGATAGTGAGATGCATATGTGGAAAGGCTAGGACAGATAAGGAACAAACACATTTAAGAATGCCTAGATGTTATGATGCTTTAGATGGTTTGGGCATGTTGGGAAAATATCTATTGTGGTAGCTAGGAGAAGATGTGAAGTATTACTCATTTAAAGATCTAAGAAGATGATAAAAGAAAGCCAAAATAACCTAGATATAGTGAGATACAGAGGATTTGGAGGCTTATAATCTGACAAAAGGTATGGTTTTTGATAGATTGGGCTAGAGGAATATGATTTACTTACTGAAATGGAATTTACAGGATTTTTTGCACGTGCAACCATCAAACCAGATACCAAAGCCGGGCTCAATGAAACAGAAAGTATCATGGTACGTCATCAAACAATTCAATCCCAAACTTTTTCTGGCAGAACCTTCCGACCTTTTAGAGATATTACTGTTTTTGTTATCTTCAGAATATTTGAACAGCTTCAATCTAGTCTTCTGAATTTCTAAAACTAAATTTGTTTTAAAAAATTCGAGTTATAATTTTAGTGGGTAAAAAATATATTTTTATTAGATATTTTGAGTGTTTATCTGAAACCTTCAGCTGAAAATTCATCACGGGAGATTTTTATGAAATGAAAAACTCCTACCTAACATGTGCTTCTTTTTATGGAGCCAATATTATGTCACTCATGCTGTATTGATACATATGTGAAAAGTTTTTTTGTTCATTGGTCCGGTTCATCCCAAAGGTCTACCAAAGTTGATTTTCGTTTGATGGTTTAATACCTTCTTCATTTAGTTTAATTACATGGAGATGGAGTTCTACAATTTATGGTGTTTTTAGAAAGCAAAGGTTATGATTTTGTTGGAAAGAAGTGGTCAAAGGGATGAATAGGTTTTAGTTTTAAATGATCGTGTGTTCTCCAGACTCTAGGAATCCAGTGATGGTAATTTATTTCATAGCAGGCTATATCATATGACAGAATGAATGTTAAATCACGTTTTATGTATAGCACTCTTTGGAAGAGAAAGGTCCATTCTTGATGTCATCTCTTTTCACCATAAACCCACATGCATCCCACTCCCCCCACCCCTCGGGGGCTATTCTACAAACACTTCATGTAAGCTATCAAAAAAAAGGTTTTTATGTTATTCTACCCATATATGGTCCATCTTTTCATCTGTGGGTGGTTGAAATTTTCTAGTATAAGATGGCCAACCTATAAAGGCTACTTTATGTCAGCCATCTATAGGTGCTTACACTCCTCGAATTGAATTATGTTTTATGCTAGGGAGTTTGATGATATATGCTGGAGACGAAGACTTTCTTATTTCATATCATCATTAAGACTCTTTTGGTTGATTGGAAAATCCAATTTTATAAGGAAGTCCACTATGTTCCTGGAAAGTCGTGAGAAATTTATCTTTCTTGACACTTTGGTTGTCCCTGTATCAAAAGTAGATTTTTGGGGTATAACTTTCTTAGCATGTTTGGATCATCAAGATGGGTGGTCTTGATTAAAAATCTGGTTCAGTCAAGCCATAATTTTTGGTAAAATAAAATGATAAGAATGATATTTTCCAGGACTATTGGAACTTTTTGGAAAACAGACTTCATTATTTATATATGTCAGGATTTTGGTCACACACTGGCCTTCCATGTGATGGATTTTGGGCAAAGATTTGGGTGTGTCCCACATATTATGGATGGCCTATATTGGCTCTTCTGGTTCTTGGGCCCTTATATTTCATAATTGGGCTTTTCAATTTTGACTAGTCAGAATGTGAAACATTTTTTTGGCTGACAAATTTCATAGTGACTCAAATCCTCTTTCCCGGTCGTTGTCTTTTGCTACTGACACAATAGATATCATGATAAAATGGTACCTCAGGCTGTTGGGCTCTAGCATGGGAGCATGGTTCCATGATTCAGCCAATACTTATCAGTATGTGTTGTTACCAAAGGGAACTGTTCCAACATCTCTTCGTTGGCCCCAAAAAAAAGGGAAAATCTTAACTGTTTGATGGCATGTAGATGATCTCATTTCTCCACCTTGATATCCATTGAGCACTGGTTTTTTTTGGAATTCTGAGGCTTATTTCTTCATTGCTACAGCTTGAAGTCCCCTCAACTTTAAGTGGTTTGTAGAAATTTTCTTTGCCAGAAGCTGATTTTATTCCTAATGGAGCCAGGTTGAATTGGCATGTTTTTCCACAAAATTCAGGATCTTTCTTTGTAAGGGAAAACTTTCGTTTTTTTCCACCCTTAAAACTTAAAACGTACATCCACATGTAGAACTTTTTAAAAAAAATCTCATTATGGACAACTTCTTTTTCTTCTCTTTTACAATTCCATGTATTTTGCTTAACATTGTTTTCTTTTGACTTTTAGATATACCTTATTTACTACAACTGAAGTCGAAATTGAAGTTGCCGCATCTTTAATTTCCAAATTAATATGTCAAAAAATCCTTTATTTTGGGTAACTATACTTAAACGATTATATAATATACCTAATTAGTCCTGTAGTGGTATTATGTAAAGATGCATGGATTTGAGCAACGCCATTGTCTTAATTTTTGGATTAATTTTAAGAACTGATTATAATTTTGTTAAGCTAAATTAGCCCAGTAATTGAGACTGTGTGGGTATGCATTTTTTTTTAACTCTTTTAATTTTTTGAGTTTCTTTGTTTATCAATTGACTTTGAACTTCATTATATATATTTGTTTCTGTTTTTTTTTTCATGGATACTACAATGATCATATATATATATATATATATGATCATTTAAATTTTGCTTGGTATAGCTATATGGTTGGCCTAGTTCTTTTTCCGGTACTTTGACTACATTTTTTTTATCATCTAAAAAACTTGTATATTTTAAAAAACAGAAGATTTACTGATTTTCATTCCTATCAGAGATTTGGGATGCACTCCAAGCGGCTGCTGAATCTGATCTAAAGTTTGCACAGACAATTGTTGAAAGTGCGGGTGTCATTGTTCAAAGTTCCGATCTAACAACCTGTTACGATGAAAGAGGTTCGTAGACCATATTCCAACTTTGCATTTCTCCTGAGCTTTCAATCCTCAATTTTCCATTCAGCCTTATCTCCTCCAAAACTTCTACTGCAGGTGCAAAGTATGAACTGCCTAAGTATGTTTTGAGCGAGCCAACAAACTTGATTAAGGATAGTTGATAGCAGATATGAAAGAACACATACTGGGGAATAAAGATCAAATGTAAATCATGTAAATTATTCTCATTTTCTTACCTTATACTACATGGATCTGGGTTTGGGCTTTGGAATACTTCCTGGTACCCATCCTTCTTCCATATATACTCATGTGGAAAGTCTGACTCAGTTTTCCAAGGAATATATGTAGCATACAATTCTTGCTGCTTGGTGGAATTATTGTTTTTTTTAAGTTGCCATTATTCTTCATTTCTTTTTCTTCGACTTGCCATTTGCAGACCCAGTTATTGTTGGGCAGTTCAGTGAACAGGGTGATGGAAGACCCATTTGTTCATCATCAGGATCATAAAAAAATGACAACAATGACGTGACTACAATCTCACACAAGTGATTCCGCTATTTGACACCCCCACCAGTCCTTAGGTTTCAATCATATGTGATTAGCTTACAACACTCAGCAAACATTTTACTTGAATCCTATGTTTGTTTGCTGAGCAAATGCACAGTTTATCTTGTTTCATCATTTTAAAAAAAAAGGGTTAATTACAGTTTACACTCTTGAGGTTTTAGACAATCCCATTTTCTCTCCCAAGGTTTTTAAAATATCAGTTTACCATCTTAAGGTTTGTTGTGTATAACAGTTTGCTCTATTAAGAGGTTCGACCAGTATGATGGCAAGAGAAAAAAAAAACATATATTAATAACTTTGCCTCTTTTAAATATCTAAACTACCCTGGGTTTAGAATAAAAGGGACAAAGTCGTTAATATATATTTTTCTCTTTTGACATTTCATCAGTTAAAAAGAGAAACCGTTCTACAAAGCAAACCTCAAGATGACAAATTGGTATTTCAAAAAGCTGGAAAGTGGAATTGTTTGAAACCAAAGGGGTAAACCATAAATGAAGCCTTATTCAACGGTTAGATCACCATTGTTTCACCAAATCCGAGAGCATCACCTGTCGAAAATGAACTTTTTGACTGTTCAGAAAAAGTGTCAAAAATGAGTGCACGCCACTGCCACATACTGAAAAGGTTTACATGAGTGTGCAGCAAATATTCACTTTCTTACTTTCTTCTATAATAATAGTTGAGATGATTATTCATGAAAACAGTAGTCCATTGAGGCAAAAGTATAGCTTGAGGAGATAAATGTGAACTAGTCACTACTCAGTAGCTCAGTTGTGAGAACTAACATTGGAACAGGAATCCAAGCTTTTGTCCCTTGGCAACAAGACAAGATTGCAGCTTCTCCAGTGAAATGATGCACCCATGACCCAACCCGAATCTGATCTCCATAAACTAATTTCCAGTACGATTTTCTATGATTAGCATCGAGGTTTGCAACTAAGTACAGTTACCATCAATGACAAAGAGCCGTGCACGCCGATTTGTCATCATATATCATTAAAATTTAGACAAGGGGCTTGCCAAAGGTACTGGGTTAAATATTGTGAGCTATCAATCTAAATGACTTGTGAACCGTCGGAAGGAAGAAAACATATTGTTTGCATAAGAAATTATGCACCGGTGTTGCTATTGTTTCATTTATCTTGAAAAAAAAAACATTTTCTAGAAAAAAAAATTAAAGTTTTTAAATTGGATGCGCCAATCTCATGGTCAAATTTATGTGCAAAGCACAAATTTGGGTGCACACGATTTCCATTTCCCTCATCACCCAAATGAGCAAGGGTATGGAAAACTAATTAAGCACTTGTAGGATAATAAGGTCACTAGCATTTTGTGCATTTTATTAAGGGATAATTATAGTGTAATCCCTTGAGGTTTTAAACGATCCTACTTTTCTTCTTCGAGATTTGAAATACCAGTTTATTAACTTAAAGTTTGTTGTGTGTAACAGGTATTTCTTTTTAAGGATTCGGCCGATGAGGTAGCAAAAGAAAAAAACATGTATTGACAACCTTGCTCTTTTTATTCTAACCGGCTTAAGGGTAGACTTGGTATTAAGGTTTTCAATATGTGTGTTTTTTTCTTGCCACTTAATCAGTCAAATATCTAGAAAAGAAAACCGTTATATACAATAAACCTCATGGCGGTAAAACTAGTATTTCAAAATTTTCATTGATGAAATAGTAAGATTGTATGAAATCTAAAGGGGGTAAACGTTAATCATCAGTCTAATTAAATCGGCAAGAAGAGGGCCTAATCAATGACAATCAGTTGCATTGGACTAACAAGTACTTACACAGTGATCAATTCAAATTATTTAATAATCTTTGACAGCTTGGTGTGTCAACTCGACGTGATTACTTATTGTTCATTAGGGTCACTCTATTTGTACGGGAGCTAGATGGTTAGGTTTTGTTGTTTATATGATGTGAGATAAGTTCATCTGTTCATGTAATGTACTATTTGATAAAGTGACAAAGGCATGTGATGTCAGTCCATAAGTCTTTGGGGTTATAATGAATGGAGTTGAAATAGCCACCCTCTCAGGCTAGGTTTATCCTAGTGGGCCATCCAAACGTAACCTCTTCCCAAGCATAGTATCCAATCTACCAAAAAAAAATTTTACAATGTTTCTTGATATGACCGTGAAATGTTATCATGTAGAGCATCTCATGATCAGTCTTATTTGAATGTTGTAAATGTTTTAGGTGGACCCCACATGAAAAAAAAATTGGCCATGAGATGCTCTACATGACACAACATCTCATATGGCCACATCAATGAGCAAATAGAGAAGCATGACAGACGATTTGCTTCCCAAAATGGATGATACATCCATACATGCAATTACAAGCAAAATAAGAAACCAAAAAAAAAAAACTTCCTAAATAAAATAAGGAGTTCAGATTAGCCATGTGGTGGCTATAACCCACATGGCCACAGCTAGATAGCATTTGGTACTTGGTAGTATTAATGGTTTCGCAGGTAACAGACTCAATTAAAAATTAAGTGGGGTTTCATCATAAAACCATGAGGCTGGTGGGGGGACCAAGAATCTTCCCAAGTGCTCCTCCACTACCTACCATGCTTAAATGTCTCCTGAAAATGAGTCAAGCCTCAGACACTCAGCTATCGTTCGTTGAAACTGGGATTTGATTCGCTCACTTTCCTCCTCTTTGTGGCCACGGCATGCCATGGACATTTTTCAAATTTTATCTTCCTTTTTGACCTTCTGTTGCTGCTTTATCGTTCATTTTAAACTAAGTCCAAGCCGAATCGACACATACAGCATGGTCCACCGTCCAATCCTTAGGAAAAAAAATAGACGTCTCAGCAGTCAGCACACAAACACGCTATTACTTATTAGCAGCCAACCTCTTGTGTCGGGCCCTTGCATTCTTAAGAACAATGAAATTGAAATTAAAATACATAAATTTAGTCACGTGATGGGAATGTATGAAGCGATCAAGAAAAGATTACTCGCTGTTGAGAGGGTTGAAATAGTTTGCCGCAGTTAATTGCAGAAGGCCTTGATGTCTCGATTAGATGTTACATGTGACAGCATTTAACGGCTAGTGTTTTTCACGTTGAAAAATGTGAAAACAATTTTTAACAAGGCATTAGGACTACTCCAAACAGTTTCATTCCATCGTTGAGTTAATTAAGATCCCTTTGAAACGAGCGGAAGATAGCCTAGATATCCTCTTAATCTTCCGTCATATGTATATTAGGGAATTGCATGCGCTGCGCACATATCAAATCACATGGGGCCCACTTAGAAATTTGAACATAAGAAGACCGAGATGTGTCGGGATCGTTATAGCTGAGATTGTTTTATTTGTGAAAGGCAATCCTTAGAAAGAAAAATGAGGGCCAGAATCTAGGTGGAATATTCCTCCAGTTTTCTTTATTAATAGTATAGACATGTATATATTTGTTTGCTAACCAAACTATATACACATGTCCTTTATATTAACTTTTGTAGGGAGTATAGCTTTAGAGAAGATATGTGCGATTGTAAAAATGTCTTAATTGAAGGCGAGCTATTCACCCTTCCTTTGAATTTTTTTTTATTTGAAAAAGTTGGATTTGAACAACCTTTGGATATGAATATCATAAGGCTTTATAACCTCCATTTTTCACATCTTTCTTATCTTTAAAATATCTAATTTTTTTTTTTAATACAATCGGAATACCATTGATTAGAATTTTAAATCTTAATTAACTATCGATTGTGAACTTAAACACCTGATCAAAAGGATCACTTATGTCAGTTATGTGATCATAACATGCTACGGTTTTTCTTAAAGTAACATATCAAATAATATGCATTTACAACCCATGTGGCTAAGGTTCTGTTGCATCCTTTCCATTTCAGTAAGTGCTGGGTACAATTTGTTACATCATTATCATGACCATCATTATCATGGAACGTCCATGATCCGTCCATCTCTAGAGTCCGACATCAGTCACGTGGCAGAACCGGTCGCGACAGATTTCGTCCCGTCGAAAGTTCGTAACCGCAAAGTAACGGTACGGAACTGGTGTGGCCCACATAGTTAGGGGTACTTAAATAATTATGAAATAAGTGCTGAATCACCATTTGTACAAAAGATATGACAAAATCAGGTCCACAGTTCCAATTGGACCCCGCTTAGGAAAGATTTGCGTAATCCAAAGGTTAATAGTCTTTTGATTTGCTTTCTATTAAAAATATTTTTGATGGTGTTATTTTTAGGATAAATTATATGAACCTCCTTAGACTTTTCCTAAACTTAAATATACTTCTCCTTAATTTTTTCAAATAATATTAGTCTCCCTTTATACTTAGTTGCTTGTGACATTTACATTGCGTTTAGAAGGCAACGTCATAGGATTAGAGCTGTCAAGTGAACAATTTTCTGTTTGATAGCATTTTTTTTTCTCAAAAAAGATTTGAAAACCCAATATTTTTCAGATTGGTTTTTTTTTCTGTGCTTTTGGAAATGAGTGCAATGAAAACCCGTTTGATAACATTTAGTTAAAATCAATTATCACTTTAGAAATCAATAAAAATGTATTCAATAAAGTCTAATGCTTGTGATTCATAAATAATTTTTTATGATGGTAGTGAGGTTAGCTATGGTTGTGGTGGTAACATTAATAGCAATGGCACAAGTACTAATAATGGTGATGAAAATGGTTGTTGTGTGATGGAGATTTTGGTAGTAGTGGTGGCGGTACCGACAATGATGGTGTTTTGCAATATTCTGGTGAGAGTAATGGTCTTGATGGTAGTAGTGGTATGGAAGAGGGGATGAATGTGCGACAGTGGTATTGGTGATAGTAGTAATAATGTTGGTGGTAGGAATTGTGTAGTGGTGATAATGGTAGAGATGTAGTGGTGATGTTGTGGTGGAGGTGTTTGCCATGTAACTGTGGTGGCCGCGGTTCTAGTGAATGATTAATCAATTAAAAAATTACAAAAATGGCATTTTAAAAAAAAATTAAGAAAACAAAATTTTATTGTTTTTAGAGCTATGTATTGGAATTGTGTGCTTTTTTTTTTTGTTTTAAAAAATTTTGAAATTTGTCCTTAAGAAAATTTTTGTTGTAAAAAATAGGAAACTATTTTAAAAAAAGTTAACAGACAATGTTTTATTAATTTTGAATCATTTTAACCTTATAATTAAAATTAGTAGTTCTGCCCTCGTTAAAAACTTATTAAATTTCTAAAGTTTCCCTTAAATGTTTAAGTTGAATAGTTGTTTCCCCTTTAAAATTTTTTTCATTCTTAAAGTTAATATATGACATTTTTTAATGTAAAAGAAGTCATGTATTTAGATAATCATCATAATGTAAAGAAAACAATTTTAATGGTGAAAATTTAACAAATTTGATTAAAACGTCAAAGCTGTAAAAAATATAATTTAAGGCACTATGATTGTTGTTTTGATAATGTGGAGGGAAGTATCTATAATTAATCCAATCTAGAAGGTAGTTTGTGTAATTTGTCCATTTTAAAAGCCAAGAAATGCGTTAAAATCTCACCTCAAAACACTATTAACAGGTATGTAAGCATCGGACACTAGGATTCACCTTTTTCGGGTTTTCTTTTATATTTCGGACACAACGGCGTATAAAATCCCTTAATTTTCGAACGCAGCAACCCACCGTCTACAGGCAGTGTCGTGGCGGTGGTGGCCTGCCATAGCCTGTTTCTAAGCTGTCTGTCAGGACTGAGATCTCTCTGTCTCTCTCTCCCTTCGTATTCGCACTCCATCGCTTTCTCGAAACAAACCCTCGTGACCATTCATGTGAAAGTTGCAGAAGAAAGCAGACATTAAGGATCAAAACGGATCCCATGCTTTCGATTCAGGTGAGTCGAGAGTCTTTTTACCTCCTTTGCCCTTTTCATCTCAACCTATTATGCGGTTTTTGGCTCTCGTTTGAGTCTCGGCATTTGCTTTCCTCTCCAAGTCATCTCGAACGATGATGTTTTCGTCTTCCGAAGGACGAGCAGGCGACTGCTAGCTAACGAGGTTCGGATTGGTTCAGAGATCTCGAAAGCCGTTTTTTTGTAGGTTGTTTTGGTTAGTGTTAATTTTCAGTAACGAGAAGCTTGTGCTGGTTGTTTTTGATTGACAAAGAGATGGTCTCTTGCAGAGATCTGTTTGTTTTTAGTTCAGAGGTGGATTTTATTTCTCACGAGTATCGGAGTTCGTTGTTTCTTACGGCTGATATCAGTTCCGGAAGCTCGGAAGTGCAAGTATGTGTTGTTGACAATCGCCATTTTCTTATGAAGTCGGATTTCAGTTAGGAGCTTCAATGTTTGATTTTCTTTCCTGATCTAGTTGGCTTAAGCATTTTAATTTGTTTATTGGATTTGAAGCTCTGCACATGCTCTAGAGCTTCAATGTCAGTGTTGCTCCTTTGGATTGTTCACTGTTCTGAACTTTCTTTATTTTCATGACCGTTGTGAACTCTGAGGATTCGGTGACCTGCTTGTCCACAAGGTTATTACTGATGGATGCGAATTCGCCGGTGCAAGCTTTGATTATATGTTTATCTTGGCGGGACTGTGATTTCTTGAATGTAAGTATTGATGTCAGATATAAGCACAAGTTGGGTGAAAATGTCACCAGTCGATGGGCTGATGTTCATCGTAAGTTTGTGTAATGATGCAATTGAGAAAGATTTTGATATTTTGGAAACCAAAAATGCTACGTCTTTGTTTTGTTTCCTGTGTTGATTTTCCACTTTCTATGTTGCCAAATCTGTGTATGTTCTGATCATGACCAGGGCTGTTCGCAGTCGGACTTTGAAACATGAAAGTGGTGATATTGGAGATCATCTCCGCAACCATGTCCATTTGACAAATTGCATTCATTTGAAGAACCATATGCACAAGCATAGCCCTATATTGGCCGAGAGGTCACTTATGAGGGACCTCATTGTCCTTCAGAGATCAAGGTCTCTCAGGGATCCTTCAACAAGTCCTCCCTCATGGCATTCTCCCTCTATTGTTGATTCACTTTCTAAGAAGCTTGCAAAGGATGCTGCATTGCAAGAAGGGAGGGGATCAGTACGGATTGAGCGTCGGAAGGAAGGGAGAACATTGTCAGGTAGCTCACTGCCTGTTACAAGTGTACCAACATCAAAAGTTTCTCCTGGTGAAGTTAGCAGGTGGAGTGGAGGAGGCGAAATTACTGGTGATCGTAGTGGCTTGGTTAGAATTAGGAATGGCAAAGGAATTCAGGGAGAAGAATTAAGTCAAAAATATCACAGGACTGATCTTTCGCATAGCACTGAGGATCCTGTGCAATGTGATAGAAATTGGGTTAGCGATCTTATTCCTGGAAAGTCTGAACCAAAAGATAAAAGGAGTTCTCAGAAGGGGAAATATAGGCAAGACAGTCAACTCAAGACCCTTTCGCAACAGTTGAGTGAACTTCCAGTGGACAGTGAAGATGTAGCATCTTCTCACATCCATCGACGTTCAAAAAATACGCAAGAGGAAAAGATGAGAAAGCGTAAGTTTCGAGGTGTGAGGAGATCTCGGGCTTCTGTTCCCTCAAGAGATATTGGAGCTCATAATGAATTGTCAGTGGCTTCTAATTCATTAGCCCAAGGTCCAAGACATCCTAAATTTCATGTGGTGGAAGGAGAAGGTGAGGATACTGAGCAAAACGTCACAAGGGCTCCTAGAAACGGCTGTGGTATTCCTTGGAATTGGTCGAGAATTCACCATAGAGGGCGAACTTTTTTGGACATGGCAGGAAGGAGTTTGTCATGTGGATTGTCTGACTCAAGGTTAAGAAAAGGGGGCACTGTTCCTCAAGGAAGAGGTGTTTCTGATATTCCCTTGGCATCT
This sequence comes from Buxus sempervirens, assembly GCA_947561395.2. Lineage (NCBI taxonomy): Eukaryota > Viridiplantae > Streptophyta > Magnoliopsida > Buxales > Buxaceae > Buxus > Buxus sempervirens. Next base: position 9,662,226 of record OX387186.1, read on the forward strand.
GATCACTCAAGTTCGTCTACTAAATCCAATGCAGAGGCACTTCCTCTACTAATTGAGCCATATGGATCTCAAGAAAGCTCTGAAAATGCTGCTTGGCTGCATGATTATTCGGGGGAGCTTGGAATTTTTGCTGATAATGGATTGAAGAATGAATTGGATTCTGACCTTGCTTCTGAGGCTAGATCTGGTGACCAGCACAAGTTTAGAGGGCACCATCATGGTGGACACAGAAGCCTGACGGAGAAATATATGCCTAGAACATTCAGAGATCTGGTAGGACAAAACCTGGTGGCACAAGCCCTTTCAAATGCTGTTATAAAAAGGAAAATTGGCTTGGTATATGTGTTTTATGGGCCTCATGGCACTGGGAAAACTTCATGCGCTCGCATATTTTCCAGAGCTTTAAATTGTCAGTCATCAGAATATTCAAAACCTTGTAATTTCTGTAATTCATGCATTGCACATGATATGGGTAAGAGACAAAATGTGAGGGAAATTGGACCAGTCAGTAATTTTGACTTCAAGAGCATTATGGACCTACTTGATAATATGACTGTATCCCAGTTGCAATCCCAGTATAGAGTATTCATTTTTGATGATTGTGATACTTTATCTCCTGATTGCTGGAGTGCTATCTTGAAGGTCATTGATCGAGCTCCTAGACGTGTGGTTTTTGTCCTTATCAGTACAAGTCTTGATCATTTGCCTCATATAATCTTATCTAGGTGCCAGAAATTCTTTTTCCCAAAGTTGAAGGATGCAGATATCATTTACACTTTGCAGTGGATTGCAACAAAAGAAGATCTAGAGATTGATAAGGATGCTCTAAAACTTATTGCATCTCGGTCAGATGGATCTTTACGGGATGCTGAGATGACTCTTGAGCAACTGAGTTTACTTGGGCAGAGGATCTCTGTGCCTCTGGTACAGGAGCTGGTAATTACCATATCTTTTTTTAATGCTTCAACTTATGCAATATCTTATTTCAATTTTTTATGGTAGACAGAGGTCTACAGGAAATATTAATGATTTTCTTAAAGTTTATTTTAAGTATTAATATTTATTTTCAGAAAATTTTGCCATTTTACATCTTTTACTGTTCTTGCACTAGTGGAGAATGCCATCAACCTGGCTAGTTTTGTTGTACCATTAAACTGACGGGCGTACCTAGTAGCGTCTAGCTGTTAGGGAAAGTTCATTATTTCCATTTTCATAGTTAAGGGTTGTATTTTTTGTTCATGTGCAGCTCCTTGACAAAATATGGTGCTTTTTTCTTCAGTTGACTGAAGAAAAAAGCAAGCTTAGAGAACTCTAAGGTCACACTGGCCTATTTGCCCAAGGCCGAAGGTAGGATTGACCTATGCTTGTACACATGCTAATGTGCAAGCCTGGCCTGTTGGCACCTTAAGTGATATTTGTGACAAAAGCACCCAAAAAAAAAGGGAAAGGAAGAAAAAGTTAAGAACAAAAATATAAATATGTTGCTAGAAGCAATCATTCAACATTAATAATAAAATTCTATAAAAGAATTTCATTTTAATAATATTTTATTATAATAATTTATAAATGTACTTTATGATGAGAAAGATTATGTATCAATGAAATTGGTTGACTGAATATGGATGGATGGATTATAAATAAAGTAGCATTAGTTATTGAAAACTATTTATATATTTTTGAAGTTATTTTATTAAGAAATAAATATTTAAGAAGCTTTTTCCAAAAATCATGAAGAACTTAGATTCATCACTTATAAAAACCTTAAGCTGAAGCAATATGTTTTAGTATTATTTTTTTAAAAGAAAAGAAGTTTATTTTTGTGTTAAAAAAAATCTATAAGAAGTTAAAAACTCTACAAATTTTTTGAAAACTATGACCTGTAATGAAATCTTTAGGTCCCTATAATATAACTCTAAAATATTCTTTAGACACCCAAAAAATTTTAGTGGTAACAAGTATTGTGGAGGATGGAAATAAAGAGAAAATGGAGATGCACCATCCAAAACAGATGGCATGCGGCTGATGAGATAAAATGTAGCAAGGAAAGCATCGCTCCAGGGCCTTTTGGGGATATTTATATGTGATATGACATGAGAACACGAGTAACCTCTAACAAGTAGTGATTTTTTTTGTTCTACTACCTAATTTTGTTTTGGGTTACGTGCGCAAGATGTTTTATTTTATTGTAGAGGAAAGATATGATGCAGAAGAAGTAGGAGCATACTCTTTGGCATTATCAGACCTTAAAAATTCAAATTTTCTTGTTAAATTGAGTTTATTCTGGTTACAAAAAATTTTTCATTAGGAATATCCAAGTCATATGTGAAAATAAACCACGAAGGTGACAAAATACAGAAATTTTGCTATGTTTCATATGTGCCGTTTGAAATTTCGTTTGATTTATAATGGAGTGAAATAACCCAATGAAATGTGTCATAGGGGCTGTCAGGAGTGAAATTTTGGCCGTTGAAACTGTAAACACTGGCCCACACAAGTCCAATCTTCAAAACAAGACACAAACCCAATCCTGAAAACAAGACCCAAACCCAATCCTGAAAACAAGATCCGTCCAGTACACTATCTAGGCCAATCCTCACAACCCTTCGACTCTTTCAGCCACACCCTTCACTGGAAAACTACTCAGCTTTGTTCACCACCTCCAGAACTTGCTGAAAACAACCACTGAGCAGGCATCAACCTCCTTAGAAACAGTCGACTGGCCTTTCAACAGCCAAACCCAACACCCATAGATCAATAATGAGAACACCACACACCACAGACCACCAACAGAAACATGTGCATGTGCAACATTACGCAGAAATTCTCCACAGCATTTTTAAATTCATCAATCTGATTCAACACCACCAATAAGGCCCATAGAAACCATTGAAAATAACATATACATACATCCACAACTAAAACTACCCACATACACCACCGACGAGCTCTTCATTTGCACACGTCTAGTCACTCTACATTTTCAATTGACCGAAGCTCTTCATTTGCACACGTCTAGTCACTCTACATTTTGAATTGACCGAAGCTCTTCATTTGCACACGTCTAGTCACTCTAGACTCTTGATGAAAATTGGAATACGCTAGAAAGAAGAAAGGTTGCAGTAGAGTGGAGGAGAAAGGAGATGAAGGTAGAAGGAGATACCACAACTAGTCACTCTGCACTCTTGATACCGTGTTGTAGTTAGGGTTTGGTGTAAACGTGAACGAGAAGAAGATGGACACGGGAGAGAAGAAGAAGAAGAATTTTCCTCCCATCTAACCTTCATTATATAGGCCTTTTGCCGAATAATACAATTAATACTGAATATTCCCCTTTCCTATTCTGTCTATTTTCATAATACTGCAATATACTTATTTCTATAACAGTGCCTATTTCCATAACACAATCACCAAATTATCATTAGCAAAATTTTACGATTAGTCGTTTGTTTGTGGTTGCTTGAAGTAAAATTTTGTGGTGAAGATGTCTTAAAACCTAGAGTACAGATAAGAGTTGTGGGTGCATTTGGCTCGCGTTACGTTGCAAGAGGATGATGACGTATACCTCGAACCAATGCATGCCTAAACTGCAATTATATTTCCATTATTTATTGTTTCTTTTCAGCCTTGTTTGAAGTTTGAACCAACGGGAGGTGTGTTGATAAGGCATGGCATGTATGCAATGCTAAAGATCGGGAAAGGGAGAATAATAGACAAAATGGCCCTTTTTCCTTCAAGCATCTTGGTGTTTCATTGGTCGTTTGGTGAAAGCCCTTAAATATTTTGATGCCACTGTTAAACATTTTAACAGAAAATGGTTAGAATGTTCATGATTTTTCAAATTCTTCTAATGTGGGTATCACTACTTTTTTTTTTATTATGTATGAATTAAATCTTATGTACATATTTTTTTCCAGGTTGGACTGATTTCTGATGACAAATTGGTAGATCTACTTGATTTGGCATTGTCTGCGGATACAGTTAACACTGTGAAGAATTTAAGAGAGATCATGGAGGCTGGTGTAGAGCCACTTCCATTGATGTCCCAGCTTGCTACAGTAATTACAGATATTCTTGCTGGTTGTTATGAATTCACAAAAGAAAGGAGAAGGAGGAAGTTCTTCCGACACCAAGCATGTGAGTCCTAAAATCATGTGGTCACTATCATAATATTCTATCCACAGCAAGATTTTAAATATCACTATCGCTAGATATATGGCCACTTAGAGCAAGGTGATACATCTCTTAATAAATCAAGGGAAATGCACAAAACCGCAAAAATTGGGTTACACTGACACCGAGGGAGAGGGGATTTATTGCAAGATATGTTGATATTTAAAGCCATAATCCACGGTTAACTATTTGAACGAGAAATATTGTGGTTCTTTTGTGAAACAGCTGAATCTGGAGATGTCTAACTGTTATATATGTCATCTTGGGTTATTACGTTTATTTTTTTCCTCCCTGCTTCGCTTGCTGGGGTATTTTGCTATCGTCAGTTTATCATCTGGATTTATTATTGCTGATCCTTGAGTAATATCTAAAGTTCCTTCAATTATTATTCATTCTTATAGTTTCTGAAAATGTGAAACAATGCTGGCATACACTCACTGCTATTTGGATTTCTGTGTATATAAGTTAGGTTTTGTACATATTTGTATGTGTGTTTTTGTTTCCTATAAAAAGAAAAAGATAATTTTTAGATCTATATGTGGATTAGTATCAGAAGTTTGCAAACTGTATACAATCCCTAATCTGAATAGCTGCAACTATACCAAGTATTCAAAATACAGACCTTATTTTGACAAGCTATTTGTACTGGAGATACCATCTTTCGGTTGACCATTCGTTCTTGGTAAACTCATCTTGGCACATTCTGCCTTTTTTCTTTTTTGTCCCTTCCAAATCAAACATCAGATTGCAAATGGAATCATGATCAATTCCTCCCTACTTTGATAATCCTCAGACTATTTCCAAGTTTCCAACACATTCGTAGATCTGTTGCCCTCCTTGATGTACACTACAACATACCCAATCTCAATGACTTACTCCAGGTAGCTATAGCAAAAGAACAGTGGAGCAACAAATGATCAACAACCTCCACATCATTACTGCATGTAATGCCTATTTGAGGGAGCCGAATACCTAATAATGTGGTGGTCAATTTTGAGTAACTACTCTGCAAGAGTAGGAAAAAAAATGGGAAAAAACACTTCAGGATGGATGCTAGACTGCTAGAGTGGCTTAATTTCTTGCTAGAAGGAGGCTTATAAAATCTATGAACAAAATTGAAGTCCATGGATCCATGTTATGTCTTTTTAGGATCGTGTTTTATATCTTAACTATATCAGGCTATTGGTTTTGAAGTCATCAACTGAACAATATGATGTAAACCATTATCGGTTTAGGTCAACAAGCTGTGTATTACAGCCTGGAGAGCACTCTTTTCACTCTTTCCTGCAAGTACGGTGTTCTCTCCCCTAACCAGAGTCTGAAAAATGACAACAGAAACATATATAAGCTGCTTGCTTAGTAGGGAAGCTTACATCATGCATTAAAATATGATTAGTGCATAATCAGATGAATTAGCTTCAGTAGCAGGATTAAGTTTTATTTATTTATTTATTTTTTGGTAAGGAAGATGATTTTAACCGTACATCATGTCGTGTAATGGTTATATTCATCTTTTGAGTTATAAGAAGTACAAGAACTCTTATGATATATTTCATTTACATTTAAGACTAACAATGGAGATCTCATTGTCAAATTTCTATATATTAAGAGTTATGACTAAATATTCACTCTCTCACTTTTTAACCAAAACTTGCAATGCAATGCACAAAACTATATCAAGCATGCAATCAATCACAAGATGATCTCAGAAAATACCTAGATATTATTGCCCTTGTTTAGCTTGCGGTTAACCCCTGGATCCCTGTTCGATTAGTCAGAAATTGTTTTGCTTAGTAAGCAGCCTAAATGGCCTGAAGGTAAGTTCCTGGAATCCTCACCAACGCACCTTTGGTGAGTCTCATTTAATTGAGCGTCATGGCTTGGGTAGTTGAAGGGCCACTGAGTGAACCCACAATGCAGTTTTTCCTCCGGTTTGAACTGGAACAACACACTAATAAATTCAACCATGCACAAATCACGCCCTTTAACACATCTCTGTCTTCTTAAATTACTTTACATGTACCGAAACATCAAATAATGACAACACTATATATTTTGTTCCTTTAATTTGCAATCTTACAAGTTTATCAAAACCATGCTTGTATCATCCATTAAAGTTGTTGAACAGCTCATTTACAGGCATCAAGGTGTCCATAACACACATACGCACAATCTTACACACACATATACATAAAAATATATACATATATACTTATACACGGCATATGATCTACTTTTCATACAGTTTCTACCATCCTTACCTGCATATATCTGCAGAATCCTATTCTCCTCTCTTTCTTCTTTTTTTCCCTTTGTTTTTCTTCATTTCATCCTCTTTGTTCCCTTCCTTCTTCATGGTTCCAAATGACCGTGCAAAACCCCCCTCTCTCTCTCTCTCTATATATATATATTGACTTATAGTTTCCAACACAAGTCATGCATAGTGCAAAGCGTTCAAGTTAAATTAATCATAGTATCATACAAGTCAAATATCAAAGAAATAAAGGACGAAGACCAAACTAACCCTGCCCCAAGTGCCTAAAGTGTGTGTTTAATGATTTGGACATTATGAAAAATCCATTAGCTGCAAGTTTTAAATGTATGCTCTAGATATCAAGTCTAACATTCTTGTTATGTTCATCTTTCTTGAGGATCTTTTGCACAATAATTGTTTCTTACTTGATGTTGAAGGATTTGAGGTCACTGACCTGCAGTTTCCCTTTGTGAACAGTTTTCAACTGTTGGACTTCTAATTTACCATGTGAAACGATGACTTACTTATGCCTATCAGTATTCATACGAATAAAGGATCAAACTTGATGTGCAACAATTTCTTGCCTCAAATTTGTCCTATATTTTGGCTACACTTGTATCTGGAAGCCTGAAAGCATCACATCTAGTGTTATGAAACTTGGTAAATGTCATGAATGTGCATCTCCAGTATTTTGTTTTATGACAATTATATATTTTCATGATCCAATTTATATTTCTCTTGTTTGTGCTGGTTTTTCTTATATTTTATTAATAAAAATACACTTGTGAGGTTTATTCCTCATAATTGAACATTTTAAATCCTTAAATGAGAAAATTAAATTGGATTGAACACCAGAATATGCGCACTAATATTTTAGGTCCTTTCATCTTAAGTGCAGTCAAATGATAGTGAAAGCTTTTTCAAGCTTAAAATTTCCTATTTTGTATCTCTATACTAAAAAAAAAAATTGTAGAGAAAGCAGAGAGAGTGCTGCTCAAGAACCTGAATTCTGGACATATCTTCTTTTTCTGTGGCTGTAACAACTTCCAGACCTTAACAAGTGATTTGTCTTCTTCTTCTTCTTCTTTTTCTTTTTTTTTTCCTGAAGAATAATGAGGAAAATATATATAAAGGTGAGAAGAATGTACAAAGACAGCTCAACCGAGCTGAACGGACAAAAAGAAAAAGCAAGAAGATTATAAACTTCCTACCACCAAGAACCACTGACCCCACAGTCATCACAAGGTCATAGAACCTCTGATTACCCTACAGCCATCACAAGGGCCATCACTAAGGCAAATAAATGAGTCTTCTGTATGGCCTGTTCTGTAGTGCATTTGGATCCTGTTTTTATCACTAGGATAATGTTCGTGCTTTGAATTATTCCATCATTAGAGCTGATGGTCGTTTCTACAGTAGTTTTTCATTTACGTTCAGAATCTATAGATGAACTTATAACCAAGTGAAATTTTTTTCAAGAAATAGGATTTAGTAATACCTTGCAGATTTGGTGTCACTCGTAGTCTTCTACTTGGATCAAATTATAGTTTTGGCCTTTCACCTTTTTTTTTTGTTGTTAAAATTTGTTTTGAGTCTTTGACCTTGTCCAACTTCTGGCTGAAAAAAAAAAGCATCTGAGCTTAATGTCTTGACTGAGCTACCATTTGTCTAGCAGTGAGATCACTGAATTTATCTAATTTTTCATTTTGAAGACGAATTTCTTCCATTAAGATTCTCTAGTGTTGCAGATCCTAATATTTAATTCTTGCACCTTGTCTTTTCTTCAACTCACGGAACTAGTTTGTTGATTTCAGTATCCAAAGAAGATATGGAAAAATTGCGTCAAGCTCTGAAAACACTATCTGAAGCTGAAAAACAGCTAAGAATGTCAAATGACAAGATAACATGGCTAACGGCTGCATTGCTTCAACTTGCTCCTGATCGGCAGTATATGTTGCCTAGTTCTTCTGAAAATTCTAGTTTCAGTCATAGTCCATTAGGTCTGAACAATATGAATGGGAGAGGTATAGTCAGGAAAAGTACCAGTGAGCCTGTTGATGCCTCTAACAATGGGAGAGGCTTCTCAACAAAGAATAGAGCAGGAAGCCTTCGTGATGCAAGCACTGCTGATATTATTTATGATAATGGTAAGATGGCAGCTAATAGTATGGGTGGAAGACGGAATGCTGGGATGACCCCTCAGCAGTCATCTGCATTGTCTACTGGTATAACTAGAGCAATTGATGGGCAGATTTCTGGTAAAGGCCTTACGGATATTGAAGAGATATGGTTGGCTGTGCTCGAGAAGATTCAAATTGATTCCATAAAACAGTTTATGCAGCAGGAAGGGAAGCTGGTTTCAGTCAGTTTTGGTGCAGGTACTTTCTAGATGTCTGGTCACGTGCATTATATGAATAGCAACCAACACTTCCTAATTAGATGTTTTTTTTTCCTTAAAGCCATGGGTCCAGTTTAATTGTCAGTCTTGACCATAACAGCCTCATAGCATGTGGAAAAAGGAAGCCTCAAGAGATTTAAAGTGGATTTTTTTTTTTAGACATTGAATAATATTTTTTAAAACAGTACTCAAATTTTGTTTCTTTCAGGATTTTTGCCCTCGAGTGATGTAAGAATTATAAAGTCATCTAATGGATTTAACTTTCACAAATTTTAGAAAGATTTCTTGCTTGCAACAAATATGTTATTATGACTTGGATAAGTTTCGGAATATGAACTTTTTGAGAAAAACATTTTTGCTGTCCATTTTGATGTTTCCTGTTTCTGCTGTGTGATTTTGGTTGCTACATGGAGGCATTTCTAATCCGCAGATTTTAATTTGCTTTTCATTTTATTTCTATATATTTAATTTTTCATACTAGTATGGATTCTAATTCTAAGTACAAGGACTCCATATATTGCAATACTAATGTAAAAATTCATTTGCGGTAGACTGTTAATAACTGCAGCTATCATATTGATAGTGCATCAGGTGGTATATTCTTTCCATCTCATGTTCTGATTCAACTCTATATTGATATGCATATTAGAAGACTATATTGCAACACAATGTTAATTTCTAGGGCTTATTATTGAATAGTCAATTACATGATCTTTTTTGCAGCACCAACTGTGCAGCTGATGTTTGGTTCACATCTTACCAAGTCGAAGATAGAAAAATTTAGGTGCCACATTTTACAAGCATTTGAGTCTGTTCTTGGGTCCCCCGTGACAATTGAAATCAGATGTGAGCCAAAGAAAGATGCGAGAGAAGGGATTTATGGTCCTATTATCTTATCAGCTTCAGAGGGTGAGTCTCAGTTGATGAAAAATCCAGTTTCTGTTACCAATAATGGGTTGCTTAAGGCAGGATATGATAATAATATTAAAAGAGTAACAAAAAACAAAGATACTAAAGGAGCAGGTTCTTCTCATTCCAAACAATTGCAGTCAGATACACTTGAAGCAGCAAATAGTGAAATTGTTGAAATACTAGCCTCTCCTAGAGATTCTAAGTGTATTGAGAACGGAGATGGCATTTTGAAATTAGATCAAAGAGGTCTGGAAAGTGCTTGCGATGGAGAAGCATCGTCCTCACACCAACAATCTACCTTTGGTTCTCATCTAGAAAGACGCAACATTAGAGAGCACCAGAGTCAGAGCTTAGTGAGGAGCAAGGTGTCCCTTGCACATGTAATTCAGCAAGCAGAAGGGTGTGCGCAACGAAGTGGATGGTCCAAAAGAAAAGCAATTTCTATTGCTGAAAAGCTTGAACAAGAAAATCTGTACGTTTTACAATGCATTATTGATCTTCCTGTATCCTATATAAGTCCTATCATTTTTATTTTTAAAATTTTCAGAGAAATTATAGCGAATTACATTACTGATTGGCAGAAACAGTTTTTTGTTTTCTAACTTGGTATACGAGACTATTTCATGAAACATCAGAAGGCTAAAACTTCTAATTAACATAACTGGTTAGAACTGCTTATGTTGTTGGAGCCAACAAACATTTGTGGAGTCTAGGTCCAGTCCTTACCGTCGTCTTCTGATGCTAGCAAGGTTAAATCTCCATCTGTGTTTGTTTATGCCACCTGTTGGTTCTTTGATGGTGCAGTGTGGGGATTCCATGATTCATTTAGTAATTTTGAAAATAGATTCTCAACCTTTCTTTGGCCTTTCATCCTCTTGACTGTTTGAGTTACGCTGTAATGTGTCTAAATCGGTCTGAATTTCTAGTCTTCCTCTCAATTTCGTGAAAGTCCATAATCATATTTCTCACCCACCCATATAAACAACTTATTGTATAGGTTATAATATGCTTACTGTTGGACCTAATTATCTCTTTCTATTTATTAATTTGAAGTTTTTATTTAATGATCAACATTTATAGAGAATGACTCTTAGTAATAGTCCTTCTGTTGTTGGCTTAATGCATGCAGCCATGAAGAGTGGTCTTTCTTTCAGACCTCTCAATTTTTATGTGAAATATTTTCATGCACACTACATTGAGCTGTTTTTTTTTTCTCTTCATTTTATAGGAGACTGGAACCTAGATCAAGAAGCTTGCTTTGCTGGAAAGCATCTAAAGTAACTCGAGGGAAGGTAATGACTTTTTTTTGGTTGCTTTTGGAGATAAAGTGTCGGTAGCTAAAAATGAGTTTAAATCTTGCCAGGGCAGTAAAATCCTGTGTTATCCCTTGAATATTTCTTATGCTACAAAATTGTAAGAAAATAAAAAAAAAGAAAAATTCCCTCCTATTCAATAAAATGCCTACACTTCTGAAGTGAAAAATAAACTCGCATCTAATGGATAAATGTCCAGCTTTATTAATCCGCATATGGGAAGCTCTGAAGTTTATTAAAGGTTGTATTGATGAGACTATCACAAGTCACAACCATAATTTTCAAAAGCAATTTTGAATAGCATATGCCTCTCTGAAAAGATGGGCAATAGGTCTGTCTTGAATCAGCAGCTTGATATTCTTACAGCAGAATGTAACATGCCATGTAAAGCAATTACAATTGTATTTTGTATTGTTTTATAGGTTTTATAAACATATATGTTGATCTTTGTGGTATCCACCAGCATGGGGCCATATGGTTAGGTTCTTAGTCAATTCTTCTGTCCAAAATCCGGGTTGCATTGCAACCTGAGCTCTAATCTTCTACTGAAAGCTCTAAATAATCAGAAGTTATGTTTTTTGGTTGTTCTTGATTGTCCAGTTACTTATTCATGTAATTATGTGAATGTTGTGATGGTTTTTTTTTTGGGCATCAAATCTGGAAAGCATAAATAATAAGCAGTGTTGTCTCTTCATGCCTTGGAGATTCCTATGTCGAGAAGCTTTTTAGTCACACATTTTGGTCATTTGGGAATACTTATAAAAGGCAATTGTAATGAAGCGCTTTGTTGAAAAGTTAATTCCATTGAAGCTGTCAGTTACCTGCTTCTCTAAGTTGCTTTTGTGGGATCAGTTTTCTTACTTGATTGACATTTTTGTTGATAAATTTTTGTACTTTTTTCTATTTGGAATTGCCTATTTCATCACTTCTTATTTCTTGACCTTGAGCACATCTTACATAGTCATTTACAAATAGCTGTTATTTCATCTGTGAAGTATTTCTTAAGATGCACTTCATAAGAATCAGTTATGAGGGGATTGCTTATCCTTTGAGGAAGCAATAAAAAACAGGGCCTAATCCATTTTTCATTTCTTGAAAGTCCATTGTCACCATCAAATCCTTATATAAACCATTTGCCATATGGTGTAATTATTTCATTCAGTCACTCCAGTGTAGACAATAATGTGTAAGAGGAATCTTGTGATATTTGTAGAAGTTTGTTTAAGACTGGTTCTGGATGAGCTGAATCACTACTTAAAGAGAATTTTAAGTTCACTATTCATTATCATATCTAAGTTACAAGACACGAACAACAAATCATGTTTTATTCATAACTAGTGGGGTAGGCACCAAGAATCCTGTTCATTTGTCAAAAAGCCTTACCTCTAGTTGACCTTTGTTCTTATGGTTCCTTTCTGACGAACTTCATTTGGGCCCTTTTTGGCCTTCCTAAGCCCTGTTGGATCCTCGAACTTGAACCATGTCACATCCTATTACCATCTCATATAGAGGTCTTTATTTGTCAACCAACTATCATGCATTTTATTTATTAATGGGGCTAGTGACAAAGTTATTTTTAATATGTTTGTGACTTATTTCCACAAATCTTTCTCAGCATCCTCATTTTGGCTACACTTACCCAAATGAATGTTTTGCTTCTTAGTTGCTCAAAATTCTATCCTATAGACCATTGCATGTTAGTGGTTCCTTGGAACTTTCTTTCAGGTTAATTGGGAACTGGGGATGCATTGTTCACATAGCACTCTGGAAAACATCTCCACTTAAACAACCTAATTGAATTTTTTTATGTGATACCTTCATCAATCTCTCCCTTTCACAAATTTTTATCAAAGATGAAAACTTGTCACTTTTGGGAATCTCTTGGTTATTAATGTTCACCACTTGTCCACTCCTATTTCTAGAAGTACTAAAGTTGCACTTAATAAAGGCAGTTTTCATTCTACTTACTTCCATGTTATTTTATATTATTTTTACTTACTACCTCTTTAGTTAAAGCTACATCATCTACAAATAACATACATTAAATCATTTCTCCTTGATATATATATATATCCTTGGTTTGGGCTTATGGTTATTGAAGCTAAACATTTCTGCGTTCTACTGTTATTGCATTATGTTAATCCTTTTATTTTAATTACATTCACCAATTCTAACCATTTTGCTATCGAAATACATTTGATTTATGTAGCTAGGTAAATCCTACCTTCCTTTACTAGCTTATTTACTTTTGCATGTCTAGGCCAATGTAAGAATGGATGCATAGGTGTGCATGTATCTGGGTGCCATCACATTATGTTCTAGGGAATGCCCTAGCTAAATTTTGCTCATTTGTTATTGCATTTGATGCAATGCATTATTTTCTAATGGCATATTAGCATAATATTGAACAAGTATTGGTTCAGGATCCATGTTTTAGGGTCTGTCAGAATTTGTTTAGTATAAACCCACTTCAGTGGGAACTGGCTTATGTTGATGATGATGATGATGATGATGATGATTATAAACATGTTGCCACACCCTTGCTCAGGCTTGGGACCAGTAGTGCACAAAAGAAGTATGGCAATGCAAAACAACATTGCCAGAGTGATCAATGTATTACAATGATATGATTTAAATCTGAATTTAATTTTTAAATTCCTTGGTAAGACAGATAATTGCATGACAACTTGTTTTTGTCAGTAACGAAGTTTTCTACCTGCAGCTTTCACGTTTAAAAATCAGGACACGAAGACCGCGTTCCTTTCTAAAGCTTGTTCCCTGTGCAAGATGTATATCTGATAAATCTCCAAGGTAATTGGTTCAAGTTTACAAGAGATAATTTGTTGAGATTCGAAATGCCCCTGTTCTCTGTTATATTTCTTTTACTTGTATTTATTTATGCTCTTGCTGTCCACAAGGTCATTTGTAACACTAGTTCTTTTTTAATAAAGTAAATTGCTATACGGGCTGAACAGTGGGAAAGGGAAATTGAAATAGTGTTAGCTCTATGAATCAGTTCCAGTTGTTCTCATAATATAACTACTCTTCTTCTGCCAAAAATATGATGTTATGATTTATTGTTCCAATGAAATGAACTAACAGAAGTAATCCTATCTTGAGATTATATATTGTCTCAAATAACTTCAAGCAAAAATATCCATCTGTTTTGCGAGAATTGAGAGGGGAATCACCTAAGAATGATAAAAGTGAATTGTGATATTCATATGTTAAATTACAACTATTAGCATTCTGTTGTTTGGGGTCTGTAGATTTGACACTATTCACATTTTGACTTTCATTAGAAGGGACTGAAAATTGTTCTTGTTTTCATGCCTTATGAAATTTTTAAGTATAGTCTCATTTGGCTTATGCTCATAAAAGAAATAGGAGGTCTGATTTGGGCTTAAAGCTGGTGAGTCGATGGCCTAATAAAGGTGTCTTGCTCTTTATTCTTTTTGAAAAAAAGCTATTGAAGAAAGCTAATATTGATCCTAATATCTTGACATAGGAAGAATTTCTGCGTAATTATTATACTCCATATCGTGTGTCATTGTCATCATTATCTCAAATCACATGTAGATAGATGGGTTTTTTTGTTAGGAATCTGACGTGATTCCTAGAGATCGTGAGAACAAAGAAACAATAGAAAGAATCAAACAAGAAGAAGAAGACACAGAGATTTTACGTGGTTCACCTCAGATTAGGGTTACGTCCACGGCCGCTGGTTTTGTTTCATTATAATCTCAGAATAGTCGAAGCTTACAGAAGATGGAACAATACAAAGGGAAATATAACCCTAATACAAATGGAAATACCCGAAATACCCTTTTCTAATTTTCGTGCCCCCGAACCCCCACTAGTTGTGACAGGGTGTCCAGTATGATCAGGCTCCACACAACTCAACAATTTTATAGCATTATCTCCTGGTTTTAGAGAATGAGCCATTTGGTTTCCTTTATTCTTTCAGATTATTGGGATCTTGTCTTTGTTTCTTTTTTTGGAAGGGAAAAGAAAAAGGGTTTAGCGATGTTGCATTTTTTTAAGCATTTCAAGAGATTTGTTGCACTTGCAATAAAAATTGGGCTTGTTATCACTGTCTAATGATAAGTGTAGTTTTCTTTTTCCTCCAAACAAATCTTCTATGATCTGAAGAATAAATTTCAACATCATTAGATTTGGGAAATGATCATTATGTTCTGCAGCATTCCGGCATCCTACTCTTTCTTAGATCTAGTAGAATCTCTTAACTCTTTTCCTTTTGAAGCTGTGTTCCGATGAAGATTTTGGACATTGTGTACACAAATGTGAAGGTTAGCACGTACACTAGAGGGTCAGGTATCTTGTGTTTGTCCTTGTGCCTGTGTAGGAGACCTTGTGCTTTGGAAGTTCTTATTCATTTTTTTTTGAGTATCATTAATTAAATTATAGAGGAGAAAAAGACAACCTATAAGTAGGTTTTGGGAAAAATATACAAAGTTTGGTGATAAGAAAATTAAGTTTTTTAATTGGATGGAGAATGCTCGTGAGAGGTGCATAGCATTCAACATGAAGTGGATGTAATGCACTTTTGAGGAATCAAGGGATAATACGAAGAAAGATGTTGAAGTGTGTCTGCATGACCTTATTCCAAGAAACAATCAAGGTCTGACTAACCTTTGATGGTATTGGTTTTGAGATAATCTCTCTTAAGTGGCTGGAATTGTTGGATAATCCTTTTAAGATATGAGTTTGTGAAGTTATTAAAGTGTGCAATATGGATAAGGCAACTTTTCCTGGATGGATTTGTCTAGTCTTCTACTAAAGGGTTTGGAGTTAAGGGCAATCTAATGTTGCTATTAGAGGAATTTTAATCTTCAATATCTTTTGATAAGTGTGCCAATGGTATGCTTTCTTATCCTCAAGATGGAAAGGGCTGTGAGTATAAAACATTTGGGCCTATCAGTTTTTGGTGGGGGTTCTGGTGACAAATGAGTGCATTGATCTTGGGGGAGGTGGCGGACGTGGAAAAATCCCACCATCCTCTGTGTTGGGGCTTCTTAATGCATATGTTGAAGATGGGCTTTGGGATGAGGAGGAGGAATGGATCAAGGCTTGCATTTCGACAATTTTATCTTTTTAATGTTGGTGGCGGGGCCGTTGACCAAAGATAATATGACAATTATCTTTGGTTCTTATAGGGATATTAGGTAGGGGAAGACTCTACTCGTCCTTTTCATCATTTTATGAAATCAAAATCTTTAATGAAACACCCTTAAGAGGATATTTAATATTTTCTTCAAAAAAACTTTAATCTGGTGGTTTAAAGGCATGGCTCTGATACGAAGTGTAAGCAATAATATCAATTTGTATTGATATAAATATTCTACATATCTCCAGGATTATCTGTTGTTTGTTGAAGATGAATAGTAGAAACCAGAAATGTAGAAGCCAAGTAGCAAATGCTTAAGCTGTCAAAGCTTTTCAGGTTCAGCCGAAACCAATAAAACAAAAGACAAGAAAGTTTCTTAGTTTTTAACCGAATGAGCCAAATATATGGAATGTGGGGATTGTTTCCGTCTTTATTAGAATTTCTGATTTGTATACGAGTGATAAGATTAGGGAATAATTAGGATAAGCTGTCAACGAGGTGACGGACAACATTATGTCCAGGCACTCTTCGAGACTTCTGAGGCTTGTGATGGTGGACAGACCTTGTCGACAATAGCCTCGTAATAGACGATGACGATCCCTCTTTTCAATCTTGTTTTGTTTTACATTTTAAGAAAGTTTTTCAGATACATGGACCGCAGTTTCTACCGGGAGAGGCGAAGTTTACCAATGCGATCACTCCAGGGCTTCTTCTCTCCTTCGTCATCGCCTGCGGGTGACGGTGATGGTGAGGGCGATGCTTCTCCACGTTCCCATGCAATTGACACCGGCATGTGCCTAGTCCTGTTCATCCTGGTCGTGACGCTTTGTGTTTTGGTCGTAATGGTCGGATTCATCTGGTACTTGCGCTGGAAATCTCGGCATCCAAATCCAGTTTCGGGGGCAGCGTCTGAAAGTCATGCCAGTGGCGAATTCTCAACTTCGAAAGTCAGGCATTCAGTGGCTCTCACGCCGGTTTTCTCTTCGGATACCAAGCTGGCTGAGATGGGGGCGGAGTGCTCCATATGCTTGTCGGAGATGGTGAACCGAGAGGAGATGAGAGTTTTGCCCAGGTGTAAGCATGGATTCCACGTCAATTGCATAGACAAGTGGTTGTTATTACGTGATTCTTGTCCCACCTGCCGATCCGACTGTTGAAACCACTAGCATCGCTGGCAAATTGGCAATCTCGTTGGAAGGAAGTCTTGAAATCTTTCATTTAGTGTAGGGGGTGATTGCCGACCTAGCAATCACCGGTGAGCTATAGACGAGCACATTTACAGGCTCAGCTTGTCTTGGAGATGATTTAAATCCATTCGATTATGAATGAAGTTTATGAACACCCAAATTATCCAACCAAAGATTGAATATCCATGATTGGCCTAGAGAATGGTTTAAATATCAAAAGCTGATTGATGCATAATTAAGTGTTGAATTCAAGTATAATAATGCATCGGGTCTGATTTACTAGAATATATTTATATTATTAATGAAGAGAAGAAGAAGAAATATTCTCTCTAGATTTTGGTTTTTTTTTTTTCAAATATTGTCCTTCCCAAATAAAACAATCCCCCACCATACCACTACGACTAGGGGTGGCAATCGGTCGAATACGGATCGGATATATGTATATTCGTATTTGAATCCGAATTTTTTCGGATCTTAGATTTCAGATCCGTATTCGAACCACGGATCTAAATCCTATATTTGAATCTAGAAATTTCGGTTTCGGATCGAATTCGGATATATATCCCACTCATTACCAACCCTACTTAGAGAGGGATTTAAATGAGAAATGCGTTTGAACTTCAAATTTGAAGCACCATGCAACAGTGGATATTGAGTGACTGGCAAAAAAATCATACCCCAGAACTTAGAACGACCTGTCTGTTCTGGACAATGGAATTTCAGAGCAAAATAGGGGGTTTTGGAATTGGTTCTTTGAGTGGGTTTGTAGGTACCAGTCGCCGGAGGGTGGCAGTGACAAAGATGAGAGAAAGTTTAGATTTAGGGCAAATCGTTTTCTAAAGGTTTTTGGTTTTAGTTATGATGGTTCAACCATAGTTTATAAATGATCTACAATCTAACCAATGTCTGCTCTGGGTTTATGTATATGATATATATGATTTCGGTCGGATCCTATTCGGATCGGATACATGTATATCCGTATTTGAATCCGAATTTTTTCGGATCTTAGATTTCAGATCCATATTCGAACCACGGATCTTAGATTTCGGATTGGATTCGCCAATTTCGAATCGGATTCGGATCGAATTCGGATATATATCCGACCCATTGCCAGCCCTAACTACGACTACCGGAACCGTTTATCTATTTATCTAAGTAGGCCCTACAAATTTGTTACGCGCGTGCAATCCCCTAGTATTTCTGAAAGCAAGACCTAACTGAGTGACGGGGATCACATTCCCAGTTTCAGCTGTTTGAAGATTTTGATAGAGAACTCGAAACTGTTCGTAGACGAAGTGACACACTAAAACCAAAAACGCCAGCTGGTGGAATTATCCTTGTTTCCGGTTATGATAATGAGGGAGAATATAAGGGTTTGGTGACCCACTTGTCGCCGCTGGCTTTTCTTCAATCGCTGGTTCTATCATGGCCTCTTCTGTCTGTCTTCCAATATTTCTCAGAGTGGTGCTTCTATGACGTTGTAGCAGCTTCCTTGTTATCGTTGTCGTCGGAAAGAAGCCACGTCACGGATAAACCCCAGATCCATCTATGGCAAAAGAAGTCCAAACATGAACAGTACTAGGAGGAGAAAACGAGAAAATTTAGATCATCTTCCCCGTTTTTTGTTTCAAAGAAAATAAAGTATTTTTTTATAATTTGGATAACAAGGTTGTTGTGGACACAAAAAAGTCAAATTTAATTTGCTAGCCCTGAAAGGGCAGTCTACAAATTCCAACAAAGAAATATAGGAGAGTAGTTTAACTTTGCCCTCTAGTGTAGTTTAACTTCGTCACATTTTCGAGAGGGGTTGTTATCATCTAATAGCTGGAGAGCTATAAGCAATTCCTCTTAGATCTTCAATCCTCCCCTTTATTAATTAGTATCCTTCTGAATTGCTAAGTTTTTCCTTGCATTTAAAATTCTCTATAAAGTCAATCTTCAATCCTCTTCTTTATTAATTAGTATCCTCCTGAATTTCTAAGTTTTTCCTTGCATTTAAAATTCTCTATAAAGTCAATCTTCAATCCTCCCCTTTATTAATTAGTATCCTTCTGAATTGTTAAGCTTTTCCTTGCATTTAAAATTCTCTAGAAAGTCAATTGTATTTGTCTCAATCTCTCTTTAGTAGGGCTCACATGAAAAAAACACTAACCGTGAGATGCTCTCCACGTGATAGCATCTCGTGGCTACAACACAAATAGATTCAGGTAATATAATAGTATCCTAAAAGGTGCTTGCCACATCTTGCAATACAAAAATGAAAAAAATGTTTGGACTTTTAATTTCAACAGAGCAGAGAAACTTGTGCTTGCTGATGTGGCAAGTACTTGTTTGATACAATTCAAGGAATGTATCAAAAGGGTTACCAAACAAACAAAGAAGTATTTCTTTAAAATTTTAAATTGGATCTGTTTATGTCAGTCAACTTCCCAAAACTCTTGTAGCTCTTCAATTATAACATACTACCATGGTGCGCATGCACTATTGCACTTTGCACGTGTGTAAAAGGGAAGACATGAAGGGAGACAATGTGGGAAGGACCAGTTGCAAAATTGATTAAGTTTTGAAAAACTTGAGATAGTTTGACCATTGTAGTAAATCTTCTCAATAGTGTTGAAAGGGCCGTATTGGAAATATGCGTATTTTGTTTGGCACGATTTCCAAGGGACCTCTTTTCATTATATATAGTATAGATATACTCCGGTATGCCAAAGCCAACAGTTTAATTGTCTTTGGAGTGTGGGCCCTTATCATAGGAAACGGTTTCCCTCATTAATTCCCATATTTTCAACCAAGTTTACATCACACATTTTTTCCATCTTGACCTCCTCCATACTAACATTCCATTATGTTATTGCGCGCCAAATGTCCTCCATAGATCCATTTAGTCAAGTTCTCAAACCTGAATTGTACACCTAGGACCTAATGAAACTTGATCCAGTAGTCTAACCCTTCTCTATAAAATAAACTTTTAAATCTTTGGTATTTTCTAAATGTCAAGGAGTATACATAT
The DNA here is from genome assembly GCA_947561395.2 of Buxus sempervirens. Classification (NCBI taxonomy): domain Eukaryota; kingdom Viridiplantae; phylum Streptophyta; class Magnoliopsida; order Buxales; family Buxaceae; genus Buxus; species Buxus sempervirens. Next base: position 9,682,601 of record OX387186.1, read on the forward strand.
ATACAAGTGAAACACCTCATGGGTGTAAGTGTAATTATCCCTAAATTCGATGTACTTGCAATCCCATTCGTCAATTCCTATCTAGTAATCTAAATTTCAAAGGCCGAAAATGGAAATCCAAAACCGAGACCAGCCGTCCTCCCCTGGTTATGTCCGACCAGGTCCGACCCGTAGACTTTTTTCTTTCTAAAAAAAATCGATGACTTTTAGACGTAATGAGTTGCCGTATTACATAGAGTAGACCACATGTTGAGTAGTTGGTTACAGGCAATCACGTCACGACAGAGGTTCGTTTAGTCCTTGGAAGTCATCCGTTGATATTATCTCAACGTGGCGTAATCTTAACGGCTGCGAACCCCGCAATTGATTTGACTTTCACTTTCAAGCTAAGATTTCCTACCGAATGACCATTATACCCTCCTTCTCATGTCCCACCTTTCACGTCAGTTAGGCGATTCCGGTGTTTGCAAGTCAACCGCTCGAAAAAGTGAGGACGGCTTCGGAATTTCGGAGAATGGTCCTGTCCTTTAAGGCTTTTTTGTTCCGTCGGTCAAAACGAGGATCATTTTTACGAAGAAGTAGACGAAAGCAACTCGAAGAGTTCGAGAGCCACCGAACTCAACTGCGACGAGATAATTAGAGAAGAAAATTAGGCAAAAGCATTTATTGTGTTCGACGACGCTGAGATCTCGATCGACAGCGTTGAATCCAGGTTTTTTAAGGGGATTTGAGGTTGAAACGGTTTCGATACTCGATCGACAACAGCGAAGAAGGATCCGATCGACGACAATTGTAGGAGGTTTCTTCGTTTCAGATTCTCCGTTTTGTTTCGAGCGTTAGCGGAGGAAACGAGAAGCAGAAGAAAGGTTTAATTCTATACTTCGTGTTGTTTATCTTCTTCATTTTGGTTATCAGGAAGGTGGAGAGGTAGTGATTTGCAGAGATAGTTGTTTGTTGTCCTGTATTGTTTTCAGATCTGTTGGAAAAAGGATTTCTTTGTTTAAGGGAGGGAATTAAGTGATTTTCTCTCTGATAGACGAAGATAAAGCTTGTGGAACCGTGGAATTTAGTTTCCATGGCTACGGCTGCTATATACTCGTCTTTGCGAAGAAGAAGATCGCCGTCTTTGGAGGCTTTCTTAGCTCCGGTTCGTATAAGCGATGACGCGCTTGTGATGACTCTTGCTGTTGTCTCCCGCGATGTGATATCCATGTTTTCGGATAAATCTTTGCCTTTCCAGCGCAAAAACTCTAGATCCCTGATTCGGAAGATCGCGATCTTCGTCAATCTCTTTGAGTTCCTTAGGGGTTCTGGTTCGGTACTTCCTTCCGCTGCGATTCTTTGCTTTAAAGAACTTTATCTACTTTTGTATCGGGCGAAGATTCTTCTAGATTACTGCTTTCACTCTAGCCGATTATGGCTCGTCCTTCAGAATTCCTCGCTTTCCAGCCATTTCCACGATCTTAACCAGGAGATCTCCACACTTCTTGATGCTCTTCCGTTGAAGGAGCTGGATCTAACTCAGGACGTCAGGGAGCAGATTGAGCTTCTGCAGAAGCAGTCTAGAAAGTCCAAGTTGTTTATTGATCAAAGGGATGAGTCACTGAGGCTTAAACTGTTCTCATTCCTCGATGAGCTGGAGCGAGGGAGGATTCCGGATCCTATGGAGCTAAGGGTGTTTTTTATTGAAAGGGTGGAGATTCGTGATGCCAAGACTTGTAGAGCTGAGATTGAGTTTCTCGAAGAGCGCATGTATTATCACGAGGGGGATATTGAACCCACTATCTCAGTGCTGAATGGGTTTGTTGCCCTCATTCGGTACTGCAGATTTTTACTATTTGGATTTGAGGCAGATGAAGAAGAATTGGGTTTTAGAAATCGCAAGAAACCGAGAAAGGGTCTTCTTTCTCAAGAAATTGCAGAAACTTTCCTCACAATTCCCAAGGACTTTTGTTGCCCAATCTCTCTGGATTTGATGAGAGACCCCGTTATCATCTCAACAGGGCAGACCTATGATCGATCCTCAATATCCCGATGGATGGAAGAAGGGCATATTAGCTGCCCGAAGACAGGGCAGATGCTTGCCTACACCCGCCTTGTCCCCAATCGAGCATTACGGAGTTTGATTTCCCAGTGGTGCACTGCTCATGGAATACCCTTTGACCCCCCAGAGAGCACAGATACGGCAATGGAACCTGTTGCTGTTCCTTTATCAACCAAGGCTGCAAATGAAGCGAACAGAGCCACTTCTCAAATTCTCGTTCAACAGCTATCAAGCGGGTCTCAGGGCTCAAAAGCTGTTGCTGCCCGTGAGCTACGTTTGCTCGCTAAAACCGGAAAGGAAAACCGTGCTTGCATTGCTGAAGCTGGGGCAATTCCCCTTCTTCAGAAGCTACTCTCATCGCCTAATCCAGTTGCACAAGAGAATTCTGTAACAGCAATTCTGAACCTATCAATTTATGAGAAGAACAAGAGCCGAATTATGGAGGAAGTTGGGTGTTTGAATTCGATTGTTGAGGTTCTAAGATTTGGGCACACAACGGAGGCAAGGGAAAATGCTGCGGCAACACTTTTTAGCCTTTCTGCAATTCATGACTACAAGAAGATTATTGCAGATGAGGCAGGCGCAGTTGAGGCTCTTGCGGGTCTGTTGAGAGAAGGGACTGCCAGAGGGAAGAAGGACGCAGTAACGGCACTATTTAATTTGTCTACCCACGTTGATAATTGTCAGAGAATGACAGAGGCAGGGGCAGTGACTGCCCTTGTTGGGGCTTTGAGAACTGAGGGGGTGGCAGAGGAGGCGGCAGGTGCATTAGCTTTGCTTGTTCGACAGCCAATTGGGGCTAACGCAATAGGGAAGGACGAAATGGTAGTCGCAGGGTTGATTGGAATGATGCGGCGTGGAACCCCAAAGGGGAAGGAGAATGCAGTGGCAGCATTGCTTGAGTTATGTCGGAGTGGTGGGGCAGCTGCAACTGAGAAGGTTGCTAGAGCACCAGCATTTGCAAGCTTGCTTCAGACTCTGCTGTTTACTGGTACAAAACGGGCAAGGAGAAAGGCAGCATCGCTTGCTAGAGTTTGTCAGAGGTGTGAGGCTGCAGCCTTGCCCTTTGGGGGATGGGGAGTAGGTTATGCATTTTCAGGCAGCTCAGCTTCTAATAGGGGTTCAAGTTTTGCCAATGATGTCTCGGTACCTATGTCCATATCAGTGCCTGTTTTGTAGCGGTAATACAAACTCATGTTGTTATCTTACACAATCATTTTTTCCCCATTTTATTGGTTATATTCATAGATTCTTTCATTGATACGTTATGTGAGAGAAAAAGAAAAGTAAAGGAATACAATATACAACTTGTTTGACAGTTATTCTCCTTTATTTTTTTCTATAGAATGTAAGTAGTGTGCTATGGTCAGAAACGATTGACAGTGAGCGAAGAAGTATGGTTGAAAACGGTAGCATTGAAAGTAATAAGGCTGATGTTTGCCTAATGTTGATAATTGTTTATAGAATGATATGTTGATTCTTCAATAGGTAGCTTTCTATCGATTAACTTAGGACTTTCTAAAGATGGTTGTAATATATGATTTCCTCTCTTTTACTTTTGTTGGCTTATTTATATGCTCTATAAATTTTTAACAGGTTTATACTTGAACTGCATCACTGATAAAACCCTCGTGGTTTGAGATCCTGTATAGTTTCACCAGAATTAAGACCCAATAACGGTTGGTTACGTATATTGGGAGTACATATTGTAAACATCAAGTTAATTAATATGATCTCTATGCAAATAGGTTTCTGATGTGCTTGTTCATTTTGTAGTTTTATTCTATTTTGTTTTTGGCCCGTTGGTTTCGAAAGTTTGTTTAATATTAAGGAAAGAGGTGTTTATTGCTTGAAATTGAACTTTGAAGGACTGAAGTTTTCGTGAAACAGAGATGCTATTTTCTGAGACAGAATTAAACGCAGAAGATTTTTCTTGTTTGTCTTGAAGTTTTGGCATTGAATGGGTGGTAATTTGTTGAAGGGAGTTAGATAAGTAGAGCTGAGGATAAGAGCAGATATTGCACCACCTTGTGAACTTCCCTAGTAAATTAATAATTGCAGCAACTAAATGGAAGAGATACATGTGTTTGGAAAATAATGCTCCGAGACAATAAAAAATTTAATGCTCTGGGGCAATGCTTGAAATGTTTGGTAATCAATTTGAAGAGCTCACATGCTCCTCCAAAAGGAAGAGAATACAGGAAAGAAAGCAGTTACCTTAGATACAGGGAACTGGATCATAAATGCGGATTCAAGATGGTGGAGGAAATGGAGAAGACAGTTTTGTCTTTTAATAGCATTAAAAGCTTTGTATGACCTGCCTGTACTGTGATACACCTACCTGGAAGTTGAAATTATAAGTGATGAAAAATTGAAATAAGGAGCTAAACTCTTATGGATGCATCAATCAATCAATCTACTAATAACCAAATGCTTTCTCCCAACTAGTTGGGGTTGGAATATTGGAAACTCTATAAATGAATATGGAGCTTAAAATCCATTATGCATTCCAAATACTTTCACATATAAGATCCATGTTGCATTGTTGCAGGCAAATGGGATTCATGTTTGCGTTATCCCTACCTGAAGTTGGACTTTATCTTAAAGAAAACTTGGTGGGAGCAGAAGCTTAGAAAGTACCTAATATTAGTTTAGTTCTTTCGGTGGTTCAGTAGGTCTCCCTTCCTGCTGTTCTGTTTCATTTACTAATTAGTGTAGTTTCCTACTGATTACCAACAAAAGAACCACCTTATCAATTCTTTCCTAATTAGTGTAGTTTCCTACTGATTACCAACAAAAGAACCACCTTATCAATTCTTTCCTAATTAGTGCAGTTTCCTTCTGATTACCAACAAAAGAACCACCTTATCAATTCTTTCCTACTTGGGTAGATCTTACTTTCTTGTAGATGGAAAATTTCTGAAAGTAGGCGTTACAGTAAGAAAGAAAAGAAGAGAAAAGTAAGTACATCTCAATAATGAGAACCATTGAAAACCATGTCATTTTCAATTAGCTGATTTCAGCAAAGTCTTTTTCTTTAATCTTATCTCACCTCTCTCTCTCTCACTCTCTAAATTCTTTTCAAATTAAAACTTTGTAGATTTTTCTTCTCCTTCTGAGCCCAACTTCTCTCCCTTAGTCATCTTCTCAGTGCCCTAGCAAATGAGCAATTGAAAGATGCTAAAGGATCTTCTATTTCGTGCCCGGTGGAAAAATCTGCAAACAGGTTGTATTCCAATTTCAAACCAAACTATAATGTCGTGTGAGCTTGTCTTGACGTGTAACTCCGTATCAAATGTAAGCTACACAATTCCGCTTGCTTGTCTAGGTCTCATTCTTAGCATTTATTCAACAATCATGGCCATCTCAATTGAATGTTTTTTGACTTCTTAGGCCGGAAAGAGAAAATAAAGATAGGAACATTGATTTTTACAAGAGAAAATATGTCAAATTGGAAACTTTGTAGTAATATCGCATCACACATCTTATGATAAACTAAGAATTTTCATTCTTGAATGAATTAGCGAGGGATGGTCAGCATCTGAAAGGATTGGCTTATTATGGCCCTTATGACAGCAACATTTGCCATCTTTTTTAGGGCTGATTCATGCTCTTCAAGAAATAAAGGACCTGCATACAGGACACTGACCATTACTCTTGACCCAGGGGACTATGCAATCCTCATGAAACATGTGGTTACATGGGGTGACCAGAAGCTCTTCATTGGCAACAAAGTCTTCCCAGCAAATGGGGCATCTTTCATCTTTCTCCTCTTCCCTGCCCTTGGAAATATTACTGACATCTCTATAGTACAAGCACCAAGTTTTGGATTCCCCCCTGAGGGGAGGAAGATAGACTTGTTTCTTCAGCTTCTTTAGGGCCTTTTGCTCCTTCTGGGTTAACCTGCTTTTGTCTTCCGATGGAGGGAATTCCATAGGCCGTTGGTTCATGAGTCCTGGAGGAAATTGTTGATCAAACTGTCTGGGCCTGAGGTTAACCTCTGGCAACATTTCATTGACAAGGAGAGCTCTCCTTGGAGAACGAGGTTGCCTGGGAACATGCCTTCTATGTTTTCCATAAGATATTATGAAAATCTATTAAGGTGTTGGCTAGAACATAAATTATTTCAGAAGGTGTTATTGATATTTACCCTGTAAATCCTTGGGGTCCTGTTCTTACTCTGTCGTCAAATAGTATTTGAGGTATCATGGGGTGCCTCTGGTTCCAATCATTGTGACGTTCACCACCGGTATCAGGTTCGATTCTCAACAGCCAATTTCCGGCAGGTGAGGGATTGTTGGTGCGTCTGCTCATGGAGCTCCTTCCTAATTTCCAACCACATAAAGCATAATGGTGGCCATGAAGTTTTATATTTCTACATTCTTAAGAGGTGAGAGAAACATATCTTTATATTCTTGCTTATTCCTGTAGTTAATTTGTTTCTCATACGAGTACATATTCGGTTTGGTTGGCCACGAAATGAAAGTAGATACCCACAAGCCTAGACAAGGAATCAAACCATTTTTTTCTTTTGTTTTACATCGTGTCAAAAGAGGCTTCTCTACATGTTCAGAGGTGGAGAATCTGGACTTTGGATCTCTAAGTATGTGCCTTGTGACTATTCAAAAGCATCCCAGGCTCAGGTGGGACAGGCTTTGGTGCACTTAAGGATTGATGTAGATTTATTCTTGTTGGTTTCATATTATAGTATAAAAAGCGTATTTGAGTGGCCAAAGATCAACTCAACATCTTGCGTTGAAATCTAAGATGGATTGGCATGGGATTGAAGGAGCTGTCATCACCTCTTGGCTATTGCCTGAGTCTTGTCTCTATAAAAAGGGTATTTGATTCTTTGTACTTTTCTTTTGGTTTTCCCTTCCTCTTGTTCTCTAGGGCATTAGTCTTATGAAACTAACAAATCATTTGTATCCTTGTCACCAAAAACAACAAAAAAAAGGGAAAAAAAAAGAAGGGCTTCCAACCCATGTGCAAGTCATTACTCATTTTGCTTATCTTGCTAGAAATCAAAGGAAAAAATTATTTACTTCTTAAGTGATTAGCAACAGGAACACTCTTACATATCCAAATCTGTCAAGAACTATCTACTAGGTTTTTGCCTACCTGAATTGAATGACTAAACCTTAATGTGAATCTTCAAATATAGTATCGAGGGATGTTTATAATCTGCAAGTATGGCGTTATGAATGCAATGGGATCATTCACCAGAAGGTCATTGACAGCAACGTTTGCCATCGGTGGTACATGCTCTCTTCTCCGTTCACAAATTGTGAACCTGCATACAGGACACTGACCATGGCTCTTAACCCAGGGGAGTATGCAATCCTCATGAAACAGATGTTTACATGGTGTCACCACCAGCTCCTCATTGGCAACAAAGTCTTCCCAGCAAATGGGGCATCGCTGTTCATCTTCGTCTTTCTCTGCTTCCTTTCCTTTGAAACTATTACTGATATCTCTATAGTATAGGCACCAATTTTGGGATTTCCTCTTTGGGGGAGGATGGTAGACTTGCTTGCTCAGCTTCAAGGCCTCCTGGTTTAATCTGGTTTGCTCTTCCAATGGAGGGGGTCGCATAGGCCATAGGTTGATCCTTGGAGGATCTTGTTGAACAAATTGCCTGGGCCTTGGGTTCACCTCTGGCACCATTTCATTGTCAGGGAAAGTAATTCTCCCTGGAGGCGGAGCTTGCCTTGGAACATGCCCTCTGTGTTTATAAGTGCCATATTAGCTCTTCTACAGAAGATTTTATCATAAAAACCAAAGAAGGGGAAAAAAAAAAAAAACAGAGAAACTGTTATCTAAGTATGATTCTATTAAGGCTATAACATAAATATGAGGAAAATGTGTTAATGTTTACCCGATGAAGCGATGGGATCCTGTTCTTACTCTCTCCTCAAGGGTTGGTGGTGGTGGTGGTCTGTAGGGGAAGATTTGAGGTGTCATGGGCGGCCTCTGGTTCCAATTGTTACCATGTTCGGCATCTGCATCCAGATCAATTTGCAAAGGCCAACTTCCGGGAGGGAACAGATTGTTAGTGCTTCTGCTCATGGTGGCCCTTAGTACAATCACCAGAATTTTCAACTACTTAAGAGGACAATGTTGGCCATAGTGTTTTATACCTCTTACCTTCACTCTTAAGGGGAAATATATATTTGTGCTCTTGCTTATTCCTGTAATCTGTTTATTTCCCATGCAAGCACATATTCCTCTTGTCTGGCCAAGAATTGAAAGTAGATACCCACCATGCTAAAGAAGGAATCTAGCCTTTTTCTTTTCCCCTTTTGTATCATGTATAAAGAGGCTTCTCAATGGGAGATATCTGGTCACAGGATGGAGAATATAGCCTTTGGACCTCAAAAATATGTGCTTGGTGACTGCTCAAAAGCAACCCAGGCCCAGGTGGGCCAGCTAGTGATGCACTTAAGGATTGGTGCAGATGTTATCTGGTTGGTTGCACATTTTGCCATAAAAACTATATTGGGTTGCTAGAGATATAATTCAATCTGGCATAGGATTGAAGGAGCTGTGATCACCTCTTGGTTACTACCTAAGAGGGTCTCTTGAATGGAGGAGGACCTGTTATCATGGTAAAAACAAAGGTAAATAATTTGAAAATGAGGCCTCACATAAATTTCATTCAGCACATGATAGGTTTATTTTCTATTTTCAATTTCAATTGTATTGTAGTCATCACAAAATTTAGATGAAGATATGAGGGTATTTTGTTCAGGTTCATTAAAATTTTTAGGTTGCAGGCTAAAGGTTTGTCAATGATTTTAGGGTGTACAAGCAATGTTCAGCTGAAACATTTGAGTCTAATAATGCTATTAGATTATAATTCTACAAAATCTACAATTGGGTATATATAAAGGTCAAATAAAAAAAGGAAAAAATCTATGAGTAATATATTATTTACAAAAAAGTCAAGAAGCATTCAGATAAAACAGCCAAATTTGGTGCATACAGCATTTCTTTTTCTATGCCACCTTTAACTACTGCATCAAAAAGTTTTCTGGAATTTCAACACTTCAGCAACAAAAACTCTTGCAAAAGCTCAAAAGGAATATTTTTCCAAATAAACAATACTAAGGCTCAAATTGTGACCCTTGAGGACATGTTCCAGGTTAGAAGCAATATGGGAGGAAAGTACAGGTTTTACCATTTTGAAAGACGAAATGAAAATATTCTAAGGACCATAAACGTCAGAGAATCTGTTCTTTGACAGCTTGAAACACTGTTCTACTTCCCAAAAGACAGATTTGACATATGGAGTCCAAAGGAAGGGTCCAGAATTTATATTCTGCACAGGAACAAGATGAAAAATGAATTCTTAACAATGCAAAGCCACATCCTGAGGACATAAAAGATTGGTAACCTATACCACATATAACTCTAGGCGCCTCCTTGGGAATTGTGCCAACCAAAATGTGCAAGTTTTCAAAACAGCCTTTACACATCATTATGAAGAATTCATTAATAAAAGGGTACAACAGTCAAAACTGCCTCGATTTTTTTAACACTTGATAATCAGTTGCAGATCTGTTCCTCCCCTTCTACCTCTTTCTTCGTATGTGCAGTATTGCACGTGCACCAGGCTAGTTCACTTAAAACACGCATAGGAAGAGGTCCTTAACTTGGTTTGGAAGCTGTTAGAGATTCCTTTCAAAATTAACACAGTAAACAAATGCAATTTGGTTTAGAAAGACACGCCAAAAAATAGTTATAAAACTGGAAAAAAAAAATGCAGTCTTGACCTTGGAAATCAGTTCTTGGTTGGAAGAGTTCCATAGATTCATACAAGTGCACCAGGAAGTTGCTGAGAATGTACAAATTAGGCTACTCATGTGAAAAATTAATTTAATTTAATTCATTTAATCTTAGTATTGGATCAAAGGATTTCCATGTAATCACCTTATACATAGATGGTAGTTGAATCCTTTAATCCATACAATCCGGGTTGTTTACATTGGATTTCAAAAGATTATCTCTGAAATGTTCATATCACATAAATTTAAGTACTTCACTTCATTGTGCAGAGTTACAACCCTTTAAGATGTTTATATGATGCTGAATAGACCTGCTGTTAGAGAATGGTGAATGATGTACCATTTTGACATATGTTCCAGTAAGATTTGAAATCATAATCTGGGGAAAATGAATCCCTCAAGATTTCCTTGTGAAATTAATGTATGGTGAATGACAGAAGAGGATGCAAAATAGCAACTCTACATTTCTCAGAATAAAAATAGCCCCTTTTTGATTGCTAGAATCAAACTCTTAAAGAGACCAGTTTAGGTTTAAAATCTCCTCACAGATCACAAAAATTTAAGTAACACTTCAATTCAAATTTAGTTACCAATTTTCATAACTAAACACAGCAAATAACTCATTCTATAGCCTAAAATTCTTATAAGCATTACTATTATATTCCAACAAGCTAAAGCTTACACTGAAAACCCATATTACCTAATCAGGTTCACTAGTCTTAAAAGATATTCCGAGACAGCCACAAAAGAAATCTCAAAAGTAGAACAGAATGTACCAATGGAGCCCATGTGAGTGAAGAAAGAAATGACTGAGCTTTAGCCAATGATATAACAGAGGAGATAGCCAAGAAAGGAATAAGGAGAGTTGAGATGTATGTTTGGTTAACATCAGATCAGATGTTACATGATGATGGGTTGTTGACTGTGCTTTGTTCTGTTGTTTTGTTCTTCCTCTCTGTGCTTTGGTTCTTTTTCTGCTCCTGTTTCAAGGGTCACTAGTCCTAGAAACCCAACATTTATACTTATTTAAAAAAGTTTCTTTTCCAGTCATTGACAATGAAAAAAACGAAGAGTTGGATCAATTTTAATCCACCCTTTAGTCACTACTGATGATGCTGCTCTTGCTTGAAAATCAAGGAACAAAGTTTACAGTTTTGAAGTAAAAGAAATCTAGGATAATTTAAATGGCTTCTTTTATTCTTGTGTGCACTCTCAATGTGTCTTCCTCGATCTTCCTTTTACGTGCCCAAACCATCTTATCCTACTTCCAACTAACTGAAACTCTGTCCTGTCACTTCAAGTATATCAAATGGCATTCTTCAGATAATTAAATGTTCTTAAATCCACCAAAAGAAAAAGCTACCCTTATTTCCCTTTTGTGTATATTTCAAAATCTCCCTTTTCCCATTTTTTCATCATTTTGCTAAAATCGAGTAAAAAAAAGTGACCCTTTTTTACAAATTTAGTATTAAGCTGAGTATATGAATAGTCAATTCCAAGTCTCATAAAAGCAAAAAGGTAAAAAAGTTAAAAGAAAAGATAATTCCAAGAGCATTTAAATAGTTTTAAGGAGTAAACAAGAAAATTATTAATGCGGCCAGCTTGCTTATAAGACCATATTTCAATTCATTACCTGAACAGTGATAACATTCAAAAATTTTGAAATTTCATTGGGATACAACCTCATAATAATAATAATAATAATAATAATAATAGTAATATATATATAATACTAATAATAATAAAGAAAAAGAAAAATCATGATTAATTTATCTTTCATGCTCACCTTTTTTTTTTTTTCCGATAACCGGAGTGAACTTTATTAGCGAGAAACACGTACATAGGTTATCTCTCTAGCCTTGTAAAGGAGGGTCAAGAGGAAAAAAGGAGGGACTTTAACCCAGAGACATTGATACTTATCCAGTGCAAAATTTGCCAGACAATCGACAACTTGGTTAGCTCCCCTAAATGTGTGAGAAAAATTCAAAGAAACAAAACGAGAAGCCAAAGAGCGGATTTGAGTAAATTGAACACGGACTCGCCAGGGGATATCCAAAGATGCATACTCCAGAAGCTGCACTACACCTTTTGAGTACCCTTCAAGAATAACATGAGTGAGGTCATGCTTACTTGCGCTTAACTCTTGTTTATAGAGAATTTGATTCAATGGTTTTATTGTGAATATCTAATTTTTTTTTCTCATAAAACCATTTTGTTGAACTCATTGACCCCATAATGAATAAAAACAAAGATATAAGTTCAGTTTCCACTTTTTATCAATAAAGAAGGAATGTAGGATTAAGAATATATGATATTGACCAATGTAGATTAGCTTATGATCTATTGTCGAGCTAGTAAACATATTATATAGTAGCCTACAGTTACTTGCAACATAAGTAAGCAACTGTAACTCTTCTTTGTCTCTCTTACATTAGAATTTTGAAAATTTGATTTTTCATTTTTTTTATTGTAGATGCTTGGTGATGTGATATGCACTTGTAGGCTACTGTTGATTATCTTTTACATGAATAACAGGAAATGATTTGAATCCAATATTTCTGAAGAACTTTTACTTGCATTACATGTTTTAGTGATTTTTTTAAATGTCGAAATAAATTTATTTGATATTTTCAAAATTTTAATATAACATAAAAAAAGATTACACGAAATTTCTCTCAAAATCAAAATTTAAAACCATAATTATGTTCAATTTAAAAAAGAGATGGAAACGGGCAAAATAATTGGGGCAGGCGTGCAAATAATTTATTTTGCGGTGGTATAGGTTTAGGCTTTTATATATCATTTCTCCTCCTTTCTTTATTTTCTCAGATCAAACGCCAAGTCTCTCCGACCATCGAAACCTAAACCACAGAAGCCGGAGTGTGAAGTTCTCCTGATCTGAGTCAGTTCCTCCGTCCACCTCACCCGCCATCGGAGGACCGATCTGGATCTCTTTGCTGCTCCGGTGATAGTTAGCTTTCCGACAATCTATTATCCAGCATAAATTGGAAATCAGGTTCGTATTCGTAGTCTCTCTCGTGAATTAATCGATTCAACAATCACTTCAATACTTCTTACACCATTTTGATGATGAGTCCTTTCTAGATTCAAGAAAACTGCTCTTGTGATTTTTTTTAGTGCGTGTATACTGTTTTCATTTCTTTTCCTTCTTTTTTTTTTCCCTTACTGTAAAGGGGGCGTATGTACTTACATTGCATATCTGACTATCAGATCATGCTTTTGATGATCCTTTTTCTTTATTTTCGTACTTGTTTTAATTTTGGACATAAAATTTTTCCCATTCTATTTGTTTATGTATTTTGATAGGTAGTTGTGGTACATTTGTATTTCTTCAAATTCATGGACATTCGAATATTTTGCATATCCAATGCTCGAGATTTTGATTTACATTTCATTATTAAAATTAAAAACTTGTCAAGTTTCTGAAGTCGGTTTGATGGATTGTGTGAAGGTCAACAGGAGTTTATTTGTGCAATTTAACGAGAGTAATTTAAGTTTGCTGCTCATTTTGCTCCGTTTAGGTTCAGTTTGACACAGATTATTCTGTAATTATGAGGGCTAAGTCTTGGTTACAAGGCTTTGAGTGGTGATTGAAGCTTCTCTTTCTCACTTTGAGTGGGAACAAAGATTCCAGTTTTTTGAATAAAATTACAAGATTACGAAAGTTTCTAAATCTCTGAAAGCTCTTATTAGAGATTTGAAAGGAAAAAGGGAAATATTACAACAGGATTACTCCTTACTCCTTAGTTACGAAGTCATTTCATTAATTTTAGGCTTAATTCAGGTTCTTTGCAATGCTGTGTATTTCATGGATTGATCATGCTGTGGACAATCTGAGGCATCTGATTCTGCCTCAATCTGGTTTACTTTGATATTAACCCACTGTCATCCACAACTTGGAACTGGTCTTTTTTACTTTTTTATCCAACCTTGATAATAGTTTTCATAATTAATAAATGTGTTCATTTTTTAGTGATTCAGTTATTCCAATTGGAGTCTCATGTAGCATTTCCTGGTTTGGGTTTTGATATTTACAATTTGGTTAATTGTTGGTGGATTAAATTGTTATTTTTGGTGCTTGAATCATCGCACTATTTGTCTGGGATTGTGAAAACCTTTTGGAGGACTTCCTTTTCACTCTTGGGGTGAATAAGCTCGTTAAAGACACAAATATGTTAAAGACACAAGTTTGTATAGTTGTTTGAAATTAGACATTTTGGACATTTATATTTTATGTCTGTCTGGCATACTTGGATGGACCGGGCAGGTTGTGAGGCAGTTCAGGCTTGGATCACCATTATAGTAAGTTCATATCAACTGTGCACTGTCCTGTGAACATAAATGGAACGCATGACCTGTCCTCAAAAACGATGTCACTTGATCATTGATCTTCTTAGTGTCTAACCAATTTAAACTTTTTCAATATTCCTTTATTGGTATGTAAATAAAGGTCAAAAGGTCATGATGCATGATTTTAGACTTGGAAATTAATCTCTGTAAACCTATCACAGTTAGAGATTGATTAAGCTCAATTATGTTTTGTACAAAACAGTGCTTCATTGCAGTGTCTTGGAATTTGGTGAACTCTTCCAAAACCTGGTACATGATGCTATATATTGTTGCTCTCAATAGATGGTGTCTATAGCTATCATGAGGGTTGTTTAGGGTTCTGATCGCGTGAGGCATAATGTGCATGATCAACTGATATAATTCTTGAATCAAATTCTGAAAAGTTGTGCATTGAGTTCAGCTTTTAAAATTTTTCTCACTATTTGTGTGATAATTTTCTTGAATAATTCTGTTATTTGATACTGTTATTGCTATTTTTTGGCATCAAGGAAAAATTATGATGCAGTTTAATAGCTCTAAATCTTTTTGCATATATCATGAGATCTAGTTCTTCATAATGAATTTTTTTCATCGAGCAAAGAGATTTTATTAAATTGCCCATCCAACCTCATTGCTTGAAGGGACTTCCTTTCTTGGACACGTGGTACGGATACATAGCTTTTGTGTGTGCATGCCCGTGTGTGTGCGTGTGCGTGCATGTGTTTCATGTATTATTCTCCTTAATTATTTGCATTCACTGTTCTGCTATCTTTGTCAGGCACCATCTTAGTGTTGGACATATCCGATTATCAAGCCTACTGCTATTTGATATAGACCTTGACTGATAGCATTGAGCTGAGGAACAGGATCTCTAATTTGCATTGATTTATATGGTATACTACTTTGCGTGGAAGACATCCATTTTCTTAAGTTAGATTTGACAAGCCTTTGCTTTCTCATCTCAGTTGGATCTTGGGCATATCTATGCGGCATTACTGGCTTGATTACTAGGCGGGACTTGGTTTCCTGGGGAAGAGGGGGTGAGAGGGGATGGATTTTTCATGGTTGAGTGCCTTTTTGGTTGGGGCAGGCTGCTTTGCTTTGGGATATTTCATTGGAACCCGATGCCGCGGTTTGTTCTTTCTTTCATCTCTAGCATCTAAAGACGCCACGGTGGTTGTTGATGGGAAGAAGAAGGATAGGCAAAAGCAACCCCTTGAGATTGAAAAGCTCGCTGACATTCTTGAAGACTTTAAAATGGTGTTGGTTGTTAGAAATGACTTAAAGATGGGCAAAGGGAAGATTGCTGCTCAATGCAGTCATGCAACTCTGGGTATTTTCAAGAACCTTCTTCATAGAGCTCCAAAAGCTTTGAACAGGTGGGAGATGTGTGGACAAGTTAAGGTGGTATTGAAAATTGAAAGTGAGGAGGATTTGCTGATTCTACAAGAAAGGGCCAAGTCACTGAACTTGCCAACACATATCACAATTGATGCTGGGAGAACACAGGTTTCACCAAATTCACGGACAGTGATGGCTATTCTTGGACCTGCGGATGTGGTTGATGATGTGACAGGTGGACTGAAGCTGCTGTAATGGTAACTTCCTCCAAAAATATACACATTGGTGATGTTGGGTGGAAATAATATAACTTAATGGTCTGTTTCAATGTAATTCCAACTCTCCATCAATGGGAATTGTGAAATATTGCTGATCAAATCAAGAAATTCTCTTGGTTATTTTGAGTTGAAAACCTCGTGAAATTCTGTAGTATGCCATGCAAAATGTTTTTCTGAATCTGTGCTGCCTGTGTTCTTGATTCTTCACTACACAGCAGCTTGATAACAGTATTTCGCTTGAGTAGGTTGGTCTATGTTGCAGTTTGTCTGTTATTGCCCATCGTAACTTGTATTCCAAAACAAGGTCAGGGCATACCTACATTAGGACTGGAAAGAACTTCAAGTCTTGAATTTTGTCCTAATTTATGTCATTATTAATAAGTTTCAGCTTTCATCATACGAGATCTACATTAATTATGCAAAATATCATTGGCTAAAGTAATCTGTAATAAGTAGGAAATATGAAAAGATCAGAAACACTATCATAGTTCTCCTTTGAGCACATGCATCCAATTTATAATGTCCCACACCTTATAATTGGCCACAGCAAAAATAAATCAAGGACTGCTAGTTGCAGATTCTGAAATGTAGAGCCTATCCAAACGAAAAACTAAAATGGAGGAGGTAAAGGATAACATTAAATTATCATGATACATGTTCTTTTCTTTACCTTGGTCCTGATAGCACCGATGGCAATTGGGCTGAAGCCCCTAACTCGGTCACTGTCACTGGCAGAGTCCAGAAGTTGTAATCTATGTTAGATTCAACGTTCATGGCACCCTCCAAGATCTTCACCACTACTGACATGGATGGCCTCCTAGCAAAATCACTTTGTACACACCAAGCAGCAGCCTTCATCATCTCCATGACCTCTGCTTCATGTAACTCCATATCCTCACTGGATTTGTCAATGATCTCACGCAATTGATTCTTCTCTGCTTTCGTTTTGAATAGACTGAGTAAATGCATAGCTTCCTCAGGCTGAGAGCAATCCACATTTTTCCGTCCACACAGAATCTCCATGACCACGATGCCGAAGCTATAGACGTCAACCTTCTCCGTGATTACTGAGCTCAACCATTCAGGAGCCAAATACCCAGGAGTGACTCTCAGTATGGTCACAGTTCGACTCTGGTCCCTGTCAATCAGCTTAGACAACCCAAAGTCAGAAACCTTAGCACAGAAGTTATCATCCAAAAGGATATTCTGTGGTTTAATATCTAAGTGAACAATTTTCTGTCTGCAATCCTCATGAAGATAAGCAAGTCCCTTGGCTATTTCAAGGATGATCTTTCGTCTGGTTTCCCTATTGAGAGCAGATTCTTGATTCTTATGAAAGATCCAATTATCCAATGACCCATTGCGCATGTACTCATAAACTAAAAGCCTTAGTGATTTTTCAGCACAGAATCCAATCAATCTCACCAAGTTGACATTGTGAATGCTGCCTATCGTCTCAACCTCAAGCCAAAATGACTTGTTCACTTGGTCTAAGCCATTAAGGCGCTTCACTGCAACTTTAGTCCCATCAGCCAGGGTTCCCTCGAAAACCGATCCAAATCCTCCTTCTCCAAGCTTCCTACTAAAATTCAATGTTCCATCTTTCAAGTCCTCGACAGAGAATCTTGTGGGCATTCCTGGTACATGATCTAATAAATAATTCTGATCATCTCTTTCTGCATCCCTTTTCTTCCTAATTAACAAGAACCCAGATGCTAACTGCTAAAAGCATAACGAAGGAAGCTCCAAGAATTGATCCTAATATTATCGTCTTCCTCCCAGTATTCTTACCTGGAGCATCGGAAATTGGAGAAGCCTCCCCTGAGGGAGACGTTGCAATTGAAGCACTCTGAACCTTAATGGATACTGATAAGTTGTAAAAAGGTTGGTCTTTCCTACTTTCGACAGTGAAAAAAGTTGGGTTGGCAAAAAGCAATCACCATATGGAAAATCCAAAGAATACAGAAACAGTGCTGCTTTACAGGAACAATTCTGCAAACAAGCCTGCCTACAACTCTCCAAATCTACCTGTTTAAGATCTGGGGAAAATGTGAAATAATGCATGTCTTCGAGCTCTACGAAACTGTGATTCTGAGAACCTTCGCAAGACAAGGGAGTAATTTCAGAACAACCAAGCTCTGGTTGCCTGTCATTTATCTGCCTAAAATATTTTGTGTCATTACTGGTTTCAACACCGGGGCAAGTGCACTGCCCCTTGGTGCAAACACCATAATTGCCACAAACCAGTGTATAATTACACTCACCTACATACCCCATCAGGATATCCGCCGCCATCGTCCACCCTTGATAGCCATGAATAAAGTCTCAAATGCCCATCTGGGTCCAACTTCATGTACTGAGATGCTGCTGAAGCTGATAGAGGTACGCAAATATCGCCATTTTGCGGGTCTGGTTCGGCTGACAATATGTACATGGCAAGACTGCCATTTATGAATTTTACATAGCTTGGTGCTTGGCTCGTTTTAGTTCCACCAAACAAGGATTACAATATCGGTGCCGATGGGCGGCACGCCCATCGGAAAAAACGGCACGCCGCCGGCGTGCCGGCGAAATGCCAAAAAATTAAAAAAAGCAAAAAATTAGAAAAAATTTGAATTTTTTTTATTCTGTCAATTTTTCGGCGGCACGCCGCCAAAAAAGCGCTAATAAAATTTAAAAAAATCGATTTTTTTTCCTCTTTATAGCAAAAAATCGCTTTTTTGTGAGTTTCGATCTGTTTCGCTCGGCACGCCGCCAATTTTTCGCTGGCACGCCGAAAAAATCGGTCGATTTTTTTAAAACCGATTTTTGGTGTCGATTCGTTTCGCCAATTGAAAAAAACGATTTTTCGGCGAAACTGAAAACGCTGCACCAAACGCTGCTTCATAGTATGACTGAGGAGGGTTGGAATCAATAAAAGCAAACAAGCCTTGACTGGTTACGGAAAGCGAAAGCGGACCTTCAGTCCAATTTTGATCTGATACACTCGCTGTTAGTCTCTGCCCTGCGACCAGCTTCTGTCCGAGAACTAGTGAGTCTGTCGGATGATCAAAAGACTGCCACACAGTCATGTTGTTCCTGTCAAAGAGTACAAGATTTCCTGTCTCAGTCATGTTCAAGCCTGAAACAGATTTACCAGTCGTGTTTGTAGACCAAATTAAGGAACCGTCGGCATCTTGCAAGATCAAGTAGCCTTCTCCGTTAAGCAGCAAGGTTGCATTTTCTTTGACGGGATTGTTTCGATTGGCAGACTAGACTACCTGAGGGAATCCTGTGTCTGAGGGGATGATATTGGAGAGTCTGTCCGTCTGAACAATGAAGACGGCGAAAATGTAAGATTGACAACTGCCACTACAGTAGAAACCACAGGCGTAACTTGGCGCGTAACTTGGCCCGGAGTTTTCTCTGAGAAGAAGAGGCCTCACAATCGATCCATCTGTGAATCTCACAGAACGGGTAATGGAGTGATTGTTGGCCCATGGAATTGAATATTGTTTGATTATGGGATAATCAAAAGGTTGAGCCTTGGTTGAGTACAAATTGATCATAAGAATCAGGTGTAAGAAAACCCAACACAGATTCTGGTTTGCAGCCATTTCTTCTGCTTGTAAGAAAATGGTGCTGAGTCTCAGGTGATGACCGGAGATCTAGCAGTTTGTCATATTCGTGTTCAAATATAAAATCAATAACTAGCAATAAAAATAAGAAATGCTAGCAAAACCATTTTAAAAGTTTGATCCTCCCATCAATTTGATTTTGTAAGCATCTGATCGAAGATATCAAGAATCCAAGATTAATTAAGCAAGGTTGTGAGGAGGAATCAAAACGCATTGCCGGCTATTACGAGGAACAGGCTTATGATTTGGCCAAAATATAAACTAAAATAAAAACCTTTTTTTTCTTTAATTCAACGGGCCAATTATAGGCCGTCTTCTTGTTGTCGAAAACGTCCGGTGCCCTTTTACTCAGCTTAACTCGCAACCAACGAGGAGGCTGTTTCATCTACATCAAATTCCCTGCGGCATGTCCTTAAGCGGGACACAATGCGCGCGGGTGCCACAAGCTATATATATATATATATATATTTTTAATAAATTTTCTAATTGTTGGGACCCACATGCATTGTTTCTTACTTTAGGGTGGGCGGCTGTAGGAAATGTAGGAAATTTGTCTACCACGATACAATCCAACTAATCTATCTATTCTCTTAAATGGAACGGCCTCGGGCTGACGTGGCCACCTCGCGTGGCCTCGCCCGCCCGAGCCTTTTTTTTTCGCCCGAACCTCCTTTTAAACAAAGCCTCTCTAATTCTTTTAGTCTCTCTCTCCCCGTCTCTCTTTTAGTCTCTCTCTCCCCTCTCTCCATCGTCTCAACTGCACCCAACTGCTCTTCTGCAATCTTCAGAAGGATCGAGACTGCTAACCCTTCCTCTCACTCACCTGTCTCTCTCACTCTGTTTCTCTCCGTCGTTTCGGCCACAAAGCTTCGGTCTTCTGTTCTTCTTCAACTGCAGTCAACTTCTCTTCTGCGTTCGTCTTCTCCTCTTCTTCAATTGCAGGTAAGAGAAGTTTTGTTATTGCTAGGGTTTCATTTTGTTTTTCTTTTTGATTTTTCAGAACAGCACTATCTTTTGCCTGGAGAGTTTTTTTATCGATCGGACTAATGGCCTCTTTTCTCTTTTTTTTCCTTTTCACCAAAGGATTGAGAAGGCTCTCGAAACCGCTGCTCTTCGACGAAGCAAGAAAACCTAACCATCCCTCGCTTCTCTCTCGCGTTTCTGCCTGAGTGCTTCGGCACCACCCAAGGCAGTTGCTATTTCGCCAGTACCGCGTTACTCACCTCCTTGAACACAGGTAAGCCCCTATCTACTCACTCTAGATCATCCCTTTTTTTTTCTTATATTCTTAGATCAGATTAGGCTTTCAATTTATGAAATTTCTGGGGTTTTTGTTTTCTCTATTGCATGTTTTAGGTCAGGTAAGTTGCAAATTTCCATCGAGGTAGGTGAAATTATTGATTTATGTCCATTCCCCTTTCTTCTCCCTTTCGATCATCCCCTTTTCTTTTTCTTATATTCTCATATCAGAGTAGGGTTTCGATTTATGAAATTTCTGGGGTTTTTTTTTCTCTATTGCACGTTTCAGGTCAGGGAAGTTGCAAATTTCCAAACCGAGAAAGATGGGTCTGAGATTCACTCCCGTTCAACGGTCTGTAAGCTTCTTCCTCTGATGCTGCTTCGTTTCTATAGTCCTAGCTCACAAAGATGAAGACCAACGGCGAACCCCAATCATGCGTTTCGGATTCATTATCTTCTATATCAGTCGATACTGAAAGCTTGCAACGACAGGTATTGATCCGAATTTTGATGTCTGTTTTGAGATGGATTTTCTCGGAAAAATAGAAAATGTTCCTTCTTGCTGTTTTGAATTTTCTAATGGGGTTGAAAGTTGATTTTTCAGTTCTCAATATGATATCTAAATGGGTTTTTAATCTGGTTTGTTTTTGAAATTGATATTGCCGTCAATACCGTTCCCATCAGAGTTTTCTTTTTTCTCCGATAGTCTGTTAAGTGGATCTGTTTACTATCATGACTCTACTGTTTTATTCTCTTCTGTTTATAACTCTGAAATATGCTAAGTGGGTGCTGTGATGGCTGCTCCCTAGATTGATGAGTTGTCAGATTTCTCTGATACGCCTGCCCCATCAGTTACTAGGATCCTGTACAGCAAGAACGATGTCTTGGCTCGGAGGTATGTGCAAGGCATGATATAATTTTCAAAGCATATATCAACTATTGAAGAATAAGTTGAATGTATGCATCTAATGTTCATATATGTTTTAGATCTATATACCCTGTTATTAGTCTTTCTCTAGCGGTATCTTTTTTGTGTTAAAATGCCTAGATACTGGTAATAACATCTAAATGTAGTGGGCTACAAGTTCGGCCCTAAAATTAATTGCCTACGGCAAGCTGTGGACAGTCTTTCTATATCATTTAGCGTAAACTGTTCACTCACCATATCTTCCAATGTGATAATGTACATTGAGATAATTTACAGCAATGCTTTCTGAATTGATTGCAGGTACATAAAAATTTTAATGGAACTTTCTGGTCATTTTGTCAAAGAGGATACTGTTGGTAACATATTTGGTCGATGGTGAGTTTTTTTTTTTTAAAAGGTTTTTCTCTATATTAATTCTTATTCTTAGTGTTGCATTACATAAAGATATATATTTTCCCAACGAACTATAGATTCATCTCAACGAAGACTTGATGGAGTCTTTGACACTAGACGAGAAAAGAAATTGGGTTGAAAGTAGCCCGACCAAAGTCTTCGACATTGATCCCAATACACAACAGTTAGAATTCTTTCTCTAATTTATTATTAATAATACAAGCATTTTGAACTTTTCATGCGTTTTAATTAGTCTTTTAGAACTTAGCGACAGATTGTTTTTAGTATTGCTTCTTAGATTTTGTTTAGTCACTATTTGGTTTATAAATTTGGTAGTTACTTCATAATATGCACTTCAGAGGAAATCTTTGGTGAAGTCGACTTTCATTCCCTTGCAAGTTAATTGCTTGCTTTTTCTGATAACGGGCTTCTGAATTTTTTTTTTAGCTCAATATTTGGTCCTGTTCACGTCATCAACTGGGGATGTTTAATATCTATTTCAAAAATTGACGCGTCAGTTGGTTGTTGTTTGGGACAAAGTGGCTTGCTAATTTGTACTAAATAGATATCTTTTTGTGTTATTGCAACATTGCCAATAGTATTTTTTCCAGCAAGGTGATTCTTATAGTTGTCTCAATTGTGGTTTACAACTTATAACTGTGCACTACTTGATAATTTCCTTAGCATAAGGACATAAACCAGAAGACTAAGTTCTTTGTATCCTTATTGTTTTGAAATTATAGAATGGACAATGTGTGGTTTTACTGATAATGGAAGCCATGGTTTAAATTCTAATTTCGGAGAATATTTTTGTTGTTTCAAGATCAAATGTTCTTAACAAAATTTTCAGCTATTATTGTCATCAATTGCATACAGCCATCTCATATTTTGATTCAAAAGTTTGCTTTCGTTTCCTTGCTGTGGGTATGGTGGTTCCCTTTCTCATATTTGTAACTGTCTCTGCATGTTGGGTTCTTCTCCAAAAATTCCATTTCCACTACAAATGTTATATTCTTGAATTGGAGTTGTTGTTTTTGGTGTGTGCTACTAAGTTTGTTTTCATAATATGCTTTTGTTGGTTTCATATGAAGTGCATGGATTGCTACTAGGGATAAAATAATAAAGATTGACAGTTATTAATTTTTCTTGCTTTCTTAAGTTAGCAACTACGGCAGTTTGCTTTTGAATATCGTGTTTTGTTGGAATACTTATGCCCTGTAGCAACTGAATGATGTAAACAATCTAAAACTCAAGAAAATTCTTAAGGCTAAAGGATTGTAAACAAGATACCTAAAATAAACCAGGTATCAAGAATCTATCATAGTCACGGTCATGTAGATATTATTTCCTATCGAATTATTTGAATCTCAAGGTGTCCTGAAAATTTTAAAACATCTTTGTTTTTCCCCAGATGTGTGGTAATGGAGTAAGATGCTTTTTCATATTCATAAAGAGTGCTGCTATAAAGGAAGTTGATGCTATCTATTAATTTGAGTTTTGAAGAAGCATAGACGGTGTCTGGTGGTTAAAGAAGTTTGGTTATGTCAATTGAGATGATGAAATCTTTTCTACTTTGAAGAACCTGTGGACTCCTATTAGGCTGATGGCATTTTCCCTACTTTGAACCATTATTGTATAGTTATTAGTGGGTTTGTCCTTTTTTGAATCAGTTACTATTGTAAAGTTATTTTTCTAACTTTATTGTTAACTTCAACCTTTTAAACTTACAACTCTTTTGATTATGCATTATTCTTACTCTATTAGTCATTATTAGGTCAACTTTATATCTAACTCCAATATACCCCATGCAACAAATACAAACATCCATTTTCTCCTCTCTTTTTTCCTATTGGGATTATGTATGGTCTATTCCTACAACTAATAATTGTGTTGCTCTTGAAAGGAACACTTTAAACAATTTAAAAATGCTTTTTCTCCATGTGCCTCTGTTCAACAGCAACACTGTGAGTCCAACAAGGGTGCTATAAACAAATCCACCACTACCCCAATTCTTTATTATATCATAACAGTTATAAGGACCCCAATTCTTTATTATATCATAACAGTTATAAGGAAATAAAGTACACGCATGTATGCATACTTGAGTACACGTGTTTGTATGATGTAAATGTATATCTTACTACTAACAGTTTGATTACATGTTCACTGTTCTATGCAGCAACTGACTAAACAGCTGAAAGGAAAATGAGACATGTTTGTTATAGTCCACTTCTGTAAAGAGAAATTTGATCCTTTACCCGGTGCACCAAAATAAGCACTGCCACTCTATGAGAATTGAGAGTGACAAAGAAAAGTTAAACCTCGAAATGAATTGGAGCTTAAATCTAGCTTATGAAGCTTCAAAGAAAAATTACCAATCCACAGTGGATTTCATAGTTCTTGAAATTCTTGGTTTCAGATCTTGCGTTTATTTAAAAGTGTGTTTGTTCTTTTCCTGTGGATTTCATAGTACTTCCATTTAAGTTATTAGGTGTTTTAACCATGTCAGTTTCTTGCTTTCTAATTATTTTGAACAAGATTGTTATTGTTTAGTGATTTTGTTTCATAGGAAAGCTGTTTTTTTTCCTCCCTGTTCTTAAACATGATTTGGATTTTTGCATAGAAAATTCGAAACCCAAGCAAGGTAAGTGTATGCTCTCTTAATTGAGTATCTTCCCAATTAGTAGAGTTGATACAATATGACTTTCATAAAAATTATTCCCATCCTGTATACGGAGAAATTAATTAGATTTTTCCTTCTGTTTAGTGTTTTCAAATGTCTATTGCATTGATCTGGATTGCTGCACCAAAGGTGAAGTAGGTGGAGCTACACCCGGTGCTGGAGGAGTATCACAACGCCTCTGATCAACATAAAGGTTAAATTTTTTTTCTATTTTCGTGATTGAGCTTTTATGTTATTTTACAGTTAATATTTCTTCTTTCTTATGACATTTTGCTCTTTCATGCTATTCAAGTCGATTTATTCATGGAAATTGGAGAAGATGATCTTGGTTAAGAATTTACTTTTCTGCTTTATTGTTCTTTTCTATTGTGGGGTTAAATTGAATGCCACTTTTTGAGGCTTTGGTGTTCTTACCCATTCGGAGATTCTATTGTGTAAATAAAGCTATCAATGTCATTAAATATATTTACTGTCGATATGTATTGTCTTACAAAGTATATTCATAGAAGTTACTAAAATGCTTGCCAGGTTGCGATAATTCGAAATGATGCGAGTTCCTTGAGCAGATTTCCATGTAGTTAATAGTTGAGCAGTGATATGTTTCAAGTTGAACCATGTAAGTAAATAGCTACTACAATAAAAATTTTGACTGTATGTAAACTCACTTTTGTGTTCAAGTCCTACACTTCGCTTAAACTAAATGTATTGTATCATCTCACAATGTAGTTACATGCATCAATTAAGTCTTGCCTTTGTTTTTCGTTTTGCATGCTGACAATCACTATTATATATTCATTGGAACAGTCAAGTTACAAGGTTATTAACCTTGACAGCAGTAGAACCAATTCTGGTATGTAGACTTATTGCATTGCACCTTTTCATAGTTCTTACACATCTTAATACTATAGCATGTTGATCCTATAAAATAACTTTTGTGTAAACGTAATCTATGCATCTATTCCTTAGGTTCTTGATTGTTTGTGACTGATTGAGCATCTCTTTATTTGATTATACTCTGCATCTGTTTTTCTGTAATGAGAAATTTTTCAAGTATCCAATTTTTCTGCTACAACTTTGTTCACATGTCTAAATGAATATCAACACTAAAAGACATTTATTATTATTTTATTAAAAAGCATTGTTAAGGGGCTAAAAAAATATTTATATGAAATCCGCTCATTTATTATTATTATTTTATGTGAATTTCTTTTTTGTTTTTCCTTGCATTTATTTTACTATTTTCACAACTCAGTTGTTTGAATTTTCAGCCATCCTTTTGTTTTTTTCCTAAGTTGAGCTTTGCAATATATTGAAATGAATGCAGTTGTCTTTCATTTATAATAGAAGTGTTGGTAAGTTCATGGCTTTAAATTCTTTTTATTTTATGATACCACAATGAATGTTTAACTTGCCTCTCCTAACAATAAAAAATGCAAAGAAAAGGACCAAATAACCTACAAATTAGAAATTATGAAATTATGAGATCTCTTTTTCAATAAACAACATGTTTAATATTTAATAGCAGTCCTGTCTATCTCTTTTATTTTTTTTCTCTAAATCTGATTTTTTTTCTGAGTTGAGCCAAGTGCCTTAGAGTGGATTCCAAGGCTGAGCAAGAAAAATAAAGGAAAATTATAGAACCAAAATATAGTTTCAAAATGTCAAATGACTACTTTTTTATATTAAAAAAAAATAATTCTACATTGGATTTTATTGTGTGCAGTACTGTCAAATAATTGGCAAATGCTAAAATGTGAAGTCCTTTTGAGCTAATGAACTTATTAATTGGGATGAAACAGCTTCGTTGTGAAATTAACAATGGTGGGTGTTGGAAGAAAAGCCATGATAGAAGGACATACTCTCCCTGCATAGTTTGTGTTTTACCTTACATGTCCATTGAATATTATCTTTCATTTTCTCTTTATAATCTTTTATATTACATTTTTTATTATGTTTGAAATGATCCAAGAAATTGCGAAACTGATTCTTTAGGACGATCATTCCAAAGGTTGCCAATTTCCACCAAGATTAAAGGGTGCTGGAGTGAATAGTTGTGAAGGTATTTTTGAATTAATTGTTTTTGTTAACATCACTAAGCTGAAAATGGTTTTATGGTGTAATGATGCATATTTAACTTTTTTATGTTTCATTTCAGAAATATTTGAGGGTCATTACATTGTTATTATAGCTTGGAAAATTGGCAAAATAGTAGGAGGCTACTTGACCATATCTTTTAAAAATTTATTGGTTTCCTTTCTTTGTGTTTCCATCCCTTGATAATTTCAAATTCACTGAAACCAAAAAGACACATGGATTTCATCAATCCATGAACCCAATCTCAAGAGGAACTCCTTCTTTGGGATGGAAACTAGAAAGCTTAGAACCTGGGTAACCTTCAGTCCTTAAGATGAATCCATAGCAATTTCTAAAAGGGCCTTTTACAAGACCATCAGCACTTCTATGGAAGGACATACTCTCCCTTTTAAACAGAACTTTGATTATATTTTCAAACTTTTTTTAATCCGTCCTTTATAATATCGCTTTGCATTCAAACTACAATTTCATCAATAAAATGCTTCTCCCATTTTTATCACTCTCTATGAGCCATTTATCTTATTTGTTGTTTTATGTTCATATGTATTAAACGTTTTTCCCGTGCGTAGCACGGGTTCCAATGCTAGTCTATTCTCTTAAGGGAAACGGCTTCGGGCTGACGTGGCCGCCTCGCGCGGCTTCGCCGGCCCGAGCCTTTTTGCCCTTTTAGAATATCAACTGACGAAAAAAATATTTTCAAGCAAATCTCACCCATCGTCTCAACTACACCCAACTGCTCTTCTGCAATGTTCAGAAGGATCGAGAATGCTAACCCTTCCTCTCAGTCACCTATCTCTCTCACTCTGTTTCTCTCCGTCGTTTCGGCCACAAAGCTTCGGTCTTCTGTTCTTCTTCAACTGCAGTCAACTGCTCTTCTGCGTCCGTCTTCTCCTCTTCTTCAACTGCACTCAAATGCCGGAGCCTCTTTTCTCTTTTAAAGTTTTAACTGACAAAAAAAAAATATTTTAAAAGCTTTTAAAGTTTCAACTGACAAAAAAATATATATATATATTTTAAAGCAAGTCTCTTTTAAAGCCTCGCCCTGCTACAAGCCTCGCCCTGCCACAGCAGCTGGCAAAAGCAAAGCGTCTTCAAAAGGAAGAGGAAGAATAGCGCAAATAACAAGTTTATAAAAGGAAAAATAACAAATAGTAAAAATGATGTCGAACACCTGAACAAATATCTAACCGTACGGTAAAACAAAAACAGCTTCTGAAAAGAAATAATGAACCACGTTCTGAATGCTCGGCGAGGATCTGCAATCTTCTTGAATGCTCGGGTGTCGGAAGAGGTCAGTAATGCTCAGTAATGCCGGAAGATGAACCATTGCCCTCCTCGCCGTCATCACCAGCAACATCCTCTTCAAAGACCACCTCCTTCCTGCCAAAATCTGATTCTTTCCGAACCCTTTAACACACCAAAACTGCAACGAGTTCGACTTGGAATTTTTGGCAGATCGAAGGTCCGCTTCTCTTATTTTCAAGTGTAGCAGAAGAAAAATCCGCTTAACGCCATGTTAAACGATGAGATTCGCTTCCTCACCTTCCCAAACCCTCAGCTAGGGTCTCTGTTCTTGAATCTTCTCAAATGCTCAGGAGAGCTCAATCATGCCGGAAGGTAAACCAACCCTCCCTCTCTCCCCTCTCTCTATTACGCAGTCCAATGCTTCATCTCCGACTGCAATGGCACTTCTCTTTCCTCTTGCTACTTCAAAAAAAATTTTAACTTTTTTATTAATTTAATAGAATACGATGGGATTCTCGGTTCCTTTGTGGTCTTCTAGATTTTTCTGAAACAATCCATACAGTTGGCGGTGACGAAGGTATTTGTGCTCACTCCAAAATCTAAAACCCAAAACAACTCTTTTCTTCATCTTTGATCTTCATCGCTGCTTATTCCTCAATCTCCATTATCGTCTAAAGAAGATGCATCATCTCCAACAGCTTTTTTGGAGCTGATCTTAACGAACCTCGACTTCCATGAGCGGGCCGCGGTGGTTTCCTCCCTCACTGATTTTGCCTTCACAATCTGGAACAGCTACCCACTTTGTTCGTAGTGTCCGACGAAAAAGAAAACCTTCTGAAAAAAAATCTTGCGACAATGCAGACGAGGAAAACGGTGAGGTATTCGTGTGGTCGTCTATATCAACACTTCATGTCCTCTATTGGCGACCTGGTTTTATCATTTTCGTTTGCTATATTTTGTTTGATTTGTTTACTTTGTTTTTGGCTGGAAAAGCGTAAGAACACGATGCACGGGGGGAATCCGAAATTTCGCCTTTCGTTCTTTGATTTTTAAGTGCAATGCTTCGTCTCCAACTGTGATGCTTCGTCTTCTCCAACTGTGATGTCTTTTGTCCGATCAACTCCAACGCTTTGGGATCCCCTCTACGATCTACTACCTGTATTCATTGGTTCTTCTTTGATCAAATCACCATAGGAGGCTAACAGCAAGATCGATTACAAAGGTCTCAGAAATGCTAGGTTTTAGAGAATCAGGTACTAATTTTACAAAAAGAATCCCTTTCTGCTCTCTTTCTAGATTTTTTCCCTTTTTACTTGGATTGATTTTTGTTTTTCCTTCTATTTGTTTTTCATTATGCGATGGATTAATTTTGTTGTCAGAGAAAAAAAGGGCTTGATTAGCCTCTCTGGGACTACAGAAGAGCATTGATGATCTTTAAGCTAAGATCTCTTCCTCAGATTCCGTCAAACGAAAGTGTAATAAAGGAGTCTATTACACTCATTTGTGGTACTCAGATCAATTGAAGGGGATATCAAGCAACGTAAAATTGGAGGGGAAGCCTTTGCGACGTTTCGAGACTCTATTTTGTCTCCAATAGGTATCGATGGAGCTGATATTATTTTATTTTTTAACTTTACCTACATGACTTGAAAGAGAAAAGTTGTTCACCATCTCTCACTTTTCATGATCTGCCAATCAAAACCATATAGCTTTCATTTTCGTCATTTTCCATATGATATAAAAATATCAATTAGGTTCCACATTCAGTATTTTACTTTAAAGCATGCATTACCAAGATTTGTCTTATTAAAATGCCATTCTTCGGCTTAAATTGGAATACTTCAATTTGTCATTTTTCATGGATGTTTGAATTTTTCACGTTTCTTGGGCTTAAATTGGAATACTTCAATTCATTTGATTGCTTCGGGTTTGTATTCAACGAGTAACTGACAGTACCCACCATCTATTTCATTTTGCCAGATGATTCCGATAATAGATCGTTTTTCTTATGTTTTCTTAATTAAGTTTCATTTTTAATTTTGGTGTTTGATTTTTGTTGGAATTTAATCGGGCAGATGGACTTCGTGGATATGAGTTGATTCTGCAATTGATGGAGACCAATTGAATCAGAATGAAACGAACTCTATTTTATTTATGCTCAGTACCCGAGAAGATGTACTATTTGGGAATAAAGAAGTAAGCCATTTTTATAATAAATAACTTTAATTTTTTTTCCTACTAGCCCTTTCTTATTGATCTTCTGAGTCCACAGAGATCTTTCGTTAGATGTTTTGCTATTCAAATGCAAAGCTATTTGTTCAATGTGCCGTGTACTTGTTGATAGAGGTGGATTAGGCACTCTATGCTCATATTTATTGTCAAAATTTATCTTATGCAGTGTACAGATTTAATTGGGGCCACTTTTGAATTAATCATTTTATAGAAGACAATAAATGGAGTTTGTTGATTTTGCAGAAAAAGAAACAAACTTTGACTTTCAAATATCATATGATTTAAATTCTTAAAATTTATTTTATGCTTTTTATCTTTGCTACTGTTATTATTATTATTATTTTTGTTATGGTTCATGACTGTTGTGATATCTATGTTTCTGTGTTAAAAGAAAAAGCGAATAAAAGTACGGGTTAGGTGCATTGCCAATCCACCATTCCACCCTTGCCAGGAGCCTGCATCAACAAGACTTGCATCATGTTATGGAATGAGATGGATTAAAAACTTCTCAAAATACCCCTCTATTCTAGACCATGTAATTAGGAAAACGAAGTGTAGAATATAGATCATGTTCTATTGGTCCATTCTTTTTGTTGACGGTGAAGGGTTAGCAAGTTAAAATTTTCGACTCATAGGAGATGATGGAGATCACCTGTTAGCCACTAAATGATCCTCAACATAGGCACTTAAGTTTAAGCATTAGAAAAATTCATATTCATCTAGGCAAAAGTTAATATGGATTTTATCCCAACTGCTATCAGCAATAACATTGAGAGCCCGTGTGTTTGCAAAATTTTTAAAATTGTTAAGAATTTTTGTTGATAGAAACTTGAATTGATGCTTTTTTTTGTATAGTTCTTAATTAAGAGCCTCTTTGGTAATTCCTTAGGAAATTCTGTTGGTTAGTCCATTTATTGGTGTTTTTTAGAAGGCTTTGTCATTCTTGCTTTTGAATACTTTGTTTTTTTCCCCCATTTTTTTTAGCCATTTAATCTTCTTTCAGATGATGATCTGCCAGAATTTGAGTTAATTATTTTGCTTACACATTTGTTCACCCCAAAATAACTTTTTCTGACTAATTTTAATTTGTTTATTCCATTATATTCTTGGTATGGGTGTTTACATTGACATATATATACAGACCATTGCCATAATGGTTGATTTAAAGTAACCCTAGAGACATAAGACTAAATGGTACATCGCTGGGACTTATTATATGGGCTCTTTATGGGTTTAAACTCACTAAATAATCATTTTTAATTATGAGGCTATTTCTTATTTCATGATAAAAAAAACCCCTGGACTTCCAGCATGAAAATGTATGTTTGAGTATACATGCAGCTACTTTAAAAGAAAATGCCACAGGTTACATATATTGCCAATTCACCCCTCCCAAGACAAAGGAACATCACGATAGGTTATGGAACTTTTTCCGGTCAATACTAATGAGTGACTACTTATACCCATTCTTGATAAATATAAAATATTCAAAAAAATCAAAGCAATGACATTCTTTTGAAGAATCTGGTAGACACGACCCTTGGTAGTTTGTTCAGAATAGATATGTTTTCCTTTATTGAGATGTCTACTAAATTTTTTCATTTGGCACTTCTGTTTTAGGTATATTGCCAATTTCCTGCTTGCCTAAGGAGTCAGTGGTAAGCGATTTGAATCTATTTTCAATTTTAGTTATTTTGATTTTTTCAGATTTTTTATGTTGATGCTATATGGTTTCTGTATTCTTTTTGTGCATTATTTTTAAATTTGTTTTCATTTGTATGTTATTTAATCCATTTTGCTTTTTGTTTTTTGGCTCCAAGATCTTCAGTTCAATTCAAGTATTGGAATTATATTTGCATGAATTATTATAAATAACTTAATTTTAATTTATGAACTTCCGGAACGTAATAAATTTTATTCTCTATCTCTGTCTTCAATACAGTTTGTTCTTTAGAAAGATTTCATGGGATCTTTGTTCGGATATCCATTAAGTAAGTTCTATTGATTTATAAGTTGTATGTATCTTTGACTAATATAGAATTATGGCTACCAAATGATAGAAATATAGAATTATCAAATAGCTCTTCAGTCAATAGTCTGGTACAAATGCTCACTAATTTCTTACTATATAAAATTAATACAATTCCTCACAAATTTTTAGTTTTGATTGATGATATTTGGATTATACATTTTATTTTGTACAGGTAAATAGTCAGCAAAACAAATTTACAAGCAATGGAAATGTTTTGTAACCTAGATTGTTTATCTTTTGTATTCGCATCCACTTTGAGTTCTCCTTTTCTATTTTTTTTAAACACTTTGTAGGTGTTGTTCGGTATAGACATACACTATGAAATTTTATTTCTTATTTGTCTATGCATTCTAGCAGCTAATTATGGTTTATGTTTGTTGCATGAAATTAGTATAAGATAATTTTTTAATTTGCAGCTAATTATGGTTTAATTTGCAACGAATTATGTTTTATTTTATTTTAATAATAAGAAATCAGTAAAAAATTAGTAACATGGAATTAAGTACTATATAAAATTTAGTACAAGTTAATTTTTTTATTTGCTATTTTTTTCCCTAAGTTCTAATTCTTTCCATTAATATAAATTTCATCTTTTTACCAATCAAAAAATACAAAAATAAATACCCAGTAGTGTATCTACCTCTCCAAGAGTATTTAGCTCTTCTCTGACATCTTTCAACAATTCTTGGAGATCTTCTTTTCATCTAAACTCCTACCCCTTCCTATTATAAGCTTCTTACGAACCTAGCAAGGGGAAAAGAAACATCTCTCACTGTCCAAAAAGCCTACGATAATGTCCATGTAATAATTTGTTCGTACCTTGGGTCATGATATCATGGTATATATGGAAAATAACAAAATATGCGTAGGCATGAAAGAACTGATTGAAATACACATGTGCATGAAGTTGCTTTTGAAACTTGCATTAGTTGTTAGCCTAATTCCAAACCTGCCATAGTTCCTTTGCCACAATTTGAGTAAATGAACCCCAACAATATCTATAGTACCCAAGTGATAAGCCCTTACCTGGATGGCTTGGAACAATATGGGCTTCTATTGCTAAACATAAGCATGAAAAAATCTATCTGTTAAATAAATAGAAACAGTTCAATAAGCATGACCTTGGACCTAAAAAAATGTACGGAGCTTTAGTCTTATGCCTTTACACTTTGATTTACAATTACAATTATTAAACTTATTAGCCTGTGCATCGCACGGGCCACATTGCTAGTCTATATTAAGCGAAGCGGGGGTGGCTCTTGACGTGTCACCCCCGGGTTGCTTCGCAGGCTCGGGGCAGGCTCGCGTCGTTTGGAACACCCGAGCCTCGCAAAAAAAAAAAAGAAAAAAAGAAGAAAGAATCTTCGTTCTTTCGCGAAAGAGCTTCTGTCGAGAGGGTTCGAGAAGGCTCCTGAACCCGATCGACCAGCTTCGATCAATACTAGAACTCTACCGTTCGCAGATCGAGAAGGCTCTGAACCCGATCGACAAGCTTCGATCAATATTGGAACTCGCTGTTGCCGCCTTCTCCTTCAACCCTGACGATCCGGTCTCGAGGAGCCGCAGCAAAGGCCGCAAACCCCCTTCTTCGAAGACGATCTGCCTCGAGGAATCATTGGCCGAAGCGAGAACGGAGACAGCATGGCTGCCTGTTCTCGAACCGAAGAGGACTAATCACTGGAGTCCAGCAGGTGAACCAAATACCCAACATCGCCTTTTTGGTAATTTGCATCGGATTCACGTTCCTGTTGGACGATTCGAGAAAGCTAGGGTTTTATGCATCCACATCTGATTATTCTCTTTCTGAAGTTAGACTTTGTTATGGAAGGCGCGTTGATTTTGTAAATTTAGTCGTAACCTGCATAGCCGACGTTGAATGATTATACTCTGTTGTAAATTATGCGTCCGCAGATTCCGAACTTGGAGATGAGCTTCAGGAATTCGGAATTTGTGTTCCATTCTTAACAAGGTGAGGCTGGCTGCTGGATTCTCTTCTCCATCCTTAATGATTAATAATATTTTCTTGACGATTACTTCAGTCTTTCGTAAAATCTTTTAAGTTTATGTTTCTTCTGTAAGTTTATGTTTTTCAACAAATTAATAATATTAGTATATTATTCTTTACTCATAGATTTAAGGACAATAGGATCATATGTATCTGGGGTTGAGCTGACCCCATGCCAGGTTGATCCATTGATGTGAATCACTCAATCTGGAAGTTTCTCCACCAAAGTTGGCTGATGATGTTAACACTTTAACATCTCAGTAAATGCCCTCCTTTGTTGGATAATTTATTTGCTACTGGTTGGAATTAGCTGATGGAACACATCATCAGCCAACTTTGGTGGTCATGAGCTAAGCTAAACTTAACCAATTTAACAATAGATGTTAGAATTACCTGTTTGACAAATTGCCTATGTAATTTTAGACTCTTTCTACATTATTATGCAGGTTCATGTGCTCATTCATGGGATCTGTTATGCCATTTTTTTTTCCGCACTAGAGTTTTGTTTTGTTTGCTATTAAATCACCCTTTTGATAAGTTACATAGTGCACTATTAAGTTTTGAGGCTTGAACATCCTTTGATGCATCTTTAGCATGAGGAAACTTCTTATTGATTGATCCAGTTGCCGTCCAATGTAGCTTTAAGATTGTTGTACACACTTATTTCTGAAAATATATATGTGCTAGAGTATTTCCAGGTGACTAATAACTTGGTGTACCTCAATTAATATAATTGGTTGCACTTTACCCTGTCTGTTGTTAACTTCTAATAATATTCTAGACCCCATGCTGCACCCTGTTCATTTACTATGATCCAGCAAAAGAAACTGCAACATCATCATTTCTCTTATTCTTTTCATGTTAGTTAATGAATGCCATATTAAAGGTTGAAAAGGAAGTACAAAAGAAGAGAATTAGTATCAGAAGACATCTAAATTCCTATTTGGACTTCTGTATAGGCTATCTATCTTCCTGTAGCCAATCTTGCCGCATAACAAACAAGTTCATCCTAGATGGCAGAAAAACTTAATTTTTTCAATCACACGAGCAATGCCTGGTGTGTGGCCTCATCTTCCTAATATACTCTGCGGATTCTTTTTTTTAATACTTTTTTTAGCTACTGATTAGTGCATTTTGTGTTGAAGATCGTACTAATTCTTGCTAATATAGGTAACTTGACTATTCCAGTTCAGGTTTGTTCTTCATCTTCCTTCCCTTAATATTTCTGGCTCTCCGTTTTCTCATTGTAATTGAGTGCAATACCTCAACTCGCGGTCAATCATATACAAGCCACCTCAATCGCGAATTAAGACGGCTGACTTTGGCAAGCATGTCAGAAATTGGTGAAGGTTAGTTTTCATGATTTGAAAATTTTTTTATTCCAATAGTTTTTATTGTAGGTTGTGTGGATGTTAATTTGGATCATGACTTGCTGCTAAGAATTTTTAATCATTGCTAATGTTTTTCATGGACATTGGACTTGGGGTGATTGAGTTGTTATGTTTGGGACTTTATTAGGCTTTCTTTTGTTCAACAGGAAATTAATCCTTTGATTAATTTAGAATTGCTACTGCATATTGTTCTACAAGATACACTAATTCTTCGACTTTCTTAGACATGTATGTTGAGGCGTTTTTGTTTTTTGTTCTTTTTCTTTTGTGTGTTTGTGTTTGTATGTTGAGGCTTTTTTGTTTTTTGTTCTTTTTCTTTTGCTGATGGTGTCGATTATAGTTGGGTTATTCTAAGCACAAAGAGAATTTTTGCTTGGTTTCCAAAGCTTGGTCCATTTATACGTGTTATTTTATGACTTATTACTACTTACATTTATTGCCTTCTTACTTTTATATTTGTTTTGAGATATATTTGAAGTTTCTGAACATTTCATGAGGCAATTTTAATAAGATTTAACCCTTTCCAACTTCTAAGGCAATATGAAACCTTCCAAGGTGACGAAATGGTATTTATTAATATCTAACTTTAATAAGATTTAATGTTTGTTATGATACTTCTAACATTTTATCCCAACATCCACATGCAGCCTACTGAGGTACAAAACACAACAGCTCCTATTGTCCAAGATGAAAGTCAGTGATACAAGGTAAACAACAAAATCAAAACACCTTCCTTCACATTGAACCCTTTCCATTTGTAAGAACATACACTGGACATGTGATTTTATTTCAGTTGATATTTTAAATTTTAACTCCATACACTATTGGTTGTTCATTATGCATAACAGATTCTTCTCCATGTAAGAGATCCTATCAGTCTACAGAAGCTTCGTTCTAAATGAACATCAACTATGAAAGATTTAAGATGACATGTTGAATTTGCTATTCTAAAGAAACCAAATATAGAATTGATACCAATCAGCAATAACACATAACTCACTTAAGAAATAAAAATATTAGGATTTTTCAGTTTTTAAAGATTTAAGACTCATTTTTATGTGGGCCATGGACCTTCTCTAAATCCTTTCTCAATTATTGCAATTACAGTTATATTTCTGGCCATGAATTTTTCCTTTACAGATATAACTTACTTGACCTTAGTATTGTAATTTGATTGCAAACAAGAATTTTGAAGTTATGGAGAAATAAAATCTGTGTTAATGGATTTAACATATTGTCTTCGATAGCTACAGAGAAATGAAGAATAAATTATAGTCGGTAGACATCATCCCTACCATATTTTATATATTACTTTTACATCCATGCTTCTATCTAGGATTACTAAATAACACTTTCTAATATGCAGTTCTCTGGGAATGTGCAAGAGATGTGTTGATCTGAAGATGATAGGATGCTCAAGATGTGAAGGGTTTGGACTGGTAATAGCAAGAACATTTGGTTTTGGCATGTTAGATAACATTTTCCAGTCATTTCAGAGAAATGTGACAAAGCGCGGATCGGTTGCATGCACAAATATATTTATTGTTCAAAATCTTGCATTTTGTGTTTGGATAGCAGAAAGTCATTAGAATTAAGGTCATTTTAAGAAAGATGCAACACTTAAATTCAAGATAGGATTTATCCCTTTCCATGTGCTTTTTGTCCTTTAAATATGCTACATGTTCTTTTCAGTTAGATTACTTCAAATTATTTATTGCTACGTTCCAAGTTTTTTTAGTTGTGCGGAAAGGATAAGTCGTACTTTTTCACAGGCTAGAATCTGTATGGGACTGTTGGGAGCTCATTCTATATAGCACCTAAGGTACTTACAAGTGGTTATAATCAGGCTGCTGATGTGTGGAATGCAGGGGTTCTTCTTTACATTCTTTTAAGTGTTGTGCCTCCATTTTGGGGAAGACTTAAGTCAAGGATATTTGATGTTGTTAGGGCTGCCAATTTGCGATTTCCCTCTAATCCTTAGGATAAAGCATCTCCTTCTGTTAAGGACCTAATCGCCGGTGCAAAGATCCCATTTTATATAAACTAATTTACCTGAACCAATTGAACAGAACGTCATCACACAATTTGAAAGTAGACAAATGTACATTCAAAATTCCTAAACGATCATCAACCTCTTTCATCTGAACCTTCACCAGCAGAATTTATAGAAACAGTTCTACATGATCCCACCAAGATCAACTTAATCTGCAGTTATCATAAACAATCGAACATCTTACGTAAAATGAATATGGGATTCTTATGGGGTTTATTTAGTCATATTTAAGCTTAAATAGATTTGTATCTTTCTTATGATATTGGTAGCTATTTTTGTCCAAATGCCCGTGCGTTGTACGGGCCAGATTGCTAGTTACACCTTTAATTTTATTCAAGCGATGGGTTTGATATTCCTCCCCAATTTTTTTTCATGCAGTTTGAGGGACATGCTGCCACTAGGGCTGTCAATGGGTCGCCCGTTTATCACCCGTTCTTGATTAAAAAATTCGATTTACTTGAATTTTTTACCGTTTAAATATCCGTTGGGTCGGATTTGTATCTGAAAATTGGATCCGTTTATAATCGGATTTGGATTA
Organism: Buxus sempervirens; assembly: GCA_947561395.2. Lineage (NCBI taxonomy): Eukaryota > Viridiplantae > Streptophyta > Magnoliopsida > Buxales > Buxaceae > Buxus > Buxus sempervirens. The sequence continues at coordinate 9,720,851 of OX387186.1, forward strand.
GGGTCATATCCGCCCGATTAATATCTGAGTTCGATTAAATTATATATATGTTTCTAATTTTTTTAGATTTCTAAGGATGCTTAAATAATTTTAATATTCTTCTTGTAAAATAATATATATATCATCTTAAATATGAACCTAAGATATATACTTTAAAATTATTTGAAGTATTATTCAATATAATTATAGTAAACAGAGCCTATTTAATTGGATTTTTTAAATTCAAATATTTAATCAGATAATCGGATTCAGATACGGATTCTACAACTATATTTGGATTCGGATTTCGTAACAAGTATGAAAGATCTGTCGAACATTTAATCGGATTCGGATTTGGATCTTGGTGGATCCGGAGTGTATCCAACCTATTTACACCCCTAGTTACCACTTATAGCATTCACCAACAATGATTGCTTTTTCTTGTTATAAAAGTCTCTTGATATGGACATACTCGGACCCCAAGAGATATTCCTACCCCAAGAGATATTCCTAAGGGACTCAGCCCTTTATTGAATGGTTAGGAGTTGGGTTGCAAATCTTTTGCAATGTCTTACTACATTGTTTTCTGCTGTGGGTGTAAGATATTGCCATGTGGAGCATCAAACTGTCATTGTTTTTTATTATTATAAATATCTCACATAGGGCCCACTTGAAAAAATAGTGACCTTAAGGTGCCTCATCTGGTAGCATCTCATACCCACAACAGAAAGCAATTCATGAAAACATTACAGAAGATTTTATCACAAGTTGGGAATTATGCCATAATGTGCTGGGTGTTGAGAGTCTCAAGCTCAATGCGCATTAGTCAAGCTTGAGCTTGATAATTAGGTTGATGATATGAGCAAAAGGCTTTTACTACTAAAAAAGCTCATCGATTACCATAATAAAGCTGTTTACACCAACGCGGAAAAGAAGAATCCCACGTGGCTATAAACTCTCTAAAAAGTGAGAGTGGGGTCCATTAGGAAACCCCCAATATGTGGAATCGGTTGGAAAAGAGTTCACATGACAAAGACTTTTTAAAAATATGGGAAGTGGGGTCCTCCTATCTGGTCTTCTCAGACCACCCTACTCGAGAATCAACTTGAGACATATATTATTGATGTTTGTACCAATGGCTAGTTTTTAGAAGTGAATGGCATTGCAGGTCTTGTTGAAAAGATGATTCAATCAAGAAAGAATAGCATAAATCCATTAGTTTATAGTCTTATCACATTGGCTTTAACTTTACCAGTTGAAACTGCTATAGTAGAAAGAGTATTTTTTATGATGAAGATTGTCAGGGATCGATTGCGTAGTCAAATGGGAGATGAATGGTTTAATGATTGTTTGGTTGCCTAAATTGAGAAAGAAGTTCTTGATGGAATACACAATAAAGAAGATATCATGCAAAGGTTCCAAAATATGAAGTCTCATTGAAGACATCTGTAGTATTATGCAAATTCGATGAATGAGATTAGTTTTCTTATTACATATTCTTGTAATTTATTTAAATTAAATTTTAATATTTTTATGCTTCATAGATCTGTCCCTCCTCAGTTAAAATCCTAGCTTCGCCCCTGTTTATCTCCCACAAAAGGAAGACAACTCTAGTCAGCTGGACACTATACTGGCTTATGTTTGGCCCATTGAATTTAAAGAAATTAAACAAAACTTAATAATTTATACTTAAAAAGCTTATTGGGTTGTATACAACTGAGATCCTGTAAAACTTTTATTTGGAGCATCCATAGGATTGTATTATGTGTATTAAGAACCACAGATACAAACCTTGAGTAGTTTAAGAGTAAATTTTTCATGTACACTTGACACAATCATGTGAAAGCTCTAAATAAAAGGTATATATAAGAGCTCTATAGGATGTGAACCCAATTGTCTTCCTGTTGATGAGGATGTGTGCTCCCCTTCTACTCCACAACCAATGAAACCTTCTATTCAAGGGATCTCTACAAGAGATACGAGCCTTTGTTAAAGTGTAAGGAATAGCGCTGTCAGTGAGGTAAGTTATCTCTTGTTAGAGCCTTAGGCTCGATAAACTTGAGCTCAACTTACATGTCTTCTGCTTACAAGCTTATTTGTGATGTCTCCCATTCTCATATGGAAGAAAAACAGTGGTTACAACTTTGGAAGTTGCCATGTCCCCAAAAAATCAGGTTCTTACTGTGGAAGATTCTTCAAGAGGGTAATGTTACTAATGACATTTTGAACACAAGAGTGGGAGCTCCTATTGAGCTTTGTGTCTTGTGCAGCAAGGATCAAGAATCTCATCTTCATTTGTTTTTCAAGTGCGAGCTAATTAGAGCTCTATGGTTTGGATTGATGGGGGGCAGAATCGACGAAAATCTGCAAATATCAAACTGTAAAGAATGGGTGTTTGGGCACATTTTCAGATTAAAAGGAAAAGAAGATTTAGCAGATGATCTAACTTGGGCGGCTTGGGCAAATGTTTGCTGGATTGTCTGGAACTGTAGGAATAAACTAATATTTGAAAACATGAAACCAAGCTTTACTCTAAACTCTTCTTTGTTTAATGTGATGCAGGCGGATTCAAGCAAAATTATGGAGGCAAGCAAGGTCAAAGAGAAAGCAGGCACCCAAGAAATCATCATCAGGTGGAGGAGGCCTCTAGAGGGATGGAGTAAACTCAATGTTGATGGAGCAGCATTGGGGTGTCCTGGAGAAGCTGCGGTGGGTGCTATTGTTAGAGATGCAGATGGCCGTAGCTTGGGCGCAATGGCAACTAGGATCGGAGCTGCTGATTCTCTAATGGCGGAAGCTAATGCTCTTGTTGAAGGATTGCGCTTGGGACTTGCATTGAATTGTCAAAAAGTGCTCGTGGAAAGTGACTCCAAGACTGTTGTGGAGGCATTTTGCAATACAATTTCCACCCCTTGGAAGATTAAGCATTTGATGGATGAGGCGAGACATCTCAGCAATTTGTTCATTGGGTTCAAGATTGAAAATATTTATAGGGAGGCAAATTTTGTAGCAGATGGTTTAGCCAGCTTTGCTCTTAGTCAATTTTCGTGTGTCTGGGTTGGAGCTTTACCACAAAGTATTCGGAATATTGTACGGGAGGACTCCATGGGTCGATGTCACCCAAGAGTTGTCCCTGACTAGTTTTTCTATTTAATGAATTTGTTCACATCAAAAAAAAAAAAAAAAAAAAACTTACATGACTTGGGCTTGAGTTTAATAATTAGGAGGCTCAGCTTACATGACTTGGGCTTGATTTTAATAATTAGGAGGTTGTTCCATGTAACTTTTCAAAATTGCTTTTTTAATTGGAAAGTAGAAATTTTTTAACGCTTTTACTTTGTTTCTATTTTGAAAAATAACTTTGTAAAATTATACCAAACACCCTCTGGGCTTGTGAACAGGGTAAAGGCTTAGAAAGGGAAAAAATTTTGATTTTAAGTGGTACCTTTTTCAGAAATAAATCAAATTTAGTCAAAATTCTCAATAATTAAAAAATAGTGATACGTTTTAAAAATAATTAAAAACTAGTCATTTTAAGTATTCACGGAGAGTATTTTCTAAACATACCTTTAAAAGACTTGTAAACCTTTTAAACCTTTTGTAACCACTAAGTTTTAATCAAGTTTATAAGTTTTTCTAAGTGTATTTTTGGAAGAAACTTTTTGTGAACAATAAAATAATACTCATTATTAATTATTTAAAAAAGCACCATTGCTTTCTAATCATCAAGAATTAGTTTACTGAATGTGAATTATGTTTAAAATGTATCACTTAAAACCAATTTTCCATAAAAAAAAAAAAGATAAGTTTTCACTTTCTTTTTATTAGAATAAGCTTTTAAAAACCTTAGATTCCATTTTTACCCTAACAACCAAACAACAATTAATTTGGGGATATACATGTGAACGCATAAAAAACCATTCTAGCCCACCACAACTAAATAATAATCACATTTAAAGGTAAAAATGATAAATAGCCAAAAATATCTATTAATAATCCTGATGCCTCTCATTTCAAATCACACTAATCTTCTTCTCTTTTCTACACTCTAAGGCTTTGTTTGGAACCCTAGATTTTCCAAAGAAAATGTTAATGTTTGGGAAAATTGGTTTTTAGTGTTACTTTTTGAAAAATAACCCAGATTTAGTCATTTATATTTTGGTAATTTGAAGGTAGTGATAATTTTTAAAATAATTGAAAACGACTGTCATTTTAATGTTCACAAAGGAATTCTTCAAAAAAAAAAAAAGGCCCTTAAAAGATTTTTTAACCTCGTTAAAAGATGATCACAAACAAATTGTACACAAGTATTTTGAGGATATTTTTGGAAGAATTTCTTGGTGAACAGTAAAAGGACTTTCAATCTCAATATTTCAAGAAAGTACCACTATTTTCCAACTACCATGAATAAGATGATTGAATCTCGATTACTTTTTAAAAAATATCACTAAAAACCAATTTATCCTTAACATTTAAGTTTTTTTTCCTTAAATTAGAGGCATCTCTCGGTAGGTGTCTCTAAAACACGTTTCCTAGTTGCCGGTTGAAATGGGACCGCACATCCTCGAAGACCAGAGGACTAAAACTGTACATTTGACGGGCTTGTAATTGGCACGTGGCATTTATAATATATAAGTTCTTTAAAAACATAAATTATTAAGTTTTCTATTCTTTAAATGCAGCGCCCAATCACAAGCCTGTTTTCTGAAACCGAGCGAGCTTTACTGGCCTGACACATGTCCCACCAGACATAAACCCATGCGTTTTGTTTGGCACCACGCGTCTTGCAGGAATTCCAAGTTTCCAACTCCTTTGTATCTCTTTCCTCAGGCACTTGGATTTTTTTATTTTTAACTTTCTTCTTTCGGTGTTAATATTAATAAATTTTGACACCGCCCGGCCAGTAATCTTCCGGTCTTCAATGAGATACGAACATGTAACATCAAATTGACCAGAGGATCAAACTTACCAGCAGTTTCGAACTTGGTATTATGATTTACTCCTGACAGCAAGTTTCTGATTTTGTATGTGAAACATGAATATGAAAGAGGAAGGTTCTAAGTGCTGCCGAAGTTTTAGAAAAATTTATGGATGGCTTGAATATAAGGGAGAGGAGTCCATGCGAGTAATTATATGTTCTACTACGCTTTCCTCTTAACAGAGTTTGTCTTCTTCTTTACAAATCACCTGAGGCTCATCACCAATATTTTCTAACAAGCGCAGGTAATTAATGGGTGTAATCCAGAATCTGTTTTGGGTTTTCTTACACTTGATTCTTTTGTTCCATTCGCATTCAATCAAGGCTCAACCTTCTGATTATCCAATAATCACACAATCAACTTCATGGGCCAACAGCCCCTCCATTACTCGTTCTGTGAGATTCACAGATGGATCGATTGTGAGGCCTCTTCTTCTCAGAGGCAACTCCGGGCCAACTTACGCCTGTGGCTTCTACTGCAGTGACACTTGTCAATCTTACGTCTTTTCCGTCTTCATTGTTCAGACTGACAGCGCCTCCAACATCATCTTCCCAGGCACAGGATTCCCTCAGGTAGTCTGGTCTCCCAATCGAAACAATCCCGTTAAAGAAAATGCAACCTTGCTGCTCAATGGAGAAGGCAACTTGATCTTGCGAGATGCCGACGGTTCCTTAATTTGGTCTACAGACACAACTGGTAAGTCTGTTTCAGGCTTGAACATGTCTGAGACCGGAAATCTTGTGCTCTTTGACAGGGACAACGCCACTGTCTGGGCGTCTTTTGATCATCCAACAGACTCATTAGTTTTCGGACAGAAGCTTGTAGAGAGGCAGAGACTAACAGCGAGCGTATCAGCTCTGAATAGGACTGAGGGTCCGTTTTCGCTTTCTGTAACCAGTGAAGGCTTGTTTGCTTTTATTGATTCCAATCCTCCTCAGTCATACTATCAAGCAGTGTTTCCTGGAACTAAAATGAGCCAAGCACCAAGCTATGTAAAATTCATAAATGGCAGTCTTGCTATGTACATATTGTCGGCCGAACCAGAACCGCAAAATGGTGATATTGGCGTGCCTCTATCAGCTTCAGCAGCATCTCAGTACATGAAGTTGGATCCAGATGGGCATTTGAGACTTTATGCATGGCTATCAGGGTGGACGATGGCGGCGGATCTCCTGATGGGGTATGTAGGTGAGTGTAATTTTCCTCTGGTTTGTGGGAATTATGGTATTTGCTCCAAGGGGCAGTGTAATTGCCCTGGTGCAACCAGTAATGACACAAAATATTTTAGGCAGATAAATGACAGGCAGCCGAACCTTGGCTGTTCTGAAATTACTCCCCTGTCTTGCCAAGGTTCTCAGCATCACAGTTTTCTAGAGCTTGAAGACATGTTTTATTTCACATTTTCCTCTGATCTTATAGATGTGGATTCGGACAGTTGTAAGCAGGCTTGTTTGAAGAATTGTTCCTGTAAAGCAGCTATTTTTCAGTATGTTGGGAATTTTTCAAATGGTAATTGCTTTTTACCAACCCAACTCTTTTCACTGTCAAAAGATAGAAAGGAAAATTATCGTTACAACTCAACAGCATTCATCAAGATTCAAACTGCTTCAATGGCAACGTCTCCCCCATCGGAGGCTTCTCCTGTTCCTGATAGTACTCCTGCTTCAACTGAGCGGCCTCCTTCATCGGGGGCTTCGTTTCCTGTTAGTACTGGTAAGAAAACTGGGAGAATGGGAATAATATTAGCGTCAAGTCTTGGAGTTTCCTTTGTTCTGGTTTTAGCAGTCAGCATCTGGGTTGTTCTTATTAGGAAGAAAAGAGATGCAGAAGGAGATGAAGAGGATTATTTAGACTATGTACCTGGAATGCCCGCCAGATTTTCTTGTGAGGACTTGAAAGCTGCAACAGAGAATTTTAGTAGGAAGCTTGGAGAAGGAGGATTTGGATCAGTCTTCGAGGGAATCCTGGCTGATGGGACTAAAGTTGCAGTGAAGAGGCTTGATGGTTTAGGCCAAGTGAAGAAATCATTTTTGGCTGAGGTTGAGTCAATAGGCAGCATTCACCATGTCAACTTGGTGAGATTGATTGGATTCTGTGCTGAAAAATCAGAGAGACTTTTAGTTTATGAGTACATGCACAACGGGTCATTGGATAATTGGGTCTTCCATAAAAATCAAGAGCCTGCTCTGAATTGGGAAACTAGACGAAAGATCATCCATGACATAGCCAAGGGACTTGCTTATCTTCATGAGGATTGCAGACAGAAAATTGTTCACTTAGATATTAAACCACAGAACATCCTTTTGGATGATAATTTCTGTGCTAAGGTTTCTGACTTTGGGTTGTCTAAGCTGATTGACAGGGACAAAAGCCGATTTATGACTACAATGAGAGGCACTCCTGGGTATTTAGCTCCTGAGTGGTTGAGCTCGGCAATCACGGAGAAGGTTGACGTCTATAGCTTCGGCATTGTGGTCATGGAGATTCTGTGTGGGCGGAAAAATGTGGATTGCTCTCAGCCTGAGGAAGCTATGCATTTACTGGGTCTATTCAGAAGGAAAGTAGAGGAGAATAAATTGAGTGATATCATTGACAGATCCAGTGAGGATATGGAGTTACATGAAGCAGAGGTCATGGAGATGATGAAGGTTGCTGCTTGGTGTGTACAAAATGATTTTGGTAGGAGGCCATCCATGTCTGTAGTGGTGAAGGTCTTAGAGGGTGCAGTGAATGTTGAATCTAACATTGATTACAGCTTCTGGACTCCGCCAATGACAGCGACAGAGTTAAGGGCTTCAGCTCAATTGCCATCAGTTCTATCAGGACCAAGGTGAAGAGAAGAACTCACAAATGTATCATGAGAACTTGATATTATATCCTTTTCCTTCTGCTTTTCTTGTCTAGGTATCAATGATTCGGGGGAATTCTATACTGTAATCTTGTTTGTCATTCAACTGTAAATATAAACATTAATTGCTTGATTTATATATTTGTTGCTTCAAAATTGGGCCGGTGTGGACACGTGTCGGAGGTGATGATGTGTCTCTACGTGGGCGTGCCAGTATCGTTTGATACAAATGATTTTGGGTTGAACCCTGACCCCGGGCACCTGTTCCGAATCTGAACCGGAATCGGTCCAGTCGTACTGCAAGTCACCTGTAATAAAACGGGTCAAGCGATGTTGTGAAGACTAGGGGTCCGGTCTTCGTTTGGGTTCTTGTAAGCGTTTGAAAGCGAAAGCAACTAATGGCACACAAATCCTTTTATTATAAAATCGGCCGAATAGCCGAAAGCGACAACAGATAATCCTCAAAATGGAAACAAAAGTACAAAAGAAAATCGACAGGGCTTGCAGGACCGGCCTGTCCTGGTCTTATAGCCGTAATCGGGTATAAGCGCAGGAGGAAGGGGCGGCTGCTTACAAAGTCGGTTCAGGGGGTTCACCTTGGATTGCTGCTTACCCGAAAATACACGAGTCACCTGGCGTGAACAGAGCGAGTCTCGGGACCGGCTGCTCGGGATTCTGTAAAGACAGAACTGCGAGTCAGGGGCGGCCTCAACTTACTCTCCGGTGGCAGGATTCTAGTGTTAGTCGGAGTAAAGAGGGGTCGAAGATGTCACTGCGACTGGAAGCAGTGAGAGAAGTCCTAGTTTATCTGTCTGTATTAGAGGGGATAAAGGATCACGGATGATCAAAATAATATAATAACCGGTTGCGGTTGTGTGGATTGTGTCCTTGAGCTCTTCGAATTGGGGCCTTTTATAGCCGCTCCTTGACGGTTGCTCAACGTCCTACTCTCGCACGATCTTCATGGCGGTTGGTTATCTTCAGTTCTCTGTTTCAAAGTGATAACCGCCCGGCCATGATCTAAAAATAGTTTTATTCTTGAACGGCCGATGGCACGATCCTCTGATATTTATGGTTTTGTCATATTTGGCTTGCGTGGCTCGAACCGCATTCTTCTGTGTGCGTGCTGACGTGACCTGCTCAACCCTTCAAAGTCTATGGGCCTTGATGTCGTGGCCTAATCAAGCCACCTAGGCACCACGTGTCCTTCTCTTATTCGTCGGTTATATAGGGTGTAAACAATATTTTAATAGGTTTAAACCCTTTTTTGCCTTGTATCTTTTCATTTTATTTAACAACTTACAATTTTTCATCAAATAGATCAATTTTATTTTTCAATCGACTCATCTCTTAGGTTGTGTTTGAATAGGATAATAAATACCCAATGAATGATAGATTACATTGAAATGTGTAAAAAAATGACCTTAAAAGGTCAATTGGAAACCATGACATTAAATGTTATGAGTTGTAGAACACTTAAAAGCTCAAGCTTATAGTAGAGGTGAACTTTATATATTTAATATATTCCTTAACACTCCCTCTCACATGTAGGCTGGACTCAAATCCATTTTTTTTAGGGGACCCATTTTTAGCAAGGCCTTACACGTAGAACTACTATTGCACCTAAAAGCTCAAGCTTATAATAAGGGTGAACTTTATATATTTAATATACGCCTTAACATGAATAGTGCAACTATTTGCACATAAATAAAGACAATAAATTAATAAAAAAATAAAAATAAGAAAGAACACATGACTTTTATGTGTTTCAACAAACCCCTGAATAGATCCTTCAATATGGTAAACTAATATTTCAAAAAACTCAAGGGCTAAACTGTAATTATCCATAAAAGTAAACATCATGAAATATAGGTCAATGATGTTATGTATAAAAATAAATAAATAAATAGCCATTGTAAGATCTTTTAGCGGTGGTTTTTAAATAAAAGTCCTGACTCCCACCATCGAGAGAGATTTTACTTGTAGTAAAACTCCATAAAAAAATACACACATTTACCAACAGTAAAATTACCTTGTCATTTTAGGGCCATTAGAGGCGAGAAAATGTTACTGTCGGTAAGTGCCTCTTTCGACACGAGAATACATTCTTGCCATTATTGTTGCTTAATTGTCAGGTTTTTATCACCAACAAATAAATTATCGCCGGTAAAAGATGAATTATAGGCAGTAAACCACTTAACACTGGTAAAACCTCTTGTATAACTCATTTCCTCTCGTCCTAGATGCAAAAATTTTCGTAGGTTGGTTCATATTAATTGCATTTTTGGTTTATAAAAACAAGTTGAATGTATAGTCTATGATTATATTATAGGTACGTGACTCAATATTTTTGCTGATCATATTAATTGAGAATTGAATCTTAATTATATAGAAATATTTTCTATATATTTGATCTGTGATATAAATTGTATATAGGCAGGAGACCATATTAAGTTAGGAGTTTTCATAAAATCCTAGTCAATATTAATCGACATGACTCCGCGTTTTGTTGAATCCAACTCTTCCGTCTTTTTTCAGGAACCAAACATATGAACCCAAATTGACTAGCGTTACCAGTGTTGAAATTTTAAATTAATAAAAAAAGAACAAAAGAATTTGTAAAGTCGTCATCATCATAATAAATTTGTGAGGTATTATTTTAACTTGAAATTAGGATAATGTTTGCATGTGATTATTAGTTAACATATTCCACAAAGATTATTTTTTAAAAAAAATGTAACAAAATATTTAAAAAATACAGCAAAGAAAAATATTGGTAAACATAAATGGGTTCCAGACATTTAGGCAGGTTGGGTTTGGGTTGAATTCTTTATAATTGGATTGATAAAACCTCAACCCAAAAAATGAACAGGTTATCCCCACATGTTCAATCAGGTTGGGTTTGGGCAGGTTTCGCGTTCATTTTCTCTTAGCTCTGTGCGGGTTTGTCTAATATATAACTAACTGATTAACAGCCTTTTGTCTTTTGGGCCTCAAATTGTGAGCTGAATTGCCTAAAAGGTTTTCTGGGCTTTTCTTTACTTATTTTATAAAGGGCTCTCCTAAAAACACACTGAAAATCTTTTACAATGCTTTTCTGTAGTGGCCTTGAGATGTTGTCACGTAGAACATCTCACGGTTAGCGTTTTTTTTTCTTCCCCAATTGTGCTTTAAGGCCATTATTTTTCACATTTATATGTAAGGAAGCCTATTAAATCACATAAGTCAAGCACAGCAAGTTTATACTCACAGTTGAATAATAAAGAAGATGACAGCATGGAATTCTCTGAATCGTACCATCAAAAGACAAGCAGAAGGAAAAGGATGATCTTGAATTTTTATGCTGTATTTGTGAATCCTTCCTTTCTTCACCTTGGTCCGGATAGCACTGATGGCAATAATGGACTTGAATCTGCCTCTTTCTGAGCTACTACAGGTATTTGTGCTGGTGCTGGAGCCAAGAAGTTGTAATCTATGTTAGATTCAACATCCATCACACCCTCTAAGACCTTCACCACCACTGACATGGATGGCCTCCTAGCAGAATCACTTTGTAAACACCAAGCTGCAACCTTCATCATCTCCATGACCTCTGCTTCATGTAACTGCATATCCCCACTGGACTTGTCAATCAGATCAAACATTTGATTCTCCTCTGCCTTCCTTTTGAATAGCCCAAGTAAATGCATATATTCCTCAGGCTGAGAGCGATCCACATTCTTCCGTCCACACAAAATCTCTAAGACCACGATGCCGAAGCTATAGACATCTACTTTTTCATTGATTTCTAAGCTCAACCATTCCGGAGCCAAATACCCAAGGGTGCCTCTCATTCTTGTCACAACCTGGCTCTGCTCCTTGTCAATCAGCTTGGACAAGCCAAAGTCAGCAACCTTAGCACAGAAGTTATCATCCAAAAGGATATTCTGTGGCTTAATATCAAAGTGAACAATTTTATGTCTGCAATCTTCATGAAGATAAGCAAGTCCCTTGGCTATTTCAAGGATGATCTTTCGTCTGGTTTCCCAATCAAGAGAGGACTGTTGATTTTCTTGAAAGATCCATTTATCCAATGAACCATTGCACATGTATTCGTACACTAAAAGCTTATGTGATTTCTCAGCACAGAATCCAATCAATCTCACCAAGTTGATATGGTGAATGCTGCCTATTGTCTGAACCTCCGCCAAGAATGATTGCTTCATTTGGTTACCATCAAGGCTCTTCACTGCCACTTTAGTTCCAGTTGCTAGGGTACCTTCAAAAACTGATCCAAATCCTCCTTGTCCAAGATTTCTACTAAAGTTCTCTGTTGCAGCTTTCAACTCCTCATACGAAAATCTTGTGGGCATTCCTAGTACTTCATCTAAATAATCCTCTTCATCTACTTCTACATCTTTTTTCTTCCAAAAGAGAAACCATATGACAACTACGACTAACAGAACAAAAGAAGCTCCAAGACTAGATCCTAATATTATTGCCACAGGAATAGGAGAAGCCTCTGAGGGAGAAGGTGCAATTGGAGGGATTTGCACCTTAATGAATGCAAATGAGTTGAAATAAGTTTTATCTCTCTCATTGATCATTAGTGAAAAGAGTTGGGTTGGAAAAAAGCAACTACCTTTTGAAGAATCCGTACTATACCGAAACAGAGCTGCTTTACAAGAACAATTCTTCAAACAAGCCTGCTTACAACGCTCCGAATCCACAAATATAAGTTCATAGGAAAAAGCGAAATAATTTATGTCTTCAAGCTCTAGAAAACTGTGATTCTGTGAACCTTCACAGGACAAGGGAGTGATTTCTGAACACCCAAGATTTGGTTGCCTGCCATTTACCGGCTGAAAATAGCTTGTCTTGTCACTGGTTACTCTGGGGCAACTGCATTGCCCACCTGAGCAAATACCATAACTCCCACAAACCAGAGGATAATTACATTCACCTATATAGCCAGTCAAGAGATCGGCCACCTCTTTCCACTCTGTTGTTCTCCATTCATAAACTCTCAAACGCCCACCTGGGTCCAACTTCATGTACTGAGCTGATTCTGCCAGGGGCACAGAAATCTCATTATCTGGCGGGTCTGGCTCGGCTGACAATATGAACATAGCAAGACTGCCATTCAGAAATTTTACATAACTTGGGGCTTTGCTCCTTTTAGTTCCATAAACTGGTTTTTCATAGTATGACTGAGGAGGATTGGAATCAATAAGAGCAATCAAACGGTCATCGGTAGCAGAAAGTGAAATCGGACCCTCGGTCCAATTGGAAGATGATACACTAGCTGTTAGTTTCTGTCCTGCTACCAGCTTCTGCCCAGGAACTAATGAGTCTGTTGGATGATCAAAAGACTGCCAGACGATACCATTGCTTCTGTCAAAGAGCACAAGATTTCCTGTCTCAGTCATGTTCAAGCCTGCTACAGACTTCCCAGTTGTGTTTGTGGACCAAACGAAGGTACCGTCAACATCCCGCAAAATCAAGTTGCCTCCTCCATCAAGCTGCAAGGTCGCATTCTCTCTAACGGGATTGTTTCGATTGGCACACCACACAACCTGTGGGTCTTCTTCTATCACTAGGAAGACAGCAAAGAAAGAAGATTGAAAACTGCCAGTGCAGTAGAAACCGCACGCATAACGTCGCCCGAGAAGAATATATCTCACTGTTGATCCATCCGGGAAACTCAGAGACTGTTCAAGGGAGGGGTTGTTGGTCCATGTAGTTGATAGGTTAGCTGTTGGATAAACAAAAGGTCGAGCCTTGATTGAGCAAGAAAAAGAGATCAAAAGAATCAGGAGAAAGAAAACCCAACACAGATTATGGTTTACACCCATTACCTGTGCTTGTAAGAAAATGGGGCTAGACTCAGGTAAGTTGTAAAGAAGAAGATGGAGAACTGGACGGGTCCTTCGAAAAAATAAACACCCGTAGAGAGGAAAGCTTGAAACTTTTAATTATTGGCATAGACTTTTCTACCTTCCTATACAAGCGCGGTCCATGATTTTTTAAGATTTCAGCATTTTCAACCTTCTATTTTCGCGTTCCCATACAAAATTCAGAAATTAGGTTGCTAACATAATAAAATCATAACTCCACAAGAAAACAATATTTACAAAAAACATAGGAGGTTAACCGAAAATCTGATTGTTCCCCTCGAGCGGGATGATGAGACAAGATTTATGTCCTGGTATCGTGGGAAGTGGGTTATAATGATGATGATTATTATATCAGAAAATTGATTTGCCCATTTTTTTTTTCTCATTAAAGAATTTCTGGTACCCCCGAGGAGCCATGCCCTTAGCCCACCATTTTTCTTTATCTTAATTTACTGGAAGGAGCAGAGAGCACAAGCCCAACAAGAAACACCCCGATTTATCGAGTAATATAAGATACGGAATCCATCTATTACGGATATGTGAGAAATTAAAGAGCCCATTCTTTGAAGTAATTTCAAAAACCGGCTTGTTTAAGTGTTAATTAGTTATCAGCTCCTTCCACCTAAATAAATTCTTCCATACTTTTATTATATTCACTCATGTTAATATGATTCCTGGACCTCTCAAAGGCGAAGGTAGCACCATGCCTAATCAAAATCATACATAGCTTTTATTTATTCTTTTGGGTGAGAAAATACCTATATCATAAAAATTGGTCTTAATCAAAATTATATAAATTAAGGTGAGAGATTAAAAGAGCTTGACTTGAAGAGACTTTAGAAACAAGGTGAAAGATTCCACAAAGATCATTCGAGATTAAAATGAGCAATTGATATAGACGTGACTTGATTAGTTGTCCACACCTTTGCCGATAAGCCATCAGCAACGTAGTCCTACACTCACAAGAGTACACAGACGTGAAAAAGTAGCTAATGGACTGTTGGTTGTTGCGTACATAGCACCAACGTAAGCAAGACTAGGGACAAATTCGCGTTGCCGGCACCATGGCCACTTGGAGGAATTGGGTTTTGATGATGGAGATGAAAATTTTTTATACTCTTAACCTCAAATAAATGAGGTTCATTCATCTCACCGTTTAACAATATAGATCAAACTATTTCCTTCATTAAGTATCTAAGATTATTATCATGAAATCTCATCCATCCAACCATTGGACAACGACCGTTCGATCCTCACCAGAACCCCACAAACTCAAAAGCTGGACCTCTTGATTCTCCAACCATTTGTGTAGATGTAGCAAGACTTACCTGTAGTGAAACTACACGTTATCATTCTAAGTAAGCCCCCAAAAGAATCTCGTTTATTTTTCTCACGTGAAGTAATCAACGAAGCGAAATAAAGCGGGAAGACAAAAGAAAGGAAAAACTAAAGTGGGGGAGAAAACGAATCTAACCAACCGTTTTTCTCACTTTTCTCTTCTCCCACTCAACCTCTTTTTGAAGAAATTCTCTCTTTCTCTCTCTTGATCACGAGAAAGTGAATTAAAGTGACGGGGGGCCGGATGGTTGCTTTCATCTTTTTCTCATTCTCTGTAGTCTGTATTATCAAAAAAAAAAAATTTTTTTCTCATTCTCTGGGCCAGATTTGTGATTTTTTGGGCCTATTCTATAACACCTCAAAGACAGGAAGATTTGTATTTATTACAAGCTCAAGCATAGATGCGCTCAGGGGCAACGTATGATGGTTGAAGTAATATGAAGCAATATCCCACCAGGGTTGAAGCGGTGTCTTCACTCATCTGGCAACGTATGATGGTTGTCTTTAGAGCAACCACATAAGATAGTGGTAGATGCATGATAATTAAAAAATTTGATCAAGATCTCCCGATTTCTATATGTATAATAGTACAGAATAATGAAAGGCCCACCAAGAAGACATATTAGTCTTTTTTAGTATTTCATGTGCTCGAGTAGACTTTTAGTATTTCATAGACTGGGGAAGACACTGATAGATGCATGATAAATATATTCCAGTCTGTTGAGGTGGTTGAGAAGTCCTTTTCAAATGATTCTCCACTATTGAAATACAATTTAAGCTTTAAACGAGGCCATGAAATACAACTGGTTGATTGTGACCTTAGTCACCCCCGAAGAGCCATGCCCTTACGCGTCATTTGGCCTTCATTTTAGGTTCATTTCTAGTCCGAAGTCAAGAATGCATATAAGATATTATCAAAAAAAAAAGAATGCCTATAAGAGCATATTTGGCTATGGTTGCTTTACGGGTTGGTCCGGCATGGCATGGACACGATTAACCCATGCCTAACCTGTCACTGGTTGCTTTACGGGCTGGTCCGGCATGGCATGGACACAATTAACCCGTGCCTGACCTATCACCGAAAACCCAAGCACGGCGGGCCTAAGTCCTTTTTTGCAAAAAAAAAAAAAAAAAAAAAATGAGAAAATGAGAAAAATAGTAAAAAAAAGCATAAAAATTCTGAAAAATATGTTTATTATTCTCAAAAATGTCTTACAAATGCTGGGATAGAATTTGCTCAAAAAAATTTAAATAAATTAATTATTACAAGTACAAGTACAACATTGCAAACACAACAATATATAATAAACTTGCACAAATAATACTTGATCATTATAGTATGAGCACATCTCA
Organism: Buxus sempervirens; assembly: GCA_947561395.2. Classification (NCBI taxonomy): domain Eukaryota; kingdom Viridiplantae; phylum Streptophyta; class Magnoliopsida; order Buxales; family Buxaceae; genus Buxus; species Buxus sempervirens. The sequence continues at coordinate 9,737,224 of OX387186.1, forward strand.
ACTAGGTTGGCACCCACTCATCTATCTTTCATTTGCAGTTTCAAAAAAAAAGAAAGAAAGAGAATGTAAAGTATCTAAACTTTGATTACAAAAAAATATAATAAAACTTAGACTAATCTTGAAGACTAAATTCATCAAGATTCAAATCATCGAAGTCTCCAACAAGTTGATCATCAGCATATTCCTGATCTTTCAATTCCGCCCTTAGCCAATCTGTCAGACAGACACGTACTTGCACCATCTCCGGTGTTAATCTACTCCTATAATCATCTACCGTTTGTCTATTTGCACTAAAAGCTAATTCCGATGCAACTGTAGACACCGAAACCATTAGTAGATCACGTGCTATGGTGGAAAGCATAGGATAACTAATATGAAATTGCTTCCACCATGCCAAAATATTAAAAAAACTATGCTCACCCATAGTATGTAAAAGTAATGGGGGGCTTTCTAAATAAATCCTTAACGCAAATGATCCCCTAGCTACTACCATATGCTGGTTGTTTTCCCCTTCTTCTACCACTTAAAAAATTACAAGAGGAATTATCTGGTAGTATTTCTTGGATTTGATATACTACCTATAGTAAAGTGAAGAATAATGTACGCAAAAATGTACCAGGAAAATTCTCAGGTAACTGGAGGGGTCACAAACTATTCTGCTTAAAATCCACCTTAGGCAATTATCTCGTCCTTTGTGACAAAACTTTCCTAGAGATAAACTTAGCTGCACAATATGTTACCTACTATACTAAGCTTTAAAATAATAAGAAAGGTAAAAATAAAGACTTAATTATATATATATATATATATATATATATAATATTTATAATAATTTTAAAATCAGAAAATTAAATAGAAGAAGAGCTCTTTAGACTGAAGCTTGAACTTTATAGTTGAAGCCTTCAACTTCCAGAGTCCACTTCCCACCTTTGATGCTTGAGCAATTTAAAAAAATTAAATATTACGTGACAGCTTTAGAGATGAAGAGAGTAAGAGAGATTGTAGAAAAAGTGTAGTTTGGAGTGGTAAGGGTTAGGCTTATTTATAAAAACCAAAATTGGCTTTTTACCACCTTTACCCTCAAATATGGTTGTTATTTGGCAGTTGGAATGGTGGAAATGGTCATTTACAGTCAATTACAAGCATACTTCCTCTCTCTCTCTCTCTCTCTCTCTCTCTCTCTCTCTCTCTCTCTCTCTCTCTCTCTCTCTCTCTCTCTCCCCCTAAATATAGTTGTTATATGGCTGCTGGGGGAATAAAATTATAAAAAGAAGTAGTAAAAACCATTTTTTGTGCCAACACGCTGGGCCAGCACGCTTTAAGCTTGCCCGTGCCGGCCCCTGGCCCCTAGCCGTACCGTGAGCCTGTGGCCCATTAAGGCACCGGGTGTGCCATGCCCGTGCCATCCTGGCCCAATAGGCAACCCTATATTTGGCTCCCTTTCATTAAAATATGGAAACCAAATAGATATTTTAACAAAAAAAATTACCAAAGCCAAAACTATGCAATTTGTGGTTAGGAATCCTTGGCCACATGGAAAACTATGCAAAGGTCAAGATCAGAGGGAAAAAGAGTGAGAAACTCCAGGACAGTGTCGCTGAACTTCGTAAGAATAACTTGCCTGTGATGAAAGCAAAGGGAGTCCTTGTGAAGCCAAGCAGTGACACTGGTAGCAGTGATGGTACATTGTGGGAGCTAACATGGCCTCATGTGAACAAAATATCTCCTTCTCTGAAGTCTGAGGTGTTTGATGACCAAGAGCCCGAGTTGCCTCAGCAACAAATAAGAATATCAAATCCTGAAATTCCCAAGAATGATATGAGCTCTATACAGACACAGTAGGTACCTTTTTTTTTTAGTTAGTATGAAGGCATCTCAGTTTTTTTCTTTTTTGGGCCCTTTTTTTTATCTGTCAAGGGAAAATGATGGCCTTAAATTATAACTAAAAGGGGCCTGCTCTTCCTTTCAGGCTCATAGAGGGGTTTTTATGTAATTTTTCCATCATTTTCTTTCACAATTTTGCCTGCAATTTCTTGAAGGTAATGAGAGTTTCTAGTTACAATTCCGTGTAAAAACGTTTTTGAGCATGCTTTTTTTAAGTTTTCTTTGAAGCTCAGTTCAGATATTAAGAGCGTATGGAAAAGCAACTTCAGAGCCAAATATAGGACACCTTCAGAGCACCAATTAAAGAGAAGAGAACCCTTATCCCGTAAAAGCCAAAAACCATCGTACTCGTCCATTAACCATCAGAAAGAGCAAACACACGACGTCTTATTTATATAATTTTGCAGCTAGAACCATCTAATCCAGTGGGGCTGGGCTTCCATTTCTAAATCCGAATTGAATCCGTCAAACCACCGTGTTTAAATAATGGACATAAGGATTCCTGTATTCAAATATAAGAAAGCGACAGTTACATGGATTCGGTCCAGTTCTATTAAGACAGATCTTCATTTGTAAATATCAGATAGTATTTTGAATTATTATCATCAAAATTTGCACAAGGTGACCTACTATACTGATATAGATACCCTATGATATCTAGCATCTGTCTAATAAGATTGGCTATGTTCTGCTCGTGTTTTGTTTGTTTTGTGTATTCTATGATTATTTTAATCATTTAATTTTAAGATTTTAAGCATTGTTAAGCTTCTGTAACTTATTTTAAATGATTTTTATTTGTTAGGATTTGTTTAGTCTAACGTTTATTGTATGCTGCTGGACATGCCACCCAAGACACGAAATGAAATTTCAGAATGCCGGAAAATTAAAAGGAACAAAAGTGGGTTTTATTGGATTTAGGGCAATTTTCACCGTAGGGTAGGGGGAGTGTTCTTGGGGAGACTTGAACCTGAGACCTAATCTCCGATTACCACTGGACCAATAACTTAAACTATTGGTTAGAGTGCAACTTTACCATTGTTGGGGATGTTGGGTGCAACTTTACCATTGTTAGGGATGCTGGACCTTGGTCCAACATCCCCAACAATGGTAATTCCAAATGATGCCATCTGCATCATACCAGTATCAGAAAGAAGGCTACCATTGAAGAGTGGTCCATAGATTATATTCCAATTTGGATTTCATTAGATCCAGTATATTCACTATTCCATGTCTCTAATTCTCTCTTTTAAGTCTTCCTTATCTCATTGTGCATTCAAATTTTGAGCAATCTATTCTCAAACCAACCAATCTAGTATAGAAGGCCAATGACTTGACTCATTGTGCATTCATTCAAACTTTGAGCAATCTATTCTCAAACCAACCAATCTAGTCTAGAAGGCCAATGACTTGAACCAATCTATTAGACTAGAATTGAGCTCGGAAGTCAAAATCTATCGAAAATCACTGAATTTAGAAAAGAACTGATTCTTGCATTTCAATTCAAGAAAGCAATACAGCGCCAATTCACAGCAACAATTAAATTAAAAATGCAAACCTCTAAATCTCCGATTTTTCTTTTTATCCTATTCAAATGGATTCCAACCAATAGTTAAAAAGTGCGGACAAGCAGCTCAAGCATAAAAGTCTCCACTCGATAAATCAACATCATAAATTTGCAAATAATCTATAAAAGTTATGGAGATAAACCTTGACCAAGAACCAAAAACGAAGCTAAAACCTATGTAGAGCGCACTAGTTTTAGCTCCAAGAGAACGAAGAAAGCATCAAATATCAAATTGCAGAGATAATTAGAGAGATCTAGGTCGTCGAAGCATATAGGTTCGTTCGTCATTACCGGAGTAGAGTGGAGTAGGGATGTCAATATGTCGGATCATGACCCGTTTACCGTCCATTTCCGATTAAATATTTTGATTTAATCGTATTTGTTACCATTTAAATATCCATTGGGTCGGATTCGGATTTGTGAATCAAATCCATTTATATTCGGATCAAGGCCATATCCGCCTGATTAAATTATACATATGTTTATATTTTTTTTAGGTTCCTAAGGATGCTAAAATAATTTTAATAATTTTCTTTTAAAATAATATATATATGAACCTAAAATATATATTTTAAGATTATTTGAAGTATTATTCAATATAATTATAGTAAACAAAGCCTATTTAATTGGATTTTTAAATTCAGACATCTATGTGGATTCCGATACGCATCCTATAACGAAATTCGAATTCAGTAACAAGTACAAAGGATCCATCAGATATTTAATTGGATTCGGACATCCTATAATTTAATAAGATTCGGATCTTAATAGATCTGATCCGAAGCCGACACGTTTACACCCTTCAGGAGTACGAGCGTTCCGCATTGGTCCATCACAGTTCACGACAACAATAATGGTAAACTTGTCTTTTCAATAAAAGCAAGGTAGAGAATGAAATTAAACTCTACTTTTCTGGGTACGATAGCAAAGGAAATATTCTTCGTGGGATCGCCAGAGTTGAATATTACTCTCTTCTTCCGTGGTGAAGAGAGAAAGAGAGATCAGTTAGCGATATTATAACGACTGGGATCAATATGTGACGGAAAATCTAATTTTCCTTTTGTGATTTGAAGATTTGTAATGGCATAAAAAAATGCAACAATTTATACAGAGAATTGGACAAATTTGTTTCCATGAAACAGTTTCCATCGATCCTTCATCGAGCATACTGCACTCGTCTTGGTCCTGGTCCTGTTTTATGATAAGCTATTGGAAGAAAGTCAAATTCTTTGAGATAAATTTCCCACGTCCAAGGGGAACCCTTTAACGTCAAAGACGTTCAAAAAACAATAGATAAAACTTACTTACTTCTCCTACCTTCCTACGCCACTTTATTAACCATTCCCTAAACAACTTCCTAATTTCTAGGAATGGAACTCTCTTTAGGATAACAACCTCCTAAAAGATAACAACCCTCTAAACAATCCCAGCAACAACTTATTAGAAGATAAGAACAAATAAAAAAAAAAAAATCTAAACTGATCCTTTGATCCTTCAATGCTGATCCTTTGATCCTCCAATGCTGATCCTTCAAACAACTATCATGCCATGCACGTATCAATTCTCCGCCCCATCAAGAACAACCTTGTCCTCAAGGTTGGAAATCTGGAAAACGGTTTTGGATGTCAAACCATGTTTCCCAAGTCGCATCTTCGGCAAAGGAGTTTGACCAATGTATCAATACTTGAGTAACAGCCTTATTGTTTCGATTAACCATACGGCGATCCAAAATAGCCATAGGTTCTATTCGAATTTCTCCTTCCGGTCCAACAGATGGTAAGGATTCTTGTGGTACCACCTTGTCTCCTAACTTCTTCTTCAACAATGAGACATGAAACACACGATGAATTCGTGTACCTTCTGGCAAGTCTAGATGATAAGCCACTGAACCGATCTTTTTAATTACACGGAATGGACCATAGTATCGGGGAGCAAGCTTCATATTTCTGCGCCAAGCCACAGTAGATTGCCTATATGGTTGCAAACGAAGATAGACCCAATCACCTTCCTTAAATTCTCGTTCCGTGCGGTGTTGGTTTGCATATTGGACCATGCGATGTTGAGCTTTTTGCAAATTATCACGTAACAATCGGACCATAGCATCTCGATCACATAATTGTCCATCTACTGCTGCAATGTGGGATTCTCCGGGCACATAATAAGTGTAAGACGGCGGGGATTGACCGTACACAGCTTCATATGGAGTGGTCCTAGTGGCCGAGTGGAAAGTGGTGTTGTACCACCATTCGGCTAATGACATCCATTTTACCCATTGTCTAGGCCAATCTCCTGTAACACAACGTAAGTAATTCTCAAGGTATCGATTCACCACTTCCGTTTGCCCATCCGTTTGAGGATGATAAGAAGATCCCATCTTTAATTGAGTACCCTGTAGCTTAAACAATTCTTGCCAAAAATTGCTTGTAAAAATAGGATCTCGATCACTTACGATAGAGTTGGGCATGCCATGTAACTTAAAGATATTATCAAGAAAAATTTGAGCCACATCAATTGCAGTGTACGGATGAGAGAGGGGCAAGAAATGAGCGTACTTGCTGAGACGATCGACGACCACAAATATTACTTCCTTGCCGTATGAAGACGGAAGACCCTCAATGAAATCCATTGAAATATCAGTCCATACCCGTGTGGGAATAGGAAGCGGTTGTAGTAAGCCCAGAGTAGCAATATTTTCAGATTTATTTCTTTGGCACGTATCGCATTCTACAATATATCTCATGACGTACGGGCGAAGACCTTTCCAGAAGAAGGATCGGCGTACTCTTTGCATTGTTTTGTGTACTCCTGAATGTCCCCCAATGGATCCACCATGTAGATCTGCTAGAATAACATCCCTGAGAGGAGAGGACGTACCCACCACCCATCTTCCTTTATATTTCAGATCATCATTCTGCCATGTGTAACCTGGTTGGGAGGTTGGATCTTTGATCAAGCTTTGAATAATATGTTGCAATTCTGGATCACTAATCCATTCCGCCTTCAACTGTGAAACCCATGTAGCCGTTGGGGTTGATATTGCCATAAATAATGCTTTCAGTTCGTGATTTCGTGATAACGCGTCTGCGACTATGTTTTCCTTGCCTTGTCGAAAGACGATTTCGTAATCGTAGCCCAATAACTTAGTTAACCATTTTTGTTGGGTTAACGTAGTTATCCTTTGCTCCAAGAAGTATTTCAAGCTATGATGATCAGTGCGGATCTGAAAGTGTTGGCCGACCAAGTATGTACGCCACTTGTTCACAGCATAAACCAGTGCCAATAACTCCTTTTCATAGGTCGATAAGCCCCGTTCGGATATGGCCTTGCTTAAAAAAGCAATGGGACGCCCTTCTTGGATCAAGACCCCTCCTATCCCGGTGCCGGAAGCATCACATTCGATAATGAACGTTTTAGAGAAATCCGGAAGTGGTAGCACCGGCGTTGTAGTCATGGCTTGCTTAAGTTGCTCAAACGCGTGCTCGGCTGCATCTGTCCATAAGAAATTATTCTTTTTTAACATAGCAGTAAGAGGAGCGCATATCTTACCATAATCACGTACAAAACGTCGGCAATATCCCGTGAGTCCCAAAAAACCCCTCAATGCTTTTAGGGTTTTTGGTTTCGGCCAATTGAGCATATTCTCTATCTTGGAAGGATCGGCTGCAACTCCTTTATCGGAAACAATGTGTCCCAAGTATTCAAGTTCTCGGCGACCAAAATAACACTTGGAGCGTTTCACGAATAACTGATGCTCACGTAGAAGCTTGAGAGTTTTCTCCAAATGATTCAAGTGTTCCGACCAACTACGACTGTATACGAGTATATCATCAGAAAAAACAAGAATGAACTTGCGAAGATGTTCTCGGAATACCTCGTTCATTAAACTCTGGAATGTTGACGGGGCGTTGGTTAACCCAAAGGGCATGACCAGGAACTCGTAATGTCCATCGTGAGTACGGAATGCAGTTTTGTGTACATCGTGAGGCTGTACTCTGATCTGATGGAACCCTGAGTGTAGATCCAACTTGGAGAAGAATTGGGATCCGTGTAACTCGTCCAATAATTCGTCAATCACCGGAATGGGATATTTATCCTTGATCGTGATGTTATTTAACGCCCGATAGTCAATGCACATTCGCCATGAGCTGTCCTTTTTCCTTACCAAAATTACTGGGGAAGAAAACGGACTAACACTTGGACGAATTATTCCAGACGAAAGCATCTCCTTGACCAGCTTCTCGATCTCATTTTTTTGGACGTATGGATATCTGTATGGCCTTACGCTAGTCGGTTGTGCATCCGGCTTCAATGGAATACAATGATCATGTGTGCGTGTGGGAGGAAGTCCATGAGGTTCCTGAAAAACATCATCATAAACGGATAATAATTCAAATATTTCACGCGGTATCACCTCGGTTTGTTGTGAAACTTCCATGGCGCATAAATGAGCTACGACACCTTGAGTTGGTTTTTTTAACAACCGACCCATTTGTTGTTGATCCAAGAGTTTTACTTCTCCGTTTTTTCCTCCTCGAAGGACATGTCTTCGTCCTTCTATGCTAAACTCCATCCGAAGTTTGTTGAAATCCCACATAATAGCACCTAAGGTGGCTAACCACTGGATTCCTAACACCATATCACACCCTCCTAACTTGAGAAGGTGAACTTTCGTTTTGAATGTAGAACCATGCATCACCCATTGGAGTTGGCGGCAGATTGCAGAACTCTGTATACGTTCACCATTAGCAACTGTAACAGAGATAGGTTGAGTTGTATGTACCTCACATCCAGTGCGTTTAGCAACAGCGGGATCTAAGAAGTTATGTGTGCTTCCGGAGTCAATCAGAATAATCACCGGCCTTCTTTTGATGAATCCCCGAACGCGCATGGTGTGATGTGAAGTGACGCCTACCAAGGCGTGTACTGAGATTTGTAATTCGTCTTCAGAATCACCAGGACCACCGACAACCAGGTCCTCTTTCTCATCGTGCGGTTCATCACTCTCGCCGTCGTCGTCATCTCCGATTAATAAGAATAACTGCTTCTTCTTGCAACGATGTCCCGGTACATAGCGTTCATCGCAGTAATAACATAAGCCTTTGTCTCTTTTTGCGTTTAACTCGGCTTGAGTCAGTCGACGAACATTGGGAAATGACGATTGAGTTTGTGCTTTGGGAGTTGTTGAAGTAGTAGGAGGCCTTGTGAATGTAGGACGTGTCCTCTTGGCTGCTGCTTCTGCTCCTTCTTCTTGTAGCCGGGCCAAGCCAATGGCTTGTGTAATAGTTGTTGGTTTGAACATTTGCACGCCAGTACGTATATCATCCTTAAGACCGCTCAAGAAACAGCTGATATAAAATTCCTCGGATAAACCCATTGTTCGATTAGCAAGCTCCTCAAATTTTTCTTGATAAGTTGTAACCGAACCTTGCTGATGCAACTTAGTGAGTTCTCCCACAGGATCCTCAAAAGCAGTAGGACCGAATCGCGTGCATAAGGCCGACGTGAATTCGTCCCATGTAAGTCCTTCCTTTGTGCGTTCTAACCATTGGAACCATTGTATGACCTTACCTTCTAGGTGAATAGAAGCTAAGTGAACTTTCAGGCATTCTTCTGTGTGGAACAATCGAAAATATTGTTCACATAGGTACACCCATCCACGTGGATCCTCACCTACAAACCGTGGAAATTCCAGTTTGACGTAGCGAGTATTACCCTCATGTGATCGATCAGTCCAAACTCCCTTACCGTTAGACGACGAAGTCGCTTGATTTTCAGGTGCATGAGATTGCTGAGAAACCAACTGATCATATTTGAGGTTCATAGCAGCTATCATTTGCATTAACTCGGTATGCTGTTTGTCCGAATTCTCTTTCATGCTGCGCATACCATCTTCGAGTTTACGAATGTCTTGTGACCTAGTCCCATCTGCCATCGTAACTGGTACAGGTCGAGAAGATCGATTGCTTTGATACCAATTGGTAAGCTATTGGAAGAAAGTCAAATTCTTTGAGATAAATTTCCCACGTCTAGGGGGAACCCTTCAACGTCAAAGACGTTCAAAAAATAAAACTTACTTACTTCTCCTACCTTCCTACACCACTTTATTAACCATTCCCTAAACAACTTCCTAATTTCTAGGAATGGAACTCTCTTTAGGATAACAACCTCCTAAAAGATAACAACCCTCTAAACAATCCCAGCAACAACTTATTAGAAGATAAGAACAAATAAAAATAAAAAAATCTAAACTGATCCTTTGATCCTTCAATGCTGATCCTTAGATCCTCCAATGCTGATCCTTCAAACAACTATCATGCCATGCACGTATCATTTTATCAGCAAATTCTAGGATTGCTCGTTATGCTCGACTCGGGCAAATCGAAAATGCTCGAAGGGTGTTTGATGAAATGCCCACTCGAAGTGTTGTCTCTTGGAATGCAATAATTGCTGGATATTTCCAAAACAATCGACCCAATGATGCACAGCGTCTCTTCGATGCAATGCCTGAGAGGAATACGGCTTCTTGGAATGGAATGATTTCTGGGTATGTTAAAACCCAAATGATTAGAGAGGCGCGTAGGTTTTTTGATACAATGCCTGAGCGGAATGTTGTTTCATGGACCTCCATGGTTAGGGGCTATGTACAAGAAGGTATAATATCGGAGGCTGAATCCCTCTTTTGGCAAATGCCTGAGAAGAATGTTATTTCATGGACAGTTATGTTGGGTGGGCTAATTCAAGACCATAGGGTTGATGATGCTCGTCGGATTTTTGATGAGATGCCAGAGAAGGATGTAGTTGCAAGGACTAATATGATATGTGGGTATTGCAGGAAGGACGTATTGCTGAGGCCCGTGAACTCTTTGATGAGATGCCAAAGCGTAATGTCATATCATGGACGGCTATGATCTCAGGCTACACGCAAAACTTACAGGTAGATGTTGCAAGGAAGCTATTTGAGGTGATGCCGGAGAAGAACGAGATATCATGGACAGCAATGCTGTCAGGGTATGTTCAATGTGGACGGATTGCAGAAGCTTCAGAGCTTTTCCAGAGAATGCCCCAAAAGTCAATTGTTTCTTGCAATGTGATGATCCTTGGATTTGCACAGAATGGGAAGGTAGCTGAAGCCAGACAGATGTTTGATCAAATGAAGGAAAAGGATGATGGATCATGGAGTGCAATGATTAAGGGGTACGAACAGAATCGTTGTGAATTAGAAGCACTAGAAATGTTTGCTCGGATGCAGTCTTTATGTGTTCGGCCTAATTACCCATCTTTTATTAGCGGTCTTATAGTCTCTGCAAGTTTAGCCTCACTTGATCATGGTAGGCAGATTCATGCTCAGGCAGTGAAAATGCAGTTTGAAGTTGATGTGTTTGTAGCCTCAAATTTGATTACAATGTATGTTAAGTGTGGTGATCTTGTTAAGGCAAAACTAGTGTTTGATAGGTTTTCATCAAAGGATGTTGTTATGTGGAATTCTATGATCACAGGTTATGCCCAACATGGATTAGGAGAGGAAGCATTGGAAGTTTTTCATGACATGTGTTTGTCAGGCCTGGCACCAGATGAAGTTACCTTTGTTGGAGTTCTCTCTGCATGTAGCTACACTGGTAAGGTTAAGGAAGGGCGGGAAATTTTTGAGGTAATGAGTTTAAGATATTCTATAGATCCATCAACAGAGCATTATGCTTGCATGGTTGATCTACTTGGCCGAGCAGGTTATGTAAAGGATGCAATGAATTTAATCGAAAAGATGCCAATAGAAGCTGATGCTGTTGTTTGGGGTGCTTTATTAGGTGCATGTAGGACCCACAAGAAATTGGATTTGGCAGAAGTTGCAGCAAAGAAACTTATGCAGCTTGAGCCCAAGAATGCGGGGCCTTATGTATTGCTATCAAATATTTATGCATCCAGGGGTAGATGGCAAGATGTTGCAGAGTTGAGGAGAGTTATGAGGGTGAGGAATGTGAGCAAATCACCTGGTTGTAGTTGGATCGAGGTTGAGAAGAAGGTGCATATGTTTACTGGGGGTGATGGCTTGGACCATCCCGAACATGCAATGATTATTGGTATATTGGAGAGATTGGGTAGTCTGTTGAGGGAGGCTGGGTATTATCCTGATGGTAGCTTTGTACTGCATGATGTGGACGAGGAACAAAAGGTGCTTAGCTTGGGATACCACAGTGAGAAGTTGGCTGTGGCATTTGGGCTTTTGAAGGTGCCAGAAGGAATGCCCATCAGGGTTATGAAGAACCTCCGAGTGTGTGGAGATTGCCATTCTGCAATTAAACTGATATCCATGATCACAGGACGAGATATCATATTAAGAGATGCCACTAGATTCCATCATTTCAAGGGTGGCTTGTGCTCCTGCAGAGACTACTGGTGATTTTAGCGTAATCTTCTTTTCTACTAATAGTCCAGGAAAAAGAGGTCTTAGTAAGAGATACCAGTAGCTTCCATCACTTAAAGAATTAAGGGTGTCTTGTGCTCTTTCAGAGAATATTAGTGATTCGACAGTAAGAGATACTAAGCATTTGTTCCTTGCTATGAGAAACTGGCGGATTGAAGATGGAAACTCTGGCTTCATCCTGTAGCTGGCATTTCTATTCCTATCCATCTTGTATTTACCCAAAAAGGAAGACAAATACAATCAAGATTTAGATAGATAGTCTGTACATTGGATTTTCACTTTCTATCTAAAAGTGATATCCTTTTTGGCAGCCTTGGATGCCAGATCTCATTTCCTCTGCATGTTTACCAAATTGTGTGACATTTACAGCCTAGAGACAGTTAACCCAGCATGACGTATTTTTTACCTCATTAAAATGCAATTTGAATAGTGATATGGAGTTGCAGATTTGAGTTCTGACAATTCTTAGAATGAGAATCAGATGTTTCGAAATCGGTTTTTGTACTGATCAGTAAGCTGCTTCCATGCTGATGCCTTCTAAACCAGCTTCCAGATCATAAAATGGTAGTATTTGCTTCATGGATGGATTATAAGTAATCACTCGATGTCTGCTCTAGGATTCTGAAGGTATGCTACTGTCTATTGCATCCCAACTCAAACTAAAGTAGCTTTTAATTTCTTTTTCTTTTTCTTTCTCTTTCTCTTCTCATTTATAGACGCGAATGTGTTACCTGTTGGCTGTTGTTGTTGCTCTTTATTTATTCTTCTTGTTTATTATTGCTGAGTTGCTTCTTAATGGTCAAAGCAGACTGCAAGAATTGCAAAATCACGCAGAGCAGTTTGGAGCATGACGAGGCAGCCAGAAACCAGCACGTCATTTTCATGGCAATTCCAACCTATCCTCATGCATTCCAACTTGTGACTTTCCCAACGCAGGGACAGCCATGCCATCCTCCATGAGCGTATTATTCATAAATTTCCAGTACTGTGTTAAACTGAGGTAAGCAATTTCAAAGTAATTTTAAGCTTATACTCAAGGCTACTGTCATTATGAGTTATTTCTATATTTAATTCCTTTCTTTTGGAGCCAAGTAAATGTATGCTTAGACCCACCCATTTTGGTGGAACATGTAGAGCACATATTAAAAATGTCTCTTTTTTATTGATTCTTGAACAATTACATATATTTTTCTCACTTGTCTGATCTAACTGATGATGAAAGATCAGCCCTATCTACATTCTTATCAAGTATCTCTTTTATATGTGCAGATAAGGTAGAAGCAAGGCTTGTATGTGTGTTAACTTCCTTAACAGTTACACACTGAAGACATCCATTCTTGATGATATTACCTGCTATGAAGACAGAGAAGACTCTGCAGGAAGACAGTACCAGACTGCTTGCAGCTTTCATAATGTGGTAGATGAGAAGCAAATGAACATTGTGATCCTAACATCACAGAGAAGATGGCAGCTTTCCCTTAAGTTTCCTTGAAACCTGATTTATTCTAACTTTTACGTCAAAATAAATTTTCTAAAAAATGAAAAATTAGACATAATTATAAATGTAAAGATCTTATACCTAGGGGGCTGAACGCGCGTAGAAAACGTGGGCCCACTTTGATAAACAGCCCATGGTAGTTACAATAGTGGGGAATTGTTTTGTTTGGGGAGAGTATATTTGGAAAAAGAAAAAGGGGGCCAGAATCTGGAGGGAATATTCCCCCCTCCTCTTCTCTTTATTAATAGTATAGATAGATTCATAATCTAAATTGACTTGGATCTTTCACCCATGGAAAAAATGGTTTGGTCATAGCAGCAAATTAAAGATATGATAATATACATAATAACATTTGAAAAAAGATACAAATTTCCATTAACATATCTTTTACTCCTAAGTGGCAGAGGCATTGCTAGGGATCGCAACGCCGTTTTGGCAAACCCTAACCCACCCCTATACAGATTTAGCCCATATAAACCTACTTCTAAACTTATCGGTGACTAATAGGGCGGGTTGGGGTTAACCCAATTGTACTATAAAATGCAAAAATATAAATATATCTTACAAGAATAGGCCCCTTGGGAAGCATGCCAACTATAATTTATCCTTCCCCAAAAAGCCCTTATAAATCATTGTTAAGATTCTTTAATGTAAGTGGTATAATAGTCATAACTGCCCTAATTACCATCTCAAGACATTGCTCATAACCTAAAAGCATTACCCCCATTTTCTTAAAAAAATTGCTGTTGAATGATGCACATGTCGAGTGTTTAGGGGTTGGGGTAGGATGACTTATTCCAAACCTAATCCTTCCTTAAACTTACCAAAGTGACACCAACCATCTAGAACTAAAATTCAGAGAGAAAAAGCAAACGTGGAGCCAAACGATCAAATTCATGGGCCACTCTATGAATTTCCCAGTCCACGTCTTGCTTAAAATTAGTAATAATATCATGCTTCCTGAAAGTGGCTGTGTCACCGATAGATTAGCAAATTTACGCCATTAAAACGCCTCAAAACATTCACAGCTACGTTTTCCATCCATTAAAATCATCCATCTTGTCCCCAAGCCTAGGACCCGATCGGTCGGTGACTTGCCCGTGCCCAGGCCTCTCAAATAATTCAAGAAAGATAAAAGAAGAAAGAAAAAGCAAAAGCTGAGAAGGGGAAGAAACTCCATTTGATTCTTCGACACAAACTCCAGTACTAAAGTAATAAAAGGTCGGGGAGTAGTCACATGAAATAAGGCGGGCCTTTCTTCTAAATGAGAGTCCCACGTTCCCAATAACACCCTAACCGTCCCTCTAACTGCTACTTCCCCTTCTTCATTCACTCATTCAATTCCATTTCAGTTTCCTCTTATGAACCAATCTATTCTTGTTGTCTATCCTCTGTTCAGATTCTAAGCAGAAAGATGAAATGGGGAAGGAAGAAATCCAAGTCTTCTTCTTCTACATACCCTCTTGTTTCGTTGTCTCAAGTCTTTTCTGGTTCTTGGCTTTTGAAGTTCAAGCAAGTGAGCAGCAAAGCAGAATCCAGTCCTGAAAAACCCGGATGCCAAAACGGGGCTAAATCGTGGTCTCGGAGTAGCGAACGGTTACAGGGCAAAGAGCCTTGTTTGTCACCCGAGAGAAGGAAGGTTGGGAGCTAAACGAAGTTGAGTGAGATGATAGAGGATAATGAAGCCTTCTGGCGACTTTCTTTTGGGGGAGAGAGCTCTGGAGATAAGAACCAGAGAGGTGTTTTATGGTCTGTGAGGTATGATTCGGATGACGAGATTAAATTCCCCGGTTGCCGAAGCGTCAGAGCGAATGGTGCGAGAGTGGTGGAAAGAGATGAAAGACGCGAGTTTCGTGACATTATGTCTGGTATCAGAAGGATTAGATTAGCCGAAGATGTGGAGATAATGCCGGAGAACGAGCTGTTGAAGGGAGAAGAGTGGGTGAAAGGGACATGATCTCTAATTTGCATTGATCTATATGGTATACTACTCTGCGTAGAAGACATCCATTTCTCAAGTTAGATTTTACAAGCCTTTGCTTTCTCATCTCAGTGGGATCTTGGGCATATCTATGCGGCATTACTGGCTTGATTACTAGGTGGGACTTGGTTTCCTGGGGAAGAGGGGGTGAGAGGGGATGGATTTTTCATGGTTGAGTGCCTTTTTGGTTGGGGCAGGCTGCTTTGCTCTGGGATATTTCATTGGAACCCGATGCCGCGGTTTGTTCTTTCTTTCATCTCTAGCACATATCACAATTGATCCTGGGAAAACACAGGTTTCACCAAATTCACGGACAGTGATGGCTATTCTTGGACCTGCCGATGTGGTTGATGATGTGACAGGTGGAATGAAGCTGCTGTAATGGTAACTTCCTCCAAAAATATACACGTTGGTGATGTTAGTTGGAAATAATATAACTTAATGATCTGTTTAAAAGTAATTCCAACTCTCCATCAATGGGAATTGATCAAATTAAGAAATTCTCTTGGTTATTTTGAGTTGAAAACCTCGTGAAAAACTGTAGTACGCCATGCAAAATATTTTTCTGAATCTGTGCTGGCTGTGTTCTTGATTCTTCACTACACAGCAGCTTGATAACAGTATTTCACTTGAGTTGATTGGTCTATGTTGCAGTTTGTCTGTTATTGCCCATCGTCACTAGAATTTATGGTAACTTGTATTCCAAAACAAGGTCAGGGCATACCTACGAAATTCAAGTCTTGAATTTTGTCCTAATTTATGTCATTATTAGTAAGTTTCAGCACAATTGGCCACAGCATGGTTCTCCTTTGAGCACATGCATCCAATTTATAACGTCCCACACCTTGTAATTGGCCACAACAAAAATAAATCAAAGACTGCTAGTTGCAGGTTCTGAAATGTAGAGACTATCCAAACAAATAACTAAAAAGTAGAAGGAAAAGGATAACATTAAATTCTTATGATACATGATATTTTCTTTACCTTGGTCCTGATAGCACTGATGGCAATTGTGCTGATGCCCCTAACTCTGTCACAGTCACTGGCGGAGTCCAGAAGTTGTAATCTATGTTAGATTCAACATTCATTGCACCCCCCAAGACCTTCACCACTACTGACATGGATGGCCTCCTAGCAAAATCACTTTGTACACACCAAGCAGCAGCCTTCATCATCTCCATGACCTCTACTTCATGTAACTCCATATCCTCACTGGATTTGTCAATGATCTCACGCAATTGATTCTTCTCTGCTTTCGTTTTGAATAGACCGAGTAAATGCATAGCTTCCTCAGGCTGAGAGTGATCCACATTTTTCCGTCCACACAGAATCTCCATGACCACGATGCCAAAGCTATAGACGTCAACCTTCTCCGTGATTAACGAGCACAACCACTCAGGAGCTAAATACCCAGGAGTGCCTCTCATTGTAGTCATAAATGGGCTTTTGTCCCTGTCAATCAGCTTAGACAACCCAAAGTCAGAAACCTTAGCACAGAAGCTATCATCCAAAAGGATATTCTGTGGTTTAATATCTAAGTGAACAATTTTCTGTCTGCAATCCTCGTGAAGATAAGCAAGTCCCTTGGCTATTTCAAGGATGATCTTTCGTCTGGTTTCCCAATTGAGAGCAGATTCTTGATTCTTATGAAAGATCCGATTATCCAATGACCCATTGCGCATGTATTCATAAACTAAAAGCCTTAGTGATTTTTCAGCACAGAATCCTATCAATCTCACCAAGTTGACGTGTTGAATGCTCCCTATTGTCTCAACCTCAGCCAAAAAAGACTCTTTCACTTGGTCTAAGCCATTAAGGCGCTTCACCGCAACTTTAGTCCCATCAGCCAGGGTTCACTCGAAAACCGATCCAAATCCTCCTCCAAGCTTCTGACTAAAATTCGATGTTGCAGCTTCCAAGTCCTCGAAAGAGAATCTTTGTAGGGATTCCTGGTACATGATCTAATAAATAATTCTGATCATCTCTTTCTGCATCTTTTTTCTTCCTAGTAAGAACCCAGATGCTAGCTGCTAAAAGCATAGCGAAGGAAGTTCCAAGAATTGATATTAATATTATTGTCTTCCTCCTAATATTCTTACCTGGAGCACCGGAAATTGGAGAAGCCTCCCCCGAGGGAGATGTTGCCATTGAAGCACTCTGAACCTTAATGGATAGTGATAAGTTGTAAGAAAGTTGGTATTTCTGATTTTTCGACAGTGAAAAAAGTTGTGTTGGCAAAAAGCAATTACCATCTGAAGAATCCGTACCATACCGAAACAGAGCTGCTTTACAGGAACAATTCTGCAAACAAGCCTGCCTACAGCTCTCCAAATCCACCTGTATAAGATCTAGGGAAAATGTGAAATAATGCATGTCTTCGAGCTCTACGAAACTGTTATTCTGAGAAACTTCGCAAGACAAGGGAGTAATTTCAGAACAACCGAGCTCCGGTTGCCTGTCATTTATCTGCCTAAAATACTCTGTGCCATTACTGGTTTCAACACCGGGGCAAGTGCACTGTCCCTTGGAGCAAACACCATAATTGCCACAAACCAGAGGATAATTACACTCATCTATATACCCCTTCAGCAGATCCGCCACCACCGTCCACGTTTCTAACAAGACTGCTTGCCACGCATAAACTCTTAAATGCCCATCTGGCTCCAACTTCATGTACTGAGCTGATGCTGAGGATGAAAAGGACACCCCAAGATCACCATTTTTCGGCTCTGGCTCGGCCGACAATATGTACATAGCAAGATTGCCATTTATGAATTTTACATAGCTTCGTGCTTTGCTCGTTTTAGTTCCACTATACACTAATTGACAGTATGACCGAGGAGGGTTGGAATCAATAGAAGCAAACAAGCCTTCACTGGTTACGGAAAGCGAAAGCAGACCCTCAGTCCAATTTTGATCTGTTACACTCGCTGTTAGTCTCTGCCCTGCGAGCAGCTTCTGTCCGAGAACTAGTGAGTCTGTCGGATGATCAAAAGACTGCCACACAGTCATGTTGTTCCTGTCAAAGAGTACAAGATTTCCTGTCTCAGTCATGTTCAAGCCTGAAACAGACTTACCAGTCGTGTTTGTAGACCAAATTAAGGAACCATCGGCATCTTGCAAGATCAAGTTGCCTTCTCCGTTAAGCAGCAAGGTTGCATTTTCTTTGATGGGATTGTTTCGATTGGCAGACCAGACTACCTGAGGGAATCCTGTGGCTGGGAAGATGATGTTGGAGAGTCTATCTGTCTGAACAATGAAGACGGCGAAAATGTAAGATTGACGACTGCCACTGCAGTAGAAACCACAGGCGTAACTTGGCCTGGAGTTTCCTCTGAGAAGAAGAGGCCGCACAATCGATCCATCTTTGAAACTCACAGAACGGGTAATGGAGTGATTGTTGGCCCATGGAATTGAATATTTTTTGATTATGGGATAATCAAAAGGTTGAGCCATGGTTGAGTACAAATTGATCATAAGAATCAGGTGTAAGAAAACCCAACACAGATTCTGGTTTGCAGTCATTTTTTCTGCTTGTGAGAAAATGTTGCTGAGTCTCGGGTGATGACTGGAGATCTAGGAAATTAAGCTTAGAACTTAACTCGCGTGGACTCCTCTCCCTTATGTTCAAGCCATCCACGAAAGTTTTTGAAGATTCAGCAGTTGGAACCTTCGGTTTCATGTTCAAAATAAGAAATGCTATCAAACACATTCCCGGCCGCCCTTACGAGGAACAGGTCTATGATTGGCCAGAATATAGAACTTAATAATTTAAATTTTAAAAACTTTTTATTTTTTAATGCAACGGACCAGCCGTCTTCTCGTTGTCGAGGACGTCCGGCCGGTTCGCTTTGACTCAGCAATCAATGCCGAGGCCGCTTCATCCACGGCAAATTCCAGCGCAACCTCAAGCAGGGCAGTGTGAAGGTCTAAAGTGTGCTCTAGCGCTAAATTTGCCAAAGAATTATAATGGAGAGCGATTCTCAGACTATGATTGACTGGGTTCAGAGGAGGAAAAGCTCAAATTGGAAGGTTAGCCACCTACTGGACGAAATTCTGCATCTTTGTAATCTCTTCTTAGAAGTGCGGGTTGTTAAAGTGTACCGGGAAGCGAATGGGGTTGCAGATGGATTAGCGAATTTCGCTTTAAATGATTGCTCTTGTTGGTGGTGGACCAAAGTGCCTACAATCATCGCTAGGCTGTAGGCTGCTGATTTTTTAGGATGTTCTTTTAACAGATGTATCCCTGGTTAAGGGGGTAATGGCTGTATTCGGTTTTAATATACTCTAGTTTTCATATAAAAAAAAAAAAAAAAGCGCAGAGTGCACGTTTTTAATAAATAAAAAAACATGCATTCTATACAAAAAAAAATGGTGTATTTCAGAGAGACAAACATGCTAGCGGAAAGTCTGGCAAATTTTGTTCTAAATAGTTACACTTGTTTCTGGTCCAAGGTTTACCTGCTAGTGTAAATAGTGTATTTCTTGATGATTTTGTTGGTCGGACATACGATCATTGTATAGAACACCATTCCTACCAATAGTTCAAGCTAATCATACGGGTGAACTTTATATATTTTATTATATTTCTAATACGTCGAACTCCTGCAATCACTTAATAAATCCTTTTCATATGGACCGAATGCATGTGGGTCCCGCAAGCTATATACTTTTAATAAATTTTCTAATTGTTGGGATCCACATGCATTATGCATTGCTTTAGGGTGGGAGCTAAGAAATTTTTTTACAACGACATAATCTATGCTATATATATAAAACGTGAGGCGCCCCTTGGGAATCGCACCAACAAAAATGTGCAAGTTTCCAAAACAGTATTATTGTGAAGATTCATTAATAAAAGGGTATAATAGTCAAAGCTGAATCATTTAAAAAAAAAAAAACAATCAGTTGCAAAACTATTCCTCTCTTCCTTCATACGTGCAGTATTGTATGTGCACCAGGGCTACAACTTCGGTCGGTTAAAACCGAAACCGAAACGGTCCAACCTGACTTTGGGTCAGTTTGGTTTGGATTATATAGTCTTTGGGTAGGTTTTGGTTCTAAAAATAGAGAACGGAATTTATTTGGTTCGGTTTGGGGTTGAAAGCTCGGGTTAACCGAACCGAACCAAAAACCAAACTGAATTTCATAAGTGTAAAACCAAACCGAACCAAATCGAAATATAATGATATATATAAAATATATAATAGATAAAGTAGTTCTTTGTAATTGGTTTTTAGCTCTTTAAATCTGGTTGGCGATGATTAGTACACCAAGTTTTGGAACCATGTGATGAAGCAAATGATCCTGAGGAAGACATTTCAGATCTAATTGTATTTCATTAATTTTTTTTGGAGATAAAGTTGAATTGTAAATTAGTTATTGTGCAAGAAGAAAAAAGTTGTGTGTATTATTTAAATTTTTTCTGGGCAAAAGTGGGAACTTCTCTCTTGATAACAGGTTTTAAGTATGTGAAAATGACCCAAACCGAATCGAATTTGCACTTCGGTTCAGTTTGGGTTGGCTTACGAGGTTTCTTTAAATAATCGATTAGGTGTTCAATTTGGATATTTCGGTTCGAAGGTTGGTTCGGTTCAATTTTGGGCCCACTATCAGTAACCTTGGTTTGGTCTTGGGTTGAGGCCAACCCGAACCAAACCGAACCGAGTTGCAGTCCTAACATGCACCTGGCTAGTCCAACTAATGACACATTCAATTTTATTCAAGTGATGGGTTTGATATCCCTCTCCAATTCTTTCTCATGCAGTTTGAGTACGGCTAATCATTGGGTGGGCTTGGGCAGGCTTGGGCTAGGCCATAAAACACAGAATTAGGGATGGCAATAGGGCCGGTTTTGGTGAACTCAAACCCACAAAAACCCGCCCCAAACCAATAGGTGTTTAACCAATACCAAACCCTACCCCGCTCCTATCAGGTTGATAGTGAGGCAAGGCAGGTTTACTTTGGTTGGTGTAACCAAAAAAATTCTAAAAATAAAAAAAATACATAAATATATTTATTAAAATAATATATATGAAATAATATTTAAAACATATTAGGATAATATTTGAGTGTAGGAAAGTCAGGTTCCGAGCGAGGTGGGCTAAACTAGAACCCACCCCTAAGCCAATTTTTGGGATACCAAGCCCTAATCATTAGGGGCAGGGTGAGGCGAGTTGAGTTAAATGGGTAACCCACCCCCATTGCCACACATAAATGATATGGTATTTGTCCAAGCCCACCCAACTTGATGATCAGGCTTGTGACTTAATGAGCAAGCCTATTCCATGAGCACACTTAAATGCGCAAGCCTGAGCAAGCTTGTCCAACAATAATCACTTATACATCTAATTTTATATTTCAAAAGGAGACAAAAAAAACTAACTTTTTCTTTTATGATAATTCAAAAAAAAATGTTTGGAAGAAATTCAACTTGCCAACAAAAAGTATCATCATTTTGAAGAACGGATGAAAGATTGAAGACTTGTGGAGTAGATATAAATAGATTAGGTTAGAAAAGAAAGTTTTAATTAAATAGTAAAAAGTTAAAACCAATTGAATGGTTAAACATCGAGCTGGGCCAGACTGGCTCGACATTTCTTATTTCTTACCAAGCCTATCCAATTTTATTGGGCTTTTAATAATCAATCCCAGCCCAGCCCCATGGTCAACAATTGCATGACCATGGGCTGGTCACCTTAGACGAGGCGGGTCACCTGGCCCATGAACACCCTTAAGTTTAAGGGAGATGCTGTCACTTACAATTCACCAAAAATAAATTCTTTTCTTGTTATAAAAGTATCTCAATATGGACATCCCTGGATTCCTAGAGATATTCCTAAGAGACGGTTTACACCCTATACAGACCGACAAATAAGATAAGGCCACGTGATATCTACATGGCCTAATGAGGCTATGTCATAAACACACAGAAGCTTTGATTAGTCAGATAGGCCACGTCAGGGTACATATAGACCGAGAATTCAGTTAAGGCCACGCAAGCCCATACGACCATACTCATGACTATCAAAAGATTGTGTCATCGGTCGTTTGAGAATAACCAATTTAAGATCGTGGCCGGACGGTTATCTTTCATGAATAGAAGACTGAGGATGACCAACCTCCATGAAAATCGTGCAAGAGTGGGACATTGAGCAACTGTCAAAGAGTGGTTATAAAAGGCACAAACTCGAAGAGCTCATGGACACAATCCATCCAACCGCAACCGGTTATAATATTATTTTGATCATCCGTGATCTTTATCCCCTCTCCTACACTGTAGCCAGAAGGATAAACTAGGACTTCTCTCACTGCTTCCAGTCACAATGACACCTTAGACCCCTCTTTACTCCGATCAGCGCCAGAATCCTACTACTGGAGAGTAAGTTGAGGCCGCCCCTGACTCACAGTTCTGTACCCCTAACACGGCTACAGAATCCCAAGCAGCCGGTCCCGAGACTCGCTTTGGTCGAGCCAGGTGACTTGCGTCTTTTCAGTTAAATAGCAATCCAAAGTGAACCCCCCGAATTGGCTCTGTTAGCAGCCGCCCCCTTCCTCCTGCTCTTATACCCCGATTACGGCTATAAGACTAGGACAGGCCGGTCTTGTAAGCTTTGTCAATTTTCTTCTTGCTTTTTATTCCCTTTTGGGGATTGTCCGTTATAGCCTACAGCCGTTGGCCGATTTTATAATAAAAGAGTTTTGTGCCATTAGTTACTTTCGCTTTCAAACATTTACAAGAACCCAAACGAAGACCAAATCCCTAGTCTTCATATTATTGCCTGACCGGTTTTATTATAGGTGACTTGCAGTACGACTGAACCGACACCCCGGTTTAGATTCGGAACAGGTGCCTGGGGTCAGGGCCCGACCAGAAATCCTTGTATCAAACGATACTGGCACGGTCGCGTAGAGACACATCATCAAAATCGCCACGTGTCCACACCGGCCCAATTTCGGAGGAATAGAGACTCAACCCTTTATTAAAGGGTTAGGAGTTGGGTTGCAAATTGTACACACAAATTTCGTGTATTTCTTTTCAACACAAAAGATGGTGATTACAAATAATAAGAATAAAGAATATTTTGACAAAAAGAGGGATTGTACTCTCTTTGAGTGCTCAATTGCGTGAGCGTCCTCTGATTGATGAACGGTTTGTTGTAGACGAATGCCAGATGGCATTCTTGGATTTCAGAGTGATTGTAGGTGTTCTTCACTCCGGGATTTGTGTTTACTTCAGCTTTTCTGTTGGCTTGAAAGAGGATTTTCTCTTTTTAGAGTAGTGCTCCTTTCTTCTTTGGGTTAGAGGATTTGCTATTGCCTTCTTTGAGATGGAGGATTTTGCTCCTGCCTTTGATTTGTTTCTGCTTTTGGTGTAGGTTTTCTCTTCAAGAAAATTTCTCCAAGGCTTCTTTGATCTGCTTTTCTTCAAATGGAGGGTTTTCTCTTCAAGAGAATTTCTTTAGAGCTTCAGCCTTTGATCTCCTTGATTTGATTTGTGCATCTTCTCCTATAACCAAGTCCCCCTATTTATAGAGTCAAAATTATATGGAATTGACAAATTTACCCTTCGAAGGATAAATAACAGAATTTTAAATTAAAATATCCTATATTTATCTTATGGGATATGGGCCCACAATTTGGGCCTAATGAGCTGTTTTTTTACAAGCCCATTTACAAATTTGGGTTTTGGGCTTTTCAAATTTTGATGCTTACACAAATCTTTTGCAATGTCTTACTGCATGGCCTTTTGTTGTGGGCTTGAGATGCTACCATGTGAAGCATCTAACAGTCATTGTTTTTTCATTGTTATAAATACCACACATGAGGCCCACTTGAAAAAGAGTGACCGTGAGATGCCCCACCTGGAAGCATCTCACGCTCACACCAATATTCCATTTTTACCCCAATAGCTAAATAACAATTAATTTGGGGATATACATGTAAACTCATGAAACGACCATTTTCGCCATTACCACAACTAAATAACAATTTAAGGGTAAAAATGAAAAAAAGCCAAATAAATGTCTATAAATAACATTAATGTTTCCCATTCCAAACCATAATAATCTTCTCCCCTTTTCTACACTCTAAAGATTTTTTTGGAAATAAGATTCTCTGGAGAAAGAAAAAAAATGTTGAAGTTACCCTTCCAAACCACACAATCACATTAAAGTTTTTTTCCCCTTAAATTAGAAGCATCTCTTGATGGTTAGTTATCTTTAAAACACCTTTCTTAGTTGGTGGTTAAAAGGGCACCAAACATCCTGGTAGACCAGAGGAGACCGTACATATGACGGGCTTGTAATTGGCACATGGCATTTAAGAAATAAGTTCTTAAAAAACATAGATTATTAAGTTTTCTATTCTTTAAATGCAGCGCCCAATCACAAGCCTGTTTCCTGAAACCGAGCGACCTTTGCTGCCCTAGTGCCCTCACACATTTCCCACCCAGAAATAAACCCACGCGTTTTTGTTTGGACCATTTTCCTCTACGAGGTTTTCCTCTTTGGATTCCTCTTGGGAGCGCTTGCAGACGACACGCGTCCTACCGGTCCCACTCCTCTTCAGCCCCTCTTCAACCCTGTTTTTAGCTGGCTCCGGTTTTTTGAGCTAGCGTTCGTCGATCGGAGCCGTTTTTGAAATCTGAAACACTCGAGCCATATTCAAAAAATTTCTCATGTACGCGTAATCTTCGTTGGCGGGAAATCGAACGCGAAAATCCTCTCAAACACGACTGGACCTCATTCCTTCCTCTTCATTCGTCTGAGCTTACGGAAACGGAAACGCTCTCATAAATCTCTCTTTCTCTATCTGTCATCTTGTATTGTCTCATCTGCAAAAATTCGATAGTTTCATTCTTGAGCGCAAGCCATGGCAAAGACGCATAAACCAGAGCTCTTCGAACTCAATAATGGAACCATGGCGGTGAAAATTAGTAATTTTTGCGCCACCATCACCTCCTTGTCCGTCCCTGATAAAGATGGTATCCTTCGGGTTTTCTCTTTTTCGTGGGTTATTCCGATCCTTTTGGTCTACGGATTTGTTGTTGATGTTGAGTTTATTTTTTGGATTTGAAGGAAAACTCGCTGATGTCGTTCTCGGATTCGACTCCCTTGAGCCATACCTCGTGAGTTCTAGCGTTATCTACACCTTTCGTATAAAAATCTGACTTTTTCTCTTCTTTTTTTTATCATAATCATATTTATAATCATCATCTTCATCTCTTTTTGTTTTTTGGTTATTTTGGATGGATTTGAGCTATTTTTTTGAACGTGTTTGTTGATGTTTGATTGATCAGAAAGGTCTTTCACCTTACTTTGGCTGCATTGTTGGCCGGTGGCAAACAGAATCAAAGATGGGAAGTTTACCCTCAATGGAGTGGAGTACTCTTTGCCAATCAATAAACCCCCCAATAGTCTCCATGGTACAGAATTGAAATTCCTTTTTCCTTTTTGGTTCAGTCGAGTCTTCTGGGTAATGTAGTATGATTATTAGCAATATTGGCTATTAGGGTTTGAATTGTTATTAGCAATAGAAAATTGAGTTTTGTTGTCTAACATATGGTTGCTAGTCTTCTGGAATTACTGTCTTGATAATGGAATTTTGAAATGCTTGATTGAATATATAAAAAAAATGCAGTTTGTTGATTCTGAAATTTGAAGTAAAGATTATATTAGACCCATGATATTGCTTATTTTCTGGAGAATCTCTCCTCTAAGTCCTTTTCTTTATTCCTATTTTTGGATGCGAGTTTATCATGGATCCTTATCTGTTGACACTAGTACCAAGTTGGTAATGGATGGTTTTTATTTTATTTCCTTTCAATTTTAAAACTCTGATTATCAATTGTTTTAAAATTATTGTAGATCCTTTAGTCATGGAAAGTGTATTCATTGTTTCCAGTGGATCCTGAAACCACCAGATTCCGTTGGGGGTTGGAAAAATCCCCTTATTTCGACCTGCACAAGAGAATACCTTGTGCCAATTGAAATGGCTGGATTCCTCATGACACACTGTGTATGTGGTGTGGAATCTGTAAAAAAGAAAAGGAAAAAAAAAAGAACAAGAAAGAGAGAGAGAGAGAGAGAATAGATGGGAGGGGGGCCAGGCATGCCTGAATCCATTGACCCCATCTGTTGCTTGGTGCTGTAAAAAAAATCAGAAATGGGGAAGAGAGAGAGAGAGAGAGAGAGAGAGAGAGAGAGAGAGATGGTAGGGGAGGGGGGAGGTGGGCTTACCTGCACCTTCCTCTTCTCTTCTGCTGCTCTTTGTCATCAGGGGACCTTTTTTTGGGGGGGGGGGGGGGGTGACATCCATGCTAGAAACCATAATAATTGACAAGATGGATATGTCAGGCAATCAGGTCCCAACTGGAATTCTAGTGTCTAGGATCTTAGTATAACCATATTACTTGCTAACAATCCAGTAGTTCAACTTTAGGTTGCTATTGAACCCTACTATACTTGTGTCAAAATGGTCCCAGTGTTCGAAAATTATAGGTGTTGAAAACCTTGGTCCTTTTGATTTCCTGATAAACTAATTTTTTTCATAAGTATCTTGGCTTTATATTTGTAACCGGTCTTCCTGTGATTAACCTATTTTTTACCTGTAGTTCTTGCTAAATAGGTCTATTTAAGTTGCTGGATTAATGTATTTGGGTCGATAGTCTTCAAATTTTTGATGACCCTATTTGCTGTCTTAGATTAAAATATTGTCTAGTAGAATATCAACTTTCATGATATACTATTGGTTAACAGGGTTGTGACTTTGATTTCATGAACATATGACTTGCAAAATGGTCTGAGCTACATACTAATTTGTTGACAGATATATAAAATAAGGCATACAGCATTAATAATTTCAGAACAATAGATTGGCATGAATGTTTTATTCAGACTAATATTAAAATTATTTTCATTTTTGAGTTATTTAGACTAGTATTTTGAGTCTGAGACTTTGTTCTCTTTGTCTTATCCAGTTGCACATCCAGTTTTTGGGAGTAATAGCCAATGACATGATTTCCTTTTTCAGGATTAAGGAGACAAAGATATACTTCCCATCGAGGTATCCCTTGTCTTTGTCTCTAAAATAATGCCACATATGCCTTTCTTGACAGCTTGGTTTTTAATTTATTAGGGATTTGATTTCAAGCTTTATACCAATGTCCTTGCTTGTGCGCACAGGAATGATCCAGAAGCTGTTGAGCTTTGTTACTCAGATATTAAATGCCTTTCCCCTGAAACTTATTTGTCATCAACTATCATGAATTTTTACATTCAGTAAGTCTTTTAGACATTGTTCATATTCCAATAGTTGTATTCATTTCCTTTTTTATTTAAATGGGTAATTCAATGACATATTTGACTATGTGAAGCACCAGTTCCTGTTTATATTTGTTGTTATTACTGCAGTGTTAAAGATTAGTTTCCATTTGGGATGGGCTTTCCTTACAATACCTCTTATACATTATTTTTTTTAAAAAAAATTAATCCTTAGGAAAAAGAGAAGTGAATAACACGGCTGAGGTTTTTTTTTTTTGGGAGTATTTAACTTTGTTCTTCCTTACTAAACTTGAGATTTTAACCAAGTGCCTTCTGAGTATTTTATTGTAAAGCATATCTCATTTCATGAGGTATGCAGCTGTATTATTTCATGGTTTTCCCTTTACAAAACTAGACATGAATTTATTACTGAATGTTCCATTTTAATAGTTGGTGGTCCAATTGCTAGGTACCTACAGCAACAAGGTTCTCTAATAGAAGGGGCAAGAGGAAGTTATCATTTTTTCAACACAAATTTCTACCAGAAGCTTAAGGAAGCTGTATCACGCAAGGTATATTTTTTGGGTGTTTCTCCATGATAATTTTTTTTCTTTTGAGTCAAATCATGATGCCAGTTTGTGATAGATTTGACAATGAAACTGTAGAAGTAGGTAACAAGTTGGTTCATATTTGATCACATAGTCAAATTGCCATGAAAATCTATCAACTCATGAATTACAGAAAAAATTGCTATCCACTTGGTTGAAGTATCAGAAAACAAGAAATAAACTTGTTTCAGTCATCAGATGGTGACTCATAAAATACATCTTACACTGAGACAACTTGACAATTTCTGTTTTAAGTTTCTTACCTCATTATTTCTCTTCAAAGCAGAAAAACACAATGGTAGAAGCACAGCATGTTGCTTAGTTTTCTTATATGTTTGCTTATGTGGTAAAGTCTAATCATTGCATTCTACTACAAGAACTCTTCAAGTAAGTTATTGGTGCTTCGGTCCAGTATTTTCAGGTCATTCTAGGTGTTGGTTTCGGCATATCAAAACCAGAGCATGTGAAACAGGTTTGTTGTACCATATAACTCAATGTTTACTATATTGAAGTCATATTGATTCATTTGAGAGATCTGTCACCAATTCCTTCTTTTTTTGCTCATTCCAGATAGCGGGATGGGGAGCTGCTAGTGTGATTGTTGGTAGTGCGGCAGTGAAAATACTGGGGGAAGCAAAATCTCTAGAAGAAGGGTTAAAGCCAATGGCTTCACTTTGAAAAGTACTTGTTAGAACATGGCAAGGCGTCGACAGTTTTTGTGCCATCCTTTTATGCATGACAATGAATAAGAATAACTTTATTGTGTTAATTTTTTATTTTTTTAAACTTCAGCATGTATCCCAATCCGTTCCAAAAATAAATGAATATTTGTGTGCAAGGGATAAAGAATTTATTAATATTTCTATGTTGGGTAGGAAGTGATGCTAAGATCTCATAGCTGCCAAGAACATACTATTAGAGAATGTATTTTTTGGGTATCTATATTATTAGAGAGTGTGTTATTACAAAGCTAGAAGAAAGATTTTTGGCATCACACCTTCTATTGTCCAGGTACAGAGATGGGGAAAAAGTGAAAAAAAAGGGCTCAATTTGATTTATCCACTAATTGGAAATTGAATTCAGGATTTTATTAACTTTCTTGCTAACCAAATTTTAGGCTATCAAATTCTGGAATATCAAACGTATCATACAAAAAGAGCCCTGTTACAGTATTGAGATTAACTGATCTTTTAACTGTCGCAAAGGTTAAAGTTAACTGGACTAATAATAACCGGATATACATATTTAAAAAATTAAAAAAAAGAGCTTATACAGTCCTCTATTGCATTGTTACAAGTCCTGTCATCTCTTGTTACAAGTCCTCTCAACCCCTGTTACAAGTCCTCACAAGCCCAGTTACAAGTCCTGTCAACCCTAGTTACAAGTCCTCACAACCCCAGTTACAAGTCCTGTCAAGCCCTGTTACAAATCCTCTCAAGCCCAGTTACAAGTCCTCACAAGCCCTGTGTGCGTGCGTGGGAAACGCGTCACGGGGTAATTCGGAGTCGCCACCGCCTGATGGGGTGCAGGCGGACACCTGGGTGCCTAATCTTGTCTATTTAGGGCTTTTGGTCTGCGGCTTGAGATTCTAAGTTTGGTTCTCGGTTGCGGTTTGGGGAAGTCCGTAGACACCCCAGACCACCCCGTCGGATGACGGGTCCCGTGGGTTCCCTGATTTGAGTCAGCTTTCTCACTTTGGTTCTCACCCGATTCCTAATCTAGCATGTGATTTGGTTAAGTCTTGGCGGGACCACCTGAGTGGTGTGGGTCCCTTTAGTTGGTTTTATCTTGGTCTTATTTAAGTTATTTGAGTCTGATTGGGTGGGCCCCGTTGGAAGGCCCACGGTGCCCTTGGTGGGCTTGGGTAAGCCCATGTGCCCATGTGGGCCTCTGTCTAAGCCTAGGAGGCCCTGTGGGCTTTGGACAATGAGTTAATTTTACTTAGGTTTGGATTTGATTAAGTGTTTTCTATGCAAGAGGTGGGCCGGGTTGGTTTGTGGGCCCCTTAGGTGGGCCCCCATGGTGGCCAAGTAATTTTGGGTTATCTTATTTAATTTTGCCAAAGTGGGTTGGTTACTGGGCTTGGGGCCCATGATCCAGGTTTTGGGCTTGAAAGCCCAAATTACCAAAAAAAGTTAGGGCTTACACCCTTCCTTGATTTGGTTAGCGGGCCCGACAAGCCCTAGCCCTTGGTCTCGGCCAGACCACACAATTCATGCATTTATTTCACATATCAAGGTTCGGGTGGGCTGCATTGAGTTTGGCCCAACCGGTTCAATTAATTCATTTTTACATTAAATTGCATGCCTTAGGGTTCATTGGGCTTGGTGGGCCCCGTTGGAAGGCCCACGAGTGTGCCAAGTCGGACCGGCGGTCCAAGTCCCGAGTTGGGTTTCTGGATGGCCCGGAAACCATATTGGTTCAATTGGTTTTGGTTCAAATCATTCCAAAATGTAGCAAGACAGCAGAATATACAAAAAAAAAAAAATACAGTTCAGTGTGTATCCGGCAACTCAGGCCGGATACACATGGTCTGTAGGTGATCCGGCCAGAGTGGCCGGATACACAGGGGCCATGGGTGATCTGGCCTGAGTGGCCGGATACACCCAGACCATAGGTGATCCGGCCTGAGTTGCCGGATCACCCTGGAAGGGCCCCTTTTAGGTTTTTTGCCATTCGGGGTGGTTTCCAGAGGTTCCTAGGGACTTCTACTAGTCATGTGGGCCCTTAGGCAGGCCCACATGGGTTCAGATTGGATGAAGAAGCCTCCCTTGGCTTCTTTCATGGTTTCTAGTAGGGACAAAGGGGAATGGGGAGCATGATGATGCATTCTAATAAAAAAACATTGGGTCATGGGGGGAGGTAACATGGCAAAGAGGGGTCACTTCCATTGGGTTAGCTACTGTCCTGGGGGTTACATGCATTGCTGAAAATCATTGGATGTAAAGGGGAAAGGGATCAAGCTTGGGGGACCAAAACAACAATACACCAACCGAAGGGGGGAGCATGGCAGTGGCTAGGTGAGCAGCAGGTTGTCATACAAACAAAAGAACAGAGGCAAATATTGTCCACCAACAAATCGTGCTTATAAAACCCTTACACAAGGAAACATGCTCCGAATTAAATAAGCATGCAAACACATGCATTTTAGCCCCCCACTAGACATGCTCAAAACAGTAGTTCCCACAACAAAAGTAAACACCAGGGAGAAGGGTGAAGAAAGGGGGCTTACATATAGGGGTACATTAGATGAATGCTAAGAAGGAACATAATCCTTCTTTCCATGCATAAGAAAAAAACTCTGCTGTAAACCAACAAACCCAGCCACCCTCCAGGGTATTTTGACCCACTTCTACCAACTAGGAACCCTTCTTTTTCCTATACCAAACCACCGGAGGCCTCCCTTTCTTACCTTCGGAAGGCCACCACCCACGGAAGGCATGGAGAGGTAATGAATGAGGGAGAAAACACATGCTTTGTGCAAAACATAATACCATAGCAGTAGAAAATTTCACATGCTTCAAACAAAACAATATTTGTATATGTTGAATTAAACCTTATGGGGAAGCTTACCTTGCCTCTACAAGTTGTTTTGGAGGTGTGTGGCAACCTCTCTCGGACGTAGATGGAGCTGGAGTAGCACTTTGAGCACCACCAACAGCCCTTAGTCACCTTGTTCTTTTGGGTGGGAAGGTGAGAAGAAGGAGAGAAGAGGAAATGAGAAGGTAGGGTGGGGTGTTTGGAGGCTAGAGGAGCTTGAAGAGGGAGGGATTCGGGTGAGAAAGAGTGGGAGGAGGAAGCTCCAAACAGCGAAAAGAAAGCCAACCCCGGAAATGAGCTGCTGATTTGCTATTTATAGAAAACTTAATGTATCCGGCAACTCAGGCCGGATACACTAAGGGCTCCTCTTATCCGGCCTTCAAGACCGGATACACTGACCTTCCTTTGTATCCGGCACTCAATACCGGATACAAAACTCAATCATTTCAAAATTTAATGCCGCCGCGAACCTGTCGGGCGATTGGCGCGAATCTCGTGCGAAAATCTTCCTGTATCCGGCCTTGGAGTCCGGATACAAAGGGGAGCATGTGTATCCGGCATATATGATCGGATACAAGCTGAAAAATTACGGATTTGTCCCTCGACTTGATCGATTCGACACTTTTTAACAATTACAGATTGGTCCCTGCGAATTTCAGTTTAGTCCCTGGGATTTTTATCAAATTTTGGATATTTAAGATTTAGTCCCTGAGATATTTCACTGCGTTGGCTGCCACGTGTGCAGCTTCTGTGCCATGTGGGCAGCTTTCGGCTTTGCTGCCCGGAAACTTCGACAGCTCATATCTCTTTCATCTGAACTCCGATTTGAGCAAACTCAATTGCGTTGAACTCGTATCGAAGCCCTCTATTTAATGACATGGGGCTAAGCACTTGGCACGGATTTCGAAGAAAAGTCAACTTTTGGCCTTCCCTTAAGTTTGACTGCCCTTAGAACCCTTATCCGGACTCCGATTCCTGCAAACCCAGTTGCGTTGGAACCGCGTCGAGATTCTTTATCCGATGGTATAGGGCAAGGTGGCCAAATTTTATCTGATTAAAAGGTCAACCTTTCACCCCTCAGGGTTTGACTTTTTAGCGGGGTTTTGCATTTTTGGCTTTTTGGGAGCGCAAAAATGAGGTGCTTACAGCTGCCCCTCTTTGCCGGAGTCACCTTGCGGATGAACGGCAAAGAGAAAAAGAATCTCGTTTTTGCGCCTGGCATTTCTGTCAACATGGTCGACGAGCTAAGTCCTTTGAAGTTTTCATTTTGGGAGGGAAGCGGCCAAATCATGTGGCGTCACTTCCTGGCCTCAGAGTTTCCTTACCCTTTTCTTTCGGGTTTTTGTAGGGCAACTCTTCAGCGTTTAATTTAAGAGATTGGATTGGACTTGAGCTCGCCAACCTGTTTTGGCGTTGATGCCAGACGCTTGACAATATTTTTTTCTTCTTGTTTGTTCCATTAAAGCTTTTAGGTGACTTTGGGGCTTTTGACCTGTTTTGTGTCCTTCATTTGAAGCTTATTTTTCTTTTGACGGCCAAGGGTTGGGTTAGGACGTGGGCCGATTGGAGAAAGGAAGAGGGAAAAGCGGAGGAGGAGCTGCTGTTGGTGAGGAGGCGCTTCCAGCGCTGTCCAGTGCCTCAAGGGAGCTCACACACCTGCTCTACTCTATTTACAACAGTGTAAAATCAGAATTTACAAAAAGGGGCCATCTTGCCTGATGATATCTTCATTTATGCTCTCTTCTTCATGTCTTGATTCTCTATCATTTGCAGGAATGGGAAGAACTTGTTCGGCTTTGTGGAGACACTTTGGGCTGGGGACTCCGTGTCCTTCAGCCTTGGGAGATGCTTTACTCCTTGAGGACACATTCTTGTGTCATTTAGATGTGGGAGGTGCCTTGCTCCTTAGGGATTTCAAAAGTGGGAGATGTCGTGCTCCTTTAGTCTTGGGAGACGCCTTGCTCCTTCAGTCTTGGGAGACGCCTTGCTCCTTAGGTACTTCAAACGTGGGAGACGCTTTGCTCCTTAGGGACACATGTCCGTGTCATTCAAATGGTGGGAGACGCTTTGCTCCTTAGTATTTCAAATGGTGGGAGGCGCCTTGCTCCTTAGGGACACATTTTCGTGTCATTCAAATGGTGGGAGACGCTTTGCTCCTTAGTATTTCAAATGGTGGGAGACGCCTTGCTCCTTAGGTTTTCAATCTTGGGAGACACCTTGCTCTATTAGTTTAGGAGTCGCTTTGCTCCAGGGACGCCTTGCCCTTTCAGTCTTGAGAAACGCCTTGCTCTCTGTGGTTGGGAGACACCTTGCTCCATTAGTTTCGGAGTCACTTTGCTCCAGGGACACCTTGCCCTTTCAGTCTTGAGAGACGCCTTGCTCTCTGTGGTTGGGAGACACATTGCTCCATTTAGTTTTGGAGTCGCCTTGCTCCAAGGACGCCTTACCCTTTCAGTCTTGAGAAATGCCTTGCTCTCTGTGGTTGGGAGACACCTTGCTCTATTAGTTTCGAAGTCGCTTTGCTCCAGGGACACCTTGCCCTTTCAGTCTTGAGAGACGCCTTGCTCTCTGTGGTTGGAAAACACCTTACTCCATTTAGTTTTGGAGTCGCCTTGCTCCAAGGACGCCTTGCCCTTTCAGTCTTGAGAGACACTTTGCTCTCTGTGGTTGGGAGACACCTTGCTCCATTAGTTTTGGAGTCGCCTTGCTCCAGGGACGCCTTGCCCTTTCAGTCTTGAGAAACGCTTTGCTCTCTGTGGTTGGGAGACACCTTGATCCTGCTGCTTTTAATTCTTGGAGGCACCTTGCTCCATTAGGGTTGGAAGTCACCTTGCTCCTTCTGTCTTCAAATTCATGGAGGCTCTTTGCTCCATTCTATCTTCAAATTTTGGAGGCTTCTTGCTCCTTAAGGTTGGGAGATACCTTGCTCCTGCTGTCTTCAAGTCTTGGAGGCTCCTTGCTCCATTCTGTCTTTAAATTTTGGAGTCTTCTTGCTCAATTCTGTCTTCAAATTCAATTTTTTGGGAGACACCTTGCTCCTTAATGCTTCAATTTTTTTTGTTGGAGGCTCCTCGCTCCATTCTGTCTTCAAATTTTGGAGACTTCTTGCTCCATTTTGTCTTTGCCCATTACTTATTCTGACTTGGTAATTTCTTTTTGTTTCTTAATTGCATTCAAAGTTGCCTTCACCAATCTCTGACTCATTCGCCAGTGGCTTTGGCTTCACAAACTTGGTCAACCGATGTGTGAATACACTGTGATGACTCTTTCTGCGCCTCGTGTGAGCATACATGGGTGCGATTCTTTTCTCCATCCAACGTGTGAGATACGCTGTGATGCCTTTGGCAGTCTATTTCAGGTTTTGGTTGGTACCTGGAAAAATTCATGTGGAATTCAGTCAATTGGAATTTATTTATCAAAATTATATGCGAGCTCAAGCAATTTTTCTTTGATTAAAATCTCTTGGGAATTCCTAAAGTGTTCGGATTTTTCCCTCTCAGGTGGGTCCATTAGCAGAACCAGTAATCTTTGGGTCAGTTACCTGACACTCTCATTTAGACTTAGGAAGTTATGCCTCCCGGCACTCCCTGTAAGGGTCTCAGCATTTTTTTTGCCTTCAAATAGCATGCCCCATGTAGGAACAAAGGGAATTGTTTTGGTTCAAGGGGGTTTCTTTGGCACTGCCCCACCCTAGCTTTTCTTCGATTTTCTCTCTCTCTTTTTTTTCTTTTTCCCAACCTTGGTTAGGGGTTGTGGAATGGTTTTTCTCATTGGCTCATTTATTCAGGTTAGGTGCCTTGCCCCAGTCCGAGGGCCCTGTCAATTTCCACGGATCATGATCCAATGATCAGAGAGGACTTATTAGTAGGACGAAATGTAGGCTTTGGTTCCAGTGTTTAGAAATGAAGGATAAACAGGCTCAAACCCTATATAGCTTCACTCTATGGGTAACCATTATGTCTAGCCAAAGTTTGTTTCTATATCTTTTTTTTTTTTTTTGGTTCTGTCATTGCCAGTTTGTCCAAGATTCAACGTTACATTCTCTGTAATCAGAAAGGGCTTCACAGTAGGACGAAATGTAGGCTGGGTTCAAGGGTCTAGAAGAAATGATATGAAGGCTCAAAATTGATGAATGGGGTAAGAGCCATGTCCTGTCCACCTTTTTTGTTAGGGCTTGTTTCACCTTTGTTCCTGCAACTTTACACTCAACTTTGATTAGCTTCTTCTCCTTTTTCCATCTTTGTTCTTTTCTTTCTTTCCCTTCTTTCTTGGGTCTTCTGCCCCAATTCTTGATTCTTGCTCTCGGGGTTTGCCCCGGCTTTCGTTTTCTTCTTTTCTCCCTCTTTTTCTTTTGTTTTTCTTCTTTTCTTTTCTTTCGAGGGATTGCCCCAGTCCTTT
Organism: Buxus sempervirens; assembly: GCA_947561395.2. Classification (NCBI taxonomy): domain Eukaryota; kingdom Viridiplantae; phylum Streptophyta; class Magnoliopsida; order Buxales; family Buxaceae; genus Buxus; species Buxus sempervirens. The sequence goes on from OX387186.1 coordinate 9,773,379, forward strand.
CTTCGAAATCTTGCTTTCTGGGGTTCTCCCCATTCCTCCTTTCTGTCCCATTTGTTCTTAGGGTGCTTTTTGCTTTGCCCTATCTTCACCTTCATCGCTTTTGTGTCTTCAATTGCATGAAGCTTTATGCCCCCGTTTTGAAGACAAGACATGGTAGGGTTAATGAAGGAATTTTTAGGCTCAAAGGGTTTTGCAAGGGTTTCATCTTGTGTCGGATGATTTTTGGAGAAGATCAAGGATGGCCTTCCATCCTTTCACAGAGAATGTAACACTTAATTATTTTTGCACGATTAACTGGTTCAAGAACCATTTTCTTCTTTGTTCATTTTGTTTTTTCTCTTTTGCTTTTTGACTTTACCCTAGTTTGGGGTAGCTAGACATAACTTGGGTCAGAAATGAGACGACCAAGCTCAACACGTTTAACTAGCGGAATTTATTTGAAGTATCTTAGCCGAAAAATGGCCTCTCATCATTTCATCGAGACCATTGATCTTGGATTATGTTAGTGACCTTCGACTGATATGGGGCACCTTGCCCTTTCTTTTCCTTTTTTTCTTTTTTTTTCTCATATCACAACTTGCCCCTTGTGTTTGGCAGGGAAGGGTTCAAATGTGGTGCTGACGGGGGATCTTTAGGCCATGTTGAGACCCGCACAGTTTGTGCTGTTTGGCACATTTCATTTGTCAAATTTGATTGTTCAGGTTTGTCCCAAAATTACGGTCATGCCTTGGTGTGGTCCAATACTTCAAAGATTTCCCAAAGATTTTATAGGCTTGCAAGAAGAAACATGTTATCAAGTTCAGAATTTAAAATGAAAAGAAAGCATAAGCAAAACAGAACATCAAACTATGCAAAAAGGGTGGCCAATGTAATTGGCGTTCTTGGAATTTCGTTGCATGCCACGAAAGGGAGCTTTCATGTGCTCTTCTCATCATCATCCTCTCCTTCCTGCGGGAAGATGGCTGGTTCGGATGTTTGAATTTGCGCTAACATGTCAGAGATGTCTCGTCCTTCGATGGACCTTGGTTTCTTGAGCATTTCCTTTAAGAACCCTTGATCGATCAGATCTTGAATGTCGTGCCGCAGATCCCAACACCGGCTTGTGTGGTGCCCTGGAGCACCAGAATGGTACTCGCACCGTCCCGTGGCGTTGTAGCTTTTGGCATTGATCAACCGGGGGTTTGGTGGCTTAACTTGCACATACCCCTCCTTCAACAGTGTCGGTAGTAACTCCGTCGGGGCATATGATAGGGGGTAAAAACCCTCCTCATTCTGGCTTCCATTTCTTCTCTTGTTCTCCTTGGGGGACTTCCCGAATGATCCATCATTCTGTCATGCTGCCCTTTGCCACGGTAGATAGTCGCCTTCTTCGGGGGTTGGGGAACATCTGCTACGACGGCTTTACCTTTCTCCCTTTGAATTCGACCATCTGCTATGGTTAGTGGATGGCTTACTTCTTGCCTGCTCACAGGTAGCTTTCCCTTCATGCTTTCAATTTCTTCTTCAAGGGCCCTTACTCGGGATCGCAGCTCAAAATTTTCTTTGCCTAATGCTTCCAAGCATTTGTTCATCGTTTCTTCCTTGATTGTTACTGTCCGTAGTAGGCTCTGTAGGGAGGCCATTATGGTGGTTATTTGCTGGGTTACATCATGATTTGTCCCTGAGGTGCGGTCCATGCTGATTGTTAATGGAGTTCTTGATAGGAAAAACAGACATCAGGAAGCAGAATACATGATAAGATGCATGGAAATGATGCTTTTCTCTTTTTTTTTTTAATCTGACGGAGGATCGATTTTGAGTTCCCCAGCTTCCAGAAGATCTTGGACTGCATGACGAAGGCCCCAACATCCATCCGTATCTTGGCCTTGTGCTTCCATGTGATACTCACAGCTCTTGCTTGGATCATACCCCTTCATTTTTGGCGCCTTAGGATTCGGCGTGGCCAGTTGCAGGTGTCCTTCTCTCAGGAGCGTTGGTAACAACTCAGCCAGCGTGTACGGAAGCGGAGTGAACCCCCGGTTCTTTCTTTCCTCTTTGGTGAGATGCCCCCTGAGGCGAAATAGAGCATTGTTGGTGGAGTGGAAACTCTCGCTTCTTGAGGAAGGGATGTGAAATGGCGCCGAAGGTTGTGCATGGTTAACTGAACTTGCTTCGATGTCGTTCTCTTGCCTCTTGCCACTTGAGATTGTTCCATGCAACAAGTTTGCCATGGAGCCTCCGAGCTTCTCCATTTTAATCGCATCTTCAATTCTTTCCGCTGTCATGATTAGGTCAGTGAAGCTTGTAGTGCATTGTCCCAATAGCATTGTGAAGTATGGTTGTCCCAGTGAAGATATGAACAAGGAAGTCCGCTCTTGTTCAAGAAGAGGGGGTTGCACCACGTTGGCTAGCTCTACCCACCTCTTAGCGTAGTCTCTCACAGACTCGCTATTCCTCTTTGACAGCCTCTGCAGTTCAGTTCTGGTCTGCACCATCTGGCTATTTAAGCGATACTGCTGGGTGAACACCGCGGCGAGGTCATTCCATGTTTTGGCCTTCTGCTTATCCAGACTTAGGAACCAAGCATATACTGCCCCAGTTAGAGATCTTTGGAAAAATTGAACCATAATCTTCTCATCTTTCGCGTATTGGCACATGTCGCCAACATACGATCGCAGATGTATCAAGGGACAACCGGTGCCGTCAAAGCTATGTAATTCTAGACATCGGAACTTTGCTGGTAGTTGGATGTTTGGGAAGAGACACAGACTTTCCAAAGTGGTTTCATATTCCCCTGGGTTAGGCTGGAGAAGCTTTAAAAGGTCTTCCTTCATTGCGGCCATTTGGGCTTTATTATCTTCCTTTATTGTTCCCAAAATTTCCTCAAGCTAGGTCTCCCGTGCCTTATTCCGGTCCCGCTCTTCCTACCCTAATTGGACAGGTACAAATGGTTCCTGTTGTGCAGGATGGATGGGAATTGCCGCCGGATGCGGGAGCGAAGCATCCTGTGGTGGCGGATGTGCCGCCATGGGTGCTGGCTGAGGTGGTTGCCCATGCTGGATTTCTGGCATTTGAATCCCTGTGGCATGTATCATGGCCACTTGTGGGCTTAGATCCATTATGACAGGCTGTTCTTCAGCCCCTTGCTGTGATGATGATGGAATTGAGGCCTCGGCAGAATTCATTACAGTCCTCTCTTACTGTGAAGGCCGAGTTATGAATGGTGACCTAAATGTGTAACACCCGAACTGTACCTGATTATAAAAAAATTCTGATCAGCCCCTGCTATAATTATGAAGGGGGTGTTGTGTGTGCCGAGATCATTACACCATGAGTGGCGCTCTTTTGCCATGATTGGCAAAACAAATACAAGGCGGTTTATGCATGAAAATCACGACCTAACCAAACAACACTGCAAAGAGAGTGTGACAGTGCCCTGGTTGACCAAAAAGTCCTTAATACTTGTGAAGTTTAAAACCTCGTAACATGGTCTTTTTAGAGATCTGGATCTCTGGAAGCCATGCTGTATTTGACGATTTTCAAAAATTGTGCAACATGTGCTTTATGAGCATGAGAGGGTGAGTAAATAGCTTTTCCCATACTTTTATTATATTCACTCATGTTAATATGGTTCCTGGACCTCTCAAAGGTAAGGTAGCACCATGCCTAATTAAAAATCATAAATAGCTTTTTTGCTTTTTTGTTTTTGGGTGAGAAAATAACTATATCATACAAATTGGTCTTATTAAAAATTATATAAATTAAGGTGAGAGATTAAAAGAGCTTGACTTGAAGAGACTTTAGAAACAAGGTGAAAGATTCCACAAAGATCATTCGAGATTAAAATGAGCAATTGATATAGACGTGACTTGATTAGTTGTCCACACCTTTGCCAATAAGCCATCAGCAACGTAGTCCTACACTCACAAGAGTCCACATACGTGGAAAAGTAGCTAGTGGACTGCTGGTTGTTGCTTACATAGCACCAACGTAAGCAGGACTAGGGATAAATTCGCGTTGCCGACACCATGGTCACTTGGAGGAATTTGGTTTTGACGATGATGATGAAAACTTTTTATTATCAAACTATTTCCTTCATTAAGTATCTGAGATTATTATCATGAAATCTCATCCATCCAATACGCATAGATACAGTCGCTGTATTGCATCACCCATACAGGAAATCACGCCCCCCAAATCATCAACTGCTTGTTTTATGCACAATTTTAAAAAATGAGGACTTACTTCCAAATTCTAAGAGAGTTTTCAAGTAATTAATAGCCAGTTGGCAAAACATGGATGGTGTGTGAAAGATACAATCTGACTTTGGTATCACCTAGGATATGATTCCATAGATCAATCCTTAGTTTTGATCAATACACATGCCTTCTAAATCAAATCAATGGTAACCATCCATTGGACAGCGACCGTTCGATCCTCACCAGAACCCTACCAACTCAAAAGCTGGACCTCTTGATTCTCCAACTATTTGTGTAGATGTAGCAAGACTTACCTGTACTGAAACTACACGTTATCATTCCAAGTAGCCCCCAAAATCGTTTATTTTTCTCACGTGAAGTAATCAATGAAGCGAAACAAAGCGGGGAAGACAGAAAGGAAAAATCTAACCAGCCTTTTTTCTCAGTTTCCTCTTCTCGCACTCAACCTCTTTTTGAAGAAATTCTCTCTTTCTCTCTCTGGATCTCGAGAAATTTATATTAATGTACACAACTGTTTTCTGTCGATTCGGTTAGAGAGAGAAAGTGAATTAAAGTGACGGGGGGCCGGATGGTTGCTTTCATCTTTTTCTCATTCTCTGTAGTCTGTATTACCTAAAAAAAAAAAAATCTTTTTCTCATTCTCTGGGCCAGATTTGTGATTTTTTGGGCCTATTCTATAACACCTCAAAGACAGGAAGATTTGTATTTATTACAAGCTCAAGCATAGATGCGCTCAGGGCAACGTATGATGGTTGAAGTACTATGAAGCAATATCCCACCAGGGTTGAAGTGGTGTCTTCACTCATCTGGAAACGTATGATGGTTGTCTTTAGAGCAACCACATATAATAGTGGTAGATGCATGATAATTAAAAATTTTGATCAAGATCTCCCGATTTCTATAATGCAAGGCCCACCAATAATACATATTAGACCTTATAGTATTTCATAGACTCGGGAAGACAGTGATAGATGCATGATAAATATATTCCACTTTGTTGTAGTGATAGATAGATGCATAGACTCGGGAAGACAGTGATAGATGCATGATCAATAGGACGGTTGGTTGTGTGACCTTAATCACCCCCGAAGGGCCATGCCCTTATGTGTCATTTGGCCTTCATTTTAGGTTCATTTCTAGTCCGAAGTCAAGAATACATATAAGAGCATATTTTGCTACGATTGCTTTACAAGCCGGCCTGACACTGCCTGCCTGGCACGGCACGGCATAGCAAACAAGTCGTGCACGGCATGGAGAACTGGACGGGTCCTTCGAAAAAACTAAACACCCGTAGAGAGGAAAGCTTGAAACTTTTAATTATTGGCATAGACTTTTCTACCTTCCTATACAAGCGGTCCATGATTTTTTAAGATTTCAGCATTTTCAACCTTCTATTTTCGCGTTCCCATACAAAATTCAGAAATTAGGTAGCTCACATAATAAAATCATAAGTCCACAAGAAAACAATATTTACAAAAATATAGGTTAACTGAAAATCTGATTGTTCACCTCGAGTGGGATGATAAGACAAGATTTATGTCTCCGGTATAGTGGAAATTGGTTTATAATGATGATGATTATTATATCAGAAAATTGATTTGCCCCCTTTTTTTTTTTTTCATGAAAGAATTTCAGGTACCCCCGAAGAGCCATGCCCTTAGCCCACCATTTTTCTTTATCTTAATTTACTGGAAGAAGCAGAGAGCACAAGCCCAACAACAAACACCCCGATTTATCGAGTAATATAAGATACGGAATCCATCTATTACGGATATGTGAGAAATTAAAGAGCCCATTAATTCTTTGAAGTAATTTCAAAAACCGGCTTCTTTAAGTGTTAATTCTTTCAATTATTATTAAAATAATTGAAAATTTTAATGTTCACAAAGGAATTCTTCCAAAAAAAAAAGCCCTTAAAAGATTTTTTTAACATCATTAAAAGATGATCACAAACAAATTGTACACAAATATTTTGAGGATATTTTTAGAAGAATTCCTTGGTGAACAGTAAAATGACTCTCAATATCAGTATTTCAAAATAGTACCATTATTTTCCGACTACCATGGATTAGATGATTGAATCTCCGTTACTTTTTAAAAAATATCACTAAAACCCAATTTCTCCTTCACATTTAAGTTTTTTTTTTTCCTTAAATCAGAGAGGCATCTCGTGGTGGGTGTCTCTAAAACACCTTTCTTTAAATGGGACCGCACATCCTCGAAGTCCAGAGGACTGTACCTATGACGCGCTTGTAATTGGCACGTGGAATTTATAAGATATATAAGTTCTTAAAAAACATAGATTATTAAGTTTTCTATTCTTTAAATGCAGCGCCCAATCAAAAGCCTTTCCTGAAACCGAGCGAGCTTCGCTGCCCTGACACATGTCCCAACCAGACATAAACCCACGCGTTTTGTTTGGCACCACGCGTTTTGTAGTAATTCCAACTTTCCAACTCCTTTATCCATCTTTCCTCAGGCATTTGGATTTTTTTATTTTAACTTGCTTCTTCCGGTGTTAATATTAAACAATTTTGATCACCGCCCGGCCAGCAACCTTCCCGTCTTCAATGGGATACTAACATATAAAATCAAATTGACCAGAGGATCAAACATTATCAGCAGTTTCGAACTTGGTATTATGATTTATTCATGACAGCTAGTTTCTGATTTTTGAATATGGAAAAGGAAGGTTCTAAGTGCTCCTGAAATTTTAGATAAATTTATTGATGGCTTGAATATATAAGGGAGAGGAGTCCATGCGAGTATTTATATGTTCTAGCTTTCCTCTTACCAGAGTTTGTCTTCTTCTTTACAAATTACCTGAGACTCATCTCCAATATTTTCTAACAAGCACAGGTAATTAATGGGTGGAATCCAGAATCTGTTTTGGGTTTTCTTATTCTCGATTCTTTTGATCAATTCGCGTTCAATCAAGGCTCAACCCTCTGATTATCCAATAATCACACAATCAACTTCATGGGCCAACAGCTCGTCCATTACTCGTTCTGTGAGATTCACAGATGGATCGATGGTGAGGCCTCTTCTTCTCAGAGGCAACTCCGGGCTAAATTACGCCTGTGGCTTCTACTGCAGTGGCACTTTTCAATCTTACATCTTTGCCGTCTTCATTGTTCAAACTAACAGCGCCTCCAACATCAGCTCCCCAGGCACAGGATTCCCTCAGGTAGTCTGGTCTGCCAATCGAGACAATCCCGTGCTCTTTGATAGGGACAACGCCACTGTCTGGCCGTCCTTTTATCATCTAATTATAACAGACTCATTCGATTTCCGAAAGATGCTTGGACGGGTGCAGGGACGAACAGCAAGAGTATCAGCTCTCAATTGGACTGAGGGTCCGTTTTCGCTTTCTGTAACCAGTGAAGGCCTGTTTGCTTTTATTGATTCCAATCCTCCTCAGTCATACAATCAAGCAGTGTTTAGTGGAACCAAAACGAGCCAAGCACCAAGCTATGTAAAATTCATAAATGGCAGTCTTGCTATGTACATATTGTCGGCCGAACCAGACCCGCAAAATGGCGATATCAGTGTGCCTCTATCAACTTCACCAGCATCTCAGTACATGAAGTTGGATCCAGATGGGCATTTGAGACTTTATTCATGGCTATCAGGGTGGACGATGGTGGCGGATATCCAGATGGGGTATGTAGGTGAGTGTAATTTTCCTCTGGTTTGTGGGAATTATGGTATTTCCTCCAAGGGGAAGTGTAATTGCCCTGGTGCAACCAGTAATGACACAAAATACTTTAGGCAGATAGATGACAGGCAACAAAACCATGGGTGTTCAGAAATTACTCCCTTGTCTTGGCAAGGTTCTCAGCATCAGAGTTTTCTAGAGCTTGAAAACATGTTTTATTTCACATTTTCCTCTTATCTTATAGATGTGGATTCGGACAGTTGTAAGCAGGCTTGTTTGAAGAATTTTTCCTGTAAAGCAGCTATTTTTCAGTATGATGGGAATTCTTCAAATGGCAATTGCTTTTTACCAACCCAATGCTTTTCACTGTCGAAAGATAGAAAGGAAAATTATCCTCACAACTCAACAGTATTCATCAAGGTTCAGACTGCTTCATCGGAGGCTTCTCCTGTTCCTGATGGTACTCCTGCTTCAACTGAACGGCCTCCATCGTTGACGGATTCTCCTATTCCTGTTACTCCTGTTAAGAAAACTGGGAGAACGGGAATAATATTAGGATCCAGTCTTGGAGCTTCCTTTGTTATGCTTTTAGCAATCAGCATCTGGGTTGTTCTTATTAGGAAGAAAAGAGATGCAGAAGGAGATGAAGAGGATTATTTAGATCATGTACCAGGCATGCCCACCAGATTTTCTTGTGAGGACTTGAAAGCTGCAACAAAGAATTTTAGTAGGAAGCTTGGAGAAGGAGGATTTGGATCAGTTTTTGAGGGAACCCTGGCTGATGGGACTAAAGTTGCAGTGAAGAGGCTTGATGGTTTAGACCAAGTGAAGAAATCATTTTTGGCTGAGGTTGAGTCAATAGGCAGCATTCACCATGTCAACGTGGTGAGATTGATTGGATTCTGTGCTGAAAAATCAGAGTGGCTTTTAGTTTATGAGTACATGCACAACGGGTCATTGGATAATTGGGTCTTCCATAAAAATCAAGAGCCTGCTCTGAATTGGGAAACTAGACGAAAGATCATCCATGACATAGCCAAGGGACTTGCTTATCTTCATGAGGATTGCAGACAGAAAATTGTTCATTTAGATATTAAACCACAGAACATCCTTTTGGATGATAATTTCTGTGCTAAGGTTTCTGACTTTGGGTTGTCTAAGCTGATTGACAGGGACAAAAGCCGATTTATGACTACAATGAGAGGCACTCCTGGGTATTTAGCTCCTGAGTGGTTGAGCTCGGCAATCACGGAGAAGGTTGACGTCTATAGCTTCGGCATCGTGGTCATGGAGATTCTGTGTGGGCGGAAAAATGTGGATTGCTCTCAGCCTGAGGAAGCTATGCATTTACTGGGTCCGAAGGAAAGTAGAGGAGAATAAATTGAGTGATATCATTGACAGATCCAGTGAGGATATGGAGTTACATGAAGCAGAGGTCATGGAGATGATGAAGGTTGCTGCTTGGTGTGTACAAAGTGATTTTGGTAGGAGGCCATCCATGTCTGTAGTGGTGAAGGTCTTAGAGGGTGCAGTGAATGTTGAATCTAACATTGATTACAGCTTCTGGACTCCGCCAATGACAGTGACAGAGTTAAGGGATTCAGCTCAATTGCCATCAGTTCTATCAGGACCAAGGTGAAGAGAAGAACTCACAAATGTATCATGAGAACTTGATATTATCCTTTTCCTTCTGCTTTTCTTGTCTAGGTATGATTCGGGGGAATTCTATACTGTAATCTTGTTTGTTATTCAACTGTAAATATAAACATTAATTGCTTGATTTATCTGTTTTAATAGGTTCTTTTTTTTTTTTTGGGTGTGACTGTTTTAATAGGTTTACACCTTTTTTTTTTTTTTTTTGCCTTGTATCTTTTCATTTTATTTAACAAATTACAATTTTTCATCAAATAGATCAATTTTATTTTTCAATCGTCTCATCTCTTAGGCTGTGATGCTTCTTTGAATAGGATAATAAATACCCAATGAATGATAGATTACATCGAAATGTGTTAAAAAAATGACCTTAAAAGGGTCAATTGGAAACCATGGCATTAAATGTTATGAATTGTAAAACACCCTCTTAGTGACAGCTCAAGCTTATAATAGAGGTGAACTTTATATATTTAATATATTCCTTAACACTCCCCCTCACGTGTGGGCCAGACTCAAACCCATTTTTTTTGTAAAGGACCCATTTTTAGGGAGGCCCTACACAAAGAACTACCGTTGCACCTAAAAGCTCAAGTTTATAATAAGGGTGAACTTTACATATTTAATATATTCCTTAATATGAATAGCGCAGCTATTTGCACATAAATAAAGACAATAAATTAATAAAAAAATAAACATAAGAAAGAACACATGATTTTTACGTGTTTCAACAAACCCTTGAATAGATCCCTCAAGGTAGTAAACTGATATTTCAAAAAACCCAAGGGCTAAACTGTAATTATCTCTAAAAAGTAAACATCATGAAATATAGATCAATGATGCTATGTATAAAAATAAATAAATAACCATTGTAAGATCTTTTAGCACTGGTTTTTAATTAAAAGTCCTAACTCCCACCATTGTGAGAGATTTTACTTGTAGTAAAACTACAAAAAAAAAAAAAAAAAAACACATTTAACAACACTAAAATACCTTGTCATTTTAGGACCATGAGAGGCGAGAAAATGTTACTGCTGGTAAGTGCCTCTTTCCACACGGGAATACGTTCCTGCCATTATTGTTGCTTATATCGCTAGTAAAAGACGAATTATAGGTAGTAAACCACTTACCACTAGTAAAACCTCTTGTATAACTCATTTCCTCTGGTCCTATATGAAAAAATTTTCATATGCTTATATTGATTGTATTTTTGGTTTATAAGAACAGGTTGAACGTATCGTTTATGATGATATTATAGGTGACCAAATATTATTAATTGAGAATTGCATCTTAATTATACAGATATAATTTCTATATATTTGATCTATGATATAAATTGTATATAGGCTAGGAGACCATATTAGATTATGAGTCTTCATAAAATCCTAGTCAATAATAAAAAGTGTTTTCAGTTTCGGCAGCCGCGGCGTGCCGCCGAAAAATCAGTTTTTATCTGGGTAGCGGCACGTTTCGCTACCCAAATATCGCCTATAATGAATCCCCAAGAAAAATTCGATGGTTTGAATTTTTTTGAATTTTTTTTTTTTTTGAATTTTCATCGCAACAACTTGTTCTTTCGCCTTCGAAACCCTCAAAAACTCAAGAATTGCGTTCTGCAGAAATCATCCGAGATCAAGTAGAAATTTTAACAAAATAATTTGGATTAAAAATGCAAAATGAAAGACAAGCCGAATCCAAGTTGAGTGACCTGTAACTTCAAATATAAATCAAACAATAGAGTGAGAGAGATCTAAGACCTCTTTATTGTTGTGTTCCTCCGGCAGAGATCTATAACCGTGCCGTTCATTAGAAGTTGATCATCACGGCCGCCTTCAAAACTAGTAGAGAAGGGAAGAAAGAGCAAAAACGACACCAAGATTCTCTCAACAAAATCGAGTTGGATCTCTGATGACATTAGCAATTATTTCCATGAATGATCCCCATCGGATAATAAGCCATGTGTAGATCCTGGAGAAGAAAACGAAGAAGATGAAGAAGAAAAAGAAGAAGAAAAGCTCTCTCTTTGTGATCTCCCATTAAACAATGATACAGCAGAGTCCGAGGGTGATAGACGATCGCAATCCGGTCAGGATTTATTCGAATTCTTCAGTAACAATATTGCAATCGCAGAGATGTGCCCAGCAGAAGATATCATCGTCTCCGGGAAACTCATTCCTTACAGGGAACCCCTCATGGATGACACCCAGAAGATTAAAACCAACGAAACCCATTACAGAAACTTCTCCCAGAAGAATAACTTCCAACGAAGACAATCGGATTCGTTAAGCCGTTTTTCTGGCATTTCGGCGACTTTTCGCCGGCGTGCCGACGGTGTGCCGTTTTTTTCAATGGGCGGAACGCCCGTCGACATCGAAACCGCAAACCTTGATTAAAATCATTAATGGTAGGATTACTTTATTATAAATAAGCTAGCTCCTTATTGGATTACACTACAAAATAATTGTCAAATGCGTCTCCATTTTGTAGCGTAATACAGTAAGGAGCTACAGATAGAAACAAGCATACTTAGTCTCTCTTTGATTCATTTGACACTTATTTCGCCTCGACATGCCTCCGCGTTTTGTTGAATCCAACTCTTTTGCCTTTCTTCACGAACCAGAAATGGGCTGCTGCGATTTTTTTATTTTCCTCCTTTTGGTTTCTTTAATCAGTCACGAGACTCACGATCATACTGTTTTAATCTTGAAGTCTTCAGAGATGTGCCAACATATGAACCCAAATTGACTAGCGAATCAAGAATACATATAAGAACATATTTTGCTACAATTGCTTTACAAGCCGGCCTGACACTGCCTGCCTGGCACGGCACGGCATAGCAAACAAGTCGTGCACGGCACGGAGAACTGGACGGGTCCTTCGAAAAAACTAAACACCCGTAGAGAGGAAAGCTTGAAACATTTAATTATTGGCATAGACTTTTCTACCTTCCTATACAAGCGGTCCATGATTTTTTTAGATTTCAGCATTTTCAACCTTCTATTTTCGCGTTCCCATACAAAATTTACAAAAATATAGGTTAACTGAAAATCTGATTGTTCACCTCGAGCGGGATGATAAGACAAGATTTATGTCTCCGGTATAGTGGAAATTGGTTTATAATGATGATGATTATTATATCAGAAAATTGATTTGCCCCCCTTTTTTTTTTTTTTCATGAAAGAATTTCAGGTACCCCCGAAGAGCCATGCCCTTAGCCCACCATTTTTCTTTATCTTAATTTACTAGAAGAAGCAGAGAGCACAAGCCCAACAAGAAACACCCCGATTTATCGAGTAATATAAGATACGGAATCCATCTATTACGGATATGTGAGAAATTAAAGAGCCCATTAATTCTTTGAAGTAATTTCAAAAACCGGCTTGTTTAAGTGTTAATTAGTTATTATCTCCTTCTACGTAAGTAAGTTTTCCCATACTTTTATTATATTCACTCATGTTAATATGGTTCCTGGACCTCTCAAAGGTAAGGTAGCACCATGCCTAATTAAAAATCATAAATAGCTTTTTTGCTTTTTTGTTTTTGGGTGAGAAAATAACTATATCATACAAATTGGTCTTATTAAAAATTATATAAATTAAGGTGAGAGATTAAAAGAGCTTGACTTGAAGAGACTTTAGAAACAAGGTGAAAGATTCCACAAAGATCATTAGGCATGAGCAACGGGCCGTGCCGGCCCGAGCCCGGCACGGCCCGGCACGCCTGTGGCGTGCCTGGGTTGGCCCGGGCACGCCACGGGCCTGGCCCTGGGGGCACGGCCCGCCAGGCCGGGCCCGCGCTCGGCGCGGGCGCGCGCGGGCCCAAGCGGGCTGGCCCGCGCGCCGGCCCGCGCGCGAGCCCGCTGGGCACGCGCCCAACGGCAGGCACGGCACGGCGGGCCGGCCCGCTTGGCATGCCCCAACGGCAGGCACGCCCGGCGGCCCGCCTGGCCCGCCAGAGAGCTAGCCGTTGGCTAGCTCTCTTTTCCCTCCATACAAGTGGCTTTTAGCCATTTTTATGCCTATTTTACCCCCCCAACAGCCATATAACAACTATATTGGGGGGATATAGTTGTAATTGATGATAAAAAGACCTTTTCTACCCTTCCAACTGCAAAATAACAGTCATATTGAAGGGTAGAGGTAGTAAAAAGCCACTTTTAATTTCTATAAATAGCCACTCCCTTTCCCACTCCAAACCACACCACTTCTACAATCTCCTACTCTCTTCTAATTGATTATCAAATAGTTCTTTGCTCTAATTGTTGTAATTGGAAATTGGTGATACTCAATCTCTTCTAATTGTTCAAGCATCAAAAGTGGGAAATTGGACTCTGGAGGTTGAAGGCTTCAATTGCAAAGTTCAAGATTCATTCTAAAGAGGTATTCTTCTATTTAATTTTCTGATTTTAAAATTAGTATAAATATTATTATTATAAGTAAGTCTCTCCTTCTACCTTTCTTATAAATTAATATCACCAAATAGTTATTATAATATTATTTATTAAGAATTTTTTTTTTCAAAAAATTTGATAATGGACCCTAGGTATCCTATGTTTTTTGACACTGAAGAAAGGGAATATCTTAGACCCCTTTCTGACCCAGTATTTTCTGATGATATAACCCAACCCCAATATAATGACCCTCCCATCCAAGGTCTTGAAACAGAATTCCCTTCACAGGATATGGGATCGTCTTCCCTACCACCTAGGAGCACTAAGAGGAGTAGAACCTCTAGTGTTTGGCTTAATTTTACAATTGAAAGTGTAGGGAGTGAAGAGAAGGCAGTGTGTAACCATTGCAAAAAACAGTTTAGTTGTAAAGGCAAAGGTGGTACAGGCCACTTGAACCGGCATTTGCAGAAATGCCTTCCAAAACATGGCCAAATTGACCCTAGGCAAACCCAAATTTCTACTAGTAGTGTTGCTATAAGTAATTTTATTTTTAATCAAGAAGAAACTAGGCTTGAAATAGTAAAGTGGGTAATTCAAGAAGAATTACCCTTTAGATTAATAGATTCTAAAAGATTTCACCGTTTACTAACTAAATATTTAGCACCACAATTTAAACCTTTTTCACGCCACACTTTAAGAAAGGATGCCATAAAATTATATGGAAAAATGAAAACTGCATTAATAGAAACTTTGTCAAACAGTACTTTTAAAATAGCTTTAACTTCAGATATTTGGACAAGTAGACAACAAATAAGCTATTTAGCTATAACCGCACATTATATTGATGAAAATTGGAATATGGAAAAAAGAATAATAACTTTTGAACCACTAGATGCTAGCCATACTGGAATAAATATATCAAATGCTATAAGTAGAAATCTAAGAAATTATAAAATACACAATAAAATAATGGCTCTAGCACTTGATAATGCAAGTGCTAATAATGTTGCAATAGGAATATTAAGACAACAATTAAACTTAAATATAGATGGAAGTTTATTTCATGTTAGGTGTGCTTGTCATATTCTTAATTTAGTTGTGCAAGATGGATTAAAAATTGTTCAACATCATTTAATAAATATTAGAGATGCAGTAAGATTTATAAAACAATCTAGCACAACCGCTAGAGAATTTAAATATTATTGTGAAACTTTAGGAAAACAATATAAAAAAATTACCCTAGATGTTGAACATAGGTGGAATTCAACATATATAATGCTAGAAGCTGCATTAGGATTAAAACAAGAAATTACAATATTTTATAAAAGTAAAATGCCTGAAAGTGACTTAGAGGATCTTGATTGGCAAATAGCCGAAATTTTAAGAGATTTTTTAAAAGTTTTTTATGATGCAACAAGATATTTATCAGTAGTTTATTACCCAACATCTTCAAGTATTAAAACTTGTTTATATCAAATAAGTATTTGTTTTAAACAATATAGAGATGTACCCATTGCTAAGGAAATTATCCCTGCAATGGAAATTAAATTTTTAAAATATTGGCAAGAGATGCCTAATTTATATTGTTTAGCTACTACAATGGACCCTAGGATTAAATTAGGAGTTGAAGACTTAATAGATGGAATAAATGAAAATATGAATTCTACTTTTCAAATAGATATACGTAAAATAAGAAATCTATTAGAAAGACTTTTTTGTGAATACGATACTAGTAGTAGCATACAAAGTCATACACGAACCCAACAAACACTACCAAATAATTCCGCTTGGAATTTTTTAAGTGGGAGAAGAAAGGGAAAACAACCAGCTTCTAGTAGTGGGGGATCATCTGAATTAATGATTTTTTTAGAAAGCCCCCCAATGAGTTTTAATACTATAGAAGAGCATAATGCTTTTAACATTTTGACATGGTGGAAGCAAAATCAGGTTAATTATCCTGTGCTTTCCGCCATGGCACGTGATCTACTAACGGTTCCGGTGTCCACAGTTGCATCGGAATCAGCTTTTAGTGCAGGTGGACGAACCGTGGATGATTACAGGAGCAGATTAACGCCGGAGATGGTGCAAGCATGTGTTAGTCTTACAAATTGGTTAAGGGCAGAACTGAGAGAACAAGAATATGAAGATGATCAACTTGCTGGAGACTTTGATGATTTGAATATTGATTTTAGTCAACTAGAGTAGTCTAAGTTTTGTTATAATTTTTGTAATCAAAGTATAGGAATTGTACTTTCTCTTTTTTTTGTTTCTTTTAAACTGCAAATGATAGATAGATGAGTGGGTGCCAACCTAGTTGGGATGTGCTTATACTATAGTGATGCAGTATTATTTGTTCAAGTAATTATGTAATTTTTGCAAAGTTGTAAGTGTACTTATGCTAATTAATGAATTTATATTTTTTTGAGCAAAATTTATCTCAATATGTGTAAAACAATTTTGTGAATAATAAAAGTATTTTACAGAAATTTTTTGGGATTTTTTTGGGATTTTTTGGGATTTTTTTGGGATTTTTTGGGATTTTTAAAAATAAAAAAAATTAATTGGCCCGCCGGCCCGGCGGGCTAGGCCCGGCACGGCACGCCTGCTGGGGCGTGCCGTGCCGGGCTTGGGTTTGGGGCAAATGGGCCTGGCGTGCCGCGGCCCGCCAGGCCCGCGGCACGGCTGGCCCGCGGCCCGCCCGAGCACGCCTGAGGCGTGCCGGGCCGTGCCGGGCCGGCCCGCCGCGCACCCCTAAAGATCATTCGAGATTAAAATGAGCAATTGATATAGACGTGACTTGATTAGTTGTCCACACCTTTGCCGATAAGCCATCAGCAACGTAGTCCTACACTCACAAGAGTCCACACACGTGGAAAAGTAGCTAGTGGACTGCTGGTTGTTGCTTACATAGCACCAACGTAAGCAGGACTAGGGATAAATTCGCGTTGCCGACACCATGGTCACTTGGAGGAATTTGGTTTTGTCGATGATGATGAAAACTTTTTATTATCAAACTATTTCCTTCATTAAGTATATGAGATTATTATCATGAAATCTCATCCATCCAATACGCATAGATTCCAACCAATAGTTAAAAGGGAAATTTACAGTTATACCTCCTGAGGTTTGGGAAAATGACACAGACACTACCTGTGGTTCAAAACCGATCACTTAGTACCCTTGAAGTCTTAAAAACTAGTCACTGACCACCCATGCCGTCAGATTAGACCCTAACACCGTTAATCTATTTTTATAAATGCCTGAAATACCCCTCCTTCTAAATCAAAACACTGTCATCTTCGTTCTTGCCCAAGATAAAGATCCTTCACCCAAAAAAAAAACCCTAATCCTCCATCTTCCAAACCCCTTCTGATAAATAAGCTTCACCCCTACTAGTGAATCCAGAGTATGTTCCATTGAGCAAGATGATATGTAGCACCCCAGATCCGGGTCTGCCCTATCACGGCACCAACCCGTCCCCGAAACTTACTTATAGGTCCAATAGAATTTGATTAACACAATCAATCCTACGCAATCACAAAGTGATCATCAAAGTGCATGACTAAAGAAGCATGGAATAAAAAATTTTCCATCCAACAAAAGATCACATGTATAACAACTTCAAAAGATATGATATCTGTGTACACAAATATAACTAAAGCAACTAAACATTCACAAGTTCTCTCCAAAATATACAGACATGTACAAAATGTATCTCCCAAGAGTATAAGTCCAAAAAGGATATTTACATCCCCAAGACAAAATACAACATCATAAAAAGAATCCTACTGCGGGTAGTAGTAGCCCTTTGGCCTGTACTCAAGCTCACCCTCAATAACTCCCCGGCATGTGGCTCACCAAGCGGATCTGAAAACAAATCCGGTAAAACAAAACACGCGTGAGACTTAAAGTCCCAGTAAGCAGCAAACATGCATGGATAGAAACAATTTATGCAATTTTATAATATCATGATAGTGTTCACAAATATATAATACCAAATGTAAACCAAAACAATTCAACAGATATGAAGAGAAATTCTAAATCAAATATCTCAATCAAGTAACTCATAAAATCAAATCAACAAATACGATCAAACACTAACAAACTTGTCTTGTTAAGACTCGTGGTTAGCGTGTCTATAAATTAGGTTAATGACCAATATCCATTTGCCACCTACACAACTTACAGAGAGAGCCTAGCTAGGGCATGTAGCGCCTGTGAGACATGGAAAAAATCACCGGAGTGACCTCCCTCCGTCAACACACGGGCTCGACACAAAAGAGTGGGAGTCGCCACCATTCATAATTTGGAGGTGAGAATGGACACCAAAAGAGTGAAAAACAAGCAAAAAGAGACAAAAAAATGCTAAAAGACAAATTCTAGAGTAAAGATAACCCTACTTGAAAATCAAATCCAGAGATGGGTAAGGGGATTAGATTATGAATGGGGGAAGGTGTTAGGCACCCCCATTCATCCACACGAAGTGGTAGCCAAGTGTTTATTCATGCTAAAAAGAAAATAAGAAGCCTGCTAAAAATCATGAAAAAGCCTTGAAAAAGGAACAATGTATGATATTTTCACATGAAAATCTAGATGGATTCTAAATCCTCTCTTATGTCAATATCATTTCTGGAATATCTCAAAAGATAGAAATCAAGGCACAAGTTACTCAAAAACCAAGTTGAATCAAAT
The DNA here is from genome assembly GCA_947561395.2 of Buxus sempervirens. Lineage (NCBI taxonomy): Eukaryota > Viridiplantae > Streptophyta > Magnoliopsida > Buxales > Buxaceae > Buxus > Buxus sempervirens. The sequence continues at coordinate 9,791,968 of OX387186.1, forward strand.
CCGAAAAATTCGGTGAAAAGTAATGCCATTTGTCTTGAAATCATTCAAATACAATTTTAAATCACATCAAACCAAATTCAGAGGCTTTTAGACGGCCCAAAGGATTGTGTCTATAATTCAGAGGCTTATAGACGGCCCAAAGGATATGTGTCTAAAATTCAGAGGCTTTTAGATGGCCCAGAAATGTTGTGTCTAAAATTCAGAGGTTTTTAGATGGCCCAAAGGATTGTGTCTATAATTCAGAGGCTTATAAACGGCCCAAAGGATATGTGTCTAAAATTCAGAGGCTTTTAGATGGCCCAAAAAGGTTGTGTCTAAAATTCAGAGGCTTTTAGATAGCCCAAAGGATATATGTTTATAATTCAGAGGCTTATAGACGGCCCAGAGGATATGTGTCTAAAATTCAGAGGCTTTTAGATGGCCCAAAAAGGTTGTGTCTAAAATTCAGAGGCTTTTAGATGGCCCAAAAAGGTTGTGTCTAAAATTCAGAGGCTTTTAAACGGCCCAAAGGATATATGTCTATAATTCAGAGGCTTATAGACGGCCCAAAAAGGTTGTGTCTAAAATTCAGAGGCTTTTAGATGGCCCAAAGGATATATGTCTAAAATTCAGAGGCTTATAGACGGCCCAAAAAGGTTGTGTCTAAAATTCAGAGGCTTTTAGACGGCCCAAAGGATATGTGTCTAAAATTCAGAGGCTTTTAGATGGCCCAAAAAGGTTGTGTCTATAATTCAGAGGCTTATAGACGGCCCAAAGAGATTGATGTTTGAAATTCAGAGGCTTTCAAACGGCCCAAAAAGGTTGTGTCTAAAATTCAGAGGCTTTTAGACGGCCCAAAGGATATGTCTATAATTCAGAGGCTTATAGACGGCCCAAAAAGATTGATGTTTGAAATTCAGAGGCTTTCAAATGGCCCAAAAAGATTGTGTCTAAAATTCAGAGGCTTTTAGACGGCCCAAAGGATATGTGTCTATAATTCATAGGCTTATAGACGGCCCAAAAAGATTGAGTTGATTGGTACGAAAAGACCAACCAAGGGTTTCATGGAATATTTTAGGGCTTCCAAAGGTCCCATTTTTTTGATTTGATTGGTAAAAAGAAGACCAACCAAGGGTTCATGGAATATTTTAGGGCTTCCAGAGGTCCCACTTTTTTTGGACTTGATCGGTAAAAAGGAGACCAACCAAGGGTTTTGATGGAATATTTTAGGGCTTCCAAAGGTCCCATTTTTTTTGATTTGATTGGTAAAAAGAAGACCAACCAAGGGTTCATGGAATATTTTAGGGCTTCCAGAGGTCCCACTTTTTTTGGACTTGATTGGTAAAAAGGAGACCAACTAAGGGTTCATGGAATATTTTAGGGCTTCCAGAGGTCCCACTTTTTTTGGACTTGATTGGTAAAAAGGAAACCAACCAAGGGTTTTGATGGAATATTTTAGGGCTTCCAAGGGTCCCGTTTTTTAGACTTTATTGGTAAAAAGGAGACCAACCAAGGGTTCATGAAATATTTTAGGGCTTCCAGAGGTCCCGAGATTTTTGATTTGATTTGATTGGTAAAAAGGAGACCAATCAAGGGTTCATGGAATATTCTAGGGCTTCCAGAGGTCCCACTTTTTTGGACTTGATTGGTAAAAGGTAGACCAACCAAGGTTTTTATTTTTTTTGAAATTTGATGAATTTTAGAAGATTTTCGAGTTCTAAAGCTTGATTGACACATGTTTGAATTGAATTGATGTCAAAAAATATGATACCTTAGCTCATTCTTTGAGTTTCAACCTTAGGTTTAATCCTAAAAGAATATACATTTTTTTTTGTTTTATTTTTTTTTTTTGACATTTTTATATTTTCTTTGGGGTGCCTAAGGATTATACACAGTGTTTAGGCATTTTTATTCTGAAAATTCGGGCTGAAAAAGCCAATTTATGGAGTTTCTGTATGTATCCGGTATTAATGGCCGGATAAGGATATGTCTTAATGTATCCGGTCAGAATGACCGGATACACACATAGTCCTTTGTATCCGGCTATATATACCGGATATGCAGAGATTTCTTCTTAACCGGCCTGAGTTGCCGGTTATTGCCGAAATGGCCATTTTGACTCAATTTTTTCACCAGGTTTGTTTTTTTTCATTCCCACTTGATGTTCACCTTAATTTGACCTTCAAAACTTGCCCCAAATTGGGCTTGGACATCATACTTGCAAAATTCTCCAAATTTATGGATAGAACATGGCTTTACCTTGCCACCTTGTATTACCTTCATTCAATATGGTATTCACATTATACCTTGGCCTGTAAAACATGCAAATGGCCTTCCCACATTTACACCCAATTCCCCAAACGCAATTGTGTGCTTTTAGCTGAAAACTTGTTTCTCCACCTTCAAGCGTATGGTTTTTGGGTTTTGGCTTAATTGGCAACTTAGAACTCAAGTCTAGTGATGCCCGGAATCGAATCACAGATCCCATTGTCATCACATCATTGACCTAAATTCTAAGGTAAATGTTTTCACTTTCGCTTTCCGAAGTCACGACCTCGGTGCGCCAAGCTACACACATTCATGGTTCAACTTCCTAATAGGTAATGGGTAGGCTGTGCAAATTGTTTCAAGTGCTCAAGTGCAATTTTAAAATTGTGGTAACATTCACAACGTCCCAGCCCCTTGCCACTCTTTTTCGCAGCCATGCATTCATTCCAAGCCAAAGTATATATGACAAAAATAATGAAGCTAAATACAAGCAAGCAAGAACCAAAGTACCCAAATATATACAAAAATATTACATGCCCCAAAAAGTGGTATACAAAACATGTTATTTGTACAAACAACAATTAAATCATGTAAGCATGCTTGAAACCCCAAAAGCATTCCTAAAATTCCAGATTTTCATGCTCTTTTTTTCATGCTCAAAGTGTACCATTTACCCCAAATTGAAGCCTAAAAATTCAGCACTACTTGACATGATACAAAAGTGTTTTAATGATGTCAAACATGCTTAAAAACCCCCAAATATACACTGAAATTTCCAGATTTTTTGTTCTTCATTTTTGTGCTTAAGTGACATTGTTTTATGCCCAAATCCAAGCCTAAAAATCCAGCACCTAAATGTATTGTACAAGAGGTGTTTTATTGAGGAAAACATGCTTGAAAAAGCCCAAAATACCTACTGAATTTCCAGATTTTGTATTCTTTCATTTTTGGTGCTCAACATGCTTCACTCATACCCAAATCAAAGCCTAAAAATTTAATACCTAAAATATGGCACAAGAAAGGTTCGAATTGAAGGAAAACATGCTTGGGAATCCCAAAAATATTCATTGAGTTACTGGATTTTTGCACTTTATTTCCATGCTCAAAACATGGCACTAAAAACCTCCTAAAACAAGGCACACACCAACAAAAAAAAAAATCCAAGTAGGCATGCACAACAAGGTAAGGCCATAAACATGATCCTAAGCATAATCCAATCATACACGCATGCCTTTATCAATGTAAAATTTTAAAAGCATCCCAATCAGATTTAGAATACACCAATATACACCGATAAAGTAAACAAAATAGCAAGCATTCAAAAATGAAGAAAACGCATGAATATACAAAAATAAGCTTAAATCCACAAGTCCCCAGCGGAGTCGCCAGTTGTGAGACATGGAAAAAATCACCGGAGTGACCTCCCTCCGTCAACACACGGGCTCGACACAAAAGAGTGGGAGTCGCCACCATTCATAATTTGGAGGTGAGAATGGACACCAAAAGAGTGAAAAACAAGCAAAAAGAGAAAAAAAATGCTAAAAGACAAATTCTAGAGTAAAGATAACCCTACTTGAAAATCAAATCCAGAGATGGGTAAGGGGATTAGATTATGAATGGGGGAAGGTGTTAGGCACCCCCATTCATCCACACGAAGTGGTAGCCAAGTGTTTATTCATGCTAAAAAGAAAATAAGAAGCCTGCTAAAAATCATGAAAAAGCCTTGAAAAAGGAACAATGTATGATATTTTCACATGAAAATCTAGATGGATTCTAAATCCTCTCTTATGTCAATATCATTTCTGGAATATCTCAAAAGATAGAAATCAAGGCACAAGTTACTCAAAAACCAAGTTGAATCAAATCCGAAAAATTCGGTGAAAAGTAATGCCATTTGTCTTGAAATCATTCAAATACAATTTTAAATCACATCAAACCAAATTCATTTGAAAGATTATAGTAAATAAGGGTCTCATGCAAAATTTCACTTCATTCCGATAAAAAACTTAGGAGTTATGCTCCTTTTAGGGTTGCTGCTGGGGATTTTTAAAAGTGATGAGTGGGCAACTTTGGGAAATTGTATAGAAAAATCCACTCCATGAAAATCCACGAACTTTGGTGTGATTGACGTCTGTATGGCCATCTTTCAAAAGAAACTAGCCTCATACAAAAATCCCTTCGGATGTGCCTTGGGTGGTCTCCCGAACAGGCCCCGAAGATCACAGTTTTACCCAGAAAAGTACAAATGAACAGTTCCGAGTAAATCGGCTACCAATAATTCAAATGGAATTCAAAAATTATGAAACCAATTGGATTTGAAAATAGACTCATAAAGCAGTACTCAGAAACAAAAATCACTTGAATCGGATTTAAAACGAACACATGGTGCTCCGTCGAAGTGACAATTTCTGTATTTAAACCTGAACTGACCAATCAACTTCGACAGAGAGGTGTCAAAAATCTGCTTGATAGAAATTCATGATTTTTGGTAGACACAGGCTAGACAGCCTCACCTTTCCCATGGTTCTGGAATCGCTCCAAAATTCATCCGGACGATGAAGTTATGAGCGTCCGAAGCAAGGGTACAGGTGCTGCCCAGTTAGGCCCTTTTTTGAAGAAAACCAAATCCGAAAATTGACAAAGTGTGTGAGATTCGTGTGAGATGAATCCAAAACCTTTAAAAATCACTTGAAAACACTCCAGAATTGATTGAGGCCATTTATTAGGGATTTATCACAATGAATGCAATAAACCCCAAATATGAGCCTATCCCGCCAAAAGAGTGTAATATGTGTGCAAGAGTGAAAAACCAAGCATGGTTAATACAACAACATATCATGCATATAGATTCAACAAAATAGGTTCTAGAACAGCCTAAGGTTCCATTCCATTATCGTTTCCCTTTGTTCTCTCTCCCCGTTAAACACGGTTCTTCGAGATAATCAAGGGTACTTTGATTATAGAATGGTTTTCAATCAATCAAAAGGCCTTATGCTACATGGGTTCTAGTACTAGGGTCAATCCCCAGTCTCGTTTCTCCTAGATCCCGCCTTCACGTTTTACGGCTAGGGGGAGTCTTGAGATACTTTGAGCCGGGGAAGGATTTCCACACATACAAACAAGGCTTTATTCTACAGAAAGGTAGAAGAAGAGATCTAGATCTAATAAATTAAATACAGAAAATAAAGTAGGGTTGAGGCTTACCTGGGGTTCTGGAAGCAATCCGGCAGCGGTTCCCTTCTTCACTCGGAGCTCTTCAATCTCCAAAAACTTGGCCATTTGCTTGAGGAGGAGCCTCCTATTTATAGGCAAAGGCTAGGGTTGTTGGTAGACACAACTTAATGTCTAGAACCCCCCAACCTTAACCCTAAGGCCATTTCCGAGATTTCCCCTCATTTAATGAGGGATATGATGGTAAAAAGTGATTTCTCTCGGAAAACCCTAATTTTGAGCAAAACTAATGTATCCGGCATCTTAGGCCGGATACACTAGAGCTTTAATGTATCCGGCATATAATGCCGGATACACTAAAGTTTCCTTGTATCCGGCACTTTAGACCGGATACAAAGGAAAGTACTTGTATCCGGCCTGAGTTGCCGGATACAAGGAAAAAAGCCTTTTTTCCAAATTTTAACACAGGCAATACTTATTTACATGTAATATCATTTAAGTAAATGTCCTCGTATTTTTTAATCTCCATTTACTTAAGATATTACATGTAAATAAGCAAACACCCCCCATTTGAATCCATTAAAAATAGTTCCAGACCCAAATTCCAAGTGAATAAAAAGTCAACTTTCCAGTTCTAGGTAAAATTCCGATTTTTCAGGTCTGGAAAAAAGGTTCAATATGTTAAAACCAAGGTATTCGCCAAGATTTAAAATCTCAAAAAATTCTTTTATGCAATAACATGGCTAAAAACCTGATTACCGGGAAAAATTATCTTGAAATCTGGCTTTAAAAAATATTTCATTTTCTGGGGTCAAAAGTCAACAAAATTCCACTGGAAAAAGTTTGACTTTGCACAAAAGATTGAATTCGGGCCTTTTCCTTTTCCGTTTTGGATTCAAATGGGTTAAGTATCTCAAACCCAATGCAAAGAATTGAAAATCTCAATAAAATATTTCTCTCCTTCAAGATTTATAAAAAATCGTACAATTTTGGGGTGTCTACAGCACCCCAGATCCGGGTCTGCCCTATCACAGCACCAACCCGTACCCGAGACCTACTTATGGGCCCAATAGAACCTGATAAACACAATTTCCTTGGGCAATTACAATGTAATTATCAGAGTGCATGACTAAAGAAGCATGGAATAAAAATTTTCCATCCAACAAAAGATCATCTGTACTATAATCTCCAAAACATGATATACATGTGAACAAAATACAACTAAGGCAACTAACCATTCACAATGATCTTCCCAAAATATACAGATAAGTACAAAAGATTCTCCAAGAGTATATGTCCAAAAATAATATTTACATCCCATATACAATCCCCAAGACAAAATACATCATCATAATAAGAACCCTACTACGGGTAGAAATGGTAGCCCTCTAGCCTTTACTCAAGCTCACCCTCAATAACTGCCCCGGTACGCGGCTCACCAAGTGGATCTGAAAACAAATCCGGTAAAACAAAACACGCGTGAGACTTAAAGTCCCAGTAAGCAGCAAACATGCATGTAGAGAAACAGTTTATGTAGTTTTTATAACATCATGATGATATTTACAATTATATAGTACTAAATGCAAACCAAAACAGTTCAATCGGATATAAAAGAAATTCCAATTCAAATATCTCAATCAAATCAACAAATACGATCAAATACTGTAAACATGTCTTGTTAGGACTCGTGGTTAGCATGTCTGTAAATTAGATTAATGACTAGTATCCATTGCCACCTACACGACTTACAGAGAGAAGCCTAGCTAAGGACATTTCAGCAAGCGGAGTACCCACGTATGGGCTGGCAAGTAGTCAACCTAACCAAGGATCCAGACTAAGTGGGATTCCCCACCCACTGCTCGATGAATCGCAAGGACTCCCGCCGGTTCCCCATGAGGGGGGTTGCCGCAGCCTTCTGTTCCCCGAGAAGGCCTCACTGATTCCCCACAGTGGAATTCTATATGGATAAGGCAATTAAAGCTAACAAGCCAATACCAACACACTAATTAGACTCACTGTGGATCCACACCAAGAATAACGTCCAATTAGACAACTCACAAATTCAAACCAAACCAATCAAATCAAAGAATAAAACCAATGCTTAAACCAAAGCCAAGTGGAATTCCCCATCCACTATTAAATCAAGGCCGAGTGGAATTCCCCATCCACTATTAAATCAACCAGGACCAAGTGGAATTCCCCATTCACTACCCGTCCATACCAAGGGCAAGTGGAATTCCCCATCCACTGCCAATAAAACCATAGGCCAAAGCCTTGCCAAATCATATAAGAGTTTTTCAACATCGCTTGCATAAATCCAAGCCAAATCAAAACGAAGGTCATAAAATCCTCGAAACACATTTTCGATGAGTAGATTGATCTTAGAAATCCTAAATAAGTCACCATACCAAAATTCAATGGATTCCGAGACAAAAAGTTTTGAACCTCAAAAATATTCTAAGTCTGGTTGAAAACGTTGACTTTTCGATGTCGAATTTTTCTAGACAAATCTACAAGGAGTTTGGGGCTCATTTTCTGCTTGTAGTCTATTGGAGGGTATACAAATCATCTAGAATTTTCTGGGCTTCGGAATCACTCATTTGGATATCAAACTCAAAACGTAGCCCTTTTTGAAAATCGGAAATTTAGGCATGAACTGGAAAGTTGACTTTTTATTAGTTGGGAATTGGGCCCTGAGGCAAAACAGGGGGGTACCTTAGCCAATATAAGTGAGGTGCCTTAGGTAATATAAGGGGGTACTTTAGGTATACATGTAAGGTACCTTAGGCAATGCAAGGGGATACCTTAGGTAAACACAGGGGTACCTATAGGCAAACACAAGGGGATACCTTAGATGAACATAGGGGTACCTTAGGCAATTAAAGTAGGGTACCTTAGGGATACAAGTGGGGTACCTTAGGTATAATTGAGGGGACTTTAAGTAACACTTCGGTGGTACCTTGGGTAATACTTGAGAAGTTATTTGGGTATTCTTGGGAGATACTTAAGGTACACTTGAGAGGTACCTTAGGCATTCTTAAGAGTTACTTTGAGTATTCTTAGGGGATAATTTGGGTACACTTGGGAGGTACCTTGGGTACTCTTAGGAGTTACTTTAAGTATTCTTGGGAGTATTTTGGGATATATATGGGTATACACTAGTGTTATCCGGAAGGGTACCTGGGGTAAACTTTAGGGTACCTTGGGTATACTTAGGAATTACTCTAGGTACACCTAAGTCTAACTTTTCCGAATTTGATTTCCAATTCATTTAAGCTAATTGGAGAGTATCTTAGACAATTGGAATTTAGAAATAACATTAATTAAACTTACCTCAATAACCTTCATAAGGTTCAATTGATTTTTCTAAATCCTCAAGAATAATCCACATTTACCTCATCTTCATAATACAAATACTTAATTAGTCTAATAACCACACTTTAGATAATTAATCTTAATAATTAAATTATAATCCGGGTTGGGGTTTTACAGGGCATCTCAATAAGTGAAGCACCCATGTATGGGCTGGCAAGTAACAACCTAGCCAAGGATCCAAACAAAGTGGGATTACCCATCCACTGCTCGATGAATCACAAGGACTCCCACCGGTTCCTCGCGACGGGGGGTTGCCACAGCCCTCTGTTCTCCGAGAAGGCCTCACCGATTCCCCACAATGGAATGCTATATGGATAAGGAAATTAAAGCTAACAAGCCAACACCAACACACGGACTAGACTCACTGTGGATCCACACTAAGAACAATGTCCAATTAGATGACTCATAAATCAAAACAAACCATTCAAATTCGTGAGTAAAACCAGTGCTTAAACCAAGGCTAAGTGGAATTCCCCATACATTGTCAAATCACATCATAAGCCAAGTGGAATTCCCCATCCACTATCAAATCAACTGAGGCCTAGTGGAATTCTCCATCCACCGCTACTAAAACAATAAGCCAAAAGCTTTGTCAAATCATATAAGAGTTTTTCAACCTTGCTTTCATAAATCCAAATCGATCAAAACGAATATCATAAAATCCTCAAAACACATTTTGGATGAGTGAGATAGTCTTGGGATTCCCAAATAAGTCACCATACCAAAAATCAAATGATTCCAAGACAAAAAGTTTTGGACCTTAAAAATATTCCAAGTCTGGTTAAAAATGTTAATTTTTCTGTGTATAATTTTTCTAAACAAATCTACAAAGAGTTTCGGGCTCAAATTCTGATTATAGTCTAATGGAGGGTAAAGAAATCTTCTAAAATTTTATGGACTTCTGAATCAATCATATGGGTATCAAACTCAAAAAGTGGCCTTTTATGAAAATCGGGAAAACTGGAAATTTAGGCATGAGCTGGAAAGTTGACTTTTTATTGATTGGAAATTGGGCCTTGGGAGTATTTTTATTGGTTCCAAATGGGGGGTAAAACCTTATTTACATGTAAAGACTTAAGTAAATAGAGTGCTGTGTAGGAGGCTTAGGTCGTTTGGGAAATGGTTGAAGAATAAAAGGGTAAAGAACAGTCAAAATAGGGTCCACGATTAGACCCTGGATTAATCGCCCAGGGGTGATTAGCCCCGACGTTTGGGCATCCAGGTTTAAAGTGCACGTGCCCAGGTTTAAAACAGGGCCAGCTCGCGTGCATTGAGGTTGGACGTTCGCGCGTCCAGGCCACAACAAGCCAACGTGCGCGCGTCCCTTATGGATGTTCGTGCGTTGAAGCTCACGATTAGCCCCGCAATTATTCGCAGGACTAATCCTGCCTTAACAGAAACTCATTCTTTTGGGGTTTTGGCGCAAGATTAATTGCAAATTTTCAGGATTAATCGCCACCTCGGGCTTTCAAATTTTTTTGACTATTTCAAATACAAAACTCATACAATCATTCTTAACTTTTCCAAAACCAAATGGGATGATCATAAATCATCCCAACAACTTTTTTAAACACCTTCTAAAACCAAGATTCATTCCAAATCCTCATGAACACAAATCTAACACATAAAATCTCATTTAAACCACAAAACTCAAACCCTAATTCGAAATATGATCAATGTGAGTGGAAATCCATGGCAAATCAATAGAAAACTAAACAAGATTATTATACAACCAAAACCCTACGAATCTTAGAAGTAAAAACCATCATGCAAGATCATTTCATCAATAAACCAAACCCTAGAGAGAGAATACGAATTTTGTAATACATTTTGTTTGAAAGGGTTTGCTACTTACTTAGTAATGGAGATGCACAACTCCTGTTCAAGCTTTCCTCTCCTTCTCCTTCTCCTTCCTCTCCTTCCTCTTGAAGCTTTCAAGCAAGCTTCCACAACTTTCTCTCTTGTTCTATACGTCCAAGACAAGAGCGAGTGTTCTAAAAAATACTTAGAATTGAAATTAGGGCATCCTTTTATATGCCCAAGTTTTTTGTCTTTCAAATCTGCCCCTAAACAAAGCTTTTATTCAACTAAAACCCTAGGGTGTACCTAAGGCATACCAAGGGGTACCTTAGTGTTATTTGAGGGGGTACCTTAGTATTAAATGGGGGTACCTTAGTGGTTCAAGGGTTTTTCTTTAACTATTTCAAAGGGTATACTTTAAAAATGCTTGGGGATATCTTAGTATTATTCGAGGGGGGTACATTGGTATTAAGTGGGGTACCTTAGGTAAAACAAAGGGATACCTTTAGGTAAACACATAAGGTACCTTAGGTAAATCAAAGGGTACTTTAGGTAAAACAAGGGGGTACCTTAGGGATACAAGTGGGGTACCTTAGTATAATTAGGGGGTACTTTAGGTAGTACTTGGGTGGTACCTTGGGTAATACTTTGGTGTACTCTAGGTATACTTCGGTGGTATTTTAGGTATACTTAACTCTAAATTTTTCAGAATTTGATTTCCCTAAATCCTCAAGTATAATCCACATCTACCTCATCTTCATAGCACAAATACTTAATTAGTCTAATAATCACACTTTAGATAATTAAACTAAATAATTAATATATAATCCGGGTCGAGGTTTTACATGATAAGAGGGTTTCTCCTTGCTCCAAAATCACGTAAAATAAAACCGACTGATCACAGGTTTCATTGCAGAAATTATTGCTGACGATGGGTCTTTTAAATTCTTCCTACTAATTCCAATGCCTTCTGAGCCTTCCGTAGTCAAAACATGCTCCTTGTTTGTTTATTAAAATCTCCCTCTCAATCCTTTTCCAATCACAAAAGGATTCCTTATCAGTGGCTATCGTGTAGGACTCCATGATTGGTTCGTTCTTCAACTCAAAAGCAACAATGTTGGCCACGGTGGTTACGGGGAGCGGATACTTTGAGATGGCGACCACCCCTCATATCTCATCATCTTCTTCTTCAACAGGACAACAGAAAGGGGGTGCACGCTATCAGAAAGTAATGGCTGTTCTTTGGTGGCTCTAACAATGTTTCTACCTAAATTTACCCAAAGCAAACCTTCCTTTAGATTTGACTAAAATTATGATCATCTCACGTTGCAATTCCAAACCTGGTTACAAATCTAAACAGATCGAGCGGAAATATATATTTCTATACAAGTGAACATGTTTATCACATAAAAATATCTCAGACCTGTTTAGATTTCTAATTTGTATGGCTTAATTTACCAAACCCTCAAGGAATGAGATAATAGAGATTAAAGAAAGAAGCTTTTGGAGTAATGGGATGCTTTGCTTACCTTGAGCTTCTTGCTTTCAGCAGAGCAGGCATGGTGAGACATACAATAAACCTGTCGATTCCTTTCTTCTATTCTGTTCTTTCTACAATAATTTCGACAATTTTTTCTTTGTTACTTCATTATTTTTTAATCAATAATAAAAGAAGTCCTAAAATCGACCACAATCCTCGTTTCCCTCCGTCTTCTGAGATCCCAAGCTCAAAAATCTCAGTCCTTCTAAGCAACAAAACATTCAAGAACGAAACGTGAAATTAGAGTGCAAAATGTAAATGTGGACATGAGAGCTGATTTTTGGACAAGAAATTGAATGAAATTCTTTTCCTTTTTATTGTTAACAAAATTTCCTTTGATTTACGAATTCTCTCTTTACCTTGGAGAAGAAGAAGAATACCAGTGTTTTGATTTAGGAGGGGTATTTCGGGCATTTACAAAAGTAGATTAACGGTGTTAGGGTCTAATCTGACAGCAAGGGTAGTCAGTGCCAGTTTTTAAGACTTCAGGGGTAGTAACTGATCGGTTTTGAACCACAGTGGGTGCCCGTGTCACTTTCCCAAACCTCAGGGGGTGTAACTATAAATTTCCCTAGTTAAAAAGTGCGGACAAGCAGCTCAAGCATAAAAGTCTCCACTTGATAAATCAACATCATAAATTGTAAATAATCTATAAAAGTTATGGAGATAAACCTTAACCAAGAACAAAAAATGAAGCTAAAACCTATGCAGAGCGCACTAGTTTTAGCTCCAAGAGAACGAAGAAAGCATCAAATATCAAATTGCAGAGATAATTAGAGAGATCCAGGTCGTCGACGCTTATAGGTTCATTCATCATTACTGGAGTAGAATGGAGTAGGGATGTCAATGGGTCGGATATGACCCGTTTACCGTCCATTTCCGATTAAATAATTTGATTTAATTTGATTTTTTACCATTTAAATATCCATTGGGTCAAATTCAGAACTAAAAATTAGATCCGTTTATATTTGGATTAGGGCCATATCCGCTCGATTAAATTATACATATGTTTATATTTTTTTTAGGTTTCTAAGGATGCTTAAGTAATTTTAATATTCTTCTTTTAAAATTATATACATAAATATATATATCACCTTAAATATAAACCTAAGATATATATTTTAAGATTATTTGAAGTATTGTTCAATATAATTATAGTAAACAAATCCTATTTAATTGGATTTTTTGAATTCAAACATCTAATCAGTGGCGGAACCACGTGCAACGTAGGGTTCAACGTAGGGTGCAACGTAGGGTTCAAACATCTAAAATTTTGAAATTTTAATAAAAAAATTTTTTTTATATTAAATGTCTTATTTGCCCCCCCTAAGATTTTTATTTGCCCCCACCCCCACCTAAATTAGATCACTCTCGACCACCAGCAACTTCCGCCCCTAACTCTCTGTCTTGCCCTAACTCTCCATCTCCATCGCGATTCTCCCGTCTCTTCTCAATACCGTTAACCCTGGAGCCGCATTGATTCAACAATCAGCAGTGTCTCGTCCTCGATTCAGGTCTGTAAATTGGTTCCTTTACATCTCGTATTTGTTCTTAGAACAATGTTTCCTCAAGTAAATTGGTTTTTGTTTTTGTTGGTGTTCTTGGATTTTTTTATGTTTCGAAAACTACAGAGATGAATGTGCTTGTATTTCGTTTGAATGTGCTTGTATTTCTTTTCTCTTCGTCGTCTTCCTCTCCTCTGAAGTCTGAACGTTCGTTCCTACTCCTTATATTTTATGGTATTCTTCTCCTTAAGCTGTTCCTTCGATTTCAGGATCTTAAATCTCAAAAGCCTAAATGAAGCGTTAAAAGATGGATCGGGAAAGTTGTGCAGATGTTGGAGTACGAATGAACCCAAATGTGCGCTCCTTATGTTTCTGACATGATGGCATTTGCAAATATCGTCACTTGACAGAGGTATGGATGGATGTTTGGCAATTTGTGAGGTTGTTTTGATGTTTGGGGTTCTAGGTTTCTTCATGATTTAAGAAGTGGAGGAGGCCATTGCCTGATTACTTGATGGAGGAAATACGAATGACCTCCATATTTCCGCTTTTCACACGTTTCTAGGCTGGGAATTTCTTGGAGTTGGGCTCCTTAATTTTGTTTCATTGATATGTTTTTTGGAATTTATGGATTCTGATTTTTTTATCTTCTCTTGGTCCGGGTGTTGGGATATTGAAATTTGTTCAATTAAGTATAGAATTTGTTTCTTGTTCAACTGATGAGGCACCAATTATAAGTTCTCCAGTGTTATAAAACTATGCATATTTGAATAAACCTGAGTTGATTTATTCTATATTGACTTTTCCCTACCAGAAAGAAGGATGATCCATAATCCATTAAAAAGAAAAATGAATGATGAATTTATGATTACACACACATATATATATATGAATTTATGTATCATGTATGTATATATGCATATCCATAAACACACAAAAACCTGAATGTATTAACTCATACATTATAAAAATATACATCCATGTAGGAAGCACATACTTAAAGTTGTAGGCTTTTGTGTTGTTACATTCGTGCATTCAATTGGCGGTCCTACATTTTGCTTCTTGTTTTTTAGTTTTGTTGAAACCATTTATGGGAAACAGCCATGGAATCTGATTATATTGCTTAAACCCAAAGTTTTTCTATGCTAGGGTTATCATTTCAGTTGGGGTTGTTTAGTGCACTCGCCAAAGAAATTGACAACATTTTGTTATTGATGAGCATATGATATTTTATACTTTCCCTTGAAGACCACTTGAGTCTCTAATTCAGCAAAAAGATATAGTGTAGAAATTGACAAGCCAAGGCTGGAGGCATTTAACAGGCAAACTGAACCCCCATATATTCTATTTTCTATAGTCAGTGAGGTTGATTCACTGATTGGTTTATATCATTACTCTGTTAGCAATCTAATAGATGGGTAGTGCTCATTTGTTTTTCATTCACTGGCTTATATTATGCTGCATCTTTTGCTATATCAATTTTATTGATCAAGATTAGTCACGTGCTATTGGTGTAAGCTGGGTTGAATAAGAGTCAGCTAGGGTAACAATTGACCAACTAGAAGAGGGAATAGTAGTCTTTCGGAAGTTGTTGATCTGGTTGTAATTGTAGTTGGAAAAACTAAAACAATGAGTTTGTGGTTTTTTAGAGAGAGAGAGAGAGAGAGAGAGAGAGAGAGAGAGAGAGAGAGAGAGAGAGAGAGAGAGGGATTAAGGATGTTTAAAGATGTATGAAAAGATAAAATGGCCTACCCAAGTTCATAGCGTAAAGCTAAGCTGTGAACTTCTTCGTGTCTTTATCACAGGTGCACTGATATGATAAGGAATCGCTAGTTATTGATATATTAACTAGTGTTGAAAAGTTCATATAGATAGAGCTTATTTATGTTTTTATTTAATGATGGAATAAATAGAGCTTGTTTATAATATTTGCTAATTAAATTCATTGTATATAGGACTTACTTTCTTTTATGGATAGATACTTCAAGAGAAAGTTAGGAGGTGAATAATCTCAACCCACTGAGGGAGATGGTGCTCACTCAAAAAAAAACTAATGTAGAACTTGATTTATCAACTCTTCCTGCGGATCCTGGGCTTAGACCTTCAATTTGGAGCTATGATGTTAATGTTAGGGACGAAGTTCGAAGGTCTTACCTTCAAAAGGGTCCTTATCAACCTCATGCTCATGACTTCCCTACTACATTATTTGGGAACTTCAAAAGAAAGTTCAATCCTGATTGGTTCATTGAGTATCGTACTTGGCTTGAGTATAGCGTAGTCAAAGATGCCGTTTTCTGCTTGTATTGTTATCTCTTCAAACCACAATCTGAAGCTATTTCTTCTCAAAACATAGGTGATTCCTTTGTGAATGAAGGATTCAAAAATTGGAAAAAAAAAAAGAAAAAATTGGTTCTCATATTGGAAAGCACAATAGTTCTCACAATCTAGCAAGACAGAAATGTGAGAATTTGATGAATCAAGCACAAAGTATTACTTCATTATTCATTAGTAAGACCACCAAGGATAAGATGGAATATCGAGTTTTATTAACTGTTGCTGTTGAATGTGTTCGATTTATTTTGCGCCAAGGTCTTTCATTCCGTGGTCATGATGAGTCTGAAGAATCATTGAATCAAGGAAATTATCTTGAACTCTTCCACTTCCTTGCTGATCACAATGAAGAAGTCAAGAAGGTGTCATTTGCTAATGCTTCTGAGAGGTTGCAAATGACTTCACCAAAGGTGCAAAAGGAAATTTGTCGTGCTGCTGCAGCTAAGACCTTGAATGCTATTATGAGGGATGTGGGTGATTCTTATTTCTCTGTTTTAATTGATGATGCTCGTGATGTGTCAACCATGGAGCAAATGGCTGTAGCTTTGAGATATGTTGACAAGTATGGACATGTTATTGAGCGTTTCATCGGTATTCAGCATGTTTCCTCCACAACCGCTGTTTCACTTAAGTTTGCTTTGGAGGAATTATTTGCTAGACATCAGTTGAGCATATCAAAATTGCGTGGTCAAGGCTATGATGGAGCAAGTAATATGCAAGGTGAATTTAATGGCTTGAAGGCACTTATCCTAAGGGACAATCCCTCTGCCTTTTTGTAGACACCCCAAATTGCACTAAAAATGAGAAAATAATTGAAAATATTAATTGGGATTTGAAACAGGTCAAAAAAGTGTAAAATCTGGCCAAACTGGTCATGACCGTATTTTGTTTACGGACTGGTCATACCTGCAGTTGATATACGGTCACGGCGTGCCCGTATTAATAATACGGGCAGGGCGCGACCGTAATATATATACGGGCACGGGGGTCTTTGTGCGAATTTTACCTTTTTGATTTTTGAGCCTTATCTGCACCCAAATATCTCTTTTGGATAAGCGAATTCTCTTATTTATCTGTTCAAATTATCTCATTTATCCTTGTGGATAAAGGATTGGCATGATCTTGTGTTTAACTCAAACAGAAACTCTATCTTGCCAAACCTTGGACCAACCATACCCCTGTGCTTGTCTATAAATAGAGGCTCATTCCTCTAGCTAAGGGCCACGAAAATTTGAAGTTAAAGGAAGTCCAAGGAACTCCAAGAGAAGAGAAAGAACTCCTGCTGCCTGCCTGCTCAATCCAGGTAAGTCCCCTATCCCTTTTTATTTTCTGTCTTCAATTCTAGATGTAATAGGATCATCTCTATTGCTGTAGAATAAGGCCATATCTGTTTTTGTATTCCTAAACTTGCCTCCAAGTACCTCAAGGGTCTCTTTAGCCGTAAAACGTGAAGAGAGAACTAGGGGAAAGGGGAACAGGTGGATCCCTAGAATAGAACCCCATATCTGTTTTTTTCTTTTTCTTTTAGAATAAAGCCTCTGATTGTGTTTGTATACCCAAACCTATCTCTAAGTACCTCAAGAGTCTCTCTAGCCGTAAAACGTGAAGAGAGAACTAGGGGAAAAGAGAACAGGTGGATCCGTAGGGTAGACCCCCATGTGCTCTAATTTGTGAGATATGGCTGTTTTGAATATCTTGATCATGTTTTAATGCTTTTTATGATATATCTGAATGAATGACATGAATCTATGATGTTTATAGCATGAGATCCCCACTTTTTGATAAAATTTGGATTTTTGCCACTTTTGCACCTACAGCACTGTTTTCGTGAATTTTGTGGTTTTAGGCTAGGATCTTGGATTTATCATGATCAATATGATAGATCTAAATCCAGAAGCCTAAAAGTAAATTCTAGGGTTTCATGAGATGGTTTTTAAATTGTTTTTCATTATTGAGATAAGACCCTACGGTCTAAATTCTCCCCTTTTGGTGTTTTTCATCAACGTGGGTATTTTTGGTTTTTATTTTCAGATTTAACGTGAAATTTGGGCTTTATCTATGTCCTGGACTATTCAAGTTCAATTTTGAAATATTTTATAAAAATCATATTTTTCTAGATTTCTAGAATTTAGCTTGAAGCCAGATTTTTGGATTTTTCACTTTAAATTGATTTTATTTGATTTTATCTCAATTTTATTTTGATCATGAAACCCTAGGAATGGTATGATCATATTTGATAGTTCTGGATCAATCAGACTATTCATATGAAAAAACCATACAATTTTGTCTTTTTTGTGATTTTGTGTGATTTTTATAGCAAGCTTTTTCCTTTATTTTTAACATGAACAATGCCTGGCAACCACCTTGTGTGGATGAATAGGGGTGCCTAACACCTTCCCCTGTTCATAACTTAATCCCCTTACCCATCTCTGGTTGTTTTTTTTAGGAGGGTTATTTTTACCCTAAAATTGCCTTTTGTGCCTGTTTAATATTTTGGTGTCCATTCACACCTAAATTGAATGGTGGCGACTCTTTGTTTAATAATCCTGTGTGATGATAGAGAAAATCAAGTAGATTGATTTTTTCCCATGTCTCACACTTTTATGTGCATTTTTTTGCTCATCAACTTCAGTTGGTTCTAGTAGCTGTTGCAAAGAACCACTTTCAAGTAAAATCACTTTTTGAATTTGTTTCAAGAATTTTGAATACCGTTGGAGCATCTTGTAAGAGGAGTGATACTCTCAAAGCCATCCAGCATGACAAAGTTCTTAAAGCACTCCAGATTGGAGAGTTAGTTAGTGGAAGGGGCTTGAATCAAGATTCTAACTTGAAGAGACCAGGTGACACTCGTTGGAGCTCTCATTAAACCTCTTTAATTAGTCTCATGACCATGTATTCTTCTGTAATTGAAGTACTTGAGATTGTTATGGAAGATGGGGTGAATGATCCACAGTCAGTTGCTGCTAGTGTTTTGTTAGATATTATGCAATCTTTTGACTTCATCTTCACCTTGCATGTCATGATAAACATTCTTGGAGTTACTCATGAACTGTCACAAGCATTGCAAAGGGAAAATCAGGATATTGAGAATGCTATGAGGTTGGTACGGGTATGTAAATTGAGGTTGCAAATGATGAGAGATGAAGGATGGGATTCTTTGTTAATTGAGGTTTCTTGTTTTTGCAATAAACTTGAAATTGTTGTTTCTGCTATGGATCATAAGTTTAAGGCTCGTGGACGTCCAAGGCTAAGAGCTGAAGAAATGACAAATTTGCACCACTATCAAGTTGAGTTGTTTTACAGCATCATAGATATGCAACTTCAAAAGCTCAATAATCGTTTTTCGGAGACCACCACAGAGTTGCTTCTTTGTGTGGGATGTCTAAGTCCATTTGACTCACTTGCTGCTTTTAAGAAAGAAAAATTAATCTACCTTGCTCAATTATATGCAAATGATTTCTCCGCTGTAGAGCTTGTGGCACTTGGGAATCAGCTTGAGAATTATATTCTTGATATGCGCTCTAATGAATTGTTTTTAGCAGTTCGAGGGATTACAGGCCTTGCTGAAAAAATGGTTGCAGAAAGATATCATTTAGTCTATCCATTGGTTTATAGACTTATCACATTAGCATTAACTTTACCAGTTGCAACTGCAACAGTAGAGAGAGCATTCTCAGCTATGAAGATTGTCAAGAACCATTTACGTAATCGAATGGGAGACGAGTGGTTTAATGATTGCTTGATCACATATATTGAGAAAGAAGTTTTTTGTGAAATTCCCAATGAAGACATTATAGAGTATTATCAAAATATGCAATCACGAAGGGTGATTTTGTAGTACTTTGTAATGTAGTATTTTTAATGTAAGATTTTTTTTTTCAATTAAGTCATTTGATATATTATTTTGCCCCCCCCCTGATTTGGAGTCTTGGTTCCGCCACTGTATCTAATCAGATTCGGATATGGATTCTACAACTATATTCGGATTTGGATTCAATAACAAGTATGAAGGATCTATCAGATATTTAATTGGATTCGAATATCCTATAACTTAATCGGATTCGGATGTTAGTGGATTTGGTTTGAATCCAACACGTTTACACCCTTCGAGAGTGCGAACGTTGCGCCGGTAGGTCTATCACAGTTCACGACAACAATAATGGTAAGGGTAAATTACACTTACCTCCCTTGAGGTATGTTATAATTACACTTACCTCCCTTGAGGTTTCTGAAATAACACTTTCCCCCCTTGAGATTTGTGTATAATTCAAAATAACACTCTTTCATTGAAGTTTCCGTCAAAATTAGGGCTGCAACTCGGTCCGGGTAAAACCGAACCCGAACCGACCCAAACCGACTTCGGGTCGGTTTGGTTCGGTTTTTTATATGCATGGTTCGGTGTTGGTTTCCAAATCCTAAAACCGAATTAAATCGGTTCGGTTTTGGGTTGTATAGTCGGGTAAACCGAACCGAACCGAAAACCGAACCGAAAGTATATATTTCTTTAAACCGAACCGAACCGAACCGAACCAAACCGAAATACAAATTTTAACATAATTTTATATATATATATACCTAATTACCTATTACCTTTACCCTTAAAATTTTACCATATTACAAAGTCACCCTCTCTTAAATTGAACGAATCCCTCACTCAAACCCTAAATCCCTAATTCTTTTTGCTGGTTTGCCTCCTCTCTCTCAGCCGAAGAGCAACCTTGGAAGTTGGAAGAAGAAGATGAATCAACGAACAGCAAATTATAACTCCTCTCTGCTCTTGTTGTTCTTCTTTTCTTCTTCCTCCTCCTCGCAATAATAACTGCTCGTCGCAAAGAAATAGACAGAGAAAGGAGAGATGGCTTGCCTGCACGATGCCACAATCACAGCTGCGAGGATCACGATTGTGCATCTGATTGGTCTCTCTACAAACATATAGACCTCTCTAAGGTATATTTCCATTTTTCCTCTGCTTTCTAATTTTTTATGCTTCGCCAGTAAACATGCAAGTGATACAGAATCTCGAACTGTAAATTTTGGCAGGGAAGAAAAGCACACTCATTTCAGAGATTTTATAGCCCAGGAGTTTCGGAAGAACATCCAATCATCGGACACATCGGCTGTTCAACAGAAACTAAAGCTGGCCCGTGATTACACATTTCTGATCGGCAGTGTTCACCGCCACAAGGTTTTGTGTCTTTTCTCTGCTTCTGCTAAATCCGTTGTCTAATTTCCGATCACATGCTAGTTTATCGGTAATTTATCTCCGAGTTATTTTGGAATCCGATTATGTAAGTCATTTTGTTGAGGAAATGAGGGAAATAGAAAAGGGTTTCTCTATTTCAGGATAAATTTACGGTATGGGACACAAATTTTGAAACGAGATAATCTATTTAAAATCACAGGCTGAATTTGGCGGCATTAAAGCCCCAAACAATCGTTGCCACGACAGTAGCTCTGGTTTCTCTCTCTCTCTCTCTCTCTTTCTCTCTCTAACTCGTCATGGTTGTCAACCAGATTTCTTTTCTCGCCACATCGTGTATATAGGAGTGAAAATAGCCGATTCTATTTTTTGTGCATAGCGATAGAGAAGGAGAGAAGAAAATGGAGGACTCCGATTCCTCGTTCTCCCATTCTAGTCTTTTATGTCCAGAAACAGAAGCTTGTTTGGATCAGCAGGGGGATGAAGACTTGCTTATTAACTGGAATGAGAATAATCTGTGGGAAACTGAAGAAGATGATGAATATATAGAAATTCTGATCAAAAGAGAGACAGAGAGCAGTTTTGGAGGCAAAATGCGTGCGTCTACTGACGATGGGTCTGTGGCGACAATCGAAAACTGGTTGAAATGTGCTCGATTGGACGCCATTGAATGGATCCTCAAAGTTTGTTCCGACCCCATTTTATTATATTTTACTTTTTGCTTTGGATTTGATTGAGGTTCTGAGCGTTCTATCTCTTTTGGATTCAGACGCGGGATGCATTAATGAATTATGAGAGGGTGTTTGTTCACTATGTGATAACAGTAAGCCTGTACAATCATGAACAATTCAAACTTGGAGACATTTTTGCTTCTGTAATAATTTGGAAACTATGGTTGGAAACCTAGAATCATTTGGATTAAGAGTCTTGCGACACCTTATTATAAATGACTTAAGAAAGATGTAGCTAATAAAATCCCAGTCTGAAAGCTAATCACAGAACCATATGCTTGACTACGGGTTGGACAATTGCATTCCATGTTTTCAAATCCTAACCGGAGAGTTTCTGATTGTCTTCAGAGCATGGTAACCTGATCGTCTTTATTTTTATTTTTTGTCTTCTATTTACTCTTGAAATGATATGTTTTGTTCTCTTATCCTTTATTCTTGCCATACAGTTGCACAGATTAAACCCGAGTGAAGTGGGAGCTGATATTGATCGATCTTCTTTGAAGCTAGAGGCAGCGGTGGTTGCTCATTTAAAAAGGTATTTGCCAGTTCAACTCTCATGCAACCATAAATCATTGGTGATCTCCTTTATTAAGTAATTATTTTGATTTGAATCCTACAATTAGATTTTGAATCATACAATTTAATTATATTTGTGAGATTAGGAATGATATTTGTTTGGCATGAAACTGATATTGATTTGAAATCATGCACATGCTTGATTTGGCAATTTATTATATGTGCTTGAAGCATTCCCAGATTCATTTGGATACATTTGTGTTATTTTATTGATTTGAGAGTAAAATGTGCATCACTTTCGTGGTCTTAATAATTTATGCTGAATTGTCTTTTTCATTATTATTTGATTAGATGTCAAGCATGGGTGATACTAAAACTAGTGAGGAAAATGCTGAAACTACGGCAGCTTCCTTGGTGTCATCGAGTGCTAAAAGGCCATATAAAGGAAGATCAGTAGTTTGGGAGCATTTTACTAAGTTGAAAAGTTTAAGTGGGGGAAAATCTGAAAGGGCAACATGCAACTATTGTCATAATGAATACTCATGCTCAAGTATTAATGGAACTAGCACCCTTCATAAAAATTTAGAGAAATGCCCGAAGTATCCGTATAGTCAGAAGAATAAGAATCAAAAGCTTTTATTATTTTCGTCATTGGGACAAGAAGGGGAGGGTGTCTTGACTAATTGGAAATTTGATCAAGAGCAATGTCGAAAGGCTCTTGTTAACATGATAATTGTTGATGAGCTACCATTTAGATTTGTTGAGCGTGAAGGATTTCGTGCATTTTGTAATGTTTTGCAACCTAAGTTCAATCTAGTGTCACGTACTACTGTGACAAAAGATTGCTTGGAGTTGTATATTCATGAGAAACAGAAGTTAAAGGAATTTTTGGTGAAGTCTAAGCAAAGGGTTTGCTTGACAACAGATTTGTGGACTTCATTATACGTAACTTCAAATTCTTATTTTCATGAAGTTTGTGGGATTGAAAATCTTTTGGTTCAATGGGCAAAGTGTGATGATGTTTGCTTATCTGATATGGCAATGAAGATGAAAGAAAAGTTTGATAAGTATTGGGGAAACACTGACAAAGTAAATATGATGCTATTGTTTGCAGTTGTGTTGGACCCTAGATATAAGTTGAAGTATGTGAGGTTTTGTTATGCAAAAGTTTCTTCTGTTGAGAAGGTTATAGAATTGATTGCAAAGGTTAAAGAAGCAATGGATCGTATGTTCAAACATTATCAAGTACTTGATTCAACTAGTCCACCAGATGTGCCTTCAAACAATGCAAGCCAAGATGTTGATGTGATGAATGTTGAACAACTTATTCCTGATGCATCTGTCCAAATAAAAACTCTTCAAAATGAGTTTTACAAACACTTGGAAGAAGAAGAGGTCATTCAATCAAAATCTGAATTGGATAGATATTTGGAAGAGAGTGTTGAGAAAGATGATCCTGGCTTTGATATTTTATATTGGTGGAAAATGAATAGTTCGAAGTTTCGTGTGCTTTCTCATATAGCACGTGATGTTTTGGCAATTCCAGTATCAACAGTAGCTTCAGAGTCTGCATTTAGTACAGGATGTCGTGTACTTGACCAATTTCGTAGTTCATTAACTCCAAAGGTTGTGGAATGCTTGATTTGTTTGCAAGACTGGTTAAGGGCTTCTCCAACCCCTATTGAGATTGAGGAAAGCTTAGAAGAGCTTGAAGAAGCTGAATCAGGTAAGTGAAATTTTTCATACCACCTATTGCATGCTTGTTGGTTATTTTAGTATAGTTATTTTTATGTATTATAATTTATTCTCTATATTTTTCAGCTATAACAGAGGAGCCTGTCATTGTTAATGAATCCATTTTAGGTGCTTCTCAATAATTTATGCTTGAGGTAAATAGATCTTAAAGGTTCTTGCCTTTTTTCAGTATTTATTGGTTACTATTTATGCTAATGGTTTTAATTTTAATCTTTATTAAATATTTTTCAGGTGTCAAGTACATTGAAGATTATTGGAATTGCACTGGGGGCTTTTTTTTCCTATCTCTTTTAGGATTTTATTGACTGATGGTTACTATTTATGTATTGACTTTTTGGATAATTTGGCTTTGTAATAGACTATTTTTAGTTTTTTCTTTCTCTCCCTTTTGTAATTTGTTAAAAACATTGGTACTTTGTAATTGCACTGGGGGCTTTTCTTTTCTCCCTTTCTTGGGTGAAATCATTTTTTCTTCTATTCATTGTTGAATTGAAAGTCACTATGATATAACTTCTTTTATGTACTTGCAGAAAAGAGCACGTTTTTCTTTTATGGGAGGTAAAGGTGGCTCTCTATGGAAGCAGTGTATATGAATTTTATGGGAGGTAAATATTTTCCAATTTTTTCTCATATTATGACCAGTGTATAAATATATAAGCAGAGTATATGAATTTTTTTCTTGATAATATAGGTGCTTGTAATTGGAGACAAGGTAATCAAGGAGGGGGAGTGGCTTTCACTTTCCTTTTAAGTTGGGACTAGAATATTTTTTTAATTTTCTTTCTGCCTGGGCCTTTTACAAGTCCCTTAAGGGAGCCTTGCAGATATTTCCTTGCTAAGAAGCCTAGAATAGAATGGACTTTCCCTTGACCTGGCTTTTCAGTGAGAATGCCTGGTGTGTGAGAATGCCTGGTGTGTGTAATTGCACAAACAGTGTGTAATTTCAAACTGACATTAATCGTTCTGTTCTGACACTCTTTGTTTTTATGGTTTCAATATCTTAGTTACTTGAGATCATGGGAGAATTCACCCCTGAGCAGCAGCGTGCATTCTGCCAGTTTGTTACTGGTGCACCTAGACTTCCACCCGGAGGCTTGGCAGTGCTAAATCCGAAGCTGACCATCGTGAGGAAGGTATATAACATTTTTTGCAGTTACTTTTCAACAGATGCTTTTATTTTCAGTGTTATTTTTGTACAATTAAAATCTCCATTTGCATGTGTGGTTACAGCATTCTTCATCCACAATCAACACAACATCTAATGGAACCGGGCTTTCTGAATCAGTGGATGATGACTTGCCAAGTGTTATGACTTTCCCCAATTTTTCTGTTTCTTAGGGATTCTATTGTTTAATTATTTTGAACTCCACTTATATTGTGAGGAGTTTTTGCTCATTCCTTGTGATCAGGCATGGTTTCAAGCATATGGTTAGGATGCTAATTGCTGCTTCATTTGGTTTGAATAATCGGGAGATGTTTAACAAATGGCGAGCTCAGAGATGGTGGACAGAGAATTATGACAAGGTCATGGAACTGTACAATGTCCACAAGTTCAACCGTCAAGTAGTACTTCCAAATCCGCCAAAATCTGAAGATGAGGTGAGCTTCTGACATATTTGACAATTGTACTTGAGCTTGAAATGCTGTTATTTGTTTTGATTGCTTTTATGTAATAGTTGATAATTGTCAAAATTATGCCAACCTGATTTTTATTCATTTAGTTGCCATGATATTTGGATCTATTTCCAAATGAAATGGATGTTGATAAAAGCTTCATTTATGTGAAACTTTGTTCTGATTTTTTCCTCTTCTTTTTAGAGTTCAAAGATTGAATCTCCCAAGGATAGCCCTTTGACAATCCCAGGTTCCCCACAAATCCAAGAGCATTTACCCCCTTATTTTCACTGCTCAGCTGGGATGAGCTGTTCATCATTGGATTCACTTGGACAGCACGGAATGCAAGCCCACTACTACATTGATTCATGCGGTCTCACCTCGACTCCTAAATTATCCAGCATTGGTGCAACCAGAACAGGGAGATCATCAATGGATGCCTCCGTAAGGACTAGCTCATCACAGGAAGTAGATGAGCTCTCAATTAGCAATGCCAGTGATCTGGAGACAGAATGGGTTGAACAGCAGAGGCACTCTTCTATTATGTAATATGTAGTTATGTACTAGTTAAGATTTATACACTGAATTGAACATGAAGTAAAAGGTTGAAGCCAACTGAAACATGTAATTTCTTCCTTTTTTTATGTGACACTGGTAGATATTGTTTCATTGTTATTTAATTTTAATATTTTATAAATAAAAAAACCCGAAACCCAATCCAAACCGAACCGAAATTTGCAATTCGGTTCGGTTTGGGTTGGGTTTCGGGTTTTATATAAAAAATCGGTTCGGTTTCGGTTTGGGTTGTTCGGTTCTGAGGTCGGTTCGGTTCGGTTCCGAACCGACCATCAATAACTTTGGTTTGGTCCTGGGTTGAGGCCAACCCGAACCAAACCGCACCGAGTTGCAGCCCTAGTCAAAATAGTAGTGATAATTAGTAAAATAATTTGAACTGGACAAGATTACCCCCATTTAAGTTAAATGATAGTTATGCCTTAGGCTATTAAAATTTTTGTTCTCATCTTTATAAAAGGGTAATCTTGTCCAATTCAAATTATTTTACTAACTATCACTACTATTTTGACAGAAACTTTAATAAAAGAGTGTTATTTTGACCCATACACAAATCTCAATGAGGGAAAGTGTTATTTCAGAAACCTCAAGGGAGGTAAATGTAATTTACCCTCATGGTAAACTTATCTTTTCAATAAAAGCAAAGGAGAGAATGAAATTCACAAAAAAAAGAAAAAAAAGAAAAAAAACAGGAGAGAATGAAATTAGACTCTACTTTTCTGGGTACGATAGCAAAGGAAAAATATTCTTCGTGGGATCGCCAGAGTTGAAAATTACTCTCCTTCCGTGAAGCAGAGAGAAAGAGAGATCAGTTAACGATATAACAACTGGGATCAATATGTAACGGCAAATCTAGTTTTCCTTTTGTGATTTGAAGATTTGTAATGAAATAAAAAAAATGCAACAATTTACACAGAGAATTGGACAAATCTGTTTCAATGAAACAGTTTCCATCGATCCTTCATGGAGCATATTGCACTGGTCCTGGTCCTGGTCCTGGTCCTGGTCCTGTTCTATCAGCAAATTCTAGGATTGCTCGTTATGCTCGACTCGGGCAAATCGAAAATGCTCGAAGGGTGTTTGATGAAATGCCCACTCGAAGTGTTGTCTCGTGGAATGCAATAATTGCGGGACATTTCCAAAACAATCGACCCAATGATGAACAGCGTCTCTTCCACGCAATGCCTGAGAGGAATACGGCTTCTTGGAATGGAATGATTTCTGGATATGCTAAAACCCAAATGATTAAAGAGGCGCGTAGGTTTTTTGATACAATGCCTGAGCGGAATGTCGTTTCATGGACCTCCATGGTTAGGGGCTATGTACAAGAAGGCATAATATCGGAGGCTGAATCCCTCTTTTGGCAAATGCCTGAGAAGAATGTTATTTCATGGACAGTTATGTTGGGTGGGCTAATTCAAGACCATAGGGTGGTTGACGCTCGTCGGATTTTTGATGAGATGCCAGAGAAGGATGTGGTTGCAAGGACTAATATGATATGTGGGTATTGCCAGGAAGGACATATTGCTGAAGCCCGTGAACTCTTTGATGAGATGCCAAAGCGTAATGTCATATCATGGACGGCTATGATCTCAGGCTACACGCAAAATTTACAGGTAGATGTTGCAAGGAAGCTATTTGAGGTGATGCCGGAGAAGAATGAGATATCATGGACAGCAATGCTTTCAGGGTATGTTCAATGTGGACGGATTGCAGAAGCATCGGAGCTTCTTTGCGAGAGAATGCCTCAAAAGTCGATTGTTTCTTGCAATGTGATGATCCTTGGATTTGCACAGAATGGGAAGGTAGCTGAAGCCAAACAGGTGTTTGATCAAATGAAGGAAAAAGATGATGGATCATGGAGCGCAATGATTAAGGGGTACGAACAGAATGGTTGTGAATTAGAAGCACTTGAAATGTTTGCTCGGATGCAGACTTTAGGTGTTCGGCCTAATTACCAATCTTTTATTAGTGGTCTCACGAGACTTTAGGTGTTCGGCCTAATTACCAATCTTTTATTAGTGGTCTCACAGTCTCTGCAAGTTTGGCCTTACTTGATCATGGTAGGCAGATTCATGCTCAGGCAGTGAAAATGCAGTTTGAAGTTGATGTGTTTGTAGCCTCAAATTTGATTACAATGTATGTTAAGTGTGGTGATCTTGTTAAAGCAAAACTAGTATTTGATAGGTTTTCATCAAAGGATGTTGTTATGTGGAATTCTATGATCACAGGTTGCGCCCAACATGGATTAGGAGAGGAAGCATTGGAAATTTTTCATGGCATGTGTTTGTCAGGCCTGGCACCAGATGAAGTTACCTTTGTTGGAGTTCTCTCTGCATGTAGCCACACTGGTAAGGTTAAGGAAGGGCGGGAAATTTTTGAGGTAATGAGTTTAAGATATTCTATAGATCCATCAACAGAGCATTATGCTTGCATGGTTGATCTACTTGGCCGAGCAGGTTATGTAAAGGATGCAATGAATTTAATCAAAAAGATGCCAATAGAAGCTGATGCTGTTGTTTGGGGTGCTTTATTAGGTGCATGTAGGACCCACAAGAAATTGGATTTGGCAGAAGTTGCAGCAAAGAAACTTATGCAGCTTGAGCCCGAGAATGCTGGGCCTTACGTATTGCTATCAAATATTTATGCATCCAGGGGTAGATGGCAAGATGTTGCAGAGTTGTGGAGAGTTATGAGGATGAGGAATGTGAGCAAATCACCTGGTTGTAGTTGGATCGAGGTTGAGAAGAAGGTGCATATGTTTACTGGGGGTGATGGCTTGGACCATCCTGAACATGCAATGATTATTGGTATATTGGAGAGATTGGGTAGTCTGTTGAGGGAGGCAGGGTATTATCCTGACGGTAGCTTTGTACTGCATGATGTGGATGAGGAACAAAAGGTGCCTAGCTTGGGATACCACAGTGAGAAGTTGGCTGTGGCATTTGGGCTTTTGAGGGTTCCAGAAGGAATGCCCATCAGGGTTATGAAGAACCTCCGAATGTGCGGAGATTGCCATTCTGCAATTAAACTGATATCCATGATCACAGGACGAGATATCATATTAAGAGATGCCACTAGATTCCATCATTTCAAGGGTGGCTTGTGCTCCTGCAGAGACTACTGGTGATTTTAGCGTATTCTTCTTTGCCCCGGGCTTTATTAGGTGCATATATTGCTAGAGACAGTTAACCCAGAATGATGTATTTTTTATCTCATTAAAATGCAATTTGAAAAGTGATATGGAGTTGCAGATTTGAGTTCTGACAATTCTAAGAATGAGAATCAGATGTTTCGAAATCGGTTTTTGTACTGATCAGTAAGCTGCTTCCATGCTGATGCCTTCTAAACCAGCTTCCAGATCATAAAATGGTAGTATTTGCTTCATGGATGGATTATAAGTAATCACTCGACGTCTGCTCTAGGATTCTGAAGGTATTCTACTGTCTATTGCATCCCAACTCAAACTAAAGTAGCTTTTAATTTCTTTTCTTTTTTTTCTTTCTCTTTCTCTTCTCATTTATAGACACGAATGTGTTACCTGTTGGCTGTTGTTGTTGCTCTTTATTTATTCTTGTTGTTTATTATTGTTGAGTTGCTTCTTAATGGTCACAGCAGAGTGCAAAGAATTGCAAAATCACGAAGCTTGGAGCATGACAAGCCAGCCAGAAACCCACACGTCATTGGCTAGAGCAAGTATCTCAACCTCATACTGGGACAACATTTTCATGGCAATTCCAACCTATCCTCATGCATTCCAACTTGTGACTTTCCCAACGCAGGGACAGCCATGCCATCCTCCATGAGCGTATTATTCATAAATTTCCAGTACTGTGTTAAACTGAGGTAAGCAATTTCAAAGTAATTTTAAGCTTGTACTCAAGGCTACTGTCATTATGAATTATTTCTATATTTAATTCCTTTCTTTTGGAGCCAAGTAAATGTATGCTTAGACCCACCCATTTTGGTGGAACATGTAGAGCACATATTAAAAATGTCTCTTTTTTATTGATTCTTGAACAATTACATATATTTTTCTCACTTGTCTGATCTAACTGATGATGAAAGATCAGCCCTATCTACATTCTTATCAAGTATTTCTTTTATATGTGCAGATAAGGTAGAAGCAAGGCTTGTATGTGTGTTAACTTCCTTAACAGTTACACACTGAAGACATCCATTCTTGATGATATGACCTGCTATGAAGACAGAGAAGACTCTGGAGGAAGACAGTACCAGACTGCTTGCAGCTTTCATAATGTGGCAGATGAGAAGCAAATGAACATTGTGATCCTAACATCACAGAGAAGATGGCAGCTTTCCCTTAAGTTTCCTTGAAACCTGATTTATTCTAACTTTTACGTCAAAATAAATTGTCTAAAAAATGAAAAATTAGACATAATTATAAATGTAAAGATCTTATACCTAGGGGGCTGAACGCGCATAGAAAACGTGGGCCCACTTTGATAAACAGCCCATGGTAGTTACAATAGTGGGGAATTGTTTTGTTTGGAGAGAGTAATATTTGGAAAAAGAAAAAGGGGGCCAGAATCTGGAGGGAATATTCCCCCCTCTTCTCTTTATTAATAGTATAGATAGATTCATAATCTAAATTGACTTGGATCTTTCGCCCATGGAAAAAATGGTTTGGTCATAGCAGCAAATTAAAGATATGATAATATACATAATAACATTTGAAAATAGATACAAATTTCCATTAACATATCTTTTACTGCTAAGTGGCAGAGGCATTGCTAGGGATCGCAACGCCGTTTT
The DNA here is from genome assembly GCA_947561395.2 of Buxus sempervirens. Lineage (NCBI taxonomy): Eukaryota > Viridiplantae > Streptophyta > Magnoliopsida > Buxales > Buxaceae > Buxus > Buxus sempervirens. Next base: position 9,823,102 of record OX387186.1, read on the forward strand.
GGCAAACCCTAACCCACCCCTATACAGATTTAGCCCATATAAACCTACTTCTAAACTTATCGGTGACTAATAGGGCGGGTTGGGGTTAACCCAATTGTCTATAAAATGCAAAAATATAAATATATATTACAAGAATAGGCCCCTTGGGAAGCATGCCAACTATAATTTATCCTTCCCCAAAAAGCCCTTATAAATCATTGTTAAGATTCTTTAATGTAAGTGGTATAATAGTCATAACTGCCCTAATTACCATCTCAAGACATTGCTCATAACCTAAAAGCATTACCCCCATTTTCTTAAAAAAATTGCTGTTGAATGATGCACATGTCGAGTGTTTAGGGGTTGGGGTAGGATGACTTATTCCAAACCTAATCCTTCCTTAAACTTACCAAAGTGACACCAACCATCTAGAACTAAAATTCAGAGAGAAAAAGCAAAACGTGGAACCAAACGATCAAATTCATGGGCCACTCCATGAATTTCCCAGTCCACGTCTTGCTTAAAATTATTAATAATATCATGCTTCCTGAAAGTGGCTGTGTCACCGATAGATCAGCAAATTTACGCCATTAAAACGCCTCAAAACATTCACAGCTACGTTTTCCATCCATTAAAATCATCCATCTTGTCCCCAAGCCTAGGACCCGATCAGTCGGTGACTTGCCCGTGCCCAGGCCTCTCAAATAATTCAAGAAAGATAAAAGAAGAAAGAAAAAGCAAAAGCTGAGAAGGGGAAGAAACTCCATTTGATTCTTCGACACAAACTCCATTACTAAAGTAATAAAAGGTCGGGAAGTAGTCACATGAAATAAGGCGGGCCTTTCTTTTGAATGAGAGTCCCACGTTCCCAATAACACCCTAACCGTCCCTCTAACTGCTACCTCCCCTTCTTCATTCACTCATTCAATTCCATTTCAGTTTCCACTCTTATGAACCAATCTATTCTTGATGTCTATCCTCTGTTCAGATTCTAAGCAGAAAGATGAAATGGGGAAGGAAGAAATCCAAGTCTTCTTCTACATACCCTCTTGTTTCGTTGTCTCAAGTCTTTTCTGGTTCTTGGCTTTTGAAGTTCAAGCAAGTGAGCAGCAAAGCAGAATCCAGTCCTGAAAAACCCGGATGCCAAAACGGGGCTAAATCATGGTCTCGGAGAAGCGAACGATTACAGGGCAAATAGCCTTCTTTGTCACCCGAGAGAAGGAAGGTTGGTAGCTTAACGAAGTTGAGTGAGATAGAGGATAATGAAGCCTTCTGGCGACTTTCTTTGGGGGGAGAGAGCTCTGGAGATAAGAACCAGAGAGGTGTTTTATGGTCTGTGAGGTATGATTCGGATGACGAGATTAAATTCCCCGGTTGCCGAAGCATCAGAGCGAATGGTGCGAGAGGGGTGGAAAGAGATGAAAGACGCGAGTTTCGTGACATTACGTCTGGTATCAGAAGGATTAGATTAGCCGAAGATGTGGAGATAATGCCGGAGAACGAGCTGTTGAAGGGAGAAGAGGGGGTGAGAGGGACATGATCTCTAATTTGCATTGATCTATATGGTATACTACTCTGCGTAGAAGACATCCATTTCTCAAGTTAGATTTTACAAGCCTTTGCTTTCTCATCTCAGTGGGATCTTGGGCATATCCATGCGGCATTACTGGCTTGATTACTAGGTGGGACTTGGTTTCCTGGGGAAGAGGGGGTGAGAGGGGATGGATTTTTCATGGTTGAGTGCCTTTTTGGTTGGGGCAGGCTGCTTTGCTTTGGGATATTTCATTGGAACCCGATGCCGCGGTTTGTTCTTTCTTTCATCTCTAGCATCTAAAGACGCCACAGTGATTGTTGATGGGAAGAAGGATAGGCAAAAGCAACCCCTTGAGATTGAAAAGCTCGCTGACATTCTAGAAGACTTTAAAATGGTGTTGGTTTTTAGAAATGACTTAAAGATGGGCAAAGGGAAGATTGCTGCTCAATGCAGTCATGCAACTCTCGGTCTTTTCAAGAAGATTTCTGCTCAATGCTGATTCTAAAAGAAAGGGCCAAGTCGCTGAACTTGCCAACACATATCACAATTGATCCTGGGAGAACACAGGTTTCACCAAATTCACGGACACTGATGGCTATTCTTGGACCTGCCGTTGTGGTTGATGATGTGACAGGTGGAACGAAGCTGCTGTAATGGTAACTTCCTCCAAAAATATACACGTTGGTGATGTTAGTTGGAAATAATATAACTTAATGATCTGTTTAAAAGTAATTCCAACTCTCCATCAATGGGAATTGATCAAATCAAGAAATTCTCTTGGTTATTTTGAGTTGAAAACCTCGTGAAATACTGTAGTACGCCATGCAATATATTAAATTCTTATGATACATGATCTTTTCTTTACCTTGGTCCTGATAGCACTGATGGCAATTGTGCTGATGCCCCTAACTCTGTCACAGTCACTGGCGGAGTCCAGAAGTTGTAATCTATGTTAGATTCAACATTCATTGCACCCCCCGTGACCTTCACCACTACTGACATGGATGGCCTCCTAGCAAAATCACTTTGTACACACCAAGCAGCAGCCTTCATCATCTCCATGACCTCTACTTCATGTAACTCCATATCCTCACTGGATTTGTCAATGATCTCACGCAATTGATTCTTCTCTGCTTTCGTTTTGAATAGACCGAGTAAATGCATAGCCTCCTCAGGCTGAGAGACATCCACATTTTTCCGTCCACACAGAATCTCCATGACCACGATGCCAAAGCTATAGACGTCAACCTTCTCCGTGATTAACGAGCACAACCACTCAGGAGCTAAATACCCAGGAGTGCCTCTCATTGTAGTCATAAATCGGGTTTTGTCCCTGTCAATCAGCTTAGACAACCCAAAGTCAGAAACCTTAGCACAGAAGTTATCATCCAAAAGGATATTCTGTGGTTTAATATCTAAGTGAACAATTTTCTGTCTGCAATCCTCGTGAAGATAAGCAAGTCCCTTGGCTATTTCAAGGATGATCTTTCGTCTGGTTTCCCAATTGAGAGCAGATTCTTGATTCTTATGAAAGATCCAATTATCCAATGACCCATTGCGCATGTATTCATAAACTAAAAGCCTTGGTGATTTTTCAGCACAGAATCCTATCAATCTCACCAAGTTGACATGGTGAATGCTCCCTATTGTCTCAACCTCAGCCAAAAAAGACTTTTTCACTTGGTCTAAGCCATTAAGGCGCTTCACCGCAACTTTAGTCCCATCAGCCAGGGTTCCCTCGAAAACCGATCCAAATCCTCCTCCTCCAAGCTTCCGACTAAAATTCGATGTTGCAGCTTCCAAGTCCTCGAAAGAGAATCTTGAAGGGATTCCTGGTACATGATCTAATAAATAATTCTGATCATCTCTTTCTGCATCTTTTTTCTTCCTAGTAAGAACCCAGATGCTAGCTGCTAAAAGCATAGCGAAGGAAGTTCCAAGAATTGATATTAATATTATTGTCTTCCTCCCAATATTCTTACCTGGAGCACCGGAAATTGGAGAAGCCTCCCCCGAGGGAAACGTTGCCATTGAAGCACTCTGAACCTTAATGGATAGTGATAAGTTGTAAGAAAGTTGGTATTTCTGATTTTTCGACAGTGAAAAAAGTTGTGTTGGCAGAAAGCAATTACCATCTGAAGAATCCGTACCATACCGAAACAGAGCTGCTTTACAGGAACAATTCTGCAAACAAGCCTGCCTACAACTCTCCAAATCTACCTGTATAAGATCTTGGGAAAATGTGAAATAATGCATGTCTTCGAGCTCTACGAAACTGTGATTCTGAGAAACTTCGCAAGACATGGGAGTAATTTCAGAACAACCGAGCTCCGGTTGCCTGTCATTTATCTGCCTAAAATACTCTGTGCCATTACTGGTTTCAACACCGGGGCAAGTGCACTGTCCCTTGGAGCAAACACCATAATTGCCACAAACCAGAGGATAATTACACTCATCTATATACCCCATCAGCAGATCCGCCACCACCGTCCACGTTTCTAACAAGACTGCTTGCCACGCATAAACTCTTAAATGCCCATCTGGATCCAACTTCATGTACTGAGCTGATGCTGAGGATGAAAAGGACACCCCAAGATCACCATTTTTCGGCTCTGGCTCGGCCGACAATATGTACATAGCAAGATTGCCATTTATGAATTTTACATAGCTTCGTGCTTTGCTCGTTTTAGTTCCACTATACACTAATTGACAGTATGACCGAGGAGGGTGGGAATCAATAGAAGCAAACAAGCCTTCACTGGTTACGGAAAGCGAAAGCAGACCCTCAGTCCAATTTTGATCTGTTACACTCGCTGTTAGTCTCTGCCCTGCGACCAGCTTCTGTCCGAGAACTAGTGAGTCTGTCGGATGATCAAAAGACTGCCACACAATCATGTTGTTCCTGTCAAAGAGTACAAGATTTCCTGTCTCAGTCATGTTCAAGCCTGAAACAGACTTACCAGTCGTGTTAGTAGACCAAATTAAGGAACCATCGGCATCTTGCAAGATCAAGTTGCCTTCTCCGTTAAGCAGCAAGGTTGCATTTTCTTTGATGGGATTGTTTCGATTGGCAGACCAGACTACCTGAGGGAATCCTGTGGCTGGGAAGATGATGTTGGAGAATCTATCTGTCTGAACAATGAAGATGGCGAAAATGTAAGATTGACAACTGCCACTGCAGTAGAAACCACAGGCGTAACTTGGCCCGGAGTTTCCTCTGAGAAGACGAGGCCGCACAATCGATCCATCTTTGAAACTCACAGAACGGGTAATGGGGTGATTGTTGGCCCATGGAATTGAATTTTTTTGATTATGGGATAATCAAAAGGTTGAGCCATGGTTGAGTACAAATTGATCATAAGAATCAGGTGTAAGAAAACCCAACACAGATTCTGGTTTGCAGTCATTTTTTCTGCTTGTGAGAAAATGTTGCTGAGTCTCGGGTGATGACTGGAGATCTAGGAAATTAAGCTTAGAACTTAACTCGCGTGGACTCCTCTCCCTTATGTTCAAGCCATCCATGAAAGTTTTTGAAGATTCAGCAGTTGGAACCTTCAGTTTCATGTTCAAAATAAGAAATGCTATCAAACACATTCCCGGCCGCCCTTACGAGGAACAGGTCTATGATTGGCCAGAATATAGAACTTAATAATTTAAATTTTAAAAACTTTTTATTTTTTAATGCAACGGACCAGCCGTCTTCTCGTTGTCGAGGACGTCCGGCCGGTTCGCTTTGACTCAGCAATCAATGACGAGGCCGCTTCATCCACGGCAAATTCCAGCGCAACCTCAAGCAGGGCAGACGCAGAGTGCACGTTTTTAATAAATAAAAAAACATGCATTCTATACAAATTTAAAAAAAAAAATGGTGTAAGAGAGACAAACATGCTAGCAGAAAGTCTTGCAAATTTTGTTCTAAATAGTTACACTTGTTTCTGGTCCAAGGTTTACCTGCTAGTGTAAATAGTGTATTTCTTGATGATTTTGTTGGTCGGACATACGGACATTGTATAGAACACCATTCCTACTAATAGCTCAAGCTAATCATAGGGGTGAACTTTATATATTTTATTATATTTCTAATACGTTGAACTCCTACAATCACTTAATAAATCCTTTTCATATGGACCAAATGCATGTGGGTCCCACAAGCTATATACTTTTAATAAATTTTCTAATTGTTGGGACCCACATGCATTATGCGTTGCTTTAGGGTGGGCGCTAAGAAAATTTTTTACGACGACATAATCTATGCTATATATATAACGTGAGGCGCCCCTTGGAAATCGCACCAACAAAAATGTGCAAGTTTCCAAAACAGTATTATTGTGAAGATTCATTAATAAAATGGTATAATAGTCAAAGTTGAATCATTTAAAAAAAAAAAACAATCAGTTGCAAAACTATTCCTCTCTTCCTTCATACGTGCAGTATTGTATGTGCACCAGGGTTACAACTTGGGTCGGTTAAAACCGAAACCGAAACGGTCCAACCTGACTTTGGGTCAGTTTGGTTTGGATTATATAGTCTTTGGGTAGGTTTTGGTTCTAAAAATAGAGAACCGAATTTGTTTGGTTCGGTTTGGGGTTAAAAGCTCGGGTTAACCGAACCGAACAAAAACCAAACTGAATTTCATAAGTGTAAAACCAAACCGAACCAAATCGAAATATAATGATATATATAAAATATATAATAGATAAAGTAGTTCTCTGTAATTGGTTTTCAGCTCTTTAAATCTGGGTGGCGATGATTAGTACACCAAGTTTTGGAACCATGTGATGAAGCAAATGATCTTGAGGAAGACATTTCAGATCTAATTGTATTTCATTAATTTTTTTTTTTTTGAGATAAAGTTGAATTGTCAATTAGTTATTGTGCAAGAAGAAAAAAGTTGTTGTGTGTATTATTTAAATTTTTTTTGGGCAAAAGTAGGAACCTCTCTCTTGATAATAGGTTTTAAGTATGTGAAAATGACCCAAACCGAACCGAATTTGCACTTCGGTTCAGTTTGGGTTGGGTTACAAGGTTTCTTTAAATAATCGATTCGGTGTTCAATTTGGATATTTTGGTTCGAAGGTTGGTTCGGTTCAGTTTTGGGCCCACTATCAGTAACCTTGGTTTGGTCTTGGGTTGAGGCCAACTCGAACCAAACTGAACCGAGTTGCAGTCCTAACGTGCACCTGGCTAGTCCAACTAATGACACCTTCAATTTTATTCAAGTGATGGGTTCGATATCCCTCTCCAATTCTTTCTCATGCAGTTTGAGTACGGCTAATCATTGGGTGGGCTTGGGCGGGCTTGGGCTAGGCCATAAAACACAGAAGTAGGGATGGCAATAGGGCAGGTTTTGGTGAACTCAAACCCACAAAAACCCGCCCCAAACCAATAGGAGTTTAACCAATACCAAACCCTACCCCGCTCCTATCAGGTTGATAGTGAGGCAAGGCAGGTTTACCTTGGTTGGTGTAACCAAAAAAGTTCTAAAAATAAAAAAATATATAAATATATTTATTAAAATAATATATATGAAATAATATTTAAAACATATTAGGATAATATTTGAGTGTAGGAAAGTGAGGTTCCGAGCGGGGTGGGCTAAACTAGAACCCACCCCTAAGCCAATTTTTGGGATACCAAGCCCAAATCATTAGGGGCAGGGTGAGGCGAGTTGAGTTAAATGGGTAACCCACCCCCATTGCCACACATAAATGATATGGTATTTGTCCAAGCCCGCCCAACTTGATGATCAGGCTTGTGACTTAATGAGCAAGCCTGTTCCATGAGCACACTTAAATGCCCAAGCTTGAGCAAGCTCGCCCAACAATAATCACTTAGACATCTAATTTTATATTTCAAAAGGAGACAAAAAAAACTAATTTTTTCTTTTATGATAATTCAAAAAAAAATGTTTGGAAGAAATTCAAATTGCCAACAAAAAGTATCATCATCTTGAAGAACGGATGAAAGATTGAAGACTTGTGGAGTAGATATAAATAGATTAGGGTTAGAAAAGAAAGTTTTAATTAAATAGTAAAAAGTTAAAACCAATTGAATGGTTAAACATCGAGTTGGGCCAGACTGGCTCGACATTTCTTATTTCTTACCAAGCCTATCCAATTTTATTGGGCTTTTAATAATCAATCCCAGCCCGGCCCCATGGTCAACAATTGCATGACCATGGGCTGGTCACCTTAGACGGGGTGGGTCACTTGGCCCATGAACACCCTTAAGTTTAAGGGAGATGTTGTCACTTACAATTCACCAAAAATAAATTCTTTTCTTGTTATAAAAGTATCTCAATATGGACATCCCTGGATTCCTAGAGATATTCCTAAGAGACAGTTTACACCCTATACAGACCGACAAATAAGATAAGGCCACGTGATATCTATATGGCCTAATGAGGCTATGTCATAAACACATGGAAGCTTTGATTAGTCAGATAGGCCACGTCAGCATACACATAGACCGAGAATTCAGTTAAGGTCATGCAAGCCCATACGACCATACTCATGACTATCAAAAGATTGTGTCATCGGTTGTTTGAGAATAACCAATTTAAGATCGTGGCCGGACGGTTGTCTTTCATGAATAGAAGACTGCGGATGACCAACCTCCATGAAGATCGTGCAAGAGTGGGACATTGAGCAATCGTCAAAGAGTGGCTATAAAAGGCACAAACTCGAAGAGCTCATGGACACAATCCATCCAACCGCAACCGGTTATAATATTATTTTGATCATCCGTGATCTTTATCCCCTCTCCTACACTGTAGCCAAAAGGATAAACTAGGACTTCTCTCACTGCTTCCGGTCACAGTGACACCTTAGACCCCTATTTACTCCGATCAGTGCCAGAATCCTGCCACCGGAGAGTAAGTTGAGGCCGCCCCTGACTCGTAGTTCTGTACCCCTAACACGGCTATAGAATCCCAAGCAGCCGGTCCCGAGACTCACTTTGGTCGAGCCAGGTGACTTGCGTCTTTTCAGTTAAATAGCAATCCAAGGTGAACCCCCTGAATTGGCTCTGTTAGCAGCCGCCCCCTTCCTCCTGCTCTTATACCCCGATTATTGCTATAAGACCAGGACAGGCTGGTCCTGTAAGCTTTGTCAGTTTTTTTCTTGCTTTTTATTCCCTTTTGGGGATTGTCCGTTGTAGCTTATAGCCGTCAGCTGATTTTATAATAAAAGAGTTTTGTGCCATTAGTTGCTTTCGCTTTCAAACATTTACAAAAACCTAAACGAAGACCGAACCCCTAGTCTTCATATTATCGCCTGACCGGTTTTATTACAGGTGACTTGCAGTATGACTGAACCGACACCCCGGTTTAGATTCGGAACAGGTGCTTGAGGTCAGGACCCGACCCGAAATCATTGTATCAAACGATACTTGCACGCTCGCATAGAGACACATCATTAATATCGCCACGGGTCCACACTGGCCCAATTTCGGAGGAATAGAGACTCAACCCTTTATTAAAGGGTTAGGAGTTCGGTTGCAAATTGTACACACAAATTTCGTGTATTTCTTTTCAACACAAAAGATGGTGATTACAAATAATAAGAATAAAGAATATTTTGACAAAAAGAGGGATTGTACTCTCTTTGAGTGCTCAATCGCGTGAGCGTCCTCTGATTGATGAGCGGTTTGTTGTAGACGAATGCCAGATGGCATTCTTGGATTTCAGAGTGATTGCAGGTGTTCTTCACTCTGGGATTTGTGTTTACTTCAGCTTTTCTGTTGGCTTGAAAGAGGATTTTTTCTTTTTAGAGTAGTGCTCCTTTCTTCTTTGGGTTAGAGGATTTGCTATTACCTTCTTTGAGATGGAGGATTTTGCTCTTGCCTTTGATTTGTTTCTGCCTTTGGTGTAGGTTTTCTCTTCAAGAAAATTTCTCCAAGACTTCTTTGATCTGCTTTTCTTCAAATGAAGGGTTTTCTCTTCAAGAGAATTTCTCTAGAGCTTCAGCCTTTGATCTCCTTGATTTGATTTGTGCATCTTCTCCTATAACCAAGTCCCCCTATTTATAGAGTTAAAATTATATGGAATTGACAAATTTACCCTTCAAAGGATAAATAACAGAATTTTAAATTAAAATATCCCACATTTATCTTATGGGATATGAGCCCACAATTTGGGCCTAATGAGCTGTTTTTTTACAAGCCCATTTAAAAATTTGGGTTTTGGGCTTTGCAAATTTTGATGCCTACACAAATCTTTTGCAATGTCTTACTGCATTGCTTTTTGTTGTGGGCTTGAGATGCTACCATGTGAAGCATCTAACAGTCATTGTTTTTTCATTGTTATAAATACCACACATGAGGCCCACTTGAAAAAGAGTGACCGTGAGATGCCCCACCTGGAAGCATCACGCTCACACCAATATTCCATTTTTACCCCCAATAGCTAAAGAACAATTAATTTGGGGATATACATGTAAACTCATGAAACGACCATTTTCGCCATTACCACGACTAAATAACAATTTAAGGGTAAAAATGAAAAAAAGCCAAATAAATGTCTATAAATAACATTAATGTTTCCCATTCCAAACCATAATAATCTTCTCCCCTCTTCTACACTCTAAAGATTATTTTGGAAATAAGATTCTCTGGAGAAAGAAAAAAAAATGTTGAAGTTACCCTTCCAAACCACACAATCACAATAAAGTTTTTTCTCCCCTTAAATTAGAAACATCTCTTGATGGTTAGTTATCTTTAAAACACCTTTCTTAGTTGGTGGTTAAAAGGGCACCACACATCCTCATAGACCAGAGGAGACTGTACATATGACGGGCTTGTAATTGGCACATGGCATTTAAGAAATAAGTTCTTAAAAAACATAGATTATTAAGTTTTCAGTTCTTCAAAATGCAGCGCCCAATCACAAGCCTGTTTCCTGAAACCGAGCGAGCTTTGCTGCCCTGACACATTTCCCACCCAGACATAAACCCACGCGTTTTATTTTCTTTGTTTTGTTTGGCACCACGCGTTTTGTAGTAATTCCAAGTTTCCAACTCCTTTGTCTCTCTTTCCTCAGGCACTTGGATTTTTTTATTTTAACTTGCTTTCTTTCGGTGTTAATATTAATCAATTTTGATCACCGCCCGGCCAGTAATCTTCCAGCCTTCAATGAGAACATATAAAATGAAAATTGACCAGAGGATCAAACATTACCGGCAGTTTCGAACTTGGTATTATGATTTACTCCTGACAGCTAGTTTCTGATTTTGTATGTGAAACATGTATCAAAGAGGAAGGTTCTAAGTTCTGCCGAAGTTTTAGAAAAATGTATGGATGGCTTGAATATAAGGGAGAGGAGTCATGCGAGTAATTATAAGTTCTACTACGCTTTCCTCTTAACAGAGTTTGTCTTCTTCTTTACAAATCACCTGAGACTCATCACCAATATTTTCTAACAAGCACAGGTAATTAATGGGTGTAATCCAGAATCTGTTTTGGGTTTTCTTACACTTGATTCTTTTGGTCCATTCGCATTCAATCAAGGCTCAACCCTCTGATTATCCAATAATCACACAATCAACTTCATGGACCAACAGCCCCTCCATTACTCGTTCTGTGATATTCACAGATGGATCGATTGTGAGGCCTCTTCTTCTCAGAGGCAACTCCGGGCCAACTTACGCCTGTGGCTTCTACTGCAGTGGCACTTGTCAATCTTACGTCTTTGCCGTCTTCATTGTTCAGACTGACAGCGCCTCCAACATCATCTTCCCAGGCACAGGATTCCCTCAGGTAGTCTGGTCTCCCAATCGAAACAATCCCGTTAAAGAAAATGCAACCTTGCTGCTCAATGGAGAAGGCAACTTGATCTTGCGAGATGCCGACGGTTCCTTAATTTGGTCTACCGACACAACTGGTTCAGGCTTGAACATGACTGAGACAGGAAATCTTGTGCTCTTTGACAGGGACAACGCCACTGTCTGGGCGTCTTTTGATCATCCAACAGACTCATTAGTTTTCGGACAGAAGCTTGTAGAGAGGCAGAGACTAACAGCGAGCGTATCAGCTCTGAATAGGACTCTGGGTCCGTTTTCGCTTTCTGTAACCAGTGAAGGCTTGTTTGCTTTTATTGATTCCAATCCTCCTCAGTCATACTATCAAGCAGTGTTTCCTGGAACTAAAATGAGCCAAGCACCAAGCTATGTTAAATTCATAAATGGCAGTCTTGCTATGTACATATTGTCGGCCGAACCAGAACCGCAAAATGGTGATATTGGCGTGCCTCTATCAGCTTCAGCAGCATCTCAGTACATGAAGTTGGATCCAGATGGGCATTTGAGACTTTATTCATGGCTATCAGGGTGGACGATGGCGGCGGATATCCTGATGGGGTATGTAGGTGAGTGTAATTTTCCTCTGGTTTGTGGGAATTATGGTATTTGCTCCAAGGGGAAGTGTAATTGCCCTGGTGCAACCAGTAATGACACAAAATATTTTAGGCAGAGAAATGACAGGCAGCCGAACCTTGGGTGTTCTGAAATTACTCCCCTGTCTTGCCAAGGTTCTCAGCATCATAGTTTTCTAGAGCTTGAAGACATGTTTTATTTCACATTTTCCTCTAATCTTATAGATGTGGATTCGGACAGTTGTAAGCAGGCTTGTTTGAAGAATTGTTCCTGTAAAGCAGCTATTTTTCAGTATGTTGGGAATTTTTCAAATGGTAATTGCTTTTTGTTAAGATTTGTTTTAAATTAGCCAGTGAATACTTGTATTTTGTCCGGGTCTATAACCATTATGTCTAGTGGTTTAGTAGGCCCTCTTTAATGGGTATAGTGGTTGAGAAAGTGACTTCTGGTAGCATAGCTTTTGACTATCTTATAGGAGTCAGTTTTTGTATTGCCTTTATAAAAGGCTGTTTGTTTTCAGATGAATGGAACGATCAGAGTTTCTCCAATTTTACACGTCTCCTCACTTTCTTTACAGTGGTATCAGAGCTAGGGACAGAGATCAGACAGAACAAGAGAGCAAGCTTGCTTGAACGAAGGTGCAAAAATGGCTTCCGAAAATTTTGTACAGCCATCCATTCCACGTTTTGATGGTCATTATGACCATTGGAGCATGCTCATGGAAAACTTCTTAAGATCTAAGGAGTATTGGCATGTTATTGAATATGGTGTAGCAGCACCTGGTAGTGGAGCGGCACTCACAGATGCACAAAGAACACAGCTGGAGGGGCTGAAGTTGAAAGATTTGAAGGCAAAAAATTTTTTGTTCCAGGCCATTGATCGATCTATCCTTGAAACTATTCTTAGCAAAGAAACTTCCAAGGATATTTGGGATTCTTTGAAGACAAAATATCAAGGCTCTTCCAGAGTAAAGCGTGCACAGCTTCAAGCCTTGAGAAGGGATTTTGAGACTTTACAAATGAAGGATGGTGAATCTGTTACCAGCTATTGTGCAAGGACCATGGGAATAGCTAACAAAATGCGATTCCATGGTGAGAAGATGCAAGATGTTGCCATTGTTGAGAAGATATTGCGTTCTCTGGCACCGAAGTTTGATTATGTTGTCTGCTCAATTGAAGAATCCAAGGACATAGATGCACTTTCGCTTGATGAACTCCAAAGCTCGTTGCTGGTCCATGAACAGAAGATGAATCGAAATTCATCTACTGAAGAGCAAGCTTTAAAGGCTTCTACCTTTAATCATTCCTCAAACTCTAGAGGAAGGGGTAGAGGTAGAGGAAGAGGACGGGGAGATCGAGGTAATAGAGATGGCAATAGTAGTAGGCAGCATCCAAATGATCAAAATGACGATAAATTTCCTGGAAAAAGTAAAGGACGGGATCAACTATTTGACAAATCCAAGGTAGAATGCTTTCGATGTCATAAATTTGGTCATTACCGTTCTGAATGCTATACTAAGCTGCCTCAGGACAAAGAAAAGAGAGAGAAATCAAATTTTGTAGAAAAGAATGAAGTAGAAACTCTGTTGATGGCTTTTCAAGTTACTGAGGAACATAAGTCAGATATGTGGTATGTGGATACAGGGTGCAGCAACCACATGTGTGGCAGTAAGTCTTCTTTCTCTTATTTAAATGAAGACTTTCGTTCTACAGTGAGTTTTGGTGATTGCTCTGCTGTTAATGTAATGGGAAAGGGTGATATTAACATTAGAACCAAGAATGGTTTTGTAGAAACAATTTCCAATGTCTTTTATGTTCCTGACTTGAAAAGTAACTTGCTAAGTGCTGGTCAATTGCAAGAAAAAGGTTATGTAATAACTATTCAACATGGTGTTTGTGAGATATATGATCCTTCTAGAGGAGCTATTGCTGTTATTCAAATGAGTTCAAATAGGCTGTTTCCTTTGAAGATAGAAAGTGCTCAACCTTGCTTGATGGCTGAAGAAAAAAATCCTTCATGGCTTTGGCATTTTCGCTATGGTCACTTGAATTTTGGTGGATTAAAGACCCTCCAACAGAAAAAAATGGTGATAGGTCTTCCCCAAATTGTCACTCCTTCTCAAGTTTGTGAAGAATGTGTTGTTGGCAAACAACATCGTTCTCCATTCCCACAAAGAAAGTCGTGGAGAGCAAAAAATGTCCTGGAGCTGGTTCATTCGGACATTTGTGGGCCAATAAATCCATCTTCAAATGGAGGTAACAGATATTTAATTACCTTCATTGATGATTATTCTCGAAAAACATGGGTTTATTTTTTGCAGAAGAAATCAGAAGCTTTTAGTGCATTTAAAAGCTTCAAGGCACGTGTGGAGAATGAAACAGAAAGAGTTATTAAAACTCTTCGCACTGATCGTGGTGGAGAATATTGTTCAAAGGAATTTGATGTTTTTTGTGATGAGCAGGGTATTAGAAGGGAACTTACAGCTGCCTACACACCACAACAAAATGGAGTGTCAGAGAGGAAAAATAGAACCATCCTCAACATGGTAAGAAGCTTGTTGGCAAGAGGAAAAATTCCCAAGAATTTCTGGCCCGAGGCAGTAAATTGGAGCATTCATGTGCTGAACAGAAGTCCCACTTTTGCTGTTCAAAACATGACACCTGAGGAGGCTTGGAGTGGGCGCAAACCAGCTGTAGATCACTTTAGAATCTTTGGTTGCATCGCTTATGCACATGTCCCAAATGAGAAAAGGAAGAAGCTTGATGATAAGGGTGAAAAGTGTGTCTTTCTTGGTGTAAGTGAAGCATCCAAAGCATATAAGTTGTTCAACCCACTCACAAAAAAAATTATTACCACCAGAGATGTCATTTTTGATGAAGAAAGCACTTGGGATTGGAATAGGCAGCAGCCTGCTCCAATCATTCTTAATGAAGAAAATGATGAAGAAATGCAGCAGCCCCTACATCAACAAATTCCAGCAGTTTTAGTGCCCGAAATTCCATCAAATGAAGCTCCAACAGCAGCTGAAGCTTCACAAACAGCAGTAGCAACTATCAATGCAGCAGCTGAGTCACATCCTCGCCGTATTCGAAAGAGGCCCTCATGGATGGCTGATTATGAGGTAACCGGAATTGACCCAACTGAAGATCCAATCACTCACTTTGCTTTATTTGCAGATTGTGATCCTGTAACATTCCAAGAAGCTGTCAAAGATTCAAATTGGCAAAATGCCATGAATGAGGAAATCAAGTCTATAGAGAAAAACAACACTTGGGAATTGGTAGAACTTCCAAAAGGGCAGAAATCCATTGGTGTTAAATGGGTTTATAAAACAAAGCTGAATAAAGATGGAGGAGTTGACAAGTACAAAGCTCGACTTGTCGTAAAAGGGTACAATCAAGAATTTGGTGTTGATTACAAAGAAGTATTTGCTCCAGTTGCAAGGCTTGACACAATTCGATTGGTATTGTCCATAGCTGCTCTTAATTTTTTGCCTATCTATCAATTGGATGTGAAGTCAGCATTTTTACATGGTGAGCTACAGGAAGAGGTGTATGTTGATCAACCCCTCGGCTATGCTAGACAAGGTAGTGAGAGTAAGGTCTGCAAACTGAAAAAGGCATTATACGGACTAAAACAAGCACCAAGAGCTTGGTATAGTCATATAGATGCCTATTTTTCTAGAGAAGGTTTTCTTAAGTGTCCTCATGAACATACACTTTTTACAAAGCTTGGAAATAATGGAAAAATGCTTGTTGTGTGCCTATATGTTGATGATCTGATATATACTGGTAATGATAGTGCTATGCTTGATGCTTTTAAGGAAAAGATGATGAGTGAATTTGATATGTCAGATTTGGGATTAATGCATTTTTTCCTTGGTATTGAAGTTGTGCAATCATCTGTTGGTATCTTTATTTCACAGAAAAGATATGTTCTTGAGATACTAGACAGGTTCAAAATGAGGGATTGCAATCCGGTTAGCACACCAACTGAATGTGGGATAAAGTTGATGCGAAATGATGGAGGGAAGAAGATAAATGCTACTTTTTACAAGCAGATAGTTGGAAGCTTGATGTATCTAACTTCAACTAGGCCTGACATCATGCATGGTGTTAGTTTAATCAGCCGTTATATGGAGAATCCAACTGAGACTCATCTCTTAGCTGCAAAAAGGATCTTGCGCTATTTGAAAGGTACATTTGACTATGGAATTCTGAATAGAGCAGGAACAAAAGGAAATTTGTTTGGTTTTTGTGACAGTGATTATGCTGGAGATCTTGATGATAGAAAAAGTACATCTGGGTTTGTTTTTATGATGAGTTCTGGAGCTGTGTCATGGTCATCAAAGAAGCAACAAATTGTAACTTTATCAACTACAGAAGCTGAATTTGTTGCAGCAGCCTTATGCTCTTGTCAAGCTGTCTGGTTGAGGAGGTTACTTGAAACACTTCAAAACCAGCAGAAAGGTGCAACAACCATCTACTGTGATAATGCTTCAACTATCAAAATTTCAAAAAATCCGGTTCTACATGGAAGGAGCAAACATATAGATGTTAGATATCATTTTTTGCGTGATCTTTGCAATGATGGTATAATTGATTTGATGTTCTGCAAGAGTGAAGAGCAGGTTGCTGATATTATGACTAAACCGCTTAAGCAAGCAGTGTTTGTAAAGCTTAGAAGAATGTTGGGAGTATGCTATTCGCAGGATTTCATTTCAGATTCTTGAACTTTTTCCTACACTGATTTTTGCAGATATCAGTTTAAGGGAGGGTGTTAAGATTTGTTTTAAATTAGCCAGTGAATACTTGTATTTTGTCCGGGTCTATAACCATTATGTCTAGTGGTTTAGTAGGCCCTCTTTAATGGGTATAGTGGTTGAGAAAGTGACTTCTGGTAGCATAGCTTTTGACTATCTTATAGGAGTCAGTTTTTGTATTGCCTTTATAAAAGGCTGTTTGTTTTCAGATGAATGGAACGATCAGAGTTTCTCCAATTTTACACGTCTCCTCACTTTCTTTACACTTTTTACCAACCCAACTCTTTTCACTGTCAAAAGATAGAAAGGAAAATTATCGTTACAACTCAACAGCATTCATCAAGGTTCAGACTGCTTCAATGGCAACGTCTCCCCCATCGGAGGCTTCTCCTGTTCCTGATGGTATTCCTGCTTCAACTGAACGGCCTCCATCGTCAACGGATTCTCCTATTCCTGTTACTCCTAGTAAGAAAACTGGGAGAATGGGAACTATATTAGGATCCAGTCTTGGAGCTTCCTTCGTTATGCTTTTAGCAATCAGCATCTGGGTTGTTCGTATTAGGAAGAAAGGAGATGCAGAAGGTGATGAAGAGGATTATTTAGATCATGTACCAGGAATGCCCACCAGATTTTCCTGTGATGACTTGAAAGCTGCAACAGAGAATTTTAGTAGGAAGCTTGGAGAAGGAGGATTTGGATCAGTTTTTGAGGGAACCCTGGCTGATGGGACTAAAGTTGCAGTGAAGAGGCTTGATGGTTTAGGCCAAGTGAAGAAATCATTTTTGGCTGAGGTTTAGTCAATAGGCAGCATTCACCATGTCAACTTGGTGAGATTGATTGGGTTCTGTGCTGAAAAATCAGAGAGGCTTTTAGTTTATGAGTACATGCACAACGGGTCATTGGATAATTGGGTCTTCCGTAAAAATCAAGAACCTGCTCTGAATTGGGAAACTAGACGAAAGGTCATCCATGACATAGCCAAGGGACTTGCTTATCTTCATGAGGATTGCAGACAGAAAATTGTTCACTTAGATATTAAACCACAGAACATCCTTTTGGATGATAATTTCTGTGCTAAGGTTTCTGACTTTGGGTTGTCTAAGCTGATTGACAGGGACAAAAGCCGATTTATGACTACAATGAGAGGCACTCCTGGGTATTTAGCTCCTGAGTGGTTGAGCTCGGCAATCACGGAGAAGGTTGATGTCTATAGCTTCGGAATTGTGGTCATGGAGATTCTGTGTGGACGGAAAAATGTGGATTGCTCGCAGCCTGAGGAAGCTATGCATTTACTGGGTCTATTCAGAAGGAAAGTAGAGGAGAATAAATTGAGTGATATCATTGACAGATCCAGTGAGGATATGGAGTTACATGAAGCAGAGGTCATGGAGATGATGAAGGTTGCTGCTTGGTGTGTACAAAATGATTTTGGTAGGAGGCCATCCATGTCTGTAGTGGTGAAAGTCTTAGAGGGTGCAGTGAATGTTGAATCTAACATTGATTACAGCTTCTGGACTCCGCCAATGACAGTGACAGAGTTAAGGGCTTCAGCTCAATTGCCATCAGTTCTATCAGGACCAAGGTGAAGAGAAGAACTCACAAATGTATCATGAGAACTTGATATTATATCCTTTTCCTTCTGCTTTTCTTGTCTAGGTATCAATGATTCGGGGGAATTCTATACTGTAATCTTGTTTGTCATTCAACTGTAAATATAAACATTAATTGCTTGATTTATATATTTTAATAGGTTTAAACCTTTTTTTGCCTTGTATCTTTTCATTTTATTTAACGACTTACAATTTTTCATCAAATAGATCAATTTTATTTTTCAATCGACTCATCTCTTAGGCTGTGTTTGAATAGGATAATAAATACCCAATGAATGATAGATTACATTGAAATGTGTAAAAAAATGACCTTAAAAGGTCAATTGGAAACCATGACATTAAACTTGCTGAAACTTGCTGAAATTCAACTCAGAATTTCAACTCATAACTTTTAAACTTGCTGAAATTTCCGTTTCGACTCTTCTGTCCTATAATTTATCATCCAAACCAATTTGATTATCCTCTATAGCAATTTAGAATTATCATAACATGCTCTTGGATTTAATTTACACACAGATTCATCAATTTCTACTTCATTTACGACTAAACTTCCGAAACAGGGTATTTCTTTCAAAATTATGATCAAGCATCAATTTCATGAAATCCAAATGCAAAACAGAGTTCGAAGGGTGCTACTTACCTCTGCAACTTCAATTCGAGCTCAATCCTCTACATAAAACTCATATCCAGATTTAAATAATGATCAATCAATCACTTCAACCAATTCTCTGCAACAACATCAAAACACTCAAAATCTTCCCAGATCTGCTCTCTAACTTCTAGTAGAATGTAATTCTTACGAATTTAGGCATTCAAATCCATAACTCACCTGATCCTTATCTGAATTACAGAAATTCTCCATTCTGATCAAACAACAGCAGCCGTTAAGAATTTTTGACAACTTCAGCACTCTTCTGCACTTGAATTCCTCCAGATCTATTCGTCTCCTTCCTTTCTCTTCTTCAAACCCTAGCTCCTCTCTTCCCTTTAGATGCTCTAGATTCAAAACATAGCTCCTCTAGAGTTCTCTGGAATCATTCGACCAAACCCTCAACTCCAAACGACGACCTATGTAAGGTTTATTTTGTTTTGGCTATATTCCGAGTCAAAAAGGTCTTAAAAATATTGTCAATGTATTTGGGATAGGTTAGAGGTATTACGGTTCAAACGGGGTCTTGATCGGAGTCAAATTGAAATTGTTACGACCAACGTTCGCTGTACGTTTGCCGAACGTTCGACCGGTGACGACATACAGAGAAACCCGAGAGCAGCGTGAGCTGAGCGTTCGCTGAACGTTCGACCGGTGACGACACACAGAGAAACCCGAGAGCAGCGTTCGCTGAGCGTTCGACCGGTGACGACACACAGAGAAACCCGAGAGCAGCGTTCGCTGAGCGTTCGCTGAACGTTCGACCGGTGACGACACACAGAGAAACCCGAGAGCAGCGTTCGCCTCACGTTCGTTGAACGTTCGACCGTTGGTGTTCCACAGAGACAACAGAGAGTAACGTTCGCTGAACGTTCGCTGGTCGTTCGAACGAGAAGAAGAAAAGTGAATTGTTTTATCGAACGTTCGAGCCGCGTTCGCTGAGCGTTCGAACGTTCGTAAACAAACTTCTTTTATAGAAATCCGATCTTTTCTGATTTGTTTCCTTTTCGTTCCTTTCTTTCTCCTAACCTATTTAAGGAGTGTCTAGCCTATTGTGAGGGTTACCCAATACGTTTTTGATAACCCTAAAACGTGTGCAAGAGAGAGAGACCTTCTTCCTCTTTTCTCTTCTTCTTGAGCCATCAAAACCAGTCTTCTTCTTTTCTTTTCTACCTTGGAGTTCCGGGTTGAAGAGTTTGCTCGTGGGAGTTCCTACGGTTGCTGAGCGAGTTCGTTCGGCACTTCACTAAGGAGATATTCAGAGTTCTGAATCGTTGCAAGGATGCAAATCTGAAGAGTTCTTCAGATGTTTACATTGTGAGTCAGAGTCATTGTTGGGTCGTCTGAACCACTATTGTAAGTCTTCTTCTTATAGTGATTTCCAGAGGTGGCACCTCGTAGCCCGGAGGGTTTTTCTCTTTGAGAGTTCTCTTAGAGTTTTCCCTTCGTCAACAAATTGCTTGTGTTGTCTCTTACTTATTTTGCAATTGTGTGTGATGATTTGATATGTGTTCAGACTTGTGCATGCCAATTAATTAAGAACTTGTTTTTAATTGATTGATTTTTTATTCCGCAATCGGTTTCACCTATCCACCCCCCTCTAGGTGATTTAGAGTCTAAACTGTGTTTTTCAACCTATTTATAGTTTACTCTGTTGCCGCCAATATCCACTTAAACACCTCATGATATGCTGTGTGCTCATGCACCAACTTTACCTACATAATCAATACAATATAATTAAACTTTTGTGTTATGCCATCCCACATAATCTTCCTACACAACCATTAAATTAAAGTTTCATGATCAAGTGTGTTGTTACACCACAAAATTTTCCTACTCAACCTATACTTAATTTTTACTTTAATTAACACATCATCACTATTTAATTAAATCAAAGATGTCCACCTTAACTTTTCATTTCCATTACAATAATAAACCATGATTATAAAATTAAATAATAAAATCAAAATTTTAATAATATTGAAAATTCAGGATTTTACATATCATCAGTCCCTGCATGTCATACTAATTCTGGAAATCTGTTTCCTGATAGGACTCAAATTACTTAAATGTCTGCTCTTCTTTCGAATGATATCAATCAGCATTGGCTTCCTTGCTTCTTTGTTGGGCAATAATTTGAGATGTCGATTGAAACTTGTTGATATCTAGCGACCGTATATGGTGACGAGAATAATCTTGGTTTCGCAAAGTACTTGATTGGTTAGTCTTTTCTTCTGAATTCTTCGTCTACCAATTTTTCTTTTTTTACCCCAAATTTTCCTTTTAAAAGAATCCATTATTTTTTTGGTTGTTCTTTGAACCGCAGCGACGTAGGTCTTCGTGGGTATAGTCTCACTTCTTTTCAATTCTTGGTTCTTGAGTCGATTCAAGGTTTTGGATTATGAGATAAATGTTACTCTAGTATAGCAGTTTTCGATCATATGTGATGAATTTAGTTTTTAATCACTTGTGAATTTTAATGGTGAGAAAGTTCAATTCATACAATGAAAGAACTCTTATTAATTTTAATTTGTCTTCAACTGTGTCCCTCCAAACAGTTCACATTTCCCTTTTCTCTGTTTGGTAGAGAGAGACTCATCTGAAGCAATGGTGTCTCCAACGTAGAGGTTGGTTCAAAAAAGTTTTTGTCTCCAATGTAGAGAGTAGTTCTCCATATTTCTTTATTCAATTGGTTGCCCTCAATCAAGTTTTTGTCTCAAACCATTGATCCAGCAAAGACAATATGGGAAAAAAAAAAGAAAAAGAGATTTATGGATTTGGGAGTTTGGAATATTCACCTATTTGGCTTTATCTTCCCTCCCTTTTAATATCTCTTCCTATTGCTCTACAATAAAAAAACTAATATTTTAATGATATAGAAAAAAATTATGGAATCTGATGCAGTTGGAATGGAATGAAATGATCTACCATGTTTCTCTGATTTTCTCTCCAATGTGGCCATGAGATACTGCCATGTGGAACATCTAATGGACAATGTTTTAAGGGATATATATTCCGTTATAGAATATTTGGTTCGGTTTTGGTCTTAAATTTACTTAAACCAAATTATTTATATTCGGTTTTCGATTGAAGGCATAATTTAACTAAACCGAACCGAAACCCTATTTTATATTATGTATAAATTCATACTTTATATTGTTATATACAAGTAAGTACATGACATTAACTTTTGGAGAAGGGTGATTTGCCTTTATAAGCAATCGATTGGGGAATATTACCTTCCCCAGCCTATTACCTATAAAAGGCATAAGAGGGGTCACTCTTCCATGATAGTGAACCGACCCATCCCATTGAAAAGAACCAGCCCGTGTGGTTTTTAAGAAATTAAAAAGCTAAATTAATTGCTTAGTTCTAGACCACAACTGAACCGATTCAAGGTTTGGTTCGGCTTAGATTTAGGATTTTGCATTTTTTAATTGATTCGGTTTTCAGTTCTACTATATCGGTTTTGATTTCGGTTCGGTTTGGTTTGAGTTGGCTTCTAATAATTTCGGTTTGATCTTGGGTTGAGTTCAACTTGGACCAAACCAAATCGAGTTGTACCCCTGGGCAATGAGTCGAGTTCCTTTTGCTGAAGCTTGGGCTTTTCTTGCACGAGCCAAGCACAGCTTGGCTCGATTAAAGCTCGACCCATTATGTTTATATATATATATATATAAATATTAACTCAATATTAAATATTTTTCTAAAGTTAAGATGTTAATATATTAAAAAATAAACTTTAGTTAACAACTATTTGACTCTTAATCAAATTATAACTTATATTCATTGAAAATCCTAATTAACACAAGCTTTTCACGTAAGTCATTTTGCTCCTCTGCTAAAAATTAAAAATTATTTCTATTTATTTTGTTATTCATTATTATGAGTACATGATTACATTCTTCTTTTTCCTTCTATATAAATGCAGGTTTTGCATCCTATTAGTTTTTATATAAAAGTACATATCTATTAATAAATATATCATTAATATATATATATATATTCTATTCAAAAAATATTTTTTCTTTTTTTTTTAACATATTCCAACTGGATCAAACCTGCCCGCCTCATTACTAACCCGATATGAGCAGGTTAGGGTTTGCTATTACTTAAACTCCTACAGAGGCGAGTTCAGGTTCACCAAACTCGCCCCATTGCCATCCTTAAACAACATATTTGAGGGTAAAAATGATAAAAAACAAAAAATGTCTATAAATAGCCCTCAAGTTTCCCATTCCCAATCATTAAGGATGGCAATGGAGCGAGTCTAGAGCGGGTTTTGGTGAACCTGAACCCCACCCCTGTAGGAGTTTAGCCAATACCAAACCTTAAGTTGACCTATCAGGTTAGTAACAAGGTGAGACGGGTTTGACTTGGTTGGAGTATAAAAGGCAAAAAAAAAAAAAAAGTTTTTAAACTAGAAAATATGTACTAATAATATATTTAATTATTATAAACTATATATTTATATACATTAAATAATATTTAAAACATAAAAAATGATATTTTAATATATGAAGGTCGGATTGGCCTCAAACCGGACTCGCCTCTAACCCGATTTTAAGCGTTCCATACCCTAACCATTAGGGATGGGCAGGTTACCCGTTTAACACGCCCTATTGGGATCCCTACAAACCATATTAATCTTCTGCCCTTTTCTACACTCTAAGGCTTTGTTTGGAACTCTATATTCGGGAAGAAAAGAATGAACAGGTTAGCGAGATCATTTTCTCTTAGCTCTGTGCGGGTTTGTCTAATATATAACTAGCTGATTGAAAGCCTTTTGTCTTTTGGGCCAATTGTGAGCCGAATTACCTAAAAGTTTTTCTGGGCTTTTCTTTACTTGTTTTATAAAGGGCTCTCTTAAAAACACTGAAAATCTTCTACAATGCTTTACTACGGTGGCCCTAAGATGCTGTCACGTGGAGTACCTCAAGGTCAGCGTTTTTTATTTTATTTTTCCAATTGCCCTTTAAGGCCATTATTTTTCACATTTATATGCAAGGAAGACTATTAAATCACATAAATCAAGAACAGCAAGTTTATACTCACAGTTGAATAATAAAGAAGATGACAGCATGGAATTCTCTGAATGATACCAGCAAAAGAAAAGCTTTAGGAAAAGGATGATCTTGAATTTTCATGATGTATTTGTGAATCCTTCCTTTTCTTCACCTTGGTCCGGATAGCACTGATGGCAATAATGGACTTGAATCTGCCTCTTTCTGAGCTACTACAGGTATTTGTGCTGGTGCTGGAGCCAAGAAGTTGTAATCTATGTTAGATTCAACATCCATCACACCCTCTAAGACCTTCACCACCACTGACATGGATGGCCTCCTAGCAGAATCACTTTGTAAACACCAAGCTGCAACCTTCATCATCTCCATGATCTCTGCTTCATGTAACTTCATATCCCCACTGGACTTGTCAATCAGATCAAACATTTGATTCTCCTCTGCCTTCCTTTTGAATAGCCTAAGTAAATGCATATCTTCCTCAGGCTGAGAGCGATCCACATTCTTCCGTCCACACAAAATCTCCAAGACCACGACGCCGAAGCTATAGACATCAACTTTTTCATTGATTTCTAAGCTCAACCATTCCGGAGCCAAATACCCAAGGGTGCCTCTCATTGCGGTCACAACTTGGCTCTGCTCCTTGTCAAACAGCTTGGACAAGCCAAAGTCAGCAACCTTAGCACAAAAACTATCATCCAAAAGGATATTCTGTGGCTTAATATCAAAGTGAACAATTTTATGTCTGCAATCTTCATGAAGATAAGCAAGTCCCTTAGCTACTTCAAGGATAATCTTTCGTCTGGTTTCCCAATCAAGAGAAGACTGATGGTTTTCTCGAAAGATCCATTTATCCAACGACCCATTGCACACGTATTCGTAAACTAAAAGCTTATGGGATTTCTCAGCACAGAATCCAATCAATCTCACCAAGTTGATATGGTGAATGCTGCCTATTGTCTGAACCTCCGCCAAGAATGATTGCTTCACGTGGTTACCATCAAGGCGCTTCACTGCCACTTTAGTTCCAGTTACTAGGGTACCTTCAAAAACTGATCCAAATCCTCCTTGTCCAAGCTTCCTACTGAAGTTCTCTGCTGCAGCTTTCAACTCCTCATACGAGAATCTTGTGGGCATTCCTAGTACTTCATCTAAATAATCCTCTTCATCTACTTCTACATCTTTTTTCTTCCAAAAGAGAAACCATATGCCAAATACTAATAACAGAACAAAAGAAGCTCCAAGACTGGATCCTAATATTATTGCCATCCTCCCAGTTTTCTTAGCATGAGCCACAGGAATAGGAGAAGCCTCTGAGGGAGACGGTGCAATTGGAGGGATTTGCACCTTAATGAATGCAGATGAGTTGAGATGAGTTTTTTCTCTCTCATTGATCATTAGTGAAAAGAGTTGGGTTGTTAAAAAGCAATTACCATTTGAAGAATTCGTACCATACCGAAACAGAGCTGCTTTACAGGAACAATTCTTCAAACAAACCTGCTTACAACTCTTCGAATCTATATCTTTAAAATCCGAGGAAAACGTGAAATAATTCATGTCTTCAAGCTCTAGAAAACTGTGATTCTGTGAACCTTCACAGGACAAAGGAGTGATTTCCGAACACCCAAGATTTGGTTGCCTGCCATTTACTTGCTGAAAGTAGCTTGTCTTCTCACTGGTTACTCTGGGGCAACTACATTGCCCACCTGAGCAAACACCATAACTCCCACAAACCAGAGGATAATTACATTCACCTAAATAGCCAGTCAAGAGATCAGCCACCTCTTTCCACTCTGTTCCCCAGTCATAAACTCTCAAACGCCCACCTGGGTCCAACTTCATGTACTGAGCTGATAATGCCAGAGGCACAGGAATCACACTATCTGGCGGGTCTGGCTCGGCTGACAATATGAACATAGCAAGACTGCCATTCAGAAATTTTACATAACTTGGTGCTTTGCTCCTTTTGGTTCCAGTAACTAATTTTTCATAGTATGACTTAGGAGGATTGGAATCAATAAGAGCAAACAAACCGTCATCGGTAACAGAAAGTGAAATCGGACCCTCAGTCCAATTGGAAGATGATACACTAGCTGTTAGTTTCTGTCCTGCTACCAGCTTCTGCCCAGGAACTAATGAGTCTGTTGGATGATCAAAAGACTGCCAGACGATACCATTGTTTCCGTCAAAGAGCACAAGATTTCCTGCCTCAGTCATGTTCAAGCCTGCTACAGACTTCCCAGTTGTGTTTGTGGACCAAACGAAGGTACCGTCAACATCCCGCAAAATCAAGTTGCCTCCTCCATCGAGCCGCAAGGTCGCATTCGCTCTAACGGGATTGTTTCGATTGGCACACCAGACAACCTGTGGGAATCCTCTCTCTTGGAGGACGATGCCGGAGCCGCTGTTAGTCTGAACAATGAAGACAGAAAAGAAATGAGATTGACAACTGCCAGTGCTGTAGAAACCACAGGCGTAACGTGGCCCGAAGCTACCTCTGAGAAGAATAGACCTCACTGTTGATCCATCCGTGAAACTCACAGAATGTTTAAGGGAGGGGTTGTTGGTCCATGTAGTTGATAGGTTGGCTGTTGGATAATCAAAAGGTTGAGCCTTGATCGAGCAAGAAAAAGAGATCAAAATAATCGGGAGAAAGAAAACCGAACACAGATGATAGGTTACGCCCATTACCTGTGCTTGTAAGAAAATGGGGCTAGACTCAGGTAAGTTGTAAGATGGAGAACTGGACGGGTTCTTCGAAAAAACTTTACACCCGCAGAGAGGAAAGCTTGAAACTTTTAATTATTGGCATAGACTTTCTCCCTTCCTGTACAAGCGATCCATGATTTTTTTAAGATTTCAGCAATTTCAACCTTCTATTTTATATTCACGTTCACATACAAAATTCAGAAATTAGGTTGCTCACATAACGAAATCAAACTCCACCATATTAGTATATATTCATGCATCCATCATCCTTATAAACACATAGATAGAATTTGTAAAATAAGACCTATAAAAACGTAGATTGACTAAAGCTATGATTTTCGATAAAACAAGACACAGAGACAAGATTTGTGTCGCCAAACCCATTATGATAAGAACCGGCTTATGATGACGATGATTATCAGAAAATTATTTTTTGCCCTCTTCTAATGAAATAATAGATCCTCGCTCATCAGACTGTTGGGTTTTTTACATGTCCAAACAACAAGATCTTATGTCAGCTGCCTTTTGACCAGAGCCACTGGCCATTTCTTTCTTGCGTTCAAACGCTAGACACCGAGGATCTCTTTGGTTGCAAGTCACAACTCACAAACAATTGAATAGGACACCTTCAAGTACCAATTAAAGTAAAGAGATCCCTTTTACACAAAAACCAAAAACCATGGTACTCGTCCATTGACCCTCAGAAAGAACAAACACATGAAGTTTTATTATATAATTTCCTACCTAGAACCACCTAATCCAGTGGGACTGGGCTTCTATTCTTAAATCCGAATTGAATCTGTCCAACAACCGTCTTTATCTGCTGCATTTGCTCCTTTGTGTTGATGGTATGAAGTCGGCCATTCGGTTTATAACTTCACAGAAGCTTCGGCAGGCACATAAGGATTCCGGTATTTAAATATGAGAAAGCAACAGCATGGATTCGGTCCAGTTCTATTAAGGCGGCTCTTCATTTCAAAATATCAGATAGTATTTGAATTATTATCATAAAAAATTGTGCAAGGTGATATCCAGCATCTGTCTAATAAGATTGGCTGTGTTCTGCTTGTGTTTTGTTGGTTTTGTGCATTCTATGATTATTTTAATCATTTACATTTTTGGGTTTTAAGCGTTGTTAAGCTTCTATAACTTATTTTAAATGATTTCTATTTATTAGGAGCTGTTTAGTCCAAGGTTTACCGTTTGGTGCCGCTGGACATGCCACTCAAGACACGAAACGAGATTTTGGAATGCTAGTAAATTGGAAGGAACAAAAAAGTGAGGTTTTTTTCGGATTTGGGGAAATTTCACCCAGATCTAGCGAAATTTCACCCAAAAAATAATGTATATTTTTTAAATCTTCTTTTGCGGTTGTTTCTCTCCCTTTCTTCCTATTTTCCTCAATCCACCGCTGCATTTTACAAGCTGAGCCGCTAAAAATTACCCGAAACACAATCTAGTAATTTTCACCCTGTGAAACGCATCGCTATGGGGTATTAGAGCAAAATTTCGAGGCATGCCGCCGAAACAGAAAACACTGGTTTAATGGCAGTTAAATTCATGATTCGTATCATTAGAAGTATTTTAGTTAGAACTGATTTCTTAACTCTTCTTGAATCAGATTTTTTGAAGGATGATAATTGACCGATGATGCCATCTGCATCGTACCAGCACGGGGAAAGAAGGCTCCCAGTGAAGAGTGGTACAGAGATTATATTCCAATTTGGATTTAACTAGATCCAGTATATTCACTGTTTCATGTCTCTAATTCTCGCTTAACTCTTCACTATCTCGTTCCGCATTCAAATTTTGAGCAATCTATCCTCAAACCAAACAATCTACTCTAGAAGGCCAATGACTTGAACCAATCTATTGGACTAGAATTGAACTCGAAAGTTAAAATCTTTGGAAAGGACTGAATTTAGAAAAGAACCGATTCTTGCATTTCAATTCAAGAAAGCAATACAGAGCCAATTCACAGCAACAATTAAATTAAAAATGCAAACCTCCAAATCTGAGATTTTTCTTTTTATCCTCTTCAAATGAATTTGATTTCTTGATAAATCAAAAGCTTAAATTTGGAAATAATCTATACGCCATAGGTATTTTTCTGGCAAAAGGAACTAGAAATCAGTAAAATTATGGAGATAAACCTCAACCAAGAACAGAAAACGAAGCTAAAATCTATGCAGAGCGCACTAATTCCAGCTCCAAAAGAACGATAGATTACAATGAATGATAGATTACATGGAAATGTACAAAAAAAAAATGACCCTAACAGGGTCAATTGGAAACCATGACATTAAATGTTGTGAATAGCTTTGCAATTTGCACAGAAATGAACGTAATAAATCAGAAAATAAACATAAGAATGAACACATGATTTTTACATGGTTCGGCAAACTCCTAGAAAGAAGAAACTATTACATGTAACAAACCTCAAGGTGATTAACTGATATTTCAAAAAAATAAGGGCTAAAGTGTAATTATCCCTAAAAAAATTAACATCATGAAATATAGATCAATGATATTATGTATAAAAATAAATAAATAAATAACCATTGTAAGATCTTTTAGAGGTGGTTTTTAAATAGTCAGTTTGTAAGTTGGAATAAAAGTCCAACTCCCACCGTTGTGAGAGATTTTACTTGTAGTAAAACTCCATAAAAGAAAACACATTTACCAGCAGTAAATTACCTTGTCAATTTAGGGCCATTAGAGGCGAGAAAATGTTACTGCCGGTAAGTGCCTCTTTGGACATGAGAATACATTCCTTGCTTAACCATCAGGTTTTTATCGCCAACAGAGAAGTTATCGCTTGTAAAAGACGAATTAATTATAAGCGGCAAACCACTTACCAGTGGTAAAACCTCTTGTATAACTCATTTCCTCTAGTCCTAGATGAAAGAATTTTAGTATGCTGTTTTATATTGATTGTATTTTTGGTTTATAAAAACAAGTTGAATGTATAGTCTGTGATGATATTATGGGTGATCCAATATTTTGGTGATCATATTAATTGATAATTACATCTTAATTATACAGAAATATTTTCTATATATTTGATATGTAATATAAATTGTATATAGGCCAGGAGACCATATTAGGTTAGGAGTCTCCATAAAATCCTAGTCAATATTAAAATCATTAATGAGAGGATTACTTTATTATAAACTAGCATGGTGCACGTGCAATACTGCACGTCATGGGAGGGAGTAGTTGCTTAACCAATTGCTTGGTTAGTTCTTTGGCACTTTTGACAATTCTATCCCTTTATTAATGAAACTTGACAGTGTTGCTGTAGACACCTGATTTTTGTACCCCCAAAATGAAGAAAAATGAAAAGTCAAACTAAAAGTCAAACCCTAAGGGGGTCAAAAAATTGACTTTTCCAATTAAGGAAATTTGGCCATCAAACTTTATATCATTAAAAAGAGCATTTCGACACAGTTCTAACGCAACTGAGTTTGCTGGAATCGGAGTCCAGATGAGAAAAATATGGCCCGGTCAAACTTCCAGAAAGCCAAAAAGTTGACTTTCTGGTCGGCCCCAATCCAACTGCCAAAATTGATCTCAATAGATAACTGGTTCCGAACCGATTCCAACGACACTAAGTTTGATGAAATCGGACACCGGACGAAGAAGTTATGAGCAGTTGAAGTTTCAGAAAAACTGCCCATGTGGCAAAAAGGCAGCAAAAATGGAACAAACCAATAAAATAAATAAGATAAATGTGTTTAATAATATTTTAATAAAAAGAATCTCGTTTTTTAATAAAATAATCGTAAAAATCGGATAAGAATCTTGCAAAAAACCAAATTGAATAAAGGTTTGAAATCCAAACATTTTAAAAACGTGCTGGACCGTACTTGATTTACGGGCAGGGCATGCCCGTATTTGAAATACGGGCAAGATTCCGGAAGAGAACACGCGTCACCGTACGAAGGGACACGCGTCCCGTACGGCCGAATCTGCGATAATTGCAAATATTCGTTTTTTGCCCGTATTTCAAATACGGGCACGGGATTTTTGCCTATAAATAGAGAGGCCACCCCCTTCATTTGGACAAGCCCTCTCCTCTGGCCATAACCCCTGCCCTCCTGAAGCTACCCACTGCCGAACCCTGCCATCATGCCACCACTCCACCACCCTAAACCTTTTTAATGCCCAAATTGCCCCTATGTCCCAAAACCATGCCCAAACACCCAAAACCTTACCTAAATTTTGACCTTGCATCTTCTTGAATTGAGGAACCTAACCAAACCCTTTCCATACCATTTTAAGAATTCCTGGAGGACGCGGAAGCGCTGCCCAATTCAATTGGAACCAACAAGGGAATCTTACTGTAAGTATGTTAAATTTTACAATATAACCAATTTCAATCTCTTCAAATTTCTTTTCTATATTTTGTTCTTGTGACCACTAATCCAATTGTTATTTTTGAAATATATGAGAGGCTAACTTCAGGAAGATGATCGTCATAAGAAAAAAAGGGAGGAAGAAAGGGGTCTAAATGACATTTTAATCAACAAATTTAACTACTCATTTTGTTCCTTTAAAGATATACGTGTTTTTGTAATATCTTCTCCTCTTTCTTGAATGAGGGATGTGGTTGATTGGATAAACAAAAGAGGGAAAGAAATCCAAGACCCAAAGAACATGAAAGATGAAGAAAGATGGCTTTGGAAGCCTAATGAAGCCAATATAGCATTTTGAAGAAACCCAGAAGTTTAACCAAGGTCTCTGGAACACCTGAGAAGGCCACGGAACAGATCCCGAAAAGAATCGGCTGCAAAAATGCGAAACTGGCTGTGCCCGTAAACTCTGAACGGTCCCGTCTGGACCGTGTTTACTTCACGGGCGAGCCTAACCGGAATTTGTCCACGGGCAAGGGTGGACCGTATGAAAAATACGGGCAATTGTAAAATAACCTAAAAAATGTAATTTTTCGGCCCGGTTGGATCTGTTCCGACCTGAACCGGCCCCTTTAACAATTTGGGCTATCATTAGCCCACTTTTGGACCATGGGCCCAAATGGGCCCACCATGACCTCCTTTTGGCCCACGTGAGTGGTCCACCTTAGACTGGCCTATACCAGGCCTGTTTTCAACAAACAGGCCCAGGCCCTTTGACCTTTGGCTAATGGGCCAAATCCAAGCCCACTAAGCCCATTTGTATCTGTAAATAGCTTAAGTAAATAATCAAATGGGTTACCCAATAACCCAACAGGGCCCAAGGCCCAACCATGGCAACCCACGGGTCTTCCAACGGGACTCGGGTCCGACCCACTTCACTTAGATAAATAAAAGATAAAATCAAGCTAAAGGGGACCCACACCTCCAGAGGGCCCCGCCAGACCTAACAAGGCAGCATGCTGGTCTAGGAAGGGTGAAATTGACTCAGAAACCAGGGAGACCCGAGGGACCCGTCAAACCGACGGGGCGGACCGGGGTGTCTTTAGGACTTCCCCGGATCGTAACCGAGGACTTAGCTAGAACTCTGAAAAGCCGCAGACCAGACTTAGACCCGATTAGGGCAAAACCGTGTCTGCCTGCACTCTCAGGCAGTGGCGACTCTGAATATCCCGAGGCACGCATCAAAGGTGCGCCCGGTGTGCGATCTAGGCCAGGTTTAGGTGCGCACAGTTGCATAAAGACAAGTGTGGAAAGTTGAATATGACGCTTGACACGATTCCCAAAGGGCGACTCGCGTTATATATAGTATAGATAAGCTAGCTCCTTACTGGATTACACTACAAAATAATTTTCAAATGTGTCTACATTTTGTAGCGTAATCCAGTAAGAAGCTACAAATAGAAACAAGTAGACTTAGGCTCTGTTTGTTAACGCTTTTGCTTTCTTGCTTTCAAAACCAAAAAAGTAATTTTCTGCCTTTCAGAAGATCTTTCGTTGAAGCAAAGCTGTTTAGTAAACTTTTGATTTGCTGCTAAGAAGCGCAAAAACATGTTTGATAACTACAGTAGCATATAAATTGCTTTTATGCTATCATATAAAACTACTGTAAATAGTTGGTGTATTTTTTAATTATAAAAAAATACACCAATAGAAAATAACGTGAATTAGTAATACAATTTAGGGTTAAATGGTCATTATCAGGTTAAACGGGTCATTATTGAGTTAAACAGGCCATTATCGAGTTAAGCGGGTCATTATCGGGTTAAACTAATCTTTATTGGGTTAAGCGGATCATTACCAGGTTAAACGAGTCATTATCAAGTTAAATGGGTCATTATCGGGTTAAACAGGTCATTATTGGATTGAACGGATCATTATAGAGTTAAGCGGGTCATTATCGGGTTAAATGGGTCATATTCGTGTTAAACAGATCATTATCAGGTTAAACGAATCATTATTGGGCTAAATACCCAACCCAAAGCCCAACCCAACTATTACACGGGTCAACCCAAACCCGTTTATTCATGATGGGTCAATTTTTTCCCGATCTAGTTATGTCAAGGGTTTTAGAAGCAAGAAAGTAATTTATGGTTAAAGTGAGAAGCAACATTTCTATGCTTTTTTTGAAAAGCAATGAAATTGTTTATTTGCTCCTTATAAATTACTTCATTTGTGCATAACCAAACAGTACTTTTACTTTCGAAAACAATTTTTTGCTTTCAAAAACAAAAAAAACACTTTTAAAAAGCGTTACCAACAGTACCTTAGTCTCCCTTTGATTCATTTGACACTATTTCACCCCGACATGCCTCCGTGTTTTGTTGAATCCAACTCTTCCAATCTTTCTTCCGAAACCGGAAATGGGCTGCCGCAATTTTTTTGCTTTCCTCCTTTTGGGTTTTTTGATTCCTCCTTTTTGGTTTTTTTAATCAGTCACGAGATGTGCCAACATATGAACCCAAATTGACTAGCGAATCAAGCGTTACCAGTGTTAAAATTGCAAATTAATAAAATAAAATAAAGAACAAATGAATTTATAAAGTTCCATCATTATAATGAATTTGTGAATTATTATTTTAACTTGAAATTATGATAACGTTGGCATGTGATTATTAGTTAACATATTCAAAAAAAATGTAATAGAATATCTAAATACATTAAAATTACTTAATTGACATCACCTCCTTTTAGCAAAGAAAAATATTGGTAAACTTAAATGGGTACCCAACATTTAGGCAGGTTGGATTCGGGTTGAATTCTTTATAATTGGGTTGATAAAACCTCAACCCAAAAAATGAACCGCTTATCCTCACATGTTCAATCAGGTTGGGTTTGGCCAGGTTAGCGAGTCCATTTTCTCTTAGGTCTGTGCGGGTTTGTCTAATATATAACTAACTGATTGAAAGCCTTTTGTCTTTTGGGCCTTAAATTGTGAGCCGAATTGCCTAAAAGTTTTTCTGGGCTTTTTCTTTACTTATTTTATAAAGGGTACTTCCTAAAAACACACTGAAAATCTTTTACAATGCTTTTCTGCAGTGGCCCTGAGATGTTGTCATGTAGAGCATCTCACGGTTAGCATTTTTTTTCCCCAATTGCCCTTTAAGGCCATTATTTTTCACATTTATATGTAAGGAAGCCTATTAAATCACAATAATCAAGCACAGCAAGTTTATACTCACAGTTGAATAATAAAGAAGATGAAAGCATGGAATTCTCTGAATGGCACCAGCAAAAGAAAAGCTTTAGGAGAAGGATGATCTTGAATTTTTATGTTGTATTTGTGAATCCTTCCTTTTCTTCACCTTGGTCCGGATAGCACTGATGGCAATAATGGACTTGAATCTGCCTCTTTCCGAGCTACTACAGGTATTTGTGCTGGTGCTGGAGTCAAGAAGTTGTAATCTATGTTAGATTCAACATCCATCACACCCTCTAAGACCTTCACCACCACTGACATGGATGGCCTCCTAGCAGAATCACATTGTAAACACCAAGCTGCAACCTTCATCATCTCCATTACCTCTGCTTCATGTAACTGCATATCCCCACTGGACTTGTCAATCAGATCAAGCAATTGATTCTCCTCCGCCTTCCTTTTGAATAGCCTAAGTAAATGCATATCTTCCTCAGGCTGAGAGCGATCCACATTCTTCCGTCCACACAAAATCTCCAGGACCACAATGCCGAAGCTATAGACATCTACTTTTTCATTGATTTCTAAGCTCAACCATTCCGGAGCCAAATACCCAAGGGTGCCTCTTATTGCTGTCACAACTTGGCTCTGCTCCTTGTCAAACAGCTTGGACAAGCCAAAGTCAGCAACCTTAGCACAAAAACTATCATCCAAAAGGATATTCTGTGGCTTAATATCAAAGTGAACAATTTTATGTCTGCAATCTTCATGAAGATAAGCAAGTCCCTTAGCTACTTCAAGGATAATCTTTCGTCTGGTTTCCCAATCAAGAGAAGACTGATGGTTTTCTCGAAAGATCCATTTATCCAACGACCCATTGCACACGTATTCGTAAACTAAAAGCTTATGGGATTTCTCAGCACAGAATCCAATCAATCTCACCAAGTTGATATGGTGAATGCTGCCTATTGTCTGAACCTCCGCCAAGAATGATTGCTTCACGTGGTTACCATCAAGGCGCTTCACTGCCACTTTAGTTCCAGTTACTAGGGTACCTTCAAAAACTGATCCAAATCCTCCTTGTCCAAGCTTCCTACTGAAGTTCTCTGCTGCAGCTTTCAACTCCTCATACGAGAATCTTGTGGGCATTCCTAGTACTTCATCTAAATAGTCCTCTTCATCGACTTCTGCATCCTTTTTCCTCCAAAAGAGAAACCAGATGCCAACTACTACTAACAGAACAAAAGAAGCTCCAAGACTGGATCCTAATATTATTGCCATCCTCCCAGTTTTCTTAGCGGGAGCCATAGGAATAGGAGAAGCCTCCGAGGAGGGCGATGGTGCAATTGGAGGAATCTGCACCTTAATGAACACAGATGAGTTGAGATGAGTTTTCTCTTTCTCATTGATCATTAGTGAAAACAATTGGGTTGGTAAAAAGCAAATACCATTTGAAGAATTCGTACCATGCCGAAACAGAGCTGCTTTACAGGAACAATTCCTCAAACAAGCCTGCTTACAACTCTCCGAATCTGTATCTTTAAGATCCGAGGAAAAATTGAAATAATTCATGTCTTCAAGCTCTAGCAAACTGTGATTCTGTGAACCTTCACAGGACAAGGGACTGATTTCCGAACACCCAAGATTTGGTTGCCTGCCATTTACCTGCTGAAAATAGCTTGACTTCTCATCGGTTACTCTAGGACAAGTTCATTGCCCACCTGAGCAAATACCATAACTCCCACAGACCAGAGGATAATTACATTCACCTAAATAGCCAGTCAAGAGATCAGCCACCTTTTTCCACTCTGTTCCCCATTCATAAACTCTCAAATGCCCACCTAAGTCCAACTTCATGTACTGAGCTGATACTGCCAGGGGCACAGCAATCTCACTATCTGGCGGATCTGGCTCGGCTGACAATATGAACATAGCAAGACTGCCATTCAGAAATTTTATATAACTTGGTGCTTTGATCCTTTTAGTTCCATCAAATAATTTTTCATTGTATGACTGAGGAGGATTGGAATCAATAAGAGCAAACAAATCTTCACTGGTAACAGAGAGTGAAATCGGACCCTCAGTCCAATTGGAAGATGATACACTAGCTGTTAGTTTCTGTCCTGCTACCAGCTTCTGCCCAGGAACTAATGAGTCTGTTGGATGATCAAAAGACTGCCAGACGATACCATTGTTTCCGTCAAAGAGCACAAGATTTCCTGCCTCAGTCATGTTCAAGCCTGCTACTGACTTCCCAGTTGTGTTTGTGGACCAAACGACGGTACGGTCAACATCCCGCAAAATCAAGTTGCCTCCTCAATCGAGCTGCAAGGTCGCATTCGCTCTAACGGGATTGTTTCGATTGGCACACCAGACAACCTGTGGGAATCCTATCCCTGGGAGGACGATGCCGGAGCCGCCGTTAGTCTGAACAATGAAGACAGCAAAGAAATAAGATTGACAACTGCCATTGCAGTAGAAACCACAGGCGTAACGTGGCCCGAAGGTGCCGCCTCTTCTGCTTCTGAGAAGAATAGACCTCACTGTTGATCCATCCGTGAAATTCAAAGAATGTTTAAGGGAGGGGTTGTTGGTCCATGTAGTTGATAGGTTGGCTGTTGGATAATCAAAAGGTTGAGCCTTGATGATTGAGCAAGAAAATATCAAAAGGATCAGGAGAAAGAAAAGCCAACACAGATGATAGGTTACACCCATTACCTATGCCTGTAAGAAAATGCAATTGAGATCAGGACGGATTGAAGAAAATGGGGCTAGACTCTGGTAAGTTGTAAAGAAGAAGATGGAGAACAGGACGGGATCTTCGAAAAAATATACACCCGCAGAGAGGCAAGCTTGAAACTATTGGCGTAGACTTTTCTCCCTTCCTGTACAAGCGATCCATGATTTTTTTTAAGATTTCAGCAATTTCAACCTTCTATTTTCGCGTTCACATACAAAATTCAGAAATCTCACGTAACAAAATCACCGCATAGAAAACATGGGACCATTTAGATAAACAGCGGAAGCTAGTTACAACAAATTTAAAATAGTACGGAATTCTTTTGTTTGGAAAAGGATAATATTTGAAAAAAAAAAAGATTAAGAATCTTGAGGGAATATTCCTCCCTCTTCTTTTTATTAATAGTATAGATATAGATAGACAACTCTACCATATTAGTATATAATCATGCATCCATCATTTTTATAAACACACGGATAGAAATCAATAAAACAAGACTTACAAAAACATAGATTAACTGAAAATCTGATTGTTCCGCTGGAGCGGCTCACGGGTACTATAATGGTACTACCATTGTGGTGGGAATTGGCTTATAATGATGATGATTATTATATCAGAAAATTGATTTCCCCTTATTCTTTTTTTTCATGAAAGAATTTCTGGTACCCCGAAGAGCCATGCCCTTAGCCCACCATTTTTCTTTACCTTAATTTACTGGAAGAAGCAGAGAGCACAAGCCCAACAACAATTACGGATATGTGAGAAATTAAAGAGCCCATTCTTTGAAGTAATTTCAAAAACCGGCTTCTTTAACTGTTAATTAGTTATTATCTCCTTCTACCTAAATAAATTTTCCCATACCTTTATTATATTCACTCATGTTAATATGATTCCTGGACCTCTCAAAGGCGAAGGTAGTACCATGCCTAATCAAAATCATACATAGCTCTGTTTTTTTTTTTTTTTTTTTTTTTTTTTTTTTTTTTTTTTTTTGGGTGAGAAAATAATTATATCATACAAATTGGTCTTAATCAAAATTATATAAATTAAGGTGAGAGATTAAAAGAGCTTGACCGGAAGAGACTTTGGAAACAAGGTGATAGATTCCACAAAGATCATTCGAGACTAAAGTTAGCAATTGATATAGACGTGACTTGATTACGTGTCCTACACTCGCAAAAGTCCACATACGTGGAAAAGTAGCTAATGGACTATTGGTTATTGCTTACATATTAGACTTTTTAGTATTTCATGGACTCAAGAAGACTTTTAGTATTTCATAGACTCGGAAAGACAGTGATAGATGCATGGTAAATATATTCCACTCTGTTGTGGTGGTTGAGAACTCCTTTTCAAATGACTCTCCGCTGTTGTAATACAATTTAAGCTTTAAATGTGGCTATGAAATACAATTGGTTGGTTGTGACCTTAGTCACCCCCAAAGAGCTCTGCCCTTAGGCGTCATTTTGCCTTCATTTTAGGTTTATATCTAGTCTGAAGTCAAGAATGCCTATAAGAGCATATTTGGCTAGGGTTGCTTAACGAGCCAACCCGGCACGCCACGAACATGATTAGCTCATGCCTGGCCTATCACTGAAAACCCAGGCACGGTGGGTTGCCTGCGAGCCTGGGTCCTTTTTTAGCCAAAAAAAAAATGGAGAAAATAATAATAAAAAAACCATATAAATTCTGAAAAATATGTTTATTATTCATAAAAATGTCTTACACATATTAGGATAGAATTTTCTTAAAAAAATCTAAATAAATTAATTTTTACAAGTACAAGTACAACTTTGCAAACACAACAATACATAATACACTTACACAAATAATACTGCATCACTATAGTATTAGCACATCCCAATTAGGTTGGCACCCACTCATCTATCCTTCATTTGCAGTTTCAAAAAAAAAGAAGATAAAGTAAAGTTTCTAAACGTTCATTACAAAAAAAATATAATAAAACTTAGATTAATCTAGAAGACTAAATTCATCAAGATTCAAATCATCAAAATCTCCAGCAAGTTGATCATCCGCATATTTCTGATCTCTCCGTTCCGCCCTTAGCCAATCTGTCAAACAGACATACTTGCACCATTTCCAGTGCCAATCTGCTCCTATAGTCGTCCACCGTTCATTCACCTGTACTAAAAGTTGATTCCGATGCAACTGTGAACACCAAAGCCGTTAGTAGATCACGTGCCATGGTGGGAAGCATAGGATAACCAACCTGATTTTGCTTCCACCATGCCAAAATATTAAAAGAAGTATGCTCATCCATAGTATGTAAAAGTAGTGGGAGGCTTTCTAAATAAATCCTTAACTCAGATGATCCCCAGTACCAGATGTTGGTTGCTTTCCCCTTCTTCTACCACTTAAAAAATTACAGGAGGAATTATCTGATAGTGTTTCTTGGGTCTGATATACTACCTATAGTAAAATGAGGAATAATGTACGCAAAATGCACCAGGAAAATTCCTAGGTAACTGAAGGGGTCACAAATGGTCTCCGCTTAAAATCCAGTTTTCTTAGGCAATTATCTCGTTCTTTGTGACAGAACTTTCCTAGAGATACACTTAGTTGCACAGTATGTCACCTACTATACTAGCTTTAAAATAATAAGAAAGGTAGAATGAGAAACTTATATATATATATATATAATATTTGTAATAATTTAAAATCAGAAAATTAAATAGAAGAATACCCCTTTAGAATGAAGCTTGAACTTTGCAATTAAAGCCTTTAACCTCCAGAGTTCACTTTCCACCTTTGATGCTTGAGCAATTTAAAAAAATTAAATATTACTTGATAGCTACAGAAATGAAGAGAGTAGAGGAGATTGTAGAAGAGAGTAAAAGAGATTGTAGAAGAAGTGTGGTTTGGAGTGGTAAGGGTTAGGTCTATTTATAGAAAACCAAAAGTGGTTTTTTACCATCTTTACCCTCAAATATGGTTGTTATTTGGTAGTTGGAAGGGTGGAAATGGTCATTTAAAAGCATACCCCCAAATATGATGGTTGGGGGGGGGGGGGGGGGTAAATTGTAAAAAGAAGCGGTGAAAACCATTTTTCCTTCCAACAAGTGGCACGGCCCAGCACGCCTGCTTGACGTGGGCCGTGCCTTAACGGCCCACGGGCCCCAGAAGCAGGGCACGGCCAGGGACCACAGGCCAGCACGGGCATGCTTAAAGCGTGTTGGGCTGTGTCGTGCTCGTGCCGGCCCGGCCTGGTAAGCAACCATATATTTGGCTCCCTTTCATTAAAATAGGGAAACCAAATAGAGATGTTAACAAAAAATTACCTCCATCAGATTCCTCATTTCTATTTAGTTTCCCTAAAATTTTATAATATGCTATAGTGCTTCTTCAAAATATGAGGAAGCACTGTAG
Source organism: Buxus sempervirens (assembly GCA_947561395.2). Taxonomy (NCBI): domain Eukaryota; kingdom Viridiplantae; phylum Streptophyta; class Magnoliopsida; order Buxales; family Buxaceae; genus Buxus; species Buxus sempervirens. The sequence continues at coordinate 9,863,408 of OX387186.1, forward strand.
CTTCGCTAAACACGAAAAAGCCAAGCTTGACACCCATTCTCTTCTCTTTGGAAAGAACAGTCTGATGCCCTAGCAACTCAAGGAAATCCACTACCACTCTCTTTATCTTCTTCTCTCTCTTTCTCTCCATAACCTTACGTTGTTGGCAACATTCACCGGCGGAGCACTCAACTCAAAGGATTAGGTTCGCCGACAACGTTCTCTCCTCTCCATATCCTTTTTCCTCTTGCTCTCTCTCGTAAACTTTGTAGGGTTTAACATATCATGTAACGCCCTAGATCTGAGTTACATAGTGAAACCGTAACTCTTCTCCGAAGGTTAATTTTTCACACCAGATCGATATATCAGAGTAATGGAAAACATAAATAAATCAATAACTACATAATCAAAGTCAACTACAAACCCAAACTAAAATACAAAAATATAGTATCACAACTCTTAACTCACATAAACCAAGCATCTACCCGCCGATATCGTCCTCTCCAAGAGCAGCTGAAAACAAAACAAAACAAAACGGAATGAGATACGAATATCCCAGTAAGTAGTATATGAATGCTCAAATAAATTTTTCATAGTTATAAAACATGGATCGGTGGCGATAACACGAATAATCCAACAAAATCCAAAAAATTTAAATCCAAACAACAATATCGATTTCAAACAATATATTATGGTAGGACTCATGAGATTTGACCACTTTGAAAGTTAAGTCTAGCTCCAAACAATCCAGTCAAAGAACGTCTGTCAAATCTGTTACCACTGCCATAACTGATTCCAATGTCATCACCCTCATGGTGGTATACATAAGACCTCACCATAATGGTGGAAATGAATAAAATCCAATCTGAGAACCATTGCCATATCTGATACCAACGTCATCACCCTTATGGTGGAAATACATAAGACCTCACCCTCATAGTGGAAACAGAATTGCTGCAGTAGTTCCCTCATGGAAGGCCTCTCCATCATGGAGGAAACTCATTAAGTAGAATAGACTTAATCCAACAAAGTTAGACAGACTTCACTTTCTAGCTAGACTATGGATCCATATTAAGCTTTCCCCAAATTAGCTTAAAACAATCACAACATGAAAACCAAAGTACATGACATATACTCATAGGTCAATCATGACCAAAACATCTCTATCAAGGAAGATCTCAATTTCATGCCCTTAAAGTCAATTTCAATAATCAAAACAGTATTTAAATCAACTCAAGTAATTAAATAAAACAAGTATTCCAAATCTGCCCGGAAATCCCTAAATTAGCTAAATATGCTCAAAACAGTGGAAAAACATTAACTAATCAATTTCAGATGTTTGAACACATTTATAAGAAACCCAAACCAGTGTAGGAACTTCCAATTTGACAAAAATCAGAAATAGAACTTGTATTCCCTAAATTCACAAACTAAGACCAATTTCATGAATGTACTCAATTTCTACCATTTTATTGGATAAATTCAATCTCCACCTGGAATTCTTTCTAAATCACTAAGACAGTTATTAAACACCAACTGAATTTTATTAATGGATCTGTTAGCACCTGATTTTTGCACCCCTAAAATGAAGAAAAGTGAAAAGTCAAACCCTAAAGGGGTCAAAAATTTGACTTTTTGATTCAAGCGAATTTGGCCATCAAACTTCATCTCATTGAAAAGAGCATTTCGACACGATTCTAACGCAACTCAATTTGCTGGAATCGGAGTTCGGATGAAAAAGTTATGAACTGGTCAAACTTTTGGAGAGTGAAAAGTTGACTTTTTGCTCGACCCCAATACAGCTGCCCAAATTGATCCTAGTAGATAGTGGGTTCCGAGCCGATTCCAACGACACCAAGTTTGCTGAAATCGGACATCGGACATCGGACGAAGAAGTTATGGGCAGTTGAAGTTTCAAGAAAACTGCCTATGTGGCAAAAACAGTTGCAAAAGGCCAAATAAATTAATAAAATGAATAAAATAAATAAAAGAACATTTAATAAAAGATATTTTAATATTTTAATATAGTAATGATGAAGAATCTTAAGATTTTTTAATAAAATAATAAGAAAATTGAATAAAATCTTTAAATAAATCAAATTTAACAAAAATTTTCAAATCCAGCATTTTAAAAACGTGCTCGCCCGTATTTGAAGTATGGGCATGCCCTGCCCGTACTTCAAATACGGGTAAGCCTTCTAGAAGCGGGACACGCGTTCCGTACGGAGGGACAGCTAGCTATTCGTGAGAGATTCGCGCATAAGGGCGGCGCGCTCGTATTTGAAATACGGGCAAGGCACACCCGTAGTTCAAGTACGGGCAAGGCACGCTCGTAATTCAAGTACGGGCACGAAATTTTGCCTATAAATAGAGGGGCCAGGCCCCCCCCCCCATTTTGGTAAGCTGGTCCCCCACCACTCCTTCCCTCTTCTTCTTTGTCATTTCCACGCCCAAACCCTGCCCCAGCTCTGTCATTTTCAAAACCAAACCCCGAAATACCTAAAATACCCTTAGACTGCTCTAAACCTTGCCTAATCCCTTTCTTTTTCACCCTTTTAACTTGAAATTGAAAGAACCCCTTTCAAATTCATTTCGGGAAATTGACGGGAGTGCAGAAGCGCTGCCAAAATTCTCGAAAGAAGAAGAAGCTTCTGGTAACATTGCAGTCATTATATATATCAAATTTGATTCTCTCTACTTAAACTTTGTCTACTATGTGCTTTGTTATATGTTTCTAACTTGTTCGCTCTTGTTTATATGGCTTTGGGCTCCCCACAACGAGAGGGAGATCCTACTTAAAGGGGGAAAGTAGGTCAAATAATCTAGGATATACTTAAATAATGTCCGTTTAATTTCATTAGGAGTGGTTGTGTCCTCCTTAAAATATCTGCATGTATCCTTAACTTTTCCCCCATTCCTTTCTTAATAATCTCACTTGCATGTGTCTCTAAAAACAAGTTCAAATGGACATCAAAGAAATGGAAGTACTTCCCATTGCAGCACATTCAAAGAAAGGAGGTTTTGGGGCCAAAAACAAGATGCTTGCACCATTTCAGAGATGCTAGAAAATCTCAAGAACGGCTGGCGAGGAGCAAAGAAGAACTAGCAAATCAGTTCTCATGAGACATGTAGCAAAAATTGAAAATCGGGCGAAGCCCGTATTTCCTGTACAGTCCAGGCATGCCCGTACTCAATATATGGTCCGGTCTAAACCGTATTGAATTTACGGTTCAGACCAGACCGTATAGTAAATACGGGCAGCTTTAAAGATAACTTAAAAAATCAATTTCTTCGGCCCGGTTGGACTTGATCCGACCCGAACCAACATGACCCGATCCAATGAGCTGTTTGGGCTATCCTTAGCCCACTTGTGGACCATGGGCCAAACCAGGCCCACCAAGACCACCTGGGCCCACTTATGGGGCCCACAACTTGACCAGTCCAAACCAGGCCCGTTTTCAACAAACGGGCCCAAGGCCACTTGTTTAAACACTATTGGGCAAAATCCAAGCCCGGCATACTTCAAAAGGGTGCTACTTACCTCTGCAACTTCAATTCGAGCTCAATCCTCTACAAAAAAACTCAGATCCAGATTTAAATAGTGATCAATCGATCACTTCAACCAAATCTCTGCAACAACATCAAAACACTCAAAATCTTCCTAGATTTGCTCTCTAACTTCTAGTAGAATGTAATTCCTACGAATTTAGGTATTCAAATCCATAACTCACCTGATCCTTCTCTAAATTATAGAAATTCTCCAATCTGATCAAACAACAGCAGCCGTTAAGAATTTCTGACAACTTCAGCACGCTTCTCCACTTGAATTCTTCCAGATCTATTCATCTCCTTCCTTTCTCTTATTCAAACCCTAGCTCCTCTCTTCCCTTCAAATGCTCTAGATTCAAAACACAGCTCCTCTAGAGTTCTCTGGAATCATTCGACCAAACCCTCAACTCCAAATGACGACCTATTTATAGTTTACTTTTACTCTGTTGCCGCCAATATCCACTTAAACACCTCATGATATGCTGTGTGCTCATCCACCAACTTTACCTACATAATCAATACAATATAACTAAACTTTTGTGTTATGCCATCCCACATTATCTTCCTACACAACCATTAAATTAAAGTTTCATGATCAACTGTGTTGTTACACCACAAAATTTTCCTACTCAACCTATACTTAATTTTTACTTTAATTAACACATCATCACTATTTAATTAAATCAAAGCTATCTACCTTAACTTGTCATTTCCATTACAATAATAAACCATGATTATAAAATTAAATAATAAAAAACAAAATTTTAATAATATTGAAAATTCGGGATTTCACATATCATCATTCCCTGCATGTCATACTAATTCTGGAAATCTGTTTCCCGATAGGACTCAAATTACTTAAATGTCTGCTCTTCTTTCGAATGATATCAATCAGCATTGGCTTCCTTGCTTCTTTGTTGGGCAATAATTTGAGATGTCGATCGAAACTTGTTGGTATCTAGCGACCGCATATGGTGACGAGAACAATCTTGGTATCGCAAAGTACTTGATTGGTTAGTCTTTTCTTCTGAATTCTTCGTCTACCAATTTTTCCTTTTTTACCCCAAATTTTCCTTTCAAAAGAATTCATTATTTTTTTGGTTGTTCTTTGAATCGCAGCGACGTAGGTCTTCGTGGGTATAGTTTCACTTCTTTTCAATTCTTGGTTCTTGAGTCGATTCAAGGTTTTGGATTATGCGATAAATGTTACTACAGTATAGCAGTTTTGGATCATATGTGATGAATTTAGTTTTTAATCACTTATGAATTTTAATGGTGAGAAAGGTCAATTCATACAATGAAAGAACTCTTATTAATTTTAATTTGTCTTCAAGTGTGTCCCTCCAAATAGTTCACATTTCCCTTTTCTCTGTTTGGCAGAGAGACTCGTCTGAAGCAATGGTGTCTCCAACGTAGAGATTGGTTCAAACAAGTTTTTGTCTCCAATGTAGAGAGTAGTTCTCCATATTTCTTTATTCAATTGGTTGCCCTCAATCAAGTTTTTGTCTCAAACCATTCATCCAGCAAAGAGTATGGAAAAAAAAAAAGAAAGAAAGAGAATTTTGGATTTAGGAGTCTAGAATATTCACCTATTTGGCTTTATCTTCTTCCCTCCTTTTTAATATCTCTTATTGTTGCTCTACAATAAAAAAAAAACTAATATTTTAATGATATAGGAAAAAATTAGAGAATCTGATGCAGTGGTTTGTTGAAAAGATAGTTCCTAAAATAGAAAAGTAAACCAAATTGCTTAAATATAGGGAATTTGAAAAGGAAAGCTGCTGCTAATGCTCTAAATATAGTCCTAAAGTTTCCCATTCTACACCACGACTATCTTCTCATGTTTTTTACACTTAAAGGCATTCAATCTCTCAATTATCTAGCTTTTCAAATTTAAAAATTTTTTTTTTTTTTTTTTGGGGTAGGGAAGACACTATTCATTAAACTTGGACTAATCTGAGATATACAACACCTTGGGCATCTGCCCTCAAGGCCCATACACAAGAAAATTGTTTTGAACCAAACACAAGAAAATTGGTCGAGGGCAAAGTTAGCCAAGGAGTCTGCTACTTGGTTTTCCTCTCTCAGACAATGGGAGAAAAGAGCATTAGGAACCTTGTTGCAAAGCTCTGTCAGTTCTAACAGAATGCCCCTAACTCGCCATGGAAACTTCATGAGCGAAGAAGAAATAAGCTGAATCACTGATTGGGAATCACCTTCCAACACAATATGGGAGAGACCGAGCACAACAGCTAGCTTCAAACCTTCTAAAGCAGCCAATGCCTCCGCTTGGATCGCCGAATCTGCCACTACAGTTGATGCAAAACCCGCCAGAAATTTCCCACAAGAATCACAACATATACCTCCAATTGCAGCTTTCTTCACAAACGTCCTCCATACACCATCAAAATTGATTTTAGCAAATGGATGCGAATTTATAGGTTTGGTTCCATCATCTTCTAATCAATCAATAAATGGGTTGAACCCAACCCAACCCATTTAACCCAAAACCTATTTGCAAAGCTTTATCCCAAAACCTATTTGCAAACTATTAGAACCGGACGCACATGCATTAATTATGCATCATTTATCTGGTAACGCTTGATTCTCTAGTCAATTTGAGTTCATATATCAGTATCCACTGAAGACTTCAAGATTAAAATAGCATGGTAGTGACTGATTAATTAACTGTACCGAAAGAAGAAATAAAAAAAGGGGAATCGTAGATTCGCAGCCAATCATATCCCGTGCCTGAAGAAAGATGGACGAGTTGAAATGGAATGAAATCGTCTGCCATGTTTCCCTGATTTACTCCGTGTGGTTTTTTAGAAATTAAAAAGCTAAATTAATTGCTTAGTTACAGACCACAACTGAACTGATTCAAGGTTTGGTTCGGTTTAGATTTAGGATTTTGCATTTTTAATCGATTCGGTCTTTAGTTCTACTATATCGGTTTTGATTTCGGTTTGAGTTGGCTTCTAATAATTTCGGTTTGATCTTAGGTTGAGCTCAACTTGGACCGAACCAAATCAAGTTGTACCCCTAGTCAATGAGCCGAGTTAGCTCCGCTAAAGCTTAGGCTTTTCTTGCACGAGCCAAGCTGTGCTTGACTCGATTAAAGCTCGACTCATTATGTTTATATATAAATAAGTAGTAAAGTTTAACTCATAATTTAATATTTTTCTAAAGTTAAGATGTTAATAAATTAAAAATAAACTTTAGTTAACAACTATTTGACTCTTAATCAAATTATAACTTATATTCATTGAAAATCCTAATTAACTTTTATGTTATTACTTTCTCTTAATTAATAACACAAGCTTTTAACGTAAGTCATTTTGTTCCTCTGCAAAAAATTAATAAGTTTTTCTATTTATTTTGTTCTTCGTTATTATGAGAACATGAGTGCATTCTTCTTTTTTCTTCTATATAAATGCAGGTTTTGCATCCTATTAGTTCGTATATAAAAATACATATGTATTAATATATATATATTCTATTCAAAAAATATTTTTCCCTTTTTTTTAACATTTTATATTCCAACTGAGTCAAACCTACTCGCCTCGTTACCAACCCGATATGGGTTTGCTACTACTTAAACTCCTACAGAGGCGAGTTCAAGTTCACCAAACCTGCCTCGTTGCTATCCTTAAACAACACATTTGAGGGTAAAAATGATAAAAAAAAAAAAAAAAAAAACCAAAAATGACTATAAATAGCCCTCACATTTCCCATTCCCAATCATTAAGGATGGCAATGGAGCAAGTTCAGAGTGGGTTTTGGTGAACCTGAACCCACCCCTGTAGGAGTTTAGCCAATACAAAACCTTAAGTTGCCCCAATCAAGTTGGTAACAAGGTGAGGCAGGTTTGACTTGGTTGGAGTATAAAAGGCAAAAAAAAAAAAAAAGTTTTTAAAATAGAATATATGTACTAATAATATATTTAATTATTAATAAAGCATATATTTATATACATTAAATAATATTTTAATGTATGAAGGTTGGATTGGCCTTAAACCGGACCCGCGTCTAACCCGATTTTAAGCGTTCCATACCCTAACAATTATGGATCGACAGGTTACCCGTTTAACATGCCCTATTGCTATCCCTACAGACCATATTAATCTTCTTCCCTTTTCTACACTGTAAGGCTTTGTTTGGAACTCTATATTCGGGAAGAAAAGAATGAACCGGTTATCCTCACATGTTCAATTAGGTTGGGTTTGGGCAGGTTAGCGAGTTCATTTTCTCTTAGCTCAGTGCGGGTTTGTCTAATCTATATCTATATATATTAAGCGAAGCGGGGGTGGCTGCTGACATGCCCGCTTCAAAGTTTACAATTTATGAAATTATGAGATCTTTTAATAAACAACATTTTTAATGCTTAGTAGTAGTCACATATCTTTTGGTTTTACTTTATTCTTATTCTATTTCATTTTCATTTTAGGACCTCACAACTGTTTCATGGAGCTTGCAATGTTTTTATACGAAGGGAATTCTTAGATCCACTCACACTTTTGAAATTTCCTATACATCGTACATACTACTAATGCATGTATTTATATATCCATTTTCACATTCATGTAAATATATGAGGTTTGTCACACCAGGTGAATTTTAAAGTTCTTATGAGATAGTGTTTGCCGATTAGATAATTAATTCTAATTCTGTTATATGTTGTTAATATATTAACTTTCAAGACTTCCACAAAAAATAAAAATATTAACTTTCAAGACAATATATAAAATAATTTATTTTTTAATAATTTTTTTGAACCTACAACGCACAGGCCAGAATGCTAGTATATAAGTAACTGATTGAAAGCCTTTTGTCTTTTGGGCCTCAAAAGTTTTTCTGGGCATTTCTTTACTTGTTTTATAAAGGGTTCTATTAAAAACACTCCGACAATCTTCTAAGATGCTTTTCTGCAATGATCCTGAGATGTTGTCACGTAGAGCATCTCACGGGTCACCGTTTTTTTTTTTCCAATTGCCCTTTAAGGCCATTAGTTTTCACATTTATAAGGAAGCCTATTAAATCACATAAATCAAGCACAGCAAGTTTATACTCACAGTTGAATAATAAAGAAGATGACAGCATGGAATTCTCTGAATGGTACCAGCAAATGACAAGCAGAAGGAAAAGGATGATCTTGAATTTTTATGCTGTATTTGTGAATCCTTCCTTTTCTTCACCTTGGTCCGGATAGCACTGATGGCAATAATGGACTTGAATCTGCCTCTTTCTGAGCTACTACAGGTATTTGTGCTGGTGCTGGAGTCAAGAAGTTGTAATCTATGTTAGATTCAACATCCATCACACCCTCTAAGACCTTCACCACCACTGACATGGATGGCCTCCTAGCAGAATCACTTTGTAAACACCAAGCTGCAACCTTCATCATCTCCATGACCTCTGCTTCATGTAACTGCATATCCCCACTGGACTTGTCAATCAGATCAAACAATTGATTCTCCTCCGCCTTCCTTTCGAATAGCCTAAGTAAATGCATAGATTCCTCAGGCTGAGAGCGATCCACGTTCTTCCGTCCGCACAAAATCTCCAAGACCACGATGCCGAAGCTATAGACATCTACTTTTTCATTGATTCCTAAGCTCAACCATTCTGGAGCCAAATACCCAATGGTGCCTCTCATTGCGGTCACAACTTGGCTCTGCTCCCTGTCAATCAGCTTGGACAAGCCAAAGTCAGCAACCTTAGCACAGAAATTATCATCCAAAAGAATATTCTGTGGCTTAATATCAAAGTGAACAATTTTATGTCTGCAATCTTCATGAAGATAAGCAAGTCCCTTAGCTACTTCAAGGATAATCTTTCGTCTGATTTCCCAATCAAGAGAAGACTGATGGTTTTCTCGAAAGATCCATTTATCCAACGACCCATTGCACACGTATTCGTAAACTAAAAGCTTATGGGATTTCTCAGCAGAGAATCCAATCAATCTCACCAAGTTGATATGGTGAATGCTGCCGATTGTCTGAACCTCGGCCAAGAATGATTGCTTCACTTGGTTACCATCAAGGTGCTTCACTGCCACTTTAGTTCCATTTACTAGGGTACCCTCAAAAACTGATCCAAACCCTCCTTGTCCAAGCTTCCTACTGAAGTTCTCTGTTGCAGCTTTCAACTCCTCGTACGAAAATCTTGTGGGCATTCCTAGTACTTCATCTAAATAATCCTCTTCATCTACTTCTGCATCTTTTTTCTTCCAAAAGAGAAACCATATGCCAACTACTAATAACAGAACAAAAGAAGCTCCAAGACTTGATCCTAATATTATTGCCATCCTCCCTGTTTTCTTATCAGGAGCCACAGGAATCTGCACCTTAATGAATGCAGATGAGTTGAAACTAGTTTTCTCTTTCTCATTGATCATTAGTGAAAACAATTGGGTTGGTAAAAAGCAAATACCATTTGAAGAATTCGTACCATACCGAAACAGAGCTGCTTTACAGGAACAATTCTTCAAACAAGCCTGCTTACAACTCTCCGAATCTGTATCTTCAAGATCCGAGAAAAAAATGAAATAATTCATGTCTTCAAGCTCTAGAAAACTGTGATTCTGTGAACCTTCACAGGACAAGGGAGTGATTTCCGAACACCCAAGATTTGGTCGCCTGCCATCTACCTGCTGAAAATAGCTTCTCTTCTCACTGTTTACTGTGGGGCAACCACATTCCCCACCTGAGCAAATACCATAACTCCCACAAACCAGAGGATAATTACATTCACCTAAATAGCCAGTCAAGAGATCAGCCACCTCTTTCCACTCTGTTCCCCCATCATAAACTCTCAATTGCCCACCTGGTTCCAACTTCATGTACTGAGCTGATAATGCCAGAGGCACAACAATCTTACGATCTGGTGGGTCTGGCTCGGCTGACAATATGAACATAGCAAGACTGCCATTCAGAAATTTTACATAACTTGGTGCTTTGCTCCTTTTAGTTCCAGGAACTAATTTTATATAGTATTTATGAGGAGGATTGGAATCAATAAGAGCAAACAAACCTTCACCGGTAACAGAAAGTGAAATCGGACCCTCAGTCCAATTGGAAGATGATACACTAGCTGTTAGTTTCTGTCCTGCTACCAGCTTCTGCCCAGGAACTAATGAGTCTGTTGGATGATCAAAAGACTGCCAGACGATACCATTGTTTCTGTCAAAAAGCACAAGATTTCCTGTATCAGTCATGTTCAAGCCTGCTACAGACTTCCCAGTTGTGTTTGTGGACCAAACGATGGTACGGTCAACATCCCGCAAAATCAAGTTGCCTCCTCCATCGAGCTGCAAGGTCGCATTCTCTCTAACGGGATTGTTTCGATTGGCACACCACACAACCTGTGAGGTTGAACCGAATCCTAGGAAGACAGCAAAGAAATAAGATTGACAACTGCCAGTGCAGTAGAAACCGCACGCATAAAGTTGCTCAAAGCTACCTGTGGGAAGAATATATCTCACATTTGGTCTACCAAGGGAGGGGTTGTTGGTCCATGTAGTTGATAGGTTAGCTGTGCGAGCCTTGATTGAGCAAGAAAAAGAGATCAAAAGAATCAGGAGAAAGAAAACCCAACACAGATTATGGTTTACACCCATTACCTGTGCTTGTAAGAAAATGGGGCAGACTCAGGTAAGTTGTAAAGAAGAAGATGGAGAACTGGACGGGTCCTTCGAAAGAATAAACACCCGTAGAGAGGAAAGCTTGAAACTTTAATTATTGGCATAGACTTTTCTACCTTCCTATACAAGCGGTCCATGATTTTTTAAGATTTCAGCATTTTCAACCTTCTATTTTCGCATTACCAAAAAAAAAAAAAAAACCTTCTATTTTCGCGTTCACATACAAAATTCAGAAATTAGGTTGCTCACATAATAAAATCATAACTCCACAAGAAAACAAGATTTACAAAAATATAGGTTAACTGAAAATCTGATTGTTCCCCTCGAACGGAATGATGAGACAAGATTTATGTCCCCGGTATCGTGGGAAGTGGCTTATAATGATGATGATTATTATGTCAGAAAATTGATTTGCCCATTTTTTTATTTTTCATGAAAGAATTTGAGGTACCCCCGAAGAGCCATGCCCTTAGCCCACCATTTTTCTTTATCTTAATTTACTGGAAGAAGCAGAGAGCACAAGCCCAACAACAAACACCCCGATTTATCGAGTAATATAAGATACGCAATCTATCTATTACGGATATGTGAGAAATTAAAGAGCCCATTCTTTGAAGTAATTTCAAAAACCGGCTTCTTTAACTGTTAATTAGTTATTATCTCCTTCTTCCAATTATTTTTTGGGTGAGAAAATGACTATATCATAAAAATTGGTCTTAATCAAAATTATATAAATTAAGGTGAGAGATTAAAAGAGCTTGACTTGAAGAGGCTTTAGAAACAAGGCGATAGATTCCACAAAGATCATTCGAGATTAGAGTGAGCAATTGATATAGACGTAACTTGATTAGTTGTCCACACCTTTGCCGATAAGCCATCAGCAACGTAATCCTACACTCACAAGAGTCCACAGACGTGGAAAAGTAGCTAATGGACTGTTGGTTGTTGCTTACATAGCACCAACGTAAGCAAGACTAGGGGCAAATTCGCGTCGCCGACACCATGGCCACTTGGAGGAATTGGGTTTTGATGATGATGACGAAAATTTTTTATGCTCTTAACCTCAAATAAATGAGGTTCATTCATCTCACCGTTTAACAATATAGATCAAACTATTTCCTTCATTAAGTATCTAAGATTATTATCATGAAATCTCATCCATCCAATACGCATCGATACAGTCGCTGTATTGCATCACCCATACAGGAAATCACGCCCCCAATATCCATCAACTGCTTGTTCTATGCTCAATTTTAAAAAATGAGGACTTACTTCGAAGAGAGTTTTCAAGTAATTAATAGCCAGTTGGCAACACATGGATGGTGTGTGAAAGATACAATTTGACTTTGGTATCACCAAGGATATGATTCCATAGATCAATCCTTAGTTTTGATCAATACACATGCCTTATAAATCAAATCAATGGTAACCATCCATTGGACAGCGACCGTTCGATCCTCACAAGAACCCAACCAACTCAAAAGCTGGACCTCTTGATTCTCCAACTATTTGTGTAGATGTACCAAGACTTACCTGTAGTAAAACTACACGTTATCATTCTAAGTAGCCCCCAAAAAAATCTCGTTTATTTTTCTCACGTGAAGTAATCAATGAAGCGAAACAAAGCGGGGAAGACAAAGAAAGGAAAAATCTAACCAACCTTTTTTCTCAGTTTCCTCTTCTCGCACTCAACCTCTTTTGAAGAAATTCTCTCTTTCTCTCTCTTGATCTCGAGAAATTTATATTAATGTATACAACTGTTTTCTGTCGATTCGGTTAGAGAGAGAAAGTGAATTAAAGTGACGGGGTGCCGGCCGGATGGTTGCTTTCATCTTGTTCTAATTCTCTGGACCAGATTTGTGATTTTTTGTGCCTATTCTATAACACCTCGAAGACAGGGAAGATTTGTATTTATTATAAGCTCAAGCATATCCCAACTAGGTTGGCACCCACTCATCTATCCTTCATGTGCAGTTTCAAAAAAATAATAATAATAAAATAAAGTTTCTAAACTTTCATTACAAAAAAATATAATAAAACTTAGACTGATCTTGAAGACTAAATTTATCAAGATTCACATCATTGAAGTCTCGAGCAAGTTGATCATCTGCATATTCCTGATCTCTCCGTTTCGCTCTTATCCAATCTGTCAGATAGACACATACTTGCATCATTTCCGGTGCCAATTTGTTCCTATAGTCATCCACCATTCGTCTACCTGTACTAAAAGCTAATTCCGATGCAACTGTGAACACCAAAACTGTTAGTAGATCATGTGTCATGGTAGGAAGCATAGGATAACTAACCTGATTTTGCTTCCACCATGCCAAAATATTAAAAGACCTATGCTCATCCATAGGATGTAAAAGTAGTGGGGGCTTTCTAAATTAATCCTTAACTCAGATGATCCCCACTACCAGATGGTGGTTGTTTTCCTCTTCTTCTACCATTTAAAAAATTACAAGAAGAATTATCTGGTAGTGTTTCTTGGGTCTAATACACTACCTATAATTAAGTGAGGAATAATATACGCAAAATGCACCAGGAAAATTCCTAGGTAACTGGAGGGGTCACAAATGGTCCCGCTTAAAATCCAGTTTCCTTAAGCAATTATCTCGTCCTTTATGACAGAACTTTCCTAGAGATACACTTAATTGCACAGTATGTCACCCACTATACTAGGCTTTAAAATAATAAGAAAAATAGAAATAGAGACTTACTTAAATATATAATATTTATAATAATTTTAAAATCAGAAAATTAAATAGAAGAATACCTCTTTAGAATGAAGCTTGAACTTCACAGTTGAAGCCTTCAACATCCAAAGTCTACTTCTCACCTTTGATGCTTGAGCAATTTAAAAAATTTAAATATTACGTGATAGCTACAGAGATGAAGAGAGTAAGAGAAATTGTAGAAGAAGTGTGGTTTAGAGTGGTAAGGGTTAGGCTTATTTATAAAAAACCAAAAGTGACTTTTTATTATCTCTACCCTCAAATATGGTTGTTATTTGGTAGTTGGAAGGGTGAAAATGGTCATTTACAGTTAATTACAAACATACCTCCCTAATATGGTTGTTATATGGCTGTTTGGAGGATAAAATTGTAAAAAGAAGTAGTAAAAACCATTTTTCATGCCAACACGCTTTAAGCTTGCCCGTGTCGACCCCTGGCCCCTGGCCGTCCCAGCCCGATAGGCAACCCTATATTTTGTCTCCTTCTCTTTCAGTCTTCTCTTTAGCTCTCCTAAAGATATCTTACCCTTCTCATCACAATACATTGTCCTTAATTTTGTGAGGTCACTTTCCATCTCATCGATTTCTATAGTCTCTCCGGCAGAGACCACCCCCAATATCCGCTCAACATTGGGAGGTAATATATCAAACGTCCTTCCACTTACTTCAAGGCAACATTTATCGAGATCAAATGAAGCCAATAAGGACAAAATGTTGCCCTTATAACAGTGTCTAATCGTCATATCAAGAAGGCTTCCCAGCCCAATTTCTCTAACAACTAGCCTCTGGGACTCGTTCAACCCAATGATAATTTTGTGCAGTCGTTGAGGCGTACATCTATTGCGAACTTCTTCCCCGCTTGGTGCCATTTATCTACAAATAAATACACAAATTAATTAAAAACTTTGCAATGTGACTATTAACATTTGCCATCTATAAAATCAAAATGTAAATTGAAATACGCCTTACGTACCCCACAAATATGCCTTTCGTACCCCACATATAAGAATTGGGTACCCACAAATAAGGCCCCCTAGATTGGTTTACCTACACCTCGAAATTTACTTATCAACTCCTAATTAAGCCTTAGGTACCCCCACCCAAATAAAGCATTCGTACCCCACATATAAGCCTTGGGTATCCCCAAATAGCTCCCCCCCCCCCCCCCCTCCCCCAAAAAAGTTCTAGGTACACCCCAAAAATGCCTTAGGTTCACCCAAGTGAGCCTTAGGTACCATCTCGATAAGCGTTGGGCACCCCACCAATTATGAATTAATTGGGGAGGGGGGCCTACCTTGGGCTTATGTGGGGAAGGGGAAGGGAATCTAAGCCTTACTTCACGAGATTTTCATCACAATTAAGTACAGGATTAATCGCGATCTGAAGATTAGGTGTCGTGATTAATCAGACGACTAATCGCGGATTCGTGATTAACTATAAACAGTCAAACATTGTCTCTGTTTCGTTGCGATTAGGTCTCAGGACAAATAGCCGAACCACGATTTCGGAAGGTACCTTAGGCTTATATTGGGAATACCTTGGGGTATTGGGGGTACCGTAGGCTTTAAAGGGGGTACCTTAGGCTAATTTTGGTAAGTGCATATGGCTTACCATATGGGGGGTACCTTAGGTTTATATGGGAGGTACCTTAGCCTTATATGGGGTGCCTTGGGCTTAGAGTGGGGTACTTTAATCTTATTTTGGTCGGGTACTTATGGGTTATTTGACTGGGGTATCTACGCTTTATTTGGGGGGTGCCTGTGAATTAAATGGAGATGTACCTACTGCTTATTTGGAGGGTACCATAGGTTTCTTTAGGGACTACGAAATTGTTATTTGAAGAGCTCTTCAGGGGTACCTAAAGTTTAACTCGGAAGGTACCTATCGTTATTTGGAGCGATACCTTTGGCTTATTCTGGCTGGTACCCATGGCTCCCTATGTACATTTGGTCATTAAATTATAAAATTAAATAAGAGCTTACCAATTTATAGTTGTCTTTCCTAAGGGTGGTGGCTGTTGTGGTGGTCCCTCGCTTACGAAGTTCTTGTAATGGTGGTGGTCCCTTCCTTTCATCAAGTGGGTTTAAGAAAGAGAAACCTCGGTGAAGCAAATGCAGTATGATCCTGTCCTTTTCGTATGCGATGAGGATGACGAAGACGAAGGGTTCGTAAATGTCGTATAAAGTGCGGACATGGAGAGGATTATAAGTTAAATAATATAAATGTTTCGTGCGTTTTCATCGAGATGAGGAGATTGCCGAGGAGAAAGCCAAGGAGAATTTTAATAGTTTTTTAAGTATTGCGCTTAAAATTACTATTATAGCCTTCACTTATTTTGGTTCGTTAGATTGCGCTTCACAGAGAATGCTTTTGTTTCACAGACGATGCGCTTCACAGAGGATCCGAGCGCCTCCTCCTCTGAAGTCTGAGGTGTTTGATGACCAAGAGCCCGAGTTACCTCAACAACAAATAGGAATATCAAATCCTGAAATTCCCAAGAATGATATGAGCTCTATACAGACACAGCACGTACCTTTTTTTAGTTAGTATGAATGCATCTCAGTTTTTTTCTTTTTCTTTTTTTTGGGCCCTTTTTTTTATCTGTCAAGGGAAAATGATGGCCTTAAATTATAACTAAAAGGGGCCTGCTCTTCCTTTCAGGCTCATAGAGGGGTTTTTATGTAATTTTTCCATCATTTTCTTTCACAACTTTGCCTGCAATTTCTTGAAGGTAATGAGAGTTTCTAGTTACAATTCCGCGTAAAAACGTTTTTGAGCACGTTTTTTTAAAGTTTTCTTTGAAGCTCAGTTCATATTTTAAGAGCATATGGAAAAGCAACTTCAGAGCCAAATATAGGACACCTTCAGTGCACCAATTAAAGAGAAGAGATCCCTTATCCTTAAAAGCCAAAAACCATCGTACTCGTCCATTAACCATCAGAAAGAGCAAACTCATGACGTCTTATTTATATAATTTTGCACCTAGAACCATCTAATCCAGTGGGGCTGGGTTTCCATTTCTAAATCCGAATTGAATCCGTCAAACCACCGTGTGTTTAAATAATGGACATAGGGATTCCTGTATTCAAATATGAGAAAGTGACAGTTACATGGATTCGGTCCTGTTCTATTAAGGCGGCTCTTCATTTGTAAACATCAGATAGTATTTTGAATTATTATCATCAAAATTTGCACAAGGTGACCTACTATACTGTTATAGATACCCTATGATACCTAGCATCTGTTTAATAAAATTGGCTGTGTTCTCTGCTCGCGTTTTGTTTGTTTTGTGCATTCTATGATTATTTTAATCATTTAATTTTAAGATTTTAAGCATTGTTAAGCTTCTGTAACTTATTTTAAATGATTTTTATTTGTTAGGATTTGTTTAGTCTAACGTTTACTGTATGCTGCCGAACATGCCGCCCAAGATACGAAATGAAATTTCGGAATGCCAGAAAATTAAAAGGAACAAAAGTGGGTTTTATTGGATTTAGGGCGATTTTCTCCATAGGGTAGGGTGATCACGCGCTTACCACTGGACCAATAACTTAAATTATTGGTTAGAGTATAACTTTACCATTGTTGGGGATGCTGGACCTTGGCCCAACATCCCCAACAATGGTAACTCCAGATGATGCCATCTGCATCATACCAGTATGAGAAAGAAGGCTACCATTGAAGAGTGGTCCATAGATTATATTCCAATTTGGATTTCATTAGATCCGGTATATTCACTATTCCATGTCTCTAATTCTCTCTTTTAATTCTTCCTTATCTCATTGTGCATTCAAATTTTGAGCAATCTATTCTCAAACCAACCAATCTAGTATAGAAGGCCAATGACTTGACTCATTGTGCATTCAAACTTTGAGCAATCTATTCTCAAACCAACCAATCTAGTCTAGAAGGCCAATGACTTGAACCAATCTATTAGACTAGAATTGAGCTCGGAAGTCAAAATCTATCAAAAATTACTGAGGTGTCGTTTGGCGTTCATTTTGGGAACTTCCAAGGCTTAAAATGAATTTTGAGGGGTAACAGAGCGTTTGGTAGCTACTCCAGAACTCATTCTCTCAAAATGAGAATGAGAAAAAGCATAGTTTTGTAAAAACGGCTGCGACCCCGTTTCTGGACTTTGGGAATGAGTTTTGAGATTTTGCGGTGGCAAACTTGTAAAATGAGATAAACTTTTGAATGGTGGCATAAAACGTAAATACATGAATTAGACACTTCCTCGTCGTCGAACAAGAGTCGGCCCCTCCTCTTCAACCCTTCCTTAACTCAGATGCAAGACTCCTTCTCTTCCTCATTGTGGGAATTTTTATAATCTTTTATTGCTTCCTTATTTTCTTGAATTCTAATCTGCTATTCAATGTTTCGTCAGTTGACGTAGGTCCAAATGATTGGGTTTTGCTTCCTTGAAATCAGAACCGAAACAACGTGTAGAGCTCAATCCTGCAGATTGCGATTTAGGTATTCTTCGCTTTCCCTTTCAACAAGATTTCTTTATCTTTATCATATGAATTTCTTACAAAATCCGCTTGGAGCTTTGCTTTTGATATTTTGGAAATTCTATTGTCGAAATATGCTCGGCAACAATGGTTTTATTCCTGGTTACCTGTCTCTCTATAATTTTTCTTCCTGTTAAAATTGTTGCTATTAATCTCAGTGCAGAACCCATTCAGCCAAAAGTAGAACAACATGAAAATGGAAATATTTATTATAATATAATATTTTTATCTGCTATTTCGTGTGATTCGAATTGGGACAGCATAATCTCTATACCTGAGAGGGTTTATGTTCTTGTAGACACCCCAAATTGCACAAATAATCATCAAAAATCATTATCTCCTTGAAAGCCAGCACAGAAATTGAAGAAAATGAATTTTACATGTATCCGGCAACTCAGGCCGGATACAAGTGGTCCTCTGTGTATCCGGTGACAAATACCGGATACAGGCAGTGCTTAGTGTATCCGGTATTATATACCGGATACGTTAAGGTCTTTGTGTATCCGACCTGATATACTGGATACGCAAGTTTTGCTCAAATTTAGGGTTTTCCGAGAGCTTTTCACTTTTACCATCATATCCCTCATTAAATGAGGGGAAATCTCGGAAATAGCCTTAGGGTTAAGGTTGGTGGGCTATAGACCTTATGTTGTGTCTACCATTCTCACCAACCTAAACCCTAACCTTTGCCTATAAATAGGAGGCTCCTCCTTAAGCAGAAAAAAAACCAACTCTTGTTTTGAATTCTCGCAAAGAAGAACTCCAAGAGAAGAAGAAGATCGCTGCGGGAGTGCTTCCAGAATCCAGGTAAGCCTCAAACCTCTCTTTAATTTCTGTATTTACATTCCTAGATCTAGATCTCTTCTTCTACCTTTCTGTAGAATAAAGCCTCTTTTTGTGTGTGGAAATCCTTCCCAAGCTCAAAGTATCTCAAGACTCCCCCTAGCCGTAAAACGTGAAGGCGGGATCTAGGAGAAACGAGACTGGGGATTGACCCTAGTGCTAGAACACATGTAGCATAAGGCTTTTGAATGATTGAAAACCGTTCTATAATCAAAGTACCCTTGATTATCTCGAAGAACCGTGTTTAACGGGGAGAGAGAACAGAGGGAAACGATAATGGAACTGAACCCTAGGCTATTTTAGAACCTCATTTTGATGGAAATATATGCATGCTATGTTGTTCTATTAATCTTATATGGTTTCTCACATTTGCACATACATAGCACCGTTTTGACGGGATAGGCTCATATTTGGGGTTTATTACATTCATTGTGATAAATCTCAAATAAATGGCCTCAATCAAATTCTGAAATGTTTTAAATGTTTTTCAAAAGTTTTGGATTCATCTCACACGAATCTCACACACTTGATCACAGTTTTGAGTCGGTTTTACTCAAAAGTGGCCTAACTGGACAGCACCTGTACCCTGACTTCGGACGCTCATAACTTCATCGTCCGGATGAATTTTGGAGCGATTTCAGAACCATGGGAAAGGTGAGGCTGTCTAGTTTATGTCCACCAAATTTTATAAAGTTCCATCGAACGGATTTTTGACACCTCTCTGTCGAAGTTAAGTGGACAGTTCTGGTTCAAATACAGAACTTGTCACTTCGACAGAGCGTCATGTGTTCGTTTTAAGTCCGATTCGAGTGAGTTTTATTTCTGAGTACTCCTTTATGAATCTATTTTCAAATCCAGTTGGTTTCATAATTTTTGGATTCCATTTGAATTATTGGTAGCCGATTTACTCAAAACTGTTCATTTGTACTTTTCTGGGTAAATCTGTGATCTTCGAGGCCTGTTCGGGAGACCACCCAAGGCACATCCGAAGGGATTTTTGTATGAGGCTAGTTTCTTTTGAAAGATGGCCATACAGACTTCAATCACACCAAATTTCGTGGATTTTAATGGAGTGGATTTTTCTATGACTCCTAGGATTTTTATCGGAATGAAGTGAAATTTTGCATGAGACCCTTATTTACTATAATCTTTCAAATGGATTTGGTTTGATTTGATTTAAAATTGTATTTGAATGATTTCAAGACAAATGGCATTACTTTTCACCGAATTTTCCGGATTTGCCTCAACTTGGTTTTGAACAACTTTTGCTTTGATTTCTATCTTTTATGATATTCCAGAAATGATATTGACATAAGAGAGGATCTAGAATCCATTTAGATCTTCATGTGAAAATATCATACATTGGTCCTTTTTCAAGGTTTTCTATGATTTTAAGCAAGCTTTCTTATTTTTGCATGAACATACACTTGGCAACCACTTTGTGTGGATGAATGGGGGTGCCTAACACCTTCCCCCGTTCATAATCTAATCCCCTTACCCATCTCTGGATTTGATTTTCAAGTAAGGTTATTTTTACCTTAGAATTGGCATTTTTGCACTTTTTAATGATTTTGAACATTTTGGTGTCCATTCTCACCCCAAAATTATGAATGGTGGCGACTCTCCCACTTTTGCGTCGAGCCCCGTGTGTTGACGGAGGGATGATCATTCCGGAGATTTTCCCATATCTCACAGTTCTTCCTTGTTAAATTGTGATTCGAATTAGAATAACATTTTTCTTTTTACTTTTTGAACTTGGTGTTACGAGGTCATTTAAGGGTTTTAATTAGATCAGTAAAGTTATGTAAATTGTCATCCTTCAACAGGTTTATGTAAATTGTAAATTTTTGAGTGTAAAGGATAGAGATTTTTCAGTATTATTCTCGTTGTTGGAATCCCTTGGCACGATCATGGAAGCTGCAGCTTTAATGGCTATTGCCTTAGCAAATAGTGATGGAAGGCCTCCAGATTGGCAGATCTTTGCTGGAATTTTTGTCTTGCTGGTAGTAAATGCAACAATTAGCTTTATTGAGGAAAACAATGCTTTGGGTGCACTGGATGGTATAAAGCTAGCTTGAGCACTCAAAGCATCTCACATCATTCTCAAAGGGGACTCGCAAGTCATTATCAATCTTCTCAAGAGTTCGGATCAGAATTACTCATGGCACATTCGAGGTCCTTTGATGGAGCTATATTGCATGCTTGCAATAGTGAATGCCCTTGAGAGTATTATTTGTATTAATGTAATGAACTTTGCTATAAATCATGGATGTCATAAGACTTTGTGACTTTACTGATAGTTACTATCATTATGTGTTTTAACTTAATAGACATAACCAGCAAACCCGTCTTTTATTTATTATATGTTTATATTTTATTTTTATCAATCATCTTTCAACTAATATATATTGCGAGAATGATTCAATTTTTGCAATTGAAAACATCGTTTTTAGGTGTTATATATTTGAATTATTTGGATAATATTTATAAGACAGTTTTAAGTTTTTTTTTTTTTCATTTCTTAGGTGGTTCAAGTTTTATCTTTTTAGGATCGATCAGTTTCTTATAAATATTCATGGAAAAAGAAAAAAAAATAAGGGAAAAAAATTTCATGGAACTCATTTTATTACTTGTTAACCAAACAATTTTCTGGATGAAAATTCATTATGCTACGTACTAACCAAACGCAATTAGAAAGACTTCACTCGATAAATCAACATCATAAATTTGTAAATAATCTATAAAAGTTATGGAGATAAACCTTAACCAAGAACAAAAAACGAAGCTAAAACCTATGCAGAGCGCACTAGTTTTAGCTCCAAGAGAACGAAGAAAACATCAAATATCAAATTGCAGAGATAATTAGAGAGATCTAGGTCGTCGAAGCATATAGGTTCATTCATCATTACCGGAGTAGAGTGGAGTAGGGCTTTCAATGGGTCGGATCATGATCCGTTTACCATCCATTTTCATTTAAATAATTCGATTTAATCAGGTTTTTTACCATTTAAATATCCATTGGGTAAGATTCGGATCTGAAAATCGGATTTGTTTATATTCGAATTTGGATCAATGTCATATCCATCCAATTAAATTATACATATGTTTATAGTTTTTTTAGATTTCTAAGGATGCTTAAGTAATTTTAATATTCTTATTTTAAAATAATATATATATATATATCTTAAATATGAACCTAAGATATATATTTTAAGATTATTTGAAATATTATTCAATATAATTATAATAAACAAAGCCTATTTAATTGGAATTTTTTGAATTCAAACATCTAATCGAATAATCGGATTTGGATACGAATTCTATAACTATATTCGGATTTGGATTCAATAATAAGTATAAAGAATCCATAAGATATTTAATCGAATTCGGATATCCTATAATTTAATCGGATTCGAATTGTAGTGGATCTGGTCCAAATCCACTACGCCTACGCCCCTTCAAGAATACGAGCGTTGCGCCGGTTGGGCTATCACAATTCACGACCACAATAATGGTAAACTTGTCTTTTCAATAAAAGCAAGGGAGAGAATGAAATTAAACTCTACTTTTCTGGGTACGATAGCAAAGGAAAAATATTCCTCGTGGGATCGCCAGAGTTGAAAATTACTCTTCTTCCGTGGAGAAGAGAGAAAGAGAGATCAGTTAGCGATATAACAACTGGGATCAATATGTAACGGGAAATCTAGTTTTCCTTTTTGTGATTTGAAGATTTGTAATGACATAAAAAAAATGCAACAATTTATACAGAGAATTGGACAAATCTGTTTCAATGAAACAGTTTGCATCGATCCTTCATCGAGCATACTGCACTGGTCCTGGTCCTGGTCCTGTTCTATCAGCAAATTCTAGGATTGCTCGTTATGCTCGACTCGGTCAAATCGAAAATGCTCGAAGGGTGTTTGATGAAATGCCCACTCGAAGTGTTGTCTCTTGGAATGCAATAATTGCCGGATATTTCCAAAACAATCGACCCAATGATGCACAGCGTCTCTTCGACGCAATGCCTGAGAGGAATACGGCTTCTTGGAATGGAATGATTTCTGGATATGTTAAAACCCAAATGATTAAAGAGGCGCGTAGGTTTTTTGATACAATGCCTGAGCGGAATGTCGTTTCATGGACCTCCATGGTTAGGGGCTATGTACAAGAAGGCATAATATCGGAGGCTGAATCCCTCTTTTGGCAAATGCCTGAGAAGAATGTTATTTCATGGACAGTTATGTTGGGCGGGCTAATTCAAGACCATAGGGTTGATGACGCTCGTCGGATTTTTGATGAGATGCCAGAGAAGGATGTGGTTGCAAGGACTAATATGATATGTGGGTATTGCCAGGAAGGACATATTGCTGAAGCCCGTGAACTCTTTGATGAGATGCCAAAGCGTAATGTCATATCATGGACGGCTATGATCTCAGGCTACACGCAAAATTTACAGGTAGATGTTGCAAGGAAGCTATTTGAGGTGATGCCGGAGAAGAATGAGATATCATGGACAGCAATGCTTTCAGGGTATGTTCAATGTGGACGGATTGCAGAAGCATCAGAGCTTTTCGAGAGAATGCCTCAAAAGTCGATTGTTTCTTGCAATGTGATGATCCTTGGATTTGCACAGAATGGGAAGGTAGCTGAAGCCAGACAGGTGTTTGATCAAATAAAGGAAAAAGATGATGGATCATGGAGTGCAATGATTAAGGGGTATGAACAGAATGGTTGTGAATTAGAAGCACTTGAAATGTTTGCTCGGATGCAGACTTTAGGTGTTCGGCCTAATTACCCATCTTTTATTAGTGGTCTCACAGTCTCTGCTAGTTTGGCCTTACTTGATCACGGTAGGCAGATTCATGCTCAGGCAGTGAAAATGCAGTTTGAAGTTGATGTGTTTGTAGCCTCAACTTTGATTACAATGTATGTTAAGTGTGGTGATCTTGTTAAGGCAAAACTAGTGTTTGATAGGTTTTCATCAAAGGATGTTGTTATGTGGAATTCTATGATCACAGGTTATGCCCAACATGGATTAGGAGAGGAAGCATTGGAAGTTTTTCATGACATGTGTTTGTCAGGCCTGGCACCAGATGAAGTTACCTTTGTTGGAGTTCTCTCTGCATGTAGCTACACTGGTAAGATTAAGGAAGGGCGGGAAATTTTTGAGGTAATGAGTTTAAGATATTCTATAGATCCATCAACAGAGCATTATGCTTGCATGGTTGATCTACTTGGCCGGGCAGGTTATGTAAAGGATGCAATGAATTTAATCGAAAAGATGCCAATAGAAGCTGATGCTGTTGTTTGGGGTGCTTTATTAGGTGCATGTAGGACCCACAAGAAATTGGATTTGGCAGAAGTTGCAGCAAAGAAACTTATGCAGCTTGAGCCCAAGAATGCTGGGCCTTATGTATTGCTATCAAATATTTATGCATCCAGGGGTAGATGGCAAGATGTTGCAGAGTTGAGGAGAGTTATGAGGGTGAGGAATGTGAGCAAATCACCTGGTTGTAGTTGGATCAAGGTTGAGAAGAAGGTGCATATGTTTACTGGGGGTGATGGCTTGGACCATCCTGAACATGCAATGATTATTGGTATATTAGAGAGATTGGGTAGTCTGTTGAGGGAGGCTGGGTATTATCCTGATGGTAGCTTTGTACTGCATGATGTGGACGAGGAACAAAAGGTGCATAGCTTGGGATACCACAGTGAGAAGTTGGCTGTGGCATTTGGGCTTTTGAAGGTTCCAGAAGGAATGCCCATCAGGGTTATGAAGAACCTCCGAGTGTGTGGAGATTGCCATTCTGCAATTAAACTGATATCCATGATCACTGGTCGAGATATCATATTAAGAGATGCCACTAGATTCCATCATTTCAAGGGTGGCTTGTGCTCCTGCAGAGACTACTGGTGATTTTAGCATAATCTTCTTTTCGACTAATAATCCAGGGAAAAGAGGTCTTAGTAAGAGATACCAGTAGCTTCCATCACTTAAAGAATTAAGGGTGTCTTGTGCTCTTTCAGAGAATATTAGTGATTCAACAGCACCATATCCTGTCTACGTATACCAAGATACCTCAGGTTCCCACTTGCTAAACTAACATAACAGAAATTATCACTAAGCATTTGTTTCTTGCTATGAGAAACTGGCGGATTGAAGATGGAAAATCTGGCTTCATCCTGTAGCTGGCATTTCTATTCCTAACCATCTTGTATTTACCCAAAAAGGAAGACAAATACAATCAAGATTTAGATAGATAGTCTGTACATTGGATTTTCACTTTCTATCTAAAAGTGATATCCTTTTTGGGACCCTTGGATGCCAGATCTCATTTCCTCTGCATGTTTATCAAATTGTGTGACATTTACAGCCTAGAGACAGCTAACGCAGCATGAAGTACTTTTTATCTCATTAAAATGCAACTTGAAAAGTGATATGGAGTTGCAGATTTGAGTTCTGACAATTCTAAGAATGAGAATCAGATGTTTCGAAATCAGTTTTTGGACTGATAAGTAAGCTGCTTCCATGCTGATGCCTTCTAAACCTGCTTCCAGATCACAAAATGGTAGTATTTGCTTCATGGATGGATTATAAGTAATCACTCGACGTCTGCTCTAGGATTCTGAAGGTATGCTATTGTCTATTGCATCCCAACTCAAACTAAAGTAGCTTTTAATTTCTTTTTCTTTCTCTTTCTCTTCTCATTTATAGACGCGAATGTGTTACCTGTTGGCTGTTGTTGTTGCTCTTTATTTATTCTTTTTGTTTATTATTGTTGAGTTGCTCCTTAATGGTCATAGCAGACTGCAAGAATTGCAAAATCACGCAGAGCAGCTTGGAGCATGACAAGGCAGCCAGAAACCAACACGTCATTGGCTAGAGCAAGTATCTCAACCTCCTACTGGGACAACATTTCCATGGCAATTCCAACCTATCCTCATGCAGTCCAACTTGTGACTTTCCCAACGCAGGGACAGCCATGCCATCCTCCATGAGCATATTATTCATGAATTTCCAGTACTGTGTTAAACTGAGGTAAGCAATTTCAAAGTAATTTTAAGCTTATACTCAAGGCTACTGTCATTATGAGTTATTTCTATATTTAATTCCTTTCTTTTGGAGCCAAGTAAATGTATGCTTAGACCCACCCATTTTGGTGGAACATGTAGAGCACATATTAAAAATGTCTCTTTTTTATTGATTCTTGAACAATTACATATATTTTTCTCACTTGTCTGATCTAACTGATGATGAAAGATCAGCCCTATCTACATTCTTATCAAGTATCTCTTTTATATGTGCAGATAAGGTAGAAGCAAGGCTTGTATGTGTGTTAACTTCCTTAACAGTTACACAATGAAGACATCAATTCTTGATGATATTACCTGCTATGAAGACAGAGAAGACTTTGCAGGAAGACAGTACCAGACTGCTTGCAGCTTTCATAATGTGGCAGATGAGAAGCAAATGAACATTGTGATCCTAACATCACAGAGAAGATGGCAGCTTTCCCTTAAGTTTCCTTGAAACCTGATTTATTCTAACTTCCAGGTAAAAATAAATTTTCTAAAAAATGAAAAATTAGACCATAATTATAAATGTAAAGAACTTATACTTAGGGGGCTGCACTCGCTACGTGCGTAGAAAACATGGGCCCACTTTGATAAACAGCCCAAGGTAGTTACAATAGTGGGGAATTGTTTTGTTTGGGGAGGGTAATATTTGGAAAAGTAAAAAGGAGGCCAGAATCTGGAGGGAATATTCCCCCCTCTTCTCTTTATTAATTGTATAGATTCACAACCTAAATTGACTTGGATCTTTCGCCCATGGAAAAAATGGTTTGGTCATAGAGCAAATTAAAGATATGATAATATACATAATAACATTTGAAAAAAGATACAAATTTCCATTAACATATCTTTTACTGCTAAGTGGCAGAGGCATTGCTAGGGATGTTAACGCCGTTTTGGCAAACCCTAACCCACCCCTATATAGATTTAGCCCATATAAAACCTGCTTCTAAACTTATCGGTGACTAATAGGGCAGGTTGGGGTTAACCCAATTGTACTATAAAATGCAAAAATATAAATATACCTGACGAGAATAGGCCCCTTGGGAAGCGTACCAACTATAATTTATCCTTCCCCAAAAAGCCCTTATAAATCATTGTTAAGATTCTTTGATGTAAGTGGTATAATAGTCATAACTGCCCTAATTACCATCTCAAGGCATTCCTCATAACCTAAAAGCATTACCCCCATTTTCTTAAAAAAATTGCTGTTAAATGATGCACATGCTGAGTGTTTAGGGGTTGGGGTAGGAGGACTTGTTCCAAACCTAATCCTTCCTTAAACTTACCAAAGTGACACCAACCATCTAGAACTAAAATTCTCAGAGAAAAAGCAAACGCGGAACCAAACGATCCAATTCATGGGCCACTCCATGATTTTCCCAGTCCACGTCTTGGTTAAAATTATTAATAATATCATGCTTCCTGAAAGTGGCTGTGTCACCGATAGATAAGCAAATTTACGCCATTAAAACACCTCAAAACATTCACAGCTACGTTTTCCATCCATTAAAATCATCCATCTTGTCCCCAAGCCTAGGACCCGATCGGTCGGTGACTTGCCCTTGCCCAGGCCTCTCAAATAATTCCAGAAAGATAAAGAAGAAAGAAAAAGCAAAAGCTGAGAAGGGGAAGAAACTCAATTTGATTCTTCGACACAAACTCTAGTACTAAAGTAATAAAAGGTCGGGAAGTAGTCACATGAAATAAGGCGGGCCTTTCTTTTGAATGAGAGTCCCACGTTCCCAATAACACCCTAACCGTCCCTCTAACTGCTACCTCCCCTTCTTCATTCACTCATTCAATTCCATTTCAGTTTCCACTCTTATGAACCAATCTATTCTTGTTGTCTATCCTCTGTTCAGATTCTAAGCAGAAAGATGAAATGGGGAAGGAAGAAATCCAAGTCTTCTTCTACATACCCTCTTGTTTCGTTGTCTCAAGTCTTTTCTGGTTCTTGGCTTTTGAAGTTCAAGCAGGTGAGCAGCAAAGCAGAATCCAGTCCTGCAAAACCCAGATGCCAAAACGGGGCTAAATCATGGTCTCGGAGAAGCGAACGGTTACAGGGCAAAGAGCCTTCTTTGTCACCTCAGAGAAGGAAGGTTGGGAGCTTAACGAAGTTGAGTGAGATAGAGGATAATGAAGCCTTCTGGCGACTTTCTTTTGGGGGGGAGAGCTCCGGAGATAAGAACCAGAGAGGTGTTTTGAGGTCTGTGAGGTATGATTCGGATGATGAGGTTGAATTTCCTAGTTGCCGAAGCTGCAGAGCGAATGGTGCGAGAGTGGTCGAAAGAGATGAAAGACGCGAGTTTCACGACATTATGTCTGGTATCAGAAGGATCAGATTAGCCGAAGATGTGGGGGTAATGCCGGAGAACGAGCTGTTGAAGGGAGATCAAGAACCGGGAACGCCTCGAAGGAGGAGAACCGCGAACGATCTGAGAGTACAGAAGAGAAAATCTAGAAGAACGTTTCAACGAATTATGGAAGAAGAGGACTCGGCGACTCGCAAAGGATCAAACGAAACGAAGCAGAAATCTATAGAATTGGCGGAAAAGGATTCGTCGGAATTGAGACCCGCAAGAACAATTCCGGCAAACGATTATCACGGTGTGACAGCTTCCAAGTTGAGGAAATCTCCCTACAGATTTTCCTCGAATTCAAGAAACATTGAACGAAGAAAAACTGAAGAGGATCACGCCTTTGCAGCAGCTCCAGACTCGGAAAAGACAGGTGGAGTTTCGCTTGATGAACTGCGATTGAGAAGCGAGAAACACAGAAAGTCTCCGAGAAAGAGAACAAAACAGGGTGGTTGCAAAGTTCGAGTATACTCTCCAAGAACAGCTTCTAAAATCGAAATCTGCAAAATAAAAGCTTTGGAGGACAAGAAGGCGAAGCAGAAGAGGAAGACGAAGACAAATGAGGGAGAAACGAAGGAAAAGGAAGCGGGTCTAGAGAGCTTCGCATTGGTGAAATGGTCGTTGGACCCCCAGAAGGACTTCAGGGAGTCAATGGTGGAGATGATTTCAGAGGGAAAGATGAGAAAGCCCAAAGAGCTTGAGGAGCTCCTGGCTTGTTATCTGTCATTGAACTCCGACGAGTACCATGACGTCATTATAAAGGCCTTTCGTCAGGTGTGGCTGGACATGAACCAGGTTGGTCATGGTCCTCATGAATTGCAGGAACATCAAAGCAACATACTGTGATGAGCTACTGC
Organism: Buxus sempervirens; assembly: GCA_947561395.2. Taxonomy (NCBI): domain Eukaryota; kingdom Viridiplantae; phylum Streptophyta; class Magnoliopsida; order Buxales; family Buxaceae; genus Buxus; species Buxus sempervirens. The sequence goes on from OX387186.1 coordinate 9,892,960, forward strand.
TTATAGACATTAATGCAATGTTGTTGTAAATAGTTCATCATAATATAAATTTTTCCTACAATTTCCATCTTCAATCCAACCAAAATTTCAGTCTGGGGTTGTTCTAAATCTTGCAGTAATGATGTTGGGAGGGGGGAAGCTCTATTTGCTCTTACAACATAAGCCATTAGCTTTAGAGTCTTCTTCCAAAGGTGTCAGCTTTCTTGCATTTTTTTTCCAGCTGTAATCGTTTCCAACTTGCCCGTGCCTCAGCACATGTTATTGAGAAATTCCAGAGTGACAAGGGTGAAGGGCCCTCCGTGACAAAATATGTTTGGGCATTAACTTAGCAAGTGAATTATGTCCTTGTGAAGATTCACATGTAGACCTAGTCAAAATTAACCCACCAGGGGAAGAGCCAAACCATAAGCTCGAACGTCTTGGGTTCAAACCACCTTCTGGTATTGACGGACACACGGTCCCTGCGAGTGGGTTCATGTATTTGGGGTTTACTTCCTGGTTGAGTCCAAAAGGAAACTGTCTAGGGTATGTTCTTTCTGAGACTAAATGCATGAAAACAAAAACTAGTGAGTAATTGATCCCAATCATCCAAAAGTAAAAGTTTTAAAAAGGAGAAACCATTGCTGAAATTTGGACCACATATGATTTCCCAAGTGCAAGCACCGAAATACATGGCTTTTGTCGCATGGACCAATAACATCAACTAAACTTATTAAAGGGACAAAGGAACTTCAGATGCAAGACATGGCTGATAACAAGCGCATACTGTCTGTACTGAAATTCATGCACACATGCGTGCATCTGAGAAGAATCTGACCTTTGACTACTGCATTCACTTGAAAACAAAAATCATTTCACCTAAAGAGAAATAATTTTTCCTTCTTAAAGTGAATGCAGCAATCACAATTTCCGGTACAATGCGTTGCAAGATTTTGGGTGCAAACAATTTCCCAGAAACGATACTTAACCCTTGTCAGTCTCACCAATCACGTATAATAGATTTATTATTGATGCTTTATCAAATTGATTTTTACTTTCTATCAAACAAAACACAAACATTTTATCAAACAGTTTGTTTTACATTTCCCTTCTTCAAGACAATTTTTTAAGGAAGATCAAAGTTTCAATAACAATTTGAACTCTTGAAAACTAGAGTTTACCATATCATATTAAACCACCGTGGTTCAAATTTCAAATAGACTCATGCTTCAGATAGCCCTCAAAGTTCTGTCAAACGCTCTGGCTTAGCCGCCAGGCCTCAGTACCAATTAGAAAATCATAGAACCGGACAATGACCTAAATTTTGACTTACGATAAAGCTAGCCGCTCGAACTTGGCCCGGTCCATTTGCAGCCTTTGGAAGGACGGCAGTGGGCATCAAAGGCCGATTGCTCGCGCCCAATCCTTCACTAACAACAGTTTTTAAGGCATATCGACTGACCCAAGATGAGTCTGAAAATGGGAGGAAACCGATCGAGTCTTGCTGGCATTATTTTGAAGCTGATAAATGACGAAAACCCTAAATATATATTTACAATTTGAATGTACACGCCTTCATGACAGTCACAGACGCCATTTAGCAGACTTTTTTGATTGTTGAGAGAAGATGTATACTTCATCATACCCTTTCCTAAAGCATGAGAAAGCACAAAAAAAACCAAGTTAGAAAGTTCATCATTTACTCAAGTAAACCAGGTGCTGAAGGCATTGTATCCTTACCCAGCCTTTCCACAATAAGTGGGACTGTAGTTGTATATAAGGTTATCCAACACCTTCCGAGCAGGTGGTCTGTTCAAGGACTTTCTCGCCTCGCTGCACCAAAACATGCATCAGATCAGTTTTGACACCTCTTTAAACAGCCGGAGAAATGTCAAACTCAAAAACTGGGAAATTTCGTATCATATGATTTGAGTGTTTGCTATGTATAGTCCTACTTGTGCTTATTGTTAAATACTACTTGCTACATGATTCAATGGTAGCATTTACCCACATCAGAAGAGCAAGTTGTTTAATCTGAAAAAAAAAACTAATTTAGGATAGCTACTTATAGTTAAGAACCTTGTCAAGACATAATAATAGGAATTATCTTACGGTTTCTCAGTAAAAAATTTCATTTTCAAGCTTCTAGCAATGCATTTAGGTCTTAAAAGTGTCATTTTCCAAGCTTTACTGATGCCTAGTAAACAACTCTGTATAAATGACAAGTGGTAAGAAATTCACAGCAAATTATCTATTATTTATTGTCTTCCTCTGCAAGATATGGATAAGGACTTTCTGGATGATGATTACCAAGTGCATTCTAAATACTGGACGATAAACGGATAGTTTCCATCGCACATGTTTAGTTTCCAGGTCAAAAAATACTTTACATGCAATGTGATAAATCAAAAGCATCCAGCTAAAAGCAAACACACTGAACACGCCACATGGACAATACTCCAGCCATATAAAGCCTAAGCATATTGGGTTTTGTCACATGTAATAGAAACCTTCAAATATTTTAATATTTCTAAAGAGCTATATCAGTAAACATTTAGCAAAAGCTTTTCTACCATGTCCAGGGGCTGAAACTTTGTGACTGCCCGGATGTGGAAATACCACAAGCAAGTGGGGTTAGCCAAATCATCTGCCACTTGAAATCCATAAAATACAATAATCCTTATGCTAGAGCAACTTAGCGGCTATCCAACCTGGTATTCGAGTTCCAGATTAACAGGTGCAGAATGATATTGTTGCTAGAACAGCAAGCCATATAGGTTCAATTTTCCACATGTCAAATTCAGACTATATCTTCACATTCCAATTTATTGACCCAAGACCTAAGTTGACCACACAGCCACAGTTCTGGGTTACTAGGTGCACATAAGGCTGCTAAGCACTATAAAAATTTTATGGAGCATTGACATGCAATGTGCAACATTCCCAGCATATGAAGTACGATATGTTCTATCAGAAAAAAAAATGATCACATATACTGAAATTCTAGGAGATCCTACATCTCAACTTGTGAAAAGCATAGTTCTTTTCTCATTTCAGGCCACCAAAAAAATGTGATGCCTCCATCCTGGCCCATTGATCACTTTGACACTAGAGTACTAAATAGAATCTAGAATCATTATGAGCTAATTTTAGGTCAAATAACAAAAGCACATAGCAAAGAAAACCACAATGTAAGACATCTCCATAAAAAGTTAATAATTTCCTATTTCCAGGTTGTCTGGTTGAATAAAATGGTGTGCAAATCGAAGTTGAAATTTCATAATTTGCATAGCCTGTGCAACATGACCTTCATGAAGGAAAATGGCAGCAAAAAGTTTTCAGAACTTCATGTTTCAGACAAATCAATACCTGACAAAAAAGTTGGCGACATGTTGAGTTACTTGAACTGCATCTTCAGTGTGTGGAATCATTGATAAGCCCCATTCAAAAGCATTTTTCTGCAGTAAATTTAGCATATTTGTTGACTTTAAATAATAACAACTGACTAGTATAATACCATCACAATAAGCAGGTATGAACAACATTAAATAAAAATTTAAAAGAGAAAGAGAGATAATAAATCATCACACTTAAAGTTGCACTTCAGTGCAGTGAAGTTTAGCACTTCGTGATAGTTGATGAATATCCATATTTGTACAACTATTTTTTAAGGTAATATATATGAAAAAAATTAGGAGGGCTGGAAAACGACATCTGAGTTTGCATTGTAATTTACAGGCATTGAGTGACCCAAATTTCATATCTTTATGAAAGAAAATTAATGTAATAACTCTGCCAACACCAGTCTGTATTGCCATATTTTTTGTGCTTTGCCATTCCCAAGCCCGGAAAAAGGAGTGGAGCTGTCATGTTGGCAGTCAGTAAAATCTTGACTTCACCAAAATTTCTTTTCATTGTGGTGCATGTTGGAAGTTGTATATAAGAACTAATAAAAATTGGCTGCCATTTAGATATTTCAAAATTTTAAAATGGCCAAGGAAAAACTGAATTGAACATCAGTAACTAGATATTTGGTGTAAAAAACGGGGGCATACACAAAATATTTGAGAACCAATATGAGATATGATCACAATTTTATCCCAACAGCTAAAGCTTTATATGGAGCACTATCAACACAAGGATGGGAAGCAAATGGACAAAAGAGAAGAGAAAAGACCTCTGGATGCCACTGGAAAGCAGTTACAGGATAATTGAGGGCTTGTACGGTTGAGATGTAGACCTGAAGCAAATAATTTCTCAAAAATAAGGATTAATGAAAGAACAGCAAAAGATGTTTTTTTCCAGGTCCAATATAAAACAAGTAACATAGCAATTGATTGTTGCAGTACCTTCTCATCTCCATCTCTGCTTCTTGTCAAAACCTTGAAGAAACTACTTAGAGCAGCACTCTCCTGGAACCTTTCTGGGGATAAACCATACTGTTACATTAAGAAATCAGATGGAATCAGGCCCCTTGATCATTCATTTTGGAAGATGTAGGAATGCCCTATTAGAAAATAAAAAGATATTGCAGGCAAAAATAATAATAAAAAAAATGGCAGGAAATACCTATAATAATAAAGTTATAAAAATGATAGTAATTATGATTGAATAAAAAGAGTATTGAAGCAAACTCAAACACAAGATTCAGACAGTAAAATGTCTTCAATTATAAAAGATTAAATTCTCATAAATTTTTTCAAAAGACAAGTATTGTCTCTCTAATCACTGCGTTTTACAATCAAGTGATCATTTTGTCCTCCTTTGATGCTTTAAATTGAAGTGCTAAAAATAACACTAGAAAGGGTCAGGCGTGAAACATTTGATTTTATAATGTTTCGATTCTAGTAGTAATGAAATATTAAAGATCTCACCTGATGGTTTTGCATGACAAGGCAATCCGTACTTAATTTTTTAAGCAGTTCTGGAGGAAATCTGCATAACCAAAATGGCCATTAACTTGTTGAAAATACTACCCAACCAAAAATCCAGAGATGAATTATCAATTTTGCACATCTAAAATGTTGTAGAAGTTATATTTAATTAGAGTCCTTATTAGTAATGAATTTTATGCAATCCAACATGATTCCTAGAAAATTCATGATTATCTGCTTATTTTACATACACTTTACACGCCCCAAAGTACCCGTGTCCGACACGACACGACATGGGTATGGGTACGGGATATGTCTCAGATCCTTAGCATGTTCTCTTGGACATGGCAACCGAAGATCAATCGAAAAATAATTGTCGAATAATTAACTTGTAAGTAATGAATCAAAAAAGATAATAGTTTTTGCAAAGAGAGAATGTATATTCTCAAACTCAAAAATTGCAAGCACTGACTCAAAAAGAAAAATATAGATGGGGGGGGGGGGGGGGGGGGGGGGGGGGGAGAAGGGAAAGGAAAAACAGAAATATGAAAGCTAGGCTTCTAACTAGCATTATTGACATTTACTTGGAGACATTTCAGCCGAATCCCAGTATCCTGATCCAAATTTTGGACACTTTTCAACCGAGTCCCCATATCCTAAGTTTTGAAGGTCAAGTGAATCCAACTCCTAGACACATACCCACTTCAAAGGTTTTTCACAATTGCACAAGGGCTTTACACTATGCATTTGATTCACTCAATGTCCTCGAAGAACCAATATCCAACTTCAAAGGTTTTTCACAATTGTCCATGACAAACTCAAGGGCATCATTGATCTCCTTCCCTATGTTATTTAGATTCACCAAATTGATCTAAATGGATCATTTTTTTTCAAGGACTAAGAAAATTTATTAAAAAAGAGGGAGGACCACAAAGAAGGCCAAGTCTAAGAATTCACACATTTTCTAAGAAAAATCATTTAAAAGAATAATATGTTCTATTGTCTTGGTAATTAAAATAGTTTATAAAAAAATTATAAGAATGCATAAACAGTTGGCCGATCAGTGCACATGAAAATGTACTTGCAAGACAAGATATGATAAAACCAAATTATCCATAAAATATGAAATCTTATAGCTTGAAAACTCAACATAAATAATGCCTATAATTGTTTAACCAGACAATAAACTCATCTGCCTTTCTCTTTCACATGAATATATATTCATTAAGTTCACTAAAAGAAAGTTAAAATTACAAAAATAAAATACCTCTGGAATACAGTTCCTTCAATTTCTGTATTTTTTGTGAACTGGAGAGTAGATGCCTGATCTAAAGCATTGAACCTTTCAAGAATATCATTGTCCTATAAGCAAAACCAAAAAAAAAAGGTTCAGAAGATAAGTGTCAAGATTGGCCAAACAAACGGTAGAACAGTGTCCGAAAAGTGCAATGATTAATCAAAAGGCCTGCCAAAGCTCAAGTAATTCAACTAAAGGAAACTGATTTCACATAAGTTGGCCAATATATTCATAGAAGATGCAATTCCATATTTACAATTTGTCAATAACCATCATTACTTCAATTGTCTCATAAATGGCTCATAAAACAATGTGGCCCCCAGCTCAAAAAACAAAGTGGCACCCAGCTCATCAAAGGATCCAAAGGTCCCAACTCAAAACAAGCAAAGGGTTGGAATCTCCCTTGATACCCCACTACTCAAATATGCTAAATGGAAGTCACTTTCCCATGCTTATCTGCTTATGAACTTAAGCAGAAATGGAGGGTAGCTGTTATCTCTGGAGTGGTCACCAAACTTAAGGAAACATCTTTCTCTGTAGGAGGGGTGTTTTTGTATCTGAAGTGGAGGTCACCATCAAAAAGCACATTAACAAAAGAATAAAGTGATACCTGCAAAGAGTCAAATTTTACCTACCTCATAGGTTTTCTCTCATTGACGAAGGAAATATAAAGACATACCAACAAGTGAGCACATATTCAGCTGACCCACTTTAAGGGGCAGTGAAGGAATTGGCCTCAAGATCCCATCATCTCAAACTGCCTATAGATTTACGTAATTCTAGATCCCCCTTTAACAAGCTTAACTTCCCAAAATCTCGTGTTTAATTGCCTTCACTATTCAGTTCTGGTCTTTGCCCACTGGACTCACATGTTCTCTTCTCCCTGTAGGTTAACTAATCACCAAATACCTATCACATGGACCTCCATATTGAACTACACGAACAATCTTATCCACAATTGTAATTATTGAATGAGTGGGGAAGTGGGTTCTCCAAGAATTCTGAATTGTGCAACAAAAATATATATCATTCATCCTAAAAGGCAAACTAATTCAGATGTTTCCCAAGACCATAGTATAACATAAGAATTTGTGCTTACTACTCCTAAAATGGGAATATATGCAGTGGCAAATCATTCTCACACACAGACACTTCATAAACCAAGTTGGACTCACACAAACTATATAATTATGCGCAGAACATCCCTTTATAGAAAATGAAATGAAAAGAGAAAAAGGAAAAAAAATAAAAAATTACAACTAAATGTCAACTTCAACTAACAGAACTGGAAAGCATCCCTTATATTGGACTAAGAGAATTTCAAAGTACACAACAAGTTAAATAATTGATAAGAAAATGCCTGAGAACTATTTCATTAACAAATTCACAAGGAGGGGGAAGAGATAGAACAAAATGAGGTATAGATCTCAGTATAATTTTTTCTTTTTTAAATATATGTATCTCAGTCTCACTCACCTTGCTGATAATCATACTGAGTAATTCAAAGCCTAAGCAGGTGGCCAATAATGGAAAGTGGTCTCCCTCATCATTTTTCTTCAAAATTTTCTGTAGAGAAACAAATAGATGAGGAAAAAAATCAGGATATTAATAAGTAACTACAAAAGAGTCAACTTTGATAAATACAGGCTTTCACCATAATGTTTGGCGTTTTAATTGTTCTTAACATAATTGACTTTTTTTCTTGAATTGGTTGCAATATAATGTTGCTTATTACAAACAGCCGCTCCATTTGTTGGGGTAAGGTTTCGTAAATCAGACCCTACCCCAAACCCCATGCAATGGCGGGAGTCTCATGCACTAGCCTAGCCCCTTTTTTAAAGCTGAATTTTTTTATCAAGAAACCAAAATCTAAATTAATAAAAATCAAATGTTTCTACATGCAACATTTGTAAACCAAATTTATCTACAAAGCTCGATCTGAATTTTTACAAGTTAAAGTCTATAATATGCCATTAAACATCATTATATCAACTCAATAGAGAAAATTTCTGTTGCATCTTGTCATTAGCATTTCCATCCCGACATTATATGTATCTTTTAAAGGGGAAAAAAATTATAACAGGACTTTGAAGCTTTATGGGCACTTTAATTGGTAGTCACAAATGAAAAGTCCAGCACAAATAGAATATTCCAGAACATAGCTCTTTTTCATCCTGGCTTATGTTCAATTTTAAGATCAAACATTAAGATAACTTGCCATCGGCCAAACTGTTCCCCTCAACCAAATTCTTCAGAAGAGCTCCTTCTAGGAATTCATAATACATTTGAAGAATAAACTTTGTCTGGGATTTTGAACCTGAAAGGCCAAAGTTATAAAATAGTAGCAAAGGTGGCCACAACTTCACAATTCATGATGGAGTAATTGACCTGCTTGATTCGACATCTCATAGGCAAACTATAGAATTTCTGGATCTTTTCTTTTCTGTTGTAAAACTGCCTCCCAACCGACATTCAAAGCATTGGACTCGATGAATTTGATCAGAACCTCTTCAGGCATGGCAAGACCGATGCTCTTCTCTCATTTTATTCAATCCAGTAGTCCTCATGTGCTAGCCACTCCATTCTTAACTTTTTGGTTTTTCATGGAAGATAGGTAAGACCTTCCTGCTCATGTAAAGGTCCTTGCAGAACCAGTGTCAAAGAGAAACACTGCCATGAAGCTATTGAAGGCACAAATTATCCATGACAATATCAGGGCATTCATTGGCAAACTCAACTGAGGTGATCTTGTAACTTTATCTTTCTTCCTTTTACCTCCTGGCCAAGAAGCTCAATCTTTTCTTTAAGCAGCTCCATTTTCCATACCGAGAATGATTTCATTCTTTCCTATCATATTTCTAAAAGCTTATGTGCTTTTAGTGAGAATCCACATACGCACTGAATATTGTCACATTGTCAATATACGCTAATGCCAAATCTTGGAAAGGTATAGTAATTTGATCCATTATCCTCTGAAAAGCAAAGGAACATTTTCAAGCCCAACGTTTCATCACAGGACAGCCACAGTGGTATTAAAAGCTTATGTGCTTTTAGTGAGAATCCACATACGCACTGAATATTGTCACATTGTCAATATACACTAATGCCAAATCTTGGAAAGGTATAGTAATTTGATCCATTATCCTCTGAAAAGCAAAGGAACATTTTCAAGCCCAACGTTTCATCACAGGACAGCCACAGTGGTATTTGCACTCACCCTTTTCCACCATCCATGCTCACTACCATCTCAATCCTAAATGAAAATATCTGATTCCCTTATTTAGGTTGCAACAACTGATGATTCCGCACCAAGCATTGAATATGTTTTAGCACATTGTTCAGCAGCTTGTATCTGATGAGCAATCTAGGCATTCTGCTGTCTTTCTCACTTCTACTATGGCAGGCATATTAGTAGTTCCAAAACCAAACAGAATAACATCCAAGTTGCCTATGGATACTCTGGATTAGTAACCTCCAAAATTAAGAGATAAGGACAGAGTTTACTGATTGCAATAACAAAGTGTAGAAAAGCACCAATTGGGTCAACGGATTATGGCCCAAAGATGTGCCACATAGCACCAAGCAGAAATGCATCATGCATATAATTTTCAATGGCTTGATTGATTGTCTACCAATAATAGAAAAAATAATAATAATAAGTATGTTGTCAAATCTTTTCCATATTTTTGATTTAATACAAATTTTCAGATCTCATCAAAAAAGGTATTATGTCAACACTTCAAAGCCCAAAAGAAATAACACTTCAATTTTAGGCACCAATAGCTCTTCAATGGAATGATATTTCTATGTTATTGTAGAGTGCAGTGAAGAAGTCCGCATACAACTTCAGAATTAAAAAAATACAGATTCATGGCAGAGAAGTAAATTAAGAAGTTATTTTGTAAGTCAAGACTTACAAAAATGCAAATTAACTGAAGATATTACTTTTTTTTTTTTTATATAAAGTCGGATGGAGAGACAAGATTCATGTCGCAACCCCACTTTGGTGCGAACTGGCTTTTGATGATGATGATTATGATTATAATGTTTTATTCTTTCCTTCCTTCCCAGTGATACCAAAGTACGCCATTCAGCAATATAATATGTTCTGGGGGTTTACAGGTTCCAATAAAAGTTCAGAGCTTTTAAAGGTTACACAAATTTTATTTTTTTTTTTTTGGTTTCAGAAAAGAGATTTATAGTACCCTAAAACACACAAGATAATGGAATGGAACTTATGTTAAATCCACTTTCATGAATGTTTGAACTTAGCAATTTTTTTTATTATTTGAATTAAACACGAGGATAGAGGAATAATTTCCACAATATACCCACTTTATCCACCTTATACTGCAAATGACCAAATCTAAACTAATCAAAGAGCAGACCACGAGCAGAGATACAAGAACAAGATAGCCAAATTCAAATTCCTATGATCCAAAGCACCTTCACAGCATGTACACATAAACACGCGTGTGTGACATGCACATACACACACATATAAGTTAACTATTTCTCACAAACACACACACACACACACACATTCTTCATAAAAATTTACAATATCATTAGCATTCTTTCTTGCACTACAAACCAGATTTCAGCCAAACATTTAAATTAATTATTATATGACTAATAAGTTATCGCCAATCAGAAAGAAAGCATTCACTAATAACATTTGAGATAGGAGTATGCATGTTTCACCCAAGCAATGGAATTAAAATTAAATCCACCGACTAGATAAGAAACTTAGATACCTCAAAAATTCCCTTCACAGTCTCATAATATAAACCACTCTTAGCCCACCCTCCAGTAAAGAGAACTCCATTGACCAGATTGAGTTTCTGCAATAAATAGAAAGAATGTAAATGATAAAGATTGAAGGAACCTATACCGATCAAAGAACAACCAATATGGGGCAAAGTAATGATCATTACCTACACAAGTTTCAGTAGTTGCCCCATATTGGTAAATGATAACTGAATAACCAAAGAAATCACATTTTTACAAGTCAAATAGCTTCGGCTCTTGAAATTCAGCATATGACAAAAAACAATGTCTGCTTATTCACAGGAATAAAGGAAAATCCAAGTATGTACAGATAGTAATTAAATTAATATCCAATGGGTAATTAATATCCTATAGGTTAAATTAGATATAATTAATGTCCTATAGGTGAAATTATGTTGTATTAAGATGACAACTAGCATAATTGCTACTGCTTTCCTTCCTCTGCACCAAATTCTGCAACTACTAACTTTCATGCAACTAAGGATCTGTATAACCAGCTATGGAATGCAATAACAAAGGCCAACAGTTCAAGTTCAACGGCTGAAGAGTAGTAAAATATCATCTTCAATAAAGTGATATGTCCAAAGAAAAAGAATTTCAAGTCCTTAGATGCACTCTGATGACAGCAAAACACCAGTACTTCATAACCAACTTAACTACATTTTTAGCGTTTTTGAGTGGTTCGAGACGTTAAAATTTTCATTTTTCCCCCCTTCGTTTCTCTTAAGCGTGAGATGACTTATACGCAAAATCTAGTTATAATTTCCCGATATGCAGTGTGAAAAAGCAAAAACTCACTTCAGAGAGGATCTCCGGAGGCTCGTTATAAATAAGAGGAATCACACGAGCACCGGCTGATTCTACAAATTTCACATAGGAAGCTGCAATATAAGAAGCATCCGTGGCATTGCAAAGCCTTCCAGAAGCACCATCGCCGGGATGACTCAAAATCCCGATCACCGGCCTAAAGTACAGCGTCGGATCAGGCGCTTGACATCTCGACAGTCCCGAAGATTCAAGATTAACTTCTCCAGGCAGCAGAATCGACTCAGCTTTCGCGGAATTCATCTCCTTAGATAACGCAACCAAGAGAGGAATCCATAAACAGTTCCACATCTCTGAATAACGAGCAGACGACAACGAAGAAGAAGACGGTGACGAAGAAGACGACGACGAAGCAGAAGAAGCCGAAGAAACGCGACGTTGAGAAATGTTGGACCTCGCCATTTCACTGTGATTCTCGGCAGCGAAATCGGAAGAAGAATTAGGGAAAAGCGGAGCCTGCATTTCTGACTCTGAGGATTCCGGAAGAGAAGAAATTAGGGCTTGCGAGAGATGAGAAATGGAAAGAACCAGAGTATATTTTGATCAAAGAAAAGACTCTTGGCATGGTCGCCGGCTTTTATGGACTGTATATGCGTCTGTAGTACGGCGCTTGGTCACTCGCGCACTTAAAAAGAGAAAGTTGAGTACGAGTCAATGTCGTAATTTAAGTGCTGCTAATGGAAGGTGCGAGAGACGGACGGTGCTCTTAAAAAAAGGGCAAAAAGCTGAGACGAACTCGACGGAAGGGGTAAAGGTTTTCCGAGACGCTTTATCTTGCCCAGTCAGGCATGGCTTTTCTGATCTACTTGTTTTGAAAGGCTGTGATAATTGCGTTTTTTTCGGGGACAACCGCAACCCAAATCCCACTAAAGGTTAACGGAGGCCAGCTGTCAAGAGAGCCGCGGTGAGTTTAGAGCAAACTTTTATGTCCACTACGAAATGAACTGGCGGTAAATAACACTTTTAGGTTTTTACTTTTGCTTTTAAAAAAGTGAAATTTGACTTTTTGGTTTAGAAAAGGGGTGTAAAAAAGATTATTAACAAAAATCATTTTAATTAAAAAAAAAAAAAAGTTACTTTCTTGCTTTGAGAAGGAAAAATGGTTGGTTCTGAACACATCACCAAACCTTGCTTATATTTATAATTTCAAAGCCCGTACCAACCAGATATCTTAAAACCCAACCCAATTTTATCAGTGGCTGGTTTGGATTGGTCGGTTTGATGGTTGAACCGATTCAATGTGCATTCATAGTCATGGTGGGAGCTTTTATTTGACAATGTGGACAATGAATAGCAGTAGAAAAGTCATTTGGGGGAATGACATGGTCTGCAATGCTTTGCTCCATTGGAGACTGCTATGACCATGAAATGCTGTCATGTGTTTTTTTCAAATGGGATACACCTGACATATTTACAAAAATGAAAAAATACTCAGTGTGAGATACTCCAAATGACAACATCTCACAGCCATAACAATCTGCATTGCAAATAATTTCATCCCTCATTAGCATATACAAGGTTCATAAACTCAGGAAGTAATTGGTATTAGTTGGTGGGTCTTACCACTTCTATGTCTGTGTCGCATTTTTCAATGCTCGCAGGCCTTAAAATTTGGCCAATTGAGTTGGAAATCTTTCTTTCTAAGGCAAGGTTTTTCATGGGCTATCCTTTGTAAACAATAATCAAGGTAACTATGTCATTGGCCTCTCATTAGCTCATCATATATTGCGAACGGTCCATTTGTGTTATCCATTCAATAAAATATTAAATCCCCCCTCCTTGTCTTCTTTCAAATCTCATTTTCAATGAGATTAGAGAGGTTCTCTTTGTACATTCTGCTAATTAATAAAATTTTGTCTTGTTTACCAAAAAAAAAATTTTCAAAACAATTTAATGCTTACAAAATTAGGTAAAATTTTTAACGTGGACGGATCAATCATTTATAAAATGCTCCACATAACCACAGAAGTGGTGGTAATGATCCTACAGGTTACTGCAAAGTGGTTTGGGGCCCAAAGGTCTAAGGATTAATCCCTTGCATGCAGGGTTAGTCGAAGGATTGAGGCAATTATCTCCGCTTGCAGAAACGTTGCACTCTTATGGTGTTGTGGTGATGGTCTCATTCCCCAAATTAAGTTAGGGTCAATTTGGTTGTTATAGCTCAATCTAAACATTCCACAACAAAGAGGAAGCCCTATGATAATGCCCTTACACCGGCTAAAGCCTCTTGCGTGGAAGATCGGCTAGAGCATCCAATGACGCCACATGTTTCACTCATTTATTGTATCAACTTATCATGAAGAAATGGGTTTTGCCCAACATATTGTTGGGTTGTACCCCATAATGAGTGGGATTGTACCTATGATAAATTAAGTTGTATCTTATGATATGTAATAATGATGAGTTGAGTTGTATCCTATGTTAAACTAGGTTGCACCTAGTGATAAAGTTGGTTGTACCCAATAATGAATTAGGAACACTAGGTTGTACCCAATAAGATCTGTGGAAGCTCTAGCCGATCTTTCAACGTTAAGCTCTAGGAGATAGGGACCTATGATAACACCCATGGTCGATCACGCTGGTACTCCCTTCCCCGTCTTAAAAAAAAAAATATGCTTCACATAATTCATCGGCTAGTTAAATAACCATGGGAGATCACAGATGTTCGATCCAAACTTCGATAATGTGAGGCGTCTTCAAATTCAATAGAACAAAAAAAGGCGTTTTCAAATTCAAGCCAGCACATAAGCTCTACCACTAACCTTACAGGCTTACACTAACCTTAAGGGTATTCCCAACTCCTAAGACATGTAAAGGTGCTTGAGCTTCCTCGCGTTTGTAAAACCCTCGCTTGCGAGGTGACAAAAATGTCTGTAAAACCCTAACTACATCCAGTCCCATTGTACCCGTCAAAGTTGGTCTGCAAATAGCGAAACATGGCTCTGTTCAGAACCCTTCGCTCTCATCGTTTATATACTTATGTTGGAGACCAAAACCCTCAACCTCTAGTCAGACACCCTCTGTACATTTCGTCCCCCATTACCCATTCTAGCTTTTCAGATTGCCAGATATTTGGTTCTCGTGCAGGTTCGTTCTTAGTTTCTATCTCTTCGTTCCTCCGAAGGCAGCTGTCAACTTCTCCCGAACTCGAAGAAAGATCGCCAACCGGATCGACTGATTCAGACAAGGTTGAATTAGCTGAAGAGAACGGCAAAGGCACAGAAGAGACTAAACCTAAGCATATATATGAGAACGTAGCTGGGGATAGCGGGGAAAGTAAGCAGAAGTCACTGGATGAAATGTTCAGCGAGGCCGTCGACGGTAGTGACTCCTCAGAGCTGGAATCTGAGGGATTGTGTGATGATTCGAAGGCGAAGGAAGTCGGAGCATCGAAAACGATATTGACAAAATTGGAGAACGAAGCAACGAGTGTTAAAGCGATTGCAAAAGAAACAGTAAATCAGAGTAAGCCAACCAAGAACGACGGGAAAACTAAGAGCTTATATGCTCTGTTTGTGAATAGGCCGAGCAATGACAAGAAATCTAAGTTGCCAAAGCCGGAGGGAGTCGGGAAACCTAAGAGCTTGGATGCTGTGTTTGTGAATATGCCGAGCAATGACAAGAAATCTAAGTTGCCAAAGCGGGAGGGAGTTTATGGCCCAGGAGATTCAGAATCATTGAAGAAGGATCAACCCCATACGAGAGAACTTTCGCCAGAGATGGTTTCGCTTGTTAGACGTTTACACGAGGAAGGATACTTGAATAAGTCTAGTTTCTTGTCTGCGAGCCCATTGGATCTCTCACGTTTCAACAATGACTTTTGCCGTGATTTCTTGAGGTCTGCAGCCATAAGATTCGGCCGGGATCAACAGGAAATTGCAAAGTAAGGATATCTTATTTTAGCTTCGTTTTCAAAATTGCTTCTGTTTTTGCATTGGAAATACATTATATTCATACTTGTGCCAAACGTGGTTAGTTGGGTGTTTGTATGATTAATGGTTTGAACTATAGTTACTAAAATATATAGAAATTTTCAACACAGAAAAGCTTTTGGTTCATTCTATAGAATATGATGGAGGCAAAAGAAGTGTGAACTGGTTAATTTAGTTTATGTTTTATTCATCTCTGTCTAAGAGCAGATTGTTTTTTTGTTTTTTTAAGTTGGAACTTTCAATATTCTACTGTATGAGTTAGCTTAAACAAAGTGAAGTTAATATCAGCTTCAATTCGTGGATTAAGGTGTGAAAAATTATAACTTTTATCTTAACGTTGAAATTCTAGTTGCTGATCATCAGTTCACATCATGGGTATTGGTGGGGAAGATCCATGTGTAGAGTGAATGCCAGGATGAAGTCTGTTGGATTAGTTGTTACTAATGGTTCCTTTAACTATTTATTTTAGGAATTATAGTCTCTATTATACCTTGTTTAAAGCTCCCATTAGAATGTAGTATGGTGGATCTTTCTCTCTCTCCCTCTTCAATTCTTGTTGTTGAATAAGAAGGAAAAGAGACAAAAAGTTATGTGGATAATGGGAGAAAGGTACATCCTTAATCCTATTGATATCTATTGTATGGGTAGTGTATTGTTCTGAAACACTTGTCTCTTAGAGATAAAATTAGTAAAAATTGGAAACAAACCACAAAAATTAGAGGGAACACAATTTTGAAAAGAAAGCGTGTTATGTATATACAAGGATGGCTCAAGTAAAAGTATTTGTCTACCCTTAACGAAGGCACTTTGGTTCTCAGAGGTAACTAATCCTAGCACCTCTCTAAGGCTTAAGGAGAGTGCCTTCGGAAGGATCTTAAATAAGCTTTTGGTCAGGCTAATAAGGGTGAAAGTCCCTCACTTCCACAGCTCCTTGACATTTGTGTATGAGGCTTAAGAAAGTGGTCAGGTTAATAGATTTCAGAGAAGGAATTCCATAACCTCCTTCCATTTTCTCAAACAAAATGTAAATATGGCTGAACTCCAGGTCTGACACAAACTGAATGAAATTTTGAACAGAGCCCATGGTTTTGTTGGTTTGCATTAATTTCAGCAGGCCATCTTCCTTCTCCTCCTCCATAAAAACCTTACTCTCTGTGGAAACCCTTCTTCTCCGTAGAAACCTTTGTCACTGTGGACACATAAAAGCCATCCACCTCTAG
This sequence comes from Buxus sempervirens, assembly GCA_947561395.2. Taxonomy (NCBI): domain Eukaryota; kingdom Viridiplantae; phylum Streptophyta; class Magnoliopsida; order Buxales; family Buxaceae; genus Buxus; species Buxus sempervirens. The sequence continues at coordinate 9,909,878 of OX387186.1, forward strand.
AAATGTACGAAAGTGTTTACCCCACTGGTTGTGTCTTTTGTTGATAATGGTGATTTCTTCTTTTCAGATAGAAAGAGCCCAGCACATCTATCATCTCTCTCCTGTAAATCCATTCCATAATATTCAGCAAACTTTAGGTTTCTTTATCCTCAAAAACAAGCCAGCTTGATTTGCTTCCAGTGCTCTTTGTAATCTGCAATTTTTTTGTGTCTATCGTCGATACTGCCTTTGAAGGTTATCTACTTCTGTTGTATTCACAGTGTTTGCCTTTTCATGTCACCATTAAATTTCCGTGTGGTATCCTTTTTGTTTCTTTTACGCATCCTCTCGCAGTTGTCCATGGCTCCCAACCATCACTATCATCGTTTCTAACCTCCATAACCAGTGATAGAAAGTCGTCCATGACATAGAAGAGCAGGGTTTATATTGCTGACCGAAATTAGTTGGCATAAGGAATTGTTGTCTTGTTTGTTGTTGATTGAGAAAGAATATTTGTGCAGAACAAATTTTCTCCAGTAGCAACTGTTGATAATGCAATGCTTCAGACAGTGTGTTAGCTTCAATAATTTTTGAGCATATTGGTTATATAATTCAATGTACTGTACTTAATTTATATTAAAATGTCTTGCAAATTAAGTATAACCTAATTTTTATCTAATGATTTGGAGTGGTCTAGGTAAGGAAGTAAGCACATTTTCTTCAAACAAGTCTAACGATTGAATCTGCCTTTGCAGGTGTTTGTCTGGCAGTGAGTTGAAAAAGGTGGCCCTTTTCGGTTGTCCTTCACTCGAAAAAAAGACTACTTTTGCGGCTAAAAGACTACGTAATTTCTTCAAAATTCAGGAAGATACTGTAAGCCAGAACTAACCTTGATATTCTTCTTTAATTCTGGAGTTCCATCTTGAACGTTAAGCTCGAATAACGTTTTTTCTCACTTGTCATGTGTGTGTGCTTTCAGGTATGCCAAACTTGCGAAATGAAGGAGTCATGCAAGTTTGCCAACAAAAGGGTATGGGATCCAGATAATAGGAATTTGGTTTTGGCTGATGTGATGAAAATCCTGACTTCATATGCGTTGGAGTTTGGTCATCCTCAGTTAGTAATTCCCAGTGAAATAAAGACTTCCACCAGTAAGTTGTTAAAGGATGTACTCAACATTAGCCAATAACATCAATCTCGTGGATACAATCTTTTTATATCAATACAGGATACTGCTTCATTGATTGTTTTTGGCATTACATAGAGATTTTTCTCCTGTCAACTACATGAGTATTTAATTAATCCTAATAAAGTTTACTCAAAACACTGGAATTTGCAAAATTTTCATATTTGCTCTCTTCGGTAATGCATATTCTATACCTGCCATGACTGATCCGTCATGGTCGACGTCCAAATTTGTATGTATTCATTCTTTCTATTCTCTGTCATGAATGATTGTGATTCTCTCTTTAAACAAATCATTTGCTGGTGTAGTTGGTTTATGGTTGGCCCCATCTTGGCCTTGCATGTATTTTGCATAACCATTTGAATGGTCAAGAGATCAGTTTAAAAATCAATCATGTTTGATCACTGAACTGGGTCAACTTCTGGTCCATGGGATTTAATTTGGCAGACAGGTCAAGTGCCGTGTCCCGACTCTCTTATCTTTTTGCCCGGTTTTCTTGTGACAGTTTGTTTGGTCTGTGTTTAGGATCCGTGTCATGATCTTGATATCTTGATCTTAAATATTTGGGTTAAATGCATAAACCTTCCTTCAGGTGATGCTACCCTTCATGGTAGTCTTCATTTAAGACCATGGATACGAAGGGTCAGAGCTTGCCAGATCTGACCTGAACTCATGTTCTAATGAACGTGGTAGCTAATAATTGTCAAAAAGAAAGCCACGAGCGTGAGGAGGAGGATTCATAACTTGTGTTTTCAATGCTGAGATTTTTACACTAAAATCCCAATAACTACACGTTCGAGTGGGTTCGTCGCATTCGCTGAATGGAAACAGGACTGCATTGTTCTGGTCAACATGATCAAGTGGAGGGAAGTCGTGGATAGGTGTTCCATCTTTAAATAATGAAGTTGAGTCATTGCGACCCCGTCAAGTCTCCAACACGTGGGTATTGCCCTACACCTCACGTGTACATGAACGTCGGCTGTGTTTAATGAATGTTTAATGCTGTCCATTGAGACATTAATAAGAATTAGTTCACTAGATATTGGTGTCTCATTTTCTTGTGCTAAACGTCTTTATTCTAACGACTTTAATATATATTAGCGGAAAGAAGTTTTTGGCTCCGTCTTTCCTTAACGTGATCATACTATCGTCGGGTTAGATTAGAATCATTAGATAGAAAGATTATTATAAATGAATCTTAATTTTTTTTTCATATAAATAATATATGCAAGATTGTTTTTATGAAATATATTTTTATGTAATATGTAAAAATATATGATCAACATATATTTGAATAATAATCTGCAGTTTGAGTTAGGATTGGTCTTGACCTGAACTCTGATCAACATATATTTGAATAATAATTTGCAGTTTGAGTTAGGATTAGTCTTGACCCGAACTCAATTTATGCTCTGTCATGAGGAGAATTAAGTTAAATAGGAAAGAGACGTTTGAATTGCCCATGTTATACTTAATGATATTACGAAACAGGGGAGCAAACATTTTCCTATAATTAAATGTTAAAAGTTTTTGGCTTTATTAAAAAAATCAAGTAAAATTTTGACTGATTATTTTTTAAATAACAAATCAAGTAACCACTTTTTTCCAATCACTTCTCTACATTTATATTGCTATAAATGTCAAAATTTTAATTTTTTAAGAAAACCAAAACATCCTAAGCTTGGGATGAAATCATTTACCGCATAAGTGTGTGGTAGACATTGTTGCGGATACTCTGGTTTTTAAAAAACACAAGGACCGTGAGATGCTCCACGTGGAAGCATTTGAGGCCACAACAACATCTGCTACAAGCTCATGCGGCAGATGATTTCAACCCCTAAATTTTTATTGCACTCTTGATCGTCATGGAAATCACTTATTATATTTGCTGGCATGTGCAAACCACATGCCCAACCCCACTAATGGATCCAAAATAAATAATAAAGATGATAAATGACCTGTTGTTAGGTAGCACGTGGAAGAGCAAAAACTTGGTTTTATTTAATATTTTTAAATCCTTTTCATTTTTCGTAATTAACTTGGGTTAAAATAGGTGTTATATATATATCCCTAAATTATTATTTTTTTTTAACAAAAAAGGAGTATGATCTCAGTTGGGTTTTCGTTAATTAGTATCCATCCTGGCCGTTTTCAGTGGCCGAAAGGGCCCAAAGTCACCAGGTCAGTTTATTCCCGCACGTCACCTTAATGACCAAAATACCCAGACCGTTACTTGCACAACCCTTTAAAAAATCTAGGCCTATTTTCGTCACGAAAGGCCCCTTTTCCAAATAAGAAACAATGACACGTGGTAGTGTGTGCATGTGATCCCATCGTTGAGCATGAAGGTCGTTAAGTGTGGTCCCCACGTCCACGCGACCAAACACGCAAGGCAGGAAAAGGCGGGAAAGGAAGGAAAGGAAGCGGCTACGGAACCAAAGAGAATGAATTCCAATGCAGTTAAATTGAAAGCGCTGACTGGTCTCGTCTCTCGCGTACGATGTGCACGTGCGGAGAGTGATGTTAGGGAAGGTGGAGTCCACTTTTCTCTCTCTCTCTCTCACGTGAAAGTGGTACGAGCTTATTGGAGTCGACATCTGCGCCATCGTGCGCCACCACACGCGGACATCGGTGTTCAGGGCTCAGGAGGGATTAAAGGAGGCAACCGTACACGTGCTCGTGCACTGCATTGCCACGTATTTTGTACCACATTTTTAATTAATAATTTTGAAATACTGTTGGAAAATGAAAAAAAAATGATAGGAGGCTGAGTAAATTACAGCATTTGTAGGAATATTAACATTTGATACCAAAAATACCCTTTACTTTTTATTAAATAAATTTCATTCACCCATTTGTTTTATATCAGCTTCTCTCCTCTTTTAAATTCATTACGTATATAGCATGTGCATTTCCCTGATATATATTATGCTTGTGAGAAGAAACAATAATTCTCAATCTCAATAAAATATAAAACAAATTTTAAAAATATCTTTTTTACTTGTTAAATATGCTTGAGTTAGACTTGATTGGGGGTATTATAGTCATAAAAAAATTATTTGGATCGATCTTAGGCAGGCATGCAATTTATCGGCTAGCGCGCGCCTATGCCGAGCCAAACATAGTCACGACTCTCTCGCTGCCGAAGATAACGTGATTACCCCTTACTTTCCACATGTGCAGAGTTAATCAGATCATGATAACTTTCATTACTTTTAAATTACCATTTTAACCTCACTACCCCTCGGCCACTTTAGCCTCTCTGTCTAACTTGTCGCCTCACCTCGTAGTCTTGGGGAAAAAGCTAAAATTTAAAGAAGAGTGGCAGTTGCGTAGTTTTGGATAGATCCCAAGGGCAATGGCAATCACCCAATGTATTTAGCTCACAATTCCCGGTTCTTCATTCTTCTTCTTCTTCTCGTTTTTGCTTATTTCGTGGTTTGGCTGCTTTCCTGGTTTTTATTAAAAAAAATAAACCACTATATATCTGGTTTCGCGAGCTGTTTTGTCCGGAACTTCCGGTTTTCTAGGCGGTTTTGTCCAATCGTAGCGAGGATCTCTGTTGGAATCCGGTGGATCTGGTTTTACGAGCAGAATATCCTTTTCAGTTAGGTTTCCGATCTCTCTTCTCTGTGAGGTTTCTGGTGGTTCAATCGCAGTTCAAGGTGTTGTTAACCAGGGTTACTCGGTGATCGGTAACTGATCTTGTACCTTCAGGGTTCCGATTCGAATCAGAGCATGATTTTCGAAACAGATTTATCAGTTTTGAGCTGTTAAAGATCGTTTTTCCTATTGATTCTGCCGTTTTTCCTCTTTTCGCCGGAGCGACTCTAAGGTATGACGTCGGGAACTAGGCTTCCGACATGGAAGGAGAGGGAGAATAATAAACGGAGAGAGAGGAGAAGGCGAGCCATCGCGGCGAAGATCTTCTCTGGTCTGCGAATGTACGGTAACTACAAGCTCCCGAAGCATTGCGACAACAACGAGGTCTTGAAAGCTCTCTGCAACGAAGCCGGATGGATCGTCGAAGAAGACGGAACCACTTACAGAAAGGTATATAGACTTGCTTATTTTTCTGATCCTAATCCGTCATTTCTTTCGCCGCGCATGTTAGCGTTGCCGTAAATTTATTATTAAAACGCATTGTGTTTGTTCATGATACCCATCGTGGATCAGAAATCTCTTCCGATTCTTTTCTTTCTCGCATTCTGATTTTTCTTTCTTTTCTTTTTAAAAATTATTGAACTATATTTTAATCTCCTTATATAAATTTTTTTTTCTGTAATCTCAATCTGTGCTCACTGTTTCTGTTAACATGCCAGAGCCCTAGAGAGTAGAGACAGTTCTCTCTTATGAGGATCAGTTTCTTCGCTTTCTTTACCGATTTTCTTTCAGAATCTGTCTCTGCTTTGTTTGCTTATCAGCGTACTTTAGGTCAATTGCGACTGTTGTGTTTATTAAACGCGTACACAAGATTCCTGCTGCAACACCGTGACAGAGACGGAGAAGTCGGAATGGCACAGTGTATATCGTTTAAGACGACAATACCCCTGTAAATTGTCGGAATAACATTGGCCCGAACTTCTGTCCGCGTCTTGAAATCCGGGCATTGTAAGGGTCAGCTTTGCCAATTTGGGGCTCCATCTCTCTCCCCAGGATAAATGCAGGCTCTTTTGTTTGGACTTTCCCTCTCTTTATTGTGACTGATCTTTTCAAGTGCTTCGTTCTTCTTTTGGGGATTCCAACTTCCGACTGTTCTACATGGAAATTTCCTCTTTCTTTGAGAGGAAGTTCGAAATACAGTTTTAGTTTCTTGAAGTCATGAAATTACTCAAATTTCACGGTTTTTTATTGTTTCAAAAGGTTCTTGTCGTGAATTTATGTTTGGGGCATAGTACAGGGTTTGATGAGAAGTGTGAATCTTTAAATGTATTATCAGCCGAGATTCCCGGGTAATTTATTTTGCTAGGAAAGCAAGTATAACTTTATAGATTTGAGCTGACGAAATTTTGTGAAAAAGAGATCACAAGTCTTCAGAAGGAAGGCAGCCGAGAGCGTGTCGTTTTAAATCCATTACCAGGTTTTAGGTAAACTAGTACTGGGAGTGACATAACTAATGCTGACATTTTGCCTTCTTTTGGCTTTGTTTAAATTGCTTTCCTGCCAGCGGTTTGTAGTTAACTGGCCTTGGGAGCAACATAATCTTTGACATTATCCGTTGTTTTGGCTTGTTTATTGCTATAACCCTAGCTTCTGAGTGTTGGTGGTGAGGCAAACTAGCATCATTTGGTAAAACTATAAATCGAGGGAGGAGCTGTATCATGCTGCTTGCTATTTTAAGTGAGGAAGCAGATATTTATTTGCACATCACTTGTCATCAGTGTAATCCTTAATAGAATTTTTGTCACTGTGCCCTATATCAATTTAGAAATTTAGGGGTTTCTTTTGTCATTTTCTCTGGTTCTATGCAGTTACATATGCAATTACTGCAATATTCTGATTTCAATGTAAAAAAAAAAAAGTTAATGTCTGGAGGATTTGGTCCCATTGGTTTCTGGGTTTATTGATTATTTTGGACTTCTAGGCTTGCTTATTTGGGTTGGTTTCATATGCATGATCCCCTAGTATCTCAGGTCCACACCTAAACTTGGGCTGGGGCTTCTCATTGTCAAGAAATGGCTGGTGTAGCGAGGGATGTATTTAGCTTCGTTGTATAAATTTGATTGCTTGGAATGAGTTCTAGCCGGTGGAATGAATTTGAATAGATAGATGCTCATTTGGTTAGCTAGGGGAGAATGGGTTTTTCCCAGAATGAGTGGGAAAATTCTCGTCATCATTGAGTTGCCCCTAATCCTGTTGAAGTTTTTAGGAATGAGTTCTCAATTTTTGTGATGGTTAACTTGTAAATTAGACTAAAAATTTTGTTAGCAAATTCAAACTTGAAAATATGTGAGGTTTAATTAATTTTGTTACATCTAAACCAAACATCAGTTTTAGGTTGTGACTCATTTTGCCACATATTAACCTAATGGGATTTAAAAAACTTAAAAAATTTACCATGCATAATGAATTTAAAGACTGGTTGCTTATCCATAATTAATGCCAGTGTTTTTGTCAGACTTTTGGTTTCACTTCTGCATGTTAGGCATTTTGTGTAAGCTCCTAAATGGGTGATCATGCATTATTAGACCAATCAGATGGCATTGGCCTTTCTGATTAATAAGTGCTTAAAAAGGATTTGTTGACATATACCTTTTTCTTTTTTTGTGGTTTTTGTTTACAGATATATGTACTTATTTTCTATGATTTCTCTTGAATATAAGCTATCTGAAATGTTTTGATTGACTGACTGAAGGTACAGTCTTTTGACATGTTATGGTGGAGGACAGGATTCATCTTGCCTACACAGCTAGTTGGGACATGGCATTGGTTATTGGTTAATTAATTGATTGAACTGAATAATCCTTGTTAGCAAATGGAACTATTGAGCAGGATGCCTGCCTTAATCTGTGGAGTCTAGGAATTGAACACTAGCTGAGTCTTTTTTGCCTAATATTAATAAACTAGTAGATAAACAATGTGCCTAAGCCTCAACACTCAGATGGTGAAGTGCTGACTAGGACTTATTGTAGACTGATATGGGATTGCCATAATGTGATAAATCAATGAAGAAACAGTCTATCTAGATTCAAATGAGTGCTCAAATGATCAGATTTTTTACTAGGTTCAGGACTTTGTATTTTGCTTGCATAAACATATAAGAATCTATGGATGATCATCGTACCTCAACCCTAATTGTCATGTTTTGCATTTTTCCTGGGAATCTGACAGAGGTAAAGGATGGCAAGGAATGCACAGATTCGAAAGATTGGTCAGTTATTGTTATTTGCTTTATATCGTCTAAACCGTTATTTATATTTTTTGGCAGGGATGCAAACCTGCAGAGCGAATGGATTTTGTGGGTGGGTCTGCATCAGCAAGCCCCTGCTCGTCGTACCACCCAAGTCCCTGTGCATCCTACAACCCTAGCCCTGGTTCATCATCCTTCCCAAGCCCAGCTTCATCGTCTTATGTTGCTAATGGCAACATCAACGCTGAGGGAAACTCACTCATCCCTTGGCTTAAAAATCTCTCATCTGCATCATCTACAGCTTCATCCTCCAAGCTCCCTCACCATCTCTATCTCCAAGGTGGTTCCATTAGTGCTCCTGTCACCCCTCCTTTGAGCTCTCCAACTGCCCGTACACCCAGACTAAAGAGAGACTGGGATGACCAAAATGGTGGTCCATCCTGGGGTGGACACAACTATTCTTTACTACCTTTGTCCACCCCACCTAGTCCTGGCCGTCAGATACTCCCGGATTCAGAATGGTTTGCAGGGATCCGGATTCCTCAAGGTCCATCATCTCCTACATTCAGCCTTGTGTCATCAAACCCATTTGGCTTCAAGGAAGAGGCATTAACAGGTGGAGGATCTCGGATGTGGACTCCCGGGCAAAGCGGGACATGCTCTCCAGCAGTGGCTGCAGGCTCAGACCATACGGCTGATGTTCCCATGGCAGAAGTGATATCAGACGAGTTTGCATTTGGCTGCAACACCACAGGCTTAGTGAAGCCATGGGAAGGTGAGAGGATCCACGAGGAGTGTGTATCTGATGACTTGGAGCTCACACTGGGGAGCTCAAGGACCAGGTGAACCACCAGGTGCGTTGGCAGTGATTGAGCTGACATGTCATGTAACAATTGATTTCTATTCTTCTTATTTACTAGCTACTTTACTGTTTGCAGATCAGAGATTTAAGAGAATGCATGGTCTCTGGCTGTAGCTTATGCTTTCTCAAGCCGGGAAATACAATAGGGGACTTCTTGTTGCATTTAAATTTGGGATTTGTTAAGAGGAAAGGGTAAAAAGTGTTGTCAACCTTTGGAATTATGAGAATGGGGTTGAGAGGGAGGAAAGGCAAAAGACCAGGTTTGGTTGCCAATTTCTTTTTTTAAATTATACATAGTTAATGTTGTTTTGATTTTCTCCATTTTTAAAATTATTTTTGGAGCACTGATTGCGTTATTGGTTGGTGCCTGTGATTATGGGTTTTGCTATTGATAGCATGTTGGATTTCCTTCAAGTGGACTGGACTGGTCAAATCTCAAGACTCAGAATTGTTATTCCGTATGATGTTAATCATTTTTGTTCTGTTCTGAGGACATATATGTGTTGCATCTTGTTTGCCTTACCATCAGTTTTGGTCATTATTCGCTTTCTTTTTTCCTTTTCAATGTTTTCATTATTAGTCTATCCAATGCTTGTTAAAATATGGTGCATATTTTGAAGCCTTTTGATGGACAGAGACAAGAAGTGGACCCGACTAGTCCTTATCCTGTTGTTTGAAACTGGAACCGGGAAGTTGTGTGAATGGGCCATCTTTCAGCAATGAATCAAAATCCTGTTGCAGTGACCCTGGCTCTCCCATCAACGAAAACCCTAGAACAGTTAGATCTTCGAAAAAGGATGATCCAAGTACAGCATCCAATTGAATATTTTTTTTCTGTCTCCCTCATTAGCTAAAGGCAACCTGGACCAAGTTCCCATTCGGTTGACTGATACATTTACCTCGCTTGGATACATAACAAATCTTCCTAGTGGAAGCTTTCCACCGAAACCAGGTACAACCAGTAAATTGATCCCAAAGAAAGAAGAATTACGAGAAGCTTTACTATGGTTTTTCTTCATCCTTTTTTCAACTTTTATTTCCTAAAGTGGTCTGCATCCCTTGATGCATGGCCTGGGCCTGTTCAAGTTATACAATGTTGTCGTCATCTTGATTTTCCATCAAATTATGCATGTGAAACCCTCCAGGAAATATCAAAGTTCGAAAATACCTTGGTGGTAACCAATGGTTAGACGAAATGACCTTGGCGATGAAAGGTTGCTGGAGGAAAATAGCCCGTTACTTACATGACTAGACAATTTCTATGTAAAAAAAATTAAGATCATGAATCTTTAATAACAACAATTTACCTGTTAGTAACACAAACTTTGTTAGATAATATATATGCAATCAACTAATGAGTATCCAAATCCTTCTTGGATCCATCCATGTTCCTTTTGATCTTCCTCTAGAATTTATTTATTTATTTTTTATCAGTAATGAAAGATAAATATATAAAGAGAAAAGGAGAAAAGTATAGTACAGGGAAGTACCCACAGGCACAGAGCTAGGTGCAAGTCACAACCCAGAACATCTCCATACCTGCCCGCAGGCCGCAGTAATACCATACCTCACTATATACTCCTATCAGCCCACAGAGAACAAACAAAATAGTGACCGACATGGACGATGCACGAACAATGTTACATAGGATCATTCATCCATGACAGGTGTGACACTCGTAAATATATAGGATCAGCCATCAAACTAGAATAGCACTCAACAATAACAACCATAACCTATTTTCGTCTTGTATTTTAGATCCTTTGATAAATATAGGTTGCGTTTGGCATTGCTTTTTGCTTATTGTTTCAAAAAGCAAGAAAATCAATTAGATTATTTTTGCTTCTATGAAGATTTTTTTATGACGCAAAACCGTTTGATTCATATTTGCTTTTGTTACAAAAAGCAAAAAAACATGTTTGGTAATATCAAAAGTATAAAAATTGCATATTGGCTAATATTATGATAAAATGTACTATTATGGTAAGGGTAGGTGGTGGTAGTGGGTGAATGGTAATGGTGGTGATGGTATAGGTGGATGATGGTGGGTGATGGTGTGAGTGTTGTTGGTGGTTGTAATGGGTGGTGGTGGTGATAGTACTGATGAGTAATAAGTGGTACTAGTGATGGTGGATGGGTCATGGGTGTAATGGTGAGTGGATTGGTGGTGTTGGTAGTAGTGCCCAACTGCCCATGGTGGTAGTGGTGGGGTGGTGGTGGCTGGGATGAAGGTGATGGTGGTGGGTGGTTTTATAGTGGAGGTTGGTAATGGTAGTGAGTGGCAGTGGTGGTGTGCGTACGTTGTTGGTATTAGATTAGTAACAATAAGCAAAAGAAGCAAAAAAAAAAAAACGAGATTTTGCCTCTCAAGAAAAGCAATTAGATTGCTTTTGCTTCATTATAAAAAGCAAAAGCAAGTACTAACCAAACATGCTTATTGCTTCAAAAAGCTTGATTTTGCTTAAATAAGCAAAAAAAGCAAATGCAAAAATCAATGCCAAACGTAGCTACCTCTTCCTTAGGCATTTGCTTCACATGCTTAAACTATCTTTAGAACCTATTCGGTGTAGCTTCCTATAAATAGAAAAGCTTTGACTTTAGGGCTTTGTAAAAATGGGCTTTGAATCAAAGTCATCAATTACAATTTGTTTTTAGTGGAAAGGACGTTTTTGCAATTTGAATCAAAGTTATCAGTTACATAAAGGATGTTCTTGTAATGGTTTAGGCTAGATGGATATTTTGTAATCTTAAAGAATGTCTAAAATCGAAATGAGATCATCTTTTTGTCATTTTAAAAGTTTTACCTAAATGTAAAACAATACTATTTCCTGCAAACACAGTTTTCCCAACCAGACCCATTACTGCCTTAATAAAATGGACTTCTTAAAAAAAGTGCCTTTATTCAAAGTCCCTTTGAAAAATTTTACCAAACACCCAAATGTCAGGTAGGAAACCCTTTTGGGTCAAGGACTACGCCAAACAGTGTCTCAGCCTCATCTGTTTTATCTTCGCACGCACGCAGAGAGAGAGAGAGAGATATGCATTGCCATCAAGTGTTATGAAGAAAAACCTTTTCCTAGAGTAGCTTTGCAATATTTACAAATTTCTAACTTATGTAATAAAAAAGCAACTCAACTCTAGCTTATTCCATTCTTAAATGTCACTAGATGTTTAACTTTCTTTTAAAATAAATTATTTTCTAACATAAGATCAAATGCCATCATAAACTTGAAAATTTTCTTTTCCCTCATCTTTTCGTCAAGTATAAAGCTCCCATCCCTTATGTTACCTACCATATCCTTCACCCGCTTCTCCAACACAACCACCTAAACTTATAAATATCCTCTTCCCCATTTATTTTATCTTATCATTCCTTAACTTTAAAATAAAGAACAATTTACTGACAAATACATCTCAATCACATAAACAAAGAGACCACAAGAGGCTGCTACAAGAATAGAGAATCTTCAAGTTAAAAACCATCCATCATGAATGCGGAGGGCACCATTGGCACAAATAACACCAGATTTTCATGGTAAAATGAAACCATTGTTGCAGTTCACTAATCTATAATATAAAAATGTCAGGAAAAATCTAAACTCAAATGAAAATAGCAGGCATTTTGTTGGGTAACCCACATTTCAACCAATAGCTGTTTTTCATTGCCAATAAATGTTGGGATTGTTCAGTTGTAACAGTTCCACATACAATGAGAAAGGTTCATGACTTGAAAGCATTACCCCAATCATATTGAATCTTATGTATTAATTGAAACAATATTTTTTTCCCAGCAACCCTTTTATGCTGTACAATGACTTGAATACCAAATGCTTTACATGGAACAAAGAATCGAAAAGAAGCATTCTTATGCTAAAGAAAAGCTGCACATAGAATATACAAGGGAATTCATGGACCAATGAATACCTTTTCAGAATCCTTTACCTGAAACCTTCTCCAGTTGAACTGGAAAAAATATTCTGGAACATTCATGAGTCACATCTCAAGCTTCTGATATAGATCTGCCAACGCACGGTAGAGAATAGCAGCTGCAGGGGGCCTTGGCAATGATCCAAGAAGAATATCAGATGCATCAAGAGATGAAGTACCATAAAAGCGGGAATTCTCTCGGGTGCGGGTAGTGACAATACTTCCTTTCAGTGAACATCCAACAAATGCACCTGTCAAATTGCTAACAATATTAATTTGACTATGGTATAAATGAAAGAGGAACATCATCAGTTGGAATTATATGAAAGCAAAAAGAACGTAAATGAGGCACAGAATTGCAAGTTGAGATCCACTTGAACAGCAATTCCGAAGCCATTTAGAGCAAAAAATCACAAAACGGTAAAATTGAGTCCAGTTTTTGCTGGATTGCTTTCCCACAACAAACCAACCAGTACAAAACCTTAATGTGATGTAATCAAATATAGCCAAAACCTACTCAAGAAATTTCATCCCAATTTTCCAGTATCACTTGATTCAGGTGATTATATGAATAGTACTGCTTTAATAAAAGGAGCTACAAACACATTACCATTAAATATATTGTAGAATTCATTTTGAATAAATTAATGAAGTATTCTAAAAGAGGGCAACATTATATATAAATATAATCTTCATTCTGGTGCCTCAAGAATCATCTCCCTCCTCAAGAATAAAGTTAATAAAGCTACTTTAAAGGTATCAATAGAGCCAGTAATGTGATGGGTTGCATGGGGTACAATTGCAATGATGCTCAACCTGAACCCGCCTGTCTAGCAAATGGTTTAAGAAATAACCTAAAGCCCAACCATCAAGTCATCAACAACCACATAATCCAATTAACCTGTGTTAACTTCCTATTAACATAATAAAGATATAAGAATACATATACTGAGAGAATAAAACAGCATGTCATAATTATCTCAAAATGACATAATTATTCCAACAATAAGGTACCTTTGCTGCAGCTGTACGTATAACAAGCTCCATAACCACCATTTCCAGCACGCAAATCGGCTTCAGCTGTCCGTCCAACGATTCCAGCAGCTGCACTCAAACCTGCTCCAATTGAAAAATGCATGTTTCCACTAAATGTCCTCACAGCTTCAACTGTTCTCAACACAATTATGAAGTCCGTCATCTCCCCACCGGCCTGTTAATTAATAAATCATAAGTAAGGACCCAACGAAATTTTAACAGAAACTCATTTTAGGGGAAGTCTGTTGCTAGTACATTGTACAGAAGTGCCAAAACCGTACCAACCTCTTTGGGTTCATACATATCAAATCTTTTTTAGAAACAAATGACTACATTAAACATATAAGTGCATTTTTATCTGGTATTCAATGAGAAAATTCAAGAAAACATAAAAAACAGAAACACATTATCATGTCCTTTCACTTGAAAAAAAGGTTAGAAAATATTTGACAAAAATGCTTACAATTTTTTCATAATTCCAATTGAATAAATTTTATAAATCTTAAGATGGAGAAATCCTAGAATGCCTTCTGGAAGCATCCATTTAACTTCATCCAAATATATTTCTGAAGAGATGGATTCTCTTTCCTGTGGAGTGACATGAGTCACATGATCAATCCAAACAATCAACCCAAGAAGAGAATCACTGCATAAACAAAATGAACCTCCCTTCCAATCACATAAACCCCATCTATTCCTGCAAAATGGATTACGGATATGTGTATGAACTGTTGAAATTTTCCACTATTTTAGAGTTCTCAATAAGAAATGCTAGTCCAGGGTGCTTCATTTTTGCAACACAGTTCATGTGTTCCAAGCTGAAACTGTTCAATCTGAAAGGCACGTGAACGAACAGGCAGTCACCAACTCAATTGACACATGAAAAATTTTAGGGTCCCCAATAACAAGCAGGCTCCTAATTTAGTGTCTCTCAGCAGTCTATCCATCTTGCAATTCTGTTGTTAAATAAGTATTAGGCCATGCTTGGATTTGATTTTCGATTACAACAAAGATTCCATGAAAAGTTCCCAAAAAATAGTTGCCAGTCGATTTTGGATCCAAGCATACTAAGACCTGGTTTTCTTTCAAGCCTCAAATGAGGGTTGACAGAAATTACAAATACATCACCATGTTATTGAGAGAAAAATATAAATGCACCCAGTAAGTGGCAGTAACTAGAGTTTTCCTGAATGCATTTCAAGATTTTCAGAAGCTAGATTCATAAGCCATCAATTATTTCTCATTTAAAATTATCCTTTTCCCTTTCTATGCACCTTAAAATCATTCAAAGACAGCAGCAAACCCTAAACTCACAATGTTTCAAATCAAAGTTAATGAAAAATGATCATGAGGTCTTGATCCAACAAAATAAGAAAACAACACTATTTTTTAGGTGTTCTATATCAAGTTAATCTAAAAGTACTGCTGCAGTAAATCTGTTTTGTTGAAGCCAAATATTACATTCACATTCATTCAAGACTATATGTTTGTTTTTCCCTTTTTTTCACATCAATGGTGGCAAGTGGATGTATCATTGTTTTTTCCCTATCAAATTAAGGCCAAGATGTAAAATTCTTAGAGCAAGTTAACCCCGCATGGAATTCTTCTAACCTACTAGGAACTGAATAATTCATGCTTAGAACTACAAGGAAAAGAAAAAAGACAAAAGGAGAACTTTACCTGAGCTCCCCACCCAACACCGAAAGAAGAAATGGCAGAGGGTGGTGACCATGATCCGTCTTCTCTACAAGCAACCACAAGCCCAGTTCCAACATTGTAAGTAACCATCATGCCTACCCTCACAATGGAAAGTATCGCAAGACCTTTCGCATGTCTTAAAATAGCATGTGGAATTGACTTTTCAGGTTTCAAAGAACCAACCTGAGCATGATATTAAAGTAACATGTAAATCGTCTGAGAAATTCAGGCACCACATACATATTTCCACAATAATTTTACAGTGGAAGGTATCAACAAAAAAAAAATTCTTAATAACAACCATAGTACCATAAAATTAAAATTGTATAAAGCACCTTTGCACTTGCATGGTCTTCTTTTTTTACAAAAATGATTGTGACTCTTGCTTGGTGACTGATTTCATTTTACAATGCAAGCACAGAACATCCAATACCAAAATTAGGCAATACATCTTTTCTCCATTGTTAATTCAGTGAAAGACGAAAGCAAATTTGTTTGGCTTCATAGATTATATGAGTAAATTTATATCCATGCTTGTATTTCTAAAAGGGGAACACAAAAAACTGCATAAGAAGGTTTTGATAGTTTATTATTTATGCAGCTGCAAACCAAACATATTGCACTAGCTTCCTTTAACTGTATTATCTTATTATCAGAAAAAATACTGATTTTCATTCACAATAGACTAGTGTAATTGCTTTTGTTCTTCAAACACTGTATAAGAGCATATCTCAGCATAGGTCCTGCTGAAGTAGGGTCCCAAGAGGGTTGGATTAGCAATAAACGTAACCTTTGGCTCTTGAAAGTTGAAACACAGTATGTCCAGCAATAGAAAACCTAATTTCAAGTGAAGATAACTATACTTGCTGTTCTACTCTGTGATTTCCATATGATTTTATGAGTTTTTAAAATTATATGGACTGTAGCTGCTGCTACTTTTGTCTGCTATGCTAATTGCTATAGAATTGGTGTACTAGGAATTGTTTGTATTTTCAATTTCCTGATAAAATATCTTTTTTTTCTGATGACTAATGAAGCTTATATTGGATAAGGAAGAAGAATGTACAGAAGGGATACAGATTAGAAAATCTGAAACCCAAAACAAAACAGAAGCATGCCCCTACACTAGTTGAAGACAAAGTCAGACCTGCTGCCCCTACCCTTCCCTATTACAACACTGACAGCATACTTAAGGACATATCTACCAAGTCCCTTGAAACATCCCAGTTGTAGGAATTCCTGTAAACATGTCCTGTCTTCTTGCTCCTATCTTAGGTAATTTATCAGCTATTTCATTTGCAGATCTTGGCACTAGGTGGAATGAAATGTTCAACAAACAAACAATATTTCTATTGTGTCCCAACAAGTGCCTAAGCTGCTATGGAACTAATTCTTCCCCCTTTATTCAGCTGAGTAAATTTACAGTTGCCAGCTGAGTACGATCAAATTTACAGTTGCAAGATCAAGATTGTCGATTTAGTTTAGTTTCTTTCCCCTTCCGTTCTTTTATCTGACTTGGTAACGAAAAGCAATATGACAGTCATGAACAATGACATTTACTTATAGAGGATAAACCTTCCAATGTGAATCAAAAGGTTTGCATTAGTTGTGGAGCCGAAACATGCCACTGTCAAATGCACTGTGGAGCCGGGGCAGGCCATTATCAAATGCATAGGAAGTGTGGATACAACGACAGAATCCTTTGGCCTGGGCCAATTGACCCTTAAATATTGTTTTAGTATTTTGATTTTCAAAACATAGCTACCAGGTTCTTTAGCATGAATTTGGGTTTGTGGTTTGTGATTTGAATTTTTCAGAAAGCAGGTTTACTAGGTAGCTTTTTACTCATGTTTTAAAATTCTCATTTTCACTCATCCTAGATTTCAGGATCCTTTCAGCTTAAATCAGTAAAGAAGCATGATCATTACAATTTATTAATGACCAAGAGAGGGGATGCATGTAATTTCCTCTCATTAATTAGAGGACTTGCTATTTTTAAGTGTGAATTTAATAAATAGATTTTGTTATCCCAAATCCAAGGAGATAAGAGCCACCAACTTTGGAAACTGTTTTCATGAAGAAAGTTTGTAACTTACTCATCTGTGTGCAACTTATGTGCAAAATAGAGTTCTTTTTTATTCACAAAAACTAAAACAAATTTCAATGAAGTCATATTTTAGCAATCGAGAACAATGTTAAAATTGACTTTACCTGTTCTTCAGAAAGTTACTTTTGCAATCAAGAATAATATTAAAATCGTCATTTTCTGTTCTTCAGAAAGTTTGGAATTTCATTGAAGTTCTGAATCTGAATGATAGATTGAATTTTTGAAGTAACACCCTAAATCAGCAGTCTGTTGATGAAGCTCAATTGCTCATGAACTATGGCAGTTGTGTCCTGCTAGAAGCATTGTAATAATTGTGACAGATCTTTCGCCTCCAGCTAATACTCAAGACTCATACCAATACCAGAAAAATGTAAAAGCACTCCGTATAAATCAGAGTTTTGACAAGAGCAAGATTGAATATAAGGGGTGAAACACCCAGTGTTGAACACTTGCAAATTTAATTCAATTTAATTTATTTCCAGGCTGACTTCTACACATTAATAAATTTTTTAGATGTCATGGTTTCACTACTTGTTTCAATTGAATAAAGGAAAGATCATGTGGGGCAGTTCAGGGAAAATTATTATGTTATGTAGCTAGAATATCTGGCGCAAGTGCCTAAATGATTATTCATGGTTTAAACTTTAAACCCTCAATATAAAGGCCTTCTCAAAGCACAAAACTCAAATGCTTTTCATAAATACATTAATGATTGTATAATGTGTATGGAAACAGCATACATCAATATGGATGGATAGATAACCTGAGAACATACTTCGTACCTTATTGTAACCTCGAATTGTATTTGTGGCCTTATAAATCTCATACTCCATGGACTGGCCCCATGGAAAATTTACCCAGGATCTCAATGTACTGAGGTCTGTCAGATCATGGGTTGGCAATTGTGCAGCACGACTTACTTGGTCCATCAAATGTGACTGCACAGACTCTAGCCGCACACAGCATACATCACAAACACGATGCGGTTCGCCAGTGCGGAACTTTACAGGTAACAAACTCCTTCCTTTTGAGCATTCACTGCAAAATATCCCTCCACAAAATCGGCAGTGATGCCTAGAGCACATTATGGGATGAAAACGCACACCACATAGCATGCAAGCAGATGCAGCACTATCAGCCAACCATTTTGGTGGATCTGCTTCAAGAATTTCCTTCATGTTACCAAAATTTGCCTCTGTGAGAGTTTGAGCCATCTCTTTCCATGCTTGCTCAAGGACATGGTTTGATATCCATGAAATACCGCATCTATGGACGTCACCGGAAGCAAGAGCATTTACTTTCCCCTGAGCAGCAAGTAACATCTCAAGTAACACATCCCACATGGTCAGCTCCTTATCTTCTCCAACAAACTGACCCCATCCCATGTCCTCTTCAGGAAAATAGCCCCCATTTAAGCAGAAACCTCTGTTCCATTCTTCATGCTCACTTTCTGACATGGGAGGGACAGAAACAGGTATCCAAACCCCAGTTTCTTCAGAAAGTGGTGGATCATAATAGAAATACCTAACTTGTTTCTGATGTCCAGAATTTGAACCTTTCCCTCCATCATTCTCCTCTTTGGTGTGTTGAAGTAGATTCTTATCACAAACTCGGGAATGAGTAATTTCATGGTTATCAAAATCAGTGGTTGCCGTGGAAATACTGCCTTCAGTGTTTTTCTCAGTTCCGATGGAAACCTAATTGTCGGAATCCAATCAATTTCATCAACCATAGCACAACATCCAAATAAGTCAATATTAAGCATCATATATTTAATCAAAATTGCATAACCACATTTATTCTGCCCTCCAAAGAAATATACGGAAACAAGACAAGGTAAAGAAAAGCATTAAACCATATAAAAACTACATATTTTTCCCTCATAAAATTTTGATGTGGTTCTTAGTCCATATAAAATTAATCTTATTTCTCATAGAATGATCACATACAAATCCAACCGAACATCTATAGTTAATAACTCATTAAAAATAATAGATAAGAGTTCTGAAGCACTCGCAGAAAAAAAAGTTCAAGTTTATTTCGAATACTTGCTTTTTAGAGATCGAAATCATTGTTAATGAAAAATTAAAACTTAAGAATTCCCCCAAACAATCAAGTTTTAACAAAAAGAAGCGATCAAACACATTAACCTAATCACCAAAAATCACGAGCTGAGCAGAGATCTTCAGTAAGAGATTCATTACCGAATGGGAATTGGATTCGTGGGAGCCCTTTTTTTCCCCAAGGGGGATGAGAGAAGCCCTAGAGTCCAAAGGCTCGACTTCCACGGCTTCAATTTTAGGGTAAAGCTTGTGTTCCTCCATAAACAAGATCAATAACGTCAGATAAAGATAAAAATTAGCCTACAAGAATCGGCATGAAAGAGATACAGACAAATAGAGCAAAAGGATTATTGCTCGCTTAATAATGGAAGATGAAGCTTCACAGACAGCTCGACGTGTATAAGCGAATAAAAGAGAAAGGGGGCAAAACCAAGCTTGAGAAGAGGAGAAAAGTCTCCCTGTTAAAGGAATCAATTATTTAAGATTGAGATACGAGTGCCACACGCCCATTTTCTCATCGCACGAATGGTAAAGTTGGGGCGGCAGTTGATCAGCGCGAACGTCTTATGGGCCGAAAATGGTCTATTAGTGTGTGGACTCTAATGGGCTTATTGCAAAACTCGCTCACTCGGCATGATAAACCTAATCGAACAATGACCAAAACATAGCCCATCTACCAGTCCATCGGTGAGATCTTCCCACTTTCTGAAAAGAAGCTAGCTAGGGTAACGCAGGCTGAAATCGTCCACCGCCATTGTTTGCAACTAACCTAACTGTTTCATTCAGAT
The DNA here is from genome assembly GCA_947561395.2 of Buxus sempervirens. Lineage (NCBI taxonomy): Eukaryota > Viridiplantae > Streptophyta > Magnoliopsida > Buxales > Buxaceae > Buxus > Buxus sempervirens. Next base: position 9,930,373 of record OX387186.1, read on the forward strand.
GTTGACATATGTAAAATCTAATGGTTGTAGGTTTTTCTCTTTTTAAACAAACAAAAAATAAAATTTTAATAAAAAAGCCCAATTGTGAGATGCTGCATATGGCTGTATCTCACGGTCACTGCATGAATAACAACAATAACTGACAGCAGACGATGCAACCCTAAATCAGTAGGAGCCATGGTTTACAGGTTGTATTTTTTTGTTGGGTAAACATGGGTACCAGCTGGAAGGTATAGGCCTAGAGGGTGCCAGCCTAATACCCTCCAAGTGGCAGCATCTCACAATCACGTCAAGGAGCAAATAAGGGAAACATGGTAGATGATTTGGTTCCCTTTTTAAAGGAGCGGGACTGTCCAAGTTGGAATGGGATCAGACGGTATCTGTTCGTCTGTCGCCCGAGAAATGCTAAAGAGGCTAATTTTTTGAAAATTTTTTTTATTTTCTTGAAAAATTTTATTCGGATTGAACCGCGTCAATACCAGCCAGTATTTCGTTAAATTGCAAATTTTCTGGTTACAGGTTACATCGCGAAGGGGCATCGCCGGTCGAGTCCCTAGTCCCGATTTGATAAACACTAGTTAGAGCCACTCTGTGTTTCATCAGCCGATTCAATGGTGAAATATGTGTCCGCATTAGTTCATGAAGTTTATGTGGACACATATATGTCCATTGGACCGGTAGCTAGATTAAATAAGGAGTGGCTCCGGTGGATACGCCGGCAAAACTGATGGCCAACTTTGCGATTGAATATTCTTCTATATGAAAGATAAAATTTATTTCCTTAGGTTATGTTTGGATGTGATGAGAGGATAACATATATAAAGAAAGAAAAAATAGAGCAGGGAAGTTAAGTCCTTTCCTTCATTTTCTAGGTAATCACATGCAAAATATATGAAAAGTTACTTTTCTTATACTCTACTGCATTATCTCAAAGATCAATTATTTACACCATACAAAATGTGGAATCATGATAGTTAGTTCATTTATTTTATCAAATTTCATTTGAGAAAAATGAAAAACAAAGGAGATGTGGAATTAATGAAATTTGGATAAAGATGAGGATGTTTTGCTTAAAAAATGTAACCTTAGTGAGGTCAAGAATCTTTTCCAGACTTTTTTCTTTCACTTGCACTGTTCTTGGAGACATGATGTAAACCTATTAGTTATAAATAAAGTAAACTGAAAGGATTTCAATTTTCTCTAAACTTTTTGGAGTTTTAGGTACAAGTTACCAGTTAACCGATTATGCCCCTTATTTATGATTGTAAGATACCATAGGGAAGCACATTGGCTTTTGGCTATAATCTACTTGAGTATCCTTGATAATTACATTGAGCTAATGTTAGAATTCTTAAGTGACTTTGTTGTTCACGTTCTACTTTAAGAATCCTAAACTTTATTAACTACAAAAATAATCTTCTAGGAATTTTAGAAAACGTTTATTAATTTATAAGATAGTTTATTTTACATTGAGCAACGGTACATTAACCTTCATAACTATAGTCTAGGCCGTTGGGTATGGCTTCTGGATTGTGGATTCTAGATTATAATTTGGATTTTGTGTTTAGATACTTTGGATTTTGACATCTTGTTTAAGTGTGACTCACTACCATTAATAATTTAATAGCTCTTTAGTACTTGTGTTCAAGTGAAACCCACCAATTTTAACTATCAAAATCTATAGAACCTATAAAAAGTGGAAGACACGTGTTATGCGCATAGGAAAAAGACTTAGAAACAAAGAACCGTTATATAGACAATTAATTATGAGACGTGGCTATCACAAACCAGTTGAGTAGCAAAATAAAATTTTAAAAAAAATTAGAAGGCTTTCTGAGGATAGAATGTCAGCGAGAAAGTTGTGGGTTAGCTTTATATAATAGTATAGTATAGATGTAATCCGGCCGCCAATGGTTAGCCTGAAAAAAAGAAATAAAAAAAAAACAAAAAGAAAGATTCTTTAGTTTTGATTTGTATTCTAGTACATTCTTCTTATTCTTTCTTCTTAAAGAGAGAGTGCTTTTGGGTTGTTTTGTTTGGTCCAGTTACCATTTCATAGTGCATATCCCATTCCCTCGAAGTGCATATAATTGATTAATATATCCTTCCAAAATTGATAACAGTTACTTTGCAGAGTCATAATTCATTTCACTTACTAGGCTTTTGTTTTGTCCATTTCTTATAGTTCAAAAGAGCAGAACTTCACAAGAACCACCAATAACAAACGCTCTCTCTCTCTCTCATCAACATACTTTATGGGTCGTGTATTTGGTGGTGATGGGTTCATTTTTTTTTTCTGGTAAAGTCTGTAAGGTGCTCTGGGGGTATAATTCGGTTGGTTTGGTTTGGTTTTTATGTCAAACCTAAACCAAACTGAATTATATTGATCAAAACCAAAAACAGAACTGAAATAAAGTGAATAAACCAAAAACCAAACTAAAAACCTAAATTATAATATCTTTAAAGTTTAAATCATATTGTTTAATAGAATATAAATGTGAACAATATTGTTTTCTAGAAAATAGAAATTGTATTTCATAATATTACATTAATAAAAAAAATTAAGTCACGTACATAAAAAGTGTGATAAGAGGTTTTGAAATTTTTGTATATATACTATATGTAGTATAAAATTACAAATATATAACAACATATTTCGGTTTTCGGTTTTCGGTTTTCGGTTTCTGAACCACCTAAACCGTAAACCGAACCAAACTAATTCGGTTTATACTTATTCAAAACAAAACCAAACCAAAATTTTTCGGTTTGATTCGACGGGATTTGGTTTACACCGAACCAATTGACACCCGTAAGGCGTACTCGAGCTTTGGTTTCTTCTCCGTTTGAATTTGGCTTTGATAAAACGGTCGAGATTCTTGGATCATTTCAAAGCAATTCTTTTGTCGCTGCTCAATGCTGCACGTTGGCGGACATTCTAATGGGATTTTGATTCCATTGAGACGGTGATCCACTGCTTAGCCTTAGGCGGCATCTTATATTCCGATTTCTAAATCCATTTGTCTTGTGGATTCTATTAGGACTAGAAGTGGCCGCTAGCTATATAAACTCCGTAAGTACACAGCCCAAACCTGGTGTGGAACCGAGCTCATCATCAATGGACGTGCTGAACAAGATCTCCAAGCCAAAAACCAGGAAAACCAACCCGGAGAGAAACTTCTGTGGTTTGCAGAGGCTTGAAGGAGGCGTATATGTGCTCAATTTCTCTGGGGATCTCCAACATTTGTTATTACTTCTTCCCCCTGTCTTGGTAATGATGCAGAGTGTTATTTTCCTCTCCTAATTGGTTTTCTTGGATTCATATTAGGTTCACCCCGGATGCCATTCGTTCAATAGACAAATCACTCGATCAGGTAAAATTGTTGCTTCATGCTCTATGTTATTGTATCTTCAAGCTTTGTACTGTAATGGTGTTCTGGAAATCACATAGAAATGCACGATGTATGCAGTTTCGTGTAAAGGCCTAGGTGGAGACGATAAAAAGCTTCATTAATTTTCTCAAATAATGAATATCCTAATTTGAAAAAAAATATTTGTTATGTATGTGACTTGCATTCAATCAATAATTGGACACAGGCCTTATTGGGCAGAGCCTGTATGAGGGGTATTTTTGTAATTTTGGATATCTCTTGTATAAAAATCACAAACTTATGGTTTTTTTGGTTGCACAATAAAGAGAGGCTTTTGCATTTTTTTCACTAAGAGAGGATTGTTTATTTGTAGCTCTTATCTTTCATAGATCTAGGGAAGAAACCCCATCATCAGTTGATGTAGGCATCTTTGTCAAAGCATGTAAATCTCGTATCATTGTTTACTTTGATTTCTGGCTCTAATTTTGCTATTATTTCACAACGAAAAGCCATAAATCTCCAAAAGTCTCTAAAATACGGGACACTACAAGCGCATCTTGTATCCATGGCTGCATTAATTTTGTGACATTTTCATGAAACCCCGGTAATCATTGACCTTTTACTTTGATGGCCAACTCCCAATAAGATTGGGATTATCTATTATCAAACCCGTAAGAGGGTTAACAATACCTAACATCTGCTTGCCACATCATCAAGTTATCTCTTCTTTTTATTTCCTTCATTTAAAAAGTTAAAAATTTTTCACTTTTTTTTTATTACAACTTCTTATTGATGTGGCAAGCAGCTGTTAGTACTATCAAGCATTGCTAGTCAACTTGGCACTATGTGATTGGGTCACATGACTGCTGATCACATAAAGACCAAGTCCCTTGCATTGTTACCAGGTGGGAAACACAACTAGGAACATTTACATCGAAAAACAGCAAGGCCGTTTTCTCCTCAAGTCCTAGAGAGTCTATGAGGTCCTCACATCATAGTGAAAATCTTGCACTCTTATTGCAACACGGGCTATTATTAGTTCATGAAAATTCAAAAATTCAAAAAATTCCAATTGAAAAGGAATTGTCAAATTTTTAAGTTTAAATACACAAATCATAACCTTATTGTTGTAGGCTAACCAGATGATTTTCATTAAAGATGACGGCTGGAGGATTTAGATAATTTCTATCTTTGGGATGGCAACGATTCGGTTTTGACAGAACGATGTTTGTATACTACAAACCAAAATCGATTAACACAAGAAAACAGACCTTTATGGGTCCAATCTAAAAATTTTGTTGGTCAATTGTTAATAGGGGTGCAACTCGGTTCGAGTTGATATCAACTCAAGACCAAACCGAGGTTTGTGACTATTAACCCAAAACCAAATTGAATTGAATTGAATTGGAAACCAATCATTTCAACCCGAAAACAAAAGCTAATAATATTTTTACCACAAGTGACATCCCAATTAGATAGCTTCAGGTGTTATGGGAGGTGAAGTTCTTCCTGACATGGATAGCCTAGTACAAACTACAAAGGCACATACAAAACTTATGGTTCAAAGAAATATTTTGTAACAGACCGAGCTACATCAATCCCTTGTGGCCTACTTATTTTCTTCTTTAATATTTGTTGCTCTATTGTTGCTTTTTAATTAACAAGTTAATATTATGGCTGTAATTCAGGTAATAAGCGACCCCGGAGCAAGTGCCTTAGTCACCACCAATGAGGTAAAACTGAAATTTGACTTTATACACAAACATGTGCATAAATTTGTTTAGGGTTAGTAGATTTATTTGGGTTTGAAGTTTAATTTCCTCATGAAGTTTGATATCAATATGGCGAAATGAAGCTCTTTTAAGATTTGTGCTTCATTCCCAATAGGGTTTAGGGTTTTTCTTGCTTAATTATCAGTATTTGCATTTATATGGATCTCAGTTGGTGCATGAAGAGACCTGATGGGGGTTGTCTGTATGGAACTTAATTAGGGTAAATTCTTTTCAAATGGAATGGATGTGAACTACTTAAGAGAAGTTAACAGGGAAGAAGCCAAGGTAATTTCCTTGCTCATCTCTCTCTCTCTCTCATTCATTCTCTCCTCTTAGAATCCATTTTCTGATCAATACTGGCAAAAATTTTTTTAAAAAAACTTTCACTATGAACAGGAGTACTTGATGATGTTTCAAAGGCTAGCAAGTAAGATGCTGACATTTTGTCTCCCAACCATAGCTGTTATAAGGTGAATTCTGAATTGATTTTCCAAACTAAAGAATTGACTGTTTCCCATCTATGCTAAAACTAACTGAGAACATATCAATGGTTTGAATTTTTATGCTCAATGATTATGTGTAACTAGAGGACATGCAATTGGAGCTGGTTGTATATTTGCTTTAGCTCATGATTACAGACTGATGAGCTCCTCTCGTGGCTACATCTTCATGAACGAGGTAAATGTATTATTCACATCACACAAAGTACCCATTCGTTAATTGATAATGCCATCAGTGTACTGTTCTTAAAGCTTCATTAATGTCTGTAATTCCTCATGTTCAATGGAGACTATCATGTATCGACTCTGTGACATTAATTCTAGAGATCTAGATTCAAATCAAACTAAACCAGTATTCTATATAGTTACAAGATTTGCATGTTTTATTCGTTAATGCAGGTTGATTTGGGAATGTCATTAACGCCAGGAAATGTGGCTGTTCTTCGCGCAAAGTTGCCCATATCGACTTTCCAAGAAGTTATACTCACAGGGTGCGTATTCTCGTCGCTAACATGTCCACTTTGATGCTCTTATAACTCGTGTTCATGGACTTGAGCTTGCTTTTGTTTTTTTTTTTTTTGGGTAAGAGGTAAGGGAGGAAGGGGTCTAACAGTGTGGCCGACCCCCTTGGGCATGACCATAGTGGGTTCCTCTCCACTGCAGAATGTTCGGATTGAGCCATAGTTACTAATCATCCTCGCTTTAGTCAAGTGATTGGACCGTCATTACAGCACCACAAAAGTGCAATGAACCTTGTATGCATGGAGATTTGATCCTGCATGCACGGAGATTTGATCCTATGGACCTCCTGCTTGCCAAACCACATAAGAGTAACCTGCAAGACCATTGGGCTACCACCTTTAATGGGCTTGAGCGAAATTTCAAAAAGGAAGTTTTTAATAAGGGTAAATTACACTTATCTCCCTTGAGGTATGTTATAATTACACTTACCTCCCTTGAGGTTTTTGAAATAACACTTTCCTCCCTTGAGATTTGTGTATGGGTCAAAATAACACTCTTTCATTGAAGTTTCTGTTAAAACAGTAGTGATAGTTAGTAAAATAATTTGAACTGGACAAGATTACCCTTCATAAAGATGAGAACAAAAATTTTAATGGCCTAAGGCATACCTATCATTTAACTTAAATGGGGGTAATCTTGTCCAGTTCAAATTATTTTACTAACTATCACTACTGTTTTGACAGAAACTTCAATGAAAGAGTGTTATTTTAACCCATACACAAATCTCAAGGGGGGAAAGTGTTATTTCAGAAACCTCAAGGGAGGTAAATGTAATTATAGCATACCTCAAGGGAGGTAACTGTAATTTACCCTTTTAATAACTCATATATCTAGACTATTATAATGTTGAGTAAATAGGGATACTTATCAAGCAAACCCGGCATGGCACGGACACATTTAGCCTTTGCTTGCCGTGCCTGGCACGGTAAAAGGTGGGCCATGCAGTGCCTAGCCAGGCCATTTGCCCGGCCCCCTAGGCACGACACGGCCCGCTAAGGGGTCACAGGCCGTGCCATGCCAGCCCACTCATGGGTTGGGCACGAGCACGCTTTAAGCTTGCTAGCCCGATAAGCAACCCTATGAATAAGGTCCATCTAGACTTTAGTTTGACAATTTCCTCGGCAAGAACACCCCTACCCATTGTTTAAAAACCAGCGAGTAATTCGGAATACTCGCCCGAGTTACTCGGACAGGTTATGCTGTGAGTTTACTCGCCCTAAAAACCAGGTAATTTTCACTGGGTATTTCTAAATCCCAAACTTTAAACGAGTTTCTCCTTGATTAACCAGGTTTTAGATAAAAATTAATTAAATTATAATATATTTTCCATTTATCTCTTAAAATATTATTTTATTTATATAATAACAAGGCTGATAACTAGGCCTAGTTACTCGTAATTACTCGGACGGCCAAGCTGCCGAGTTACCAGCCCTTTCCAGGTTTTTAAACACTGCCCTGCTAAGTATTACAGAATTTTGAATGCGCCTAACTTTATGTGCTCCATGATACTACAGAAAGCGATACGATGGGAGAAGTGCGGTTGTGGCGGGAATAGTTCATTCTGTGTGTTCCGCAGGGCCAAAACTTTTACAAGAGGGGATAGAACAGGGTTCACACTCTAGCCTTTACAAGTTCTAAATTTGTTTCTTCTTCTTTGGAACGTTTCTTTAGTTTAATCTTTATATTTTCTCTCTCTCTGTTATTTGAAGGCATGAAGTACAAGGAAAGGAACTGGAATAGGAACGTGTATCATGCTCTGAAGGTGAACCATCTTGATTCTTATGTTTCTTTGTGAGTTATGCCAAAAAAAAAATACCAATTGTAGTTTGTGTTATCTTGTTTCTTTTGCAGATGGAGATGTTCAAAAACACAATAAGAGAGCTTGAAGATGGGGGAATTGGATTTGCTAGAATGTGATTTGTCGTTCTTGTTGTACAAGATTTATTAGTTGCAAGTTTGTTAAAGCTAAAATTGCTTAGATTATGCTTCTAATTATGTATAAAAGAGGGCCAGAAATGCACTCGCTATGCATGTAGCAAAAGAACTAGATAAGTGTTAACGATTAAATTGGGAGATAAAAGAACAAGAAAAGTAAAATAAAGTACATTTTGAGCGCAATATTACATAGTTATTTGTGTTAGGAGATAAAAATAAATAGAACTAAAGATGAAGGGCAAGTTGGACCACTTGTAAGTGTTTAATGAGAAATAAAAGTGAATAAAATAAAAAGTAATGGGCAATTTGGGTAGCAAACCTTAGTAAAGAATCTTAAGGGTTCTTTTTATAATAGTACATATATATGTATATACACACACACACATACATAAATTATCGTATGATAAAAGCTAGGGAAGGCATGTGCATCACTGCACATATATGAGTACATAGGTTCTTAACATGTGGGGTACGTTTAGCCCATGCCTAGCAGGCTACAGGTTGGGCATGGCATGGCCCATCTCGGAGACGGGTCATACTATGCTTGGCCCATAGTGTTGTGCCGCGCCGGCCTAGATTAGCATTGCGATTTCCGACTTTCCACCAACATGCGGACTAGAGGTGTAAGTAGGGCAGGTTGGGTCGGGTTATGAGAGTTCGGGCTTAACCCAATCTAGGATTTACTAGCCCAAACTCGTTGTTGACTTGCCCTAACCCAAAATCACTAAACCCAAACCCAACTCAAACATTATTGTTTGAGTTCGGGCTGGGTTTGGGTTGGCCCAAACAAAATGTAAGATTTTAACTTTTTTACAATTTTTGTTATAATTACAAAATGTTGGAATATCTTTCATTAATTCGTCTATCAACATGCTTTTATGTATGTTTGTTATAAATGTAAATATTACATATTCCTCTTGATTTGTCCCTTGAATTTAGAAAAAAACACACTTAATTAATTTATTTCTTTAAAAATTGTAAAATATAATACTAACTCACTATATTTGTGATTTTGCACAATTTTTCTTGTAGAGTATGTGCTCCCAAATTAATATCACATTCATTGTAACATATATGTACATGTATGTGAGTATAAAATTATTTATTTAACAAAAATTCATAAACTTATTATCACATGTTAATAATTTATGTTTAATAGTTTATTGCATAAATACAATGATAATATAAAAGAAAACAATGATACATATATATACAAATAAATATTCACTTACATATATATATTTGGTGGAGTTTTATACATATATCTATATGAGAGTGTGTACATAAAGTCAACATTAACTTTAGGCTTTTCCAGTTGTATAGCTTGAATCCAAGCCCAACCCAAACTCAACTTCGGGCTTGAAATGAAACCCAACCCAAACCCAAACTCAATGCTCACTTTGGGCTCTTATTTGGGTTAGGCTGAGCAGGCTTTGGGTGGTCCGGGTTAAATTTACAGCTCTAATGCGGACGTATTCAGTTTTAGTGGGTCGGGTTAAACCCACATTCATTAAAAAAAGGTCGGCTTGGATTCAAATTGTGCCTGAATCTGGAGCCCATAAGTCATAAGACGGCAGAAGGCCTGCTTCTACTTTAAGCACATCCAAACAGGTCTCAGTAACCGATCACGGGGCATCCTTGCTTCACTGCGACGCACTCCGGGACTGGCAGTGGAGAAGCTTTTACATGGCTGCCGTTTCTAGGGTTAGGATTTGGATATTTCTGCTTTTTATTGCTCTGCTCCTGGCAAGCATTTATTCTTCTTCCCTTGGAATCGAGAATCATCGAGAGGCGATCTTATCTGGTCGAGGTCGTGGTTTTCTAGGTCTTCAGAAGAACACCCGGATCCCAAATTGTAGTGATATGGCTTCCGAATCCCAATGTGTACAGAACTCGAAATGCCGATGGTGCAGAAGCGATGCCATCGACGACATGTGTTTCAGCTCCTCCGAGGCTTGGAGACTACCTCAACAGGTCTTCTCTTGCAATTGAAATAGAGTCATAAATCTGTTTCTTTGGGTTTTCTTACATTAGGCGTGCTCGAGCCTGAAATTGAAATCTTCAGATTCTATAATTCTCTGTTGTATGAGTTCTTTGATTAACTGAGTTATTGGTGTTCTTGTTGTTGTTCGATGTTTCCCGAAATGAATTTGTGATTTAAGTCTGGTTTTTTCTTGAAGGGATAAGAATTGTAAAGGTTGCAATTATAACGTGCTTATTGTAAAATCATAGAATGTTCAACCAAACAGTTTATCTTATTTGGTCTTAGTCTTCGATTTGTGTTCTAGGGAACGACTCAATTATCTTTTCGTCTTGTTCAAGTGCTAGTGATTGGTTCCTTTATTGGACTACTGTGAGTTAGTTGTGCGATTCTTGCTTTTTTACTGAATGTTGAGGGCTTGTATATAACTTTCAAGAAACTCTTCATGCATGTGGTACCAATGGGGGAGGTATTGGAGTATTTTAATCCACAGAGCAACTGGGTTGCATTTTTGCTGTTTTATCGAATGGAATTAGGGGCCCTGAAGTCTCGGTTTTGAAAGAAACATTCCTGCCGAAAATTTGGAAGCCCTTTCACGTGGAGGAAATTCATGCTTGTGTATTGAGTGTTTGCTTAGGTGAATTATACATTTTGATATGATTTGCATACGTTTTCTTCCTTCCTAAAAACATACAAGAAAGGTCAGGAAAACCGGCAACCCACCCTCCAAAAGGAAGACGCAAATCTGCCATCCTGTTAGATCACCTGAAGCATCTCTGAGTGGTGTAAATGAAATAGATCTAGATTCACACCATGTGCTGAATATGCCCATATCCAATATCCTTAGTATCCATCCAACAAATAATTATACCTGCATTCCCTCCTACAATCTGATTGCTGAAACCCTCACTCTGAGCCATACTTAGTCCTGTAAGAAGTGCTAATAATTCTACCCAATTGTTAGCTGATCCACTATTTAAGCTTCATTTGCCCTATCTTACTGTAATCTAAACTAAATCATCAGGGAAATAATTCTCCTTTTACCTTTTAGTTGGCTATAGTTTTATAAATTTAAATAAAGAGATGCTGGATATTATCCCTTTTTTAAGTTTGAAATATCTGGGTAAATTTATTTTCTTGGGTAATTTCTAAGTTTCAGCTTGGGATTCTAGTATCGATTTTGTTTTTTGTATTATGGGTGCTACTAAAGAAGCGAAAATTAAGGACAAACTAAGAAAAGAAGTTGGGTAACTGATCAGTTAATAATGCTGGTTTGACAATCTACCTAGTGAGAAGTTGGTTAAGAACTTGAGATTATTGCATAGCGCCATCGGGAACTAGTATCCCCATTGAAGACTTTTTGCTGTTTAACAGGTTCTATGACTTGGGAGAGGGGTAGCTAAGTTGTTTTGGTGATTGTATTTAGCTTACCCTATATTGTACATAGTTTGTGTACTATGTAGTTTTCTCCTAATTATTATATATATAGTACTCCGTGATTTCCGATAAAAAAAAAATTGGTTAAGACTTTAGCATTTTTAGACGATGAAAAGAGTTCCAAATTTTTTCCATTGAAAATATTATTTTATTTTCACCTTAATTAATTGATGAATTATTCTAGTTAATTTCTTGTAAATTAAAGGTCAGACACACTGTCTGATTAATTATATCTAGAATTTATCAGCCTTTTTATTCACCTGAACTGAAACTCAGGTTAAGCTAAACATTCATCTTAAACCACTTTCTAGAGACAGTTGATTGGGAATTTTACTTGCAAAGCCCTAGATCTATAACAATCCATGTGCACCAGCTTTAAAGCGTGTACAGACCTATCTTCTTAGCCTTTTTTTTCCCCCTTGGCCACCTTGTTTTCTTAAGCAATTAGTATACCATTGGTGAAATATGATTCTCCTTTATTCTCCACATGCTCAGAACAATTGTCCACCAGGCAAAATTTTCTTCTATGGATAGAGCACACTTGTAGAGAAGAATACCCGATTGCATTATCAGTATTTAAGCTTTGAAATATTAAGATAGTATAGTGGAGGATGATCCACTGCATTTTAGTTTTGTGTTATTGCTTTCACATGCCAAAAATTGACCAGATGGAAAATGGTTGGCTGAAGGCAGTCCTTCTACTCCCACCTACACACACAAGGGAAAAATGAATTCTGTAATTTGTATGACATGAAGATGCCTTTTGGAAAGTATAACGACACCTCTTCTCTAATTTTCTGAATAAACATTATATCTAATAAAATATCTTACATGTTTTAGGATATTTTTACTTTGATTTTTGTGGTGCGGTTATACTTGTTGAGTTGTCATATGTTGCACCCTTGGATGTACATAGTTACCCCATTACCTAAAAGCTTAAGCATTTAGGTCCGGTTTTTTAACATGATACTAGAGTGAAAGGTCTAGTGTTCGACTCCCAAGGGCTAATTTGATATTTTTCTGTCTATATCTTGGATGTGTGCCCTATGTTTTTCCCTGTGTATGTTCTTGTGTGAAATCGCACGCATAAGGGAGTGTTTAGCTGTTATATGTTGGAGCCTTTGATATTCATATTTACACCTTTACCTATAAGGGAAAATTTATCTTGGGTGTGTGTACCATATGTTTGTCCACGCTGTGTATATTCCTGTGCAAAGTCACATTTGTGGATTCTTGAGTTGTCATATGTTGAGCCATTTGATATACATAGTCACACCTTCACTTACAAGATTAATCTTTTAGGTCCAACGTTCATTTGATAATATGAAACCTCTAATAACCATAACTATTTCTACTTTTTTTTAGTTACGATAACCATGGCATGCTAAAAAGTTGGAGACTTTTGTGGTTATTAATAGGTTAATATACCCTTGCTTATTGCGAAATAAATCAACTTACAGATTAATAATCATTCTGTAGAATTTCAAGAAGTCTTAATTTGGTGAATAAACCATCTTTTAGGATTCTTAAAGCATGGTGTGATTAATAAAGCCACGTAAGAATTCTAAAATTAGCTTAATGAGGTCATCAAAGCCACTTAAGCTTCGACAAAATTTTCTTCTAATGATCATTGTTGGTTTAAGTATCTATTTTGGTGTAGTCTCGCATGTGGATTTATTTAGCTAGTTTTGTTTTTGGTGAAAGTAAGTACAGAAGTTTGCAAAAGGACTTGATTTTGCTACATTTGTGGTACTTGTTTTGTAGTTGGTATATTCCTTGACAAGGCCAAATTAATACGATAGACTTGGGTTAAGGATGTGGTTATGTCTACATCTATTGCGTTTAATTGGATGTTTCTTCGTATGGGAACTGAATCCGTTATGAACGAATTTAATGAAATGTATGATCGGCAAATCAAGATAATAAGAGCGCCATTGATCGAGTTACGCAGAATTCCCAATGTGGATTAATACCCCAGAGCCTACTTCACGAAGTCGAGTCAATTCACTGCTGCAGGGATATAAAATGGGTTGATTCAACCAGTCGTTCAAATTGTCAAAAGCAAAGTGATCGTTTATTCTAGCTGGTACCGTATCGTTCATTAATACCTTCCTCAACGACTTGAAGATATTAAAAGCGCTGGCTGCAAATCGATGATAATACTCGTTCCTCGTGTTGGGAGCAACTGAAGCACATTTCTTGCCGGCAAGATGATGATGAATAACATAAATTCAGTTATCCTGAAAAGAATAAGCCGGTCTCACTTATCGAAGAGGAATTTCGCTAACATGCTGATCTATGGAAAAGAATTGATCTCCCAAATTTCCTGAACATTTAACCTTTCCAACCAAGATGTAAAAGAGCTGCGGGTACACCATGAACATGAATCGAAGGACTCCCATGCCTATCATGGTCGCATATCATACCAAATTACCTAACTCCATCCGATATCTTTCGCATGATAAAAGGTTGTCAAACTCAATTCCCTTTTTTTGGGAATTAGTTTAATTAATTCCAAACGCGGACGCCACACCAAAAAATGAGATAAGAAATTAACGATAAACAACATTCCAAATTACAACGTTGCGTATATTTTGAGAAAGCTTTTCAAAACTACTATTTTACCTTTCCCAATCGTCTGATTGATGAAACAACCCCACCTAATCATATTATGAATTACGGCTCTTGTTGATAGACTACAAACTTAGCATCCTAGAAATAAAATTACTTCATTTTCCCTTTTGATCCCGAAGACAAAAATTACTTCTTCTAAATCCATGGGGCTTTAAGTTCAATAACAACCTCCGATAACCTTCCTCTATTAGTTAGGGGCTCAAATGTATCACAAACATGAAAAATTATAGATTCCTTTTAACCCCCAAACTTTCATTCAGAAATATATATACATATTCATAAATAAACAACATTAATCTCATAAGGTCAGCTATGTAATCATGAATTATTAGGAGTACAACATAATGTTTTGTCATCAACACCAAAAGTACAAAATACCAGTCCTCCCAAATGAAACGCGGTACCATAATCCATAAGGAGCTGGTGTTGCGTAGGAAGAAATAAAAAACGCATAAACTGAAATGGCCCTAGAACCTAAACAAAGCTATCTAAATTCATATGATCCTAAAACCTAAACGACTTTTCTTCAGCACTATGACAAAGGCAGCAAACTGAATCTGGAATATCCACGACCGTGAGGGAACATTTCATCAGAACTACGCATCATGGGTCCTAACATGGACCACTGATACTGCATAACTGACTACTCCAAGAGAAGCTTATAAAGGGTGACTACATAGTCCAGGGAACCTCAACCACTACTTTCACTTTTGTGTACTATCTCATGAAATTTTCACTACCATAACAAAACAGATGCGCAATGTTAAAACCTTCCCAATACCAATGCCAGAAAGCAGAACTTTTCAACAAGCTTTCAGCTCAATGGCTGTAAAACCATATCCATTTCTTTAATTCCATATGTCAAACACTAGCTACACTAAATTTTACATTGATTTGGATGCTCAGGCCTAAGACCTAATGCAAAGAGTCAAAACTCCTCTGCCATTATCCATGCACCAGCAGTATAACAACAACAATCCAACTTGAACTAAACCATTAACTATGACTCAGATTATGAAGATCACAATGCAATATTCCAATCAGCAAGCAAGCAAGAAGACATAACAAAACTTTATCTTGAACAGATAAAGAAGGCAACGCCTGAAACACATTTGCCACTGTCTACAGTTATTAATAAAACAGAGATGATGCATGGATACCATCATCAGAACATTTGCCACTGTCTACAGTTTAAAAAAAAAGAAAAAACAGAGATGATGCCTGAAATCAGAACATAAACCTTGTTGGCTGAGTAGACCCATAAAAATAGTTGTTTGACATGCTTCTAAAGCAAAATAATTGCTCTGCAAATATGCATTTAAACAGCTTGAACAACATAAACATCAAACAACTACCTCAAGCTCCAGTGACCCCAGATGCAATATTGTGCTTAAGGTTAACCTTCTAGTGTATTTGTAAAGAAAATTTCGGGTTCCTATAGATCATCATAGCCACTATGATGGGAATAATGAAAACTTCCACACACCATATAGTAAACTAGTTATCATCTTCAGCCAAAATTTCTAATGATACATCGACACCATCATGCAAAAAATGACATGATGTGCGTAATAGGTTGGGTATGTAAAGACTATTATAATAAGATCTTATAGTCAAAAATATGAAGGAAATTATATATATATATATATATATATACACACACACATTGAGTTACAGTACTTGGTATCCAAAATTGTATAATAAAACCACATATAAAGGCACAAATAGTTGCAATGATGTTCTACTTGTTTGGAAAAAGCTTCTTATTTGAAAAATTAAAATTAATATCCTCCAGCAGATGCAGGAAGGAGCATCATAGTGTAGTAAAGTGTACGATCCAGCATGAGAAACATAGAAGGTACAAACAAACAAGCAACAGATTGAGAGACAACAATTTAAAATATTGAGCTTTTGAATATAAGGAGATCAAGGAACTAGCTTATTGAAATTCATATAACTCACTGATTAAGGCTTTTACATGTTCTCAAGAAGCGCATGAATTCTCACATGACACACCATAACCAAGGTACAATTCAGCTAGAAGCTTACAAACTAGTTCCTCAGCTGAGGGTGACTCAATCAATGCTTTTATAGTGCAGAAAACAAGACAGGCTAAGCCAACCTAGCTTTCCCAACTTAGCTTGCCCCTGTAAGCTTGAAGACTCAGCTCTATTTAGGTTTAAAATTTTTTGGTCACAAGCTAGGACCAAGCTCATTAACATCCTTAGGCTCTGGATTGGCTTATCAAACCACAGATTAGTCCAAAATTATAAGCAGGTCATATGAACCAAAGGTGTATTTAACCATAAATCTGCAGAATCTATGATTGAGGTATACATAAAGTTAACACATTAGGTAAGCTGATCTTTAACTGAGTTGTGCACGCAGAAGCTCAATTCACACTTGTTAACTACATGATCACAAAAAAAAACAAAAAAAGAAAAAAGAAAAGAAACCTCAAGCTTCGCTCATGTGAATGGAGTCAGAGGTAGCTTTGCTCACTAACAGCCCTATTGATTTGGAAGTGACAAAACTAGGTCACCTTACTTAAGTATGGAAAGAATTCATTTTATTTACTTCTCATTTTCTTTTCTCCTTTTTTCCATACCCACATCCTTTCATGAATTAAGAGAAGGAAATTAGGTTCACATTTGACCACAAAAATTTTTTAAGTCAGTGAGTGCAAGCAGGTCTTCGCTGGCCAGGTGAATAACATTCTGGTCTAGGATTGACTCTCAATCCTGCTTCCAGTATAACAAAGGATTTCCATGACAGCAAGGATTCCTGTGGTCTGGGTGGTCCATAGAACAGATACGAGATTATCATGAGTCAATAGATGAGCAAGGCCTGGGTTGAGGATGAAATATCAGAGATTCTAGGATAGCCAACCAAAATCCATTTGGAACCAGACAGGTTAGTAAATTAAATACGTATGGGTTGACTTTAGCATATTAATGCACCATGTCACACTAACCAAACCTGTTCAAAACTGAGAAAGATTGCAAGGTTTAGTGAATTGGTTTAGAATTTGTCAGCTCTAAATATAAGCCAGTGTACATTTCATTGTCTTTCATCAGTTGATTGCAAAATTCTGTTTGCATATATAAGGATGGTAATTTCAGTTGCTAATCTATTAGGTCAGGTAAACTCCATTATCAATAAATGACCTCTGTAGTTATGGTACAATCACCACAAAATACTATAAGTTTATAACACCCCAATGAGAGACAAATCAGTGCATTTGGAAGAGACCATACTATATAAACCATTAACACATACTGCATGTGCTAAGATTGTAAAGAAGAAAATCCAACTACAGAATGTGGAGTACATGCAGACTGTATCACAAACAAGCATCATTGTAATGACATAAAATTCCATTGAAATATAATTATGTTGTCCATTCTAATACTTAGAAACAAAATAGTCTATAAAGCTGAAACAAAATTCAATATTCGTCTCTCGCCCAAAACCATTGTTCTCAATGCAATGTATTTATGAAACTTAATCACCGGTGCAAAATCTTCAAGGACGGGCAGGATTAGCGGGAGCACCCGGACGTGGTTGTCCTGGCTTTGCCATATCATCCTAGTCAAAGAAAATAACAAGAAAAAAAATAATCAAGCAAAATACTAGCATAATAAAAAATATAAAATAACATATAAGCATCAAATTGCAGAGAAAAAAATGAATCAATAGCTAAATATAGCATACCCTGCGTCTGAAACGCTGTGGTGGCTCACGGTTGCGACGATCAGTGCGAGACCTCACACGGACAACATGAGAATGGATGGCGCACGAGACACAGTATTGCATCTTCGCGTAGAGCTTCGGAAGAGTGTATCCTTTTCGATATATTTAGAAAAGCATTCAAAATCAATGAAATAAATTACAGAAATAGGTAATAAACTAAAGACTATCTAGGAACACAGAATTACCATCATAAACACAAGCTTCCTGAACATCACGAACCGCAGCCTGCTCTACGATGTTGCGAACAAGGAACCGCTTGATTGCCTTATCCTAATATTCCAAAAAAATAAAATAAAAAAAAGTCACCCAAAATTCAGTACCAAAAACATAAAATTTCCTACACTGATTAAAAAATTTGTTACAGAGAACAAAGGCAAGAGAGTATAATGAAAACCTTAGGGCAGCATTTGCCGCAGTTTGAGCAGCGGATGAAGTGGACGTGGCCTCTTCCATGTTTGTTTCGTCCTCCATTCCTGCGCTTGAACGTCTACAAATACAACAGAAAATTTAGAAGAACACGAAAACGGAACACGCTTTCTCCTGATCCAAAGAGAGAAGAAAATCTCCAGAGATTACCATTGTCACTGTGACCAAGATCTGCCTCTCCAGTCACGGCTGCTGCAGAAAAAAGTCTCTAGCTCTCTAGGGTTTGTTTCGACGAGGGAAGATTAATAAGCGAGCGCGGCGATTTTATGGAGTAGGGTTTTGTGACGGTTTGAATCCGGGTTTTTTTAGGTCGATGGGTTGATTGAGGGTCCGCGATGAAACCGCCCCATTTAAAGCAAAGACGTCTTCTGCTATATAGATTAGAGAAGTAAATTTTGAAGGACTTTTCATATGTGATAAAGTCTTTCAACCAATTAGATATTAAAGGACTAGAAAGTAATTAGTTGGCCCCCTCCCCAACTAAGGAGGGGTTGATTTGGTAGCTAAGGCGGAGTAGATAATTAGATTTCGACCATGCTGGTAATCCCTTCCCCCATTTATATATTTGCTTACCAAAAACAAATTAGCAAATAATTAATTGATTATGGAATACCCTGTTTGACACACCCATGCAAAAAGCGCAATTTATTATTAATGAGTCCCTATGGAACCCCCAATCTCTCCCATCAATAAAATATCCATTTTGTTGGAAAAATCTTGAACTTCAAAAATCTCTCTCTATCTTAAGTGTGAGGCACTGGAATCCACATTGTTTGGGCATAACGAACAATATCGTTGTAGGTGAGATCAAGGCATTATAGAACAATGTGGGACATTGGCATTTCCTGGTAGATGTGGGCGGATTCGAGTTAACAGATTGAAAGGCTACTGGATCCGACAAACTACTACATGAGAATGTACAGCCCTTAATGGAGTAGATTATAAGATCCTGGAATCCACATTGCTCGAGGGACGGGAAAATGAAAGCCCATATATATAAGCTTATGACATCCTCAAATAACGAAGTCTTATGGGATAAAACATAGAAACAAAACCGTGAGATTCATTGAGTCAAAGTGGACAATATCGTTGCAAATGAAATCAGGGCATCACAATAGACATACTTAAATTGAATCACAAAATTCTTCCCTTTTTTTTTAACTTATTGAACTATTCCTTTGCGGCTTTGCCCATTGGAGATGAAAGACTTGATTGGCAGATTTCAATGTCTATGGCCGATAGGGGTGCAACTCGATTCTGTTCGGTCCGGGTTGATATTAACCCAAGACCAAACCGAAAATATATAGTTAAACCGAACCGAATTGAAAACCGAACGAAAATATATAAAAAAACCAAAACCAAAACCGAACCGAATCAAACTACATGAAAATTATTCGGTTCGGGTTAGACCAATATATTCTTATCTCAAACAAAGGTTTTTTTGTAATATCTTTAAAGTTTAACATATATTATATTATATATATATTAAACATAGAGTATATATTATAATATATATATATGAATTCGGTTCGGTTTAAGGAAATACATGAATTCGGGTTCGGGTTCGGTTTAACCGAACATGAAACCCAAAACCGAACTGACCTAGTTCGGTTTAGGGATTTTTGAACCGAAACCGAACCGAGCCATTATAAAACCGAACCGAAGTCGGTTCGGGTTCGGTTTTAACGGACCGAGTTGCACCCCTTCATTGGGCGATGGTCTTTTTCATTTACTGTTTATTTTATTTCAAGATTTCTTATTGCTATCTGTTTGGTTCGCATTATTTTTTCCGATGTACTTGGTATTAAGCTTTGATTACAATCTCAATTTGATTCTTGCCTCTTCTAATATCATCCTCATAATGTTCCAAAATAATAATTCTGGCTTTGACTTCCAACCTATAGGACCATTGTCGTGTTGTATTTGCTTTCCTATTTTTCTCTTTGGATCCTTTTTCGTAATTGTTTTAACAGCAATCAATATTTGAGGTCCAAAAATACTTCTCAAACCTTAACAGGCGCGGTCAGGAATTCCACAAGGATTCAATAGAACGGGAGAATTGCACGCTACCTATCAATGGAGATCATTTATCCAACAATTCAAAAAGGAGTTTACATATAATTACTGCAAACGGCAGGAATCAACAGAGGGAAAAGAGAGTAAATCCCAACAAAAAACAAATAACTGTAAAAAGGCTAAATCAGAAGATACATTAAGTCGAGAAAGAAATCTAAATACGGTATTATTTGTCTGCTACAATACATTGCAGATCCTCTACCTTGTTTCCTCTGCCAATTTGGTCCACCACCAATAAAAACATGCTACATGACATGCTTTAATAGGCCTTATTGCAAAGAGCATACTAAAACATGTCATATAACATGTTTTGATTTGTGACAGACCAGAGTGACAGAAGAACTGAGGTAGAGGATTCCATCTCAGTTACAGTATAACATGAAAGTCAAGCATAGTTGATGCCACCCATGAATGTTCTTGGATCAGGGCAGTTTCCAGAGAACTGAGCCTGTGAGAAGTCAAAACCCGGGTTCTACAAAACAGAAGAAACAGTTTGTTATTGAAGTAGGAGGCATACAAAATTTAAGTAATAGGATCATGGGGCAGGAACAAGGAAATATGATTAAGATGAAAGCAAAAATTATCAAGCAGTAAAATGAGACCCAAAATACTCACCCAAGATACTCTTACTCGAAACACACAATCATCAGTTTCTTTTATGCATCAATCCAAGTCTGCTTTACTTTCTCTCTATCTAGAATAGGAAGCTCGCAGAGAGTAGCAAATACTTCCAAAGAAGCAAATGATTAGAGCTATTATATGTACATTGGAACACTCAAAGTAACAATTAAGACTTTGAATGTGACCATAAATACAAGTCCTAAGACTTTGAAAGAAGAAAAGGAATGCAAAACTACCTTCCCCACACCATATATCTTGGACTAGTATCACTTTCGCAAAGATAACTTCCTCACACTATCGCCCTCGGGATGCATTTGGACACTAAAAAATTGTTGGAAATTATAGGAAACACAATGTTTCTTGCATCCCTCATGTGTTTGGATAGCAAAAAAGTGGGTGGAACCTATAGCTTCAAAAAATTGCAACAAAAAAAATATGCCTAAAACATATCCAGCAAAGGAGGTCAAAAAACACAAGAAAACACATCACATGAAACACCAGAATCCCATGATGCATTTTCCCAGTATCCAAATGCAGCCTCAGGTTAGTATCATTCTCTGGACCGGCAATCACATATGATTAGAAAAATAAAATAAAATTTACAGGTGAAGGGAGAGTAAAATATTCGGAAACCCATTTTGACTGATCCAAAAGATAAAAATGAAAATGCAGTTGACATTTTCAACCTTAGGCAACTCACCGAGTAATATAGTTCCTCATCTTCTAAGCACTTTGCTCTCAAATCATGAACTATGATTTAAGTTTTGGGTCTTGGAAATCAACTTTCCAATACCTTAGGGTCATTTACTGGCACACACAAAATTAAAATGGTCAAGATCGTTGAAGTTGAACCTAGCTGGACAAAAATTTGTGGTATAACTTTTTCGGTGCACTTAATTGGACAAGCATGAAGCTTCATGTTTCAACACATAACTAACAGTAGTGACAAATATTTAGAACCAGCCATAGAGTCCATGAGACATCTGTAGACCCATAATAAACACTGTAAGAAACAGGAATATAAATTCCCCTGTAGGAATACACACACTGGCAAAGAGAAGATTATAATGAATTAATACTTACACATATTCATCACTTAATGGAAAATAAAGCATGTCTTATATCTCATATTTGATTAAAAAATGAAACAAAAAAATTAAAAATTTCAGAGCCAGCTTTCATAGGTAAACCATATAAATCTTAGACACGTTCTTTTGTCAAATGGTCAAGACCTCTAACCAACAGAAGATTAGCTGCAACTCCCTCTCCTTTAGGAAAGGGCTTGAATGCCTGGAAGTCCATTTATCATCATTGTGAAGAGAAACATATAATGAACAATTTCTTTGTCCCAAGTTGGGTCAATTGCATGGGGGGGTGGGGGGTTGGTGTCGGTTGCATAGGGATGAACCCAAAGTCTATTCCCAGCAGATAGTATGAAATTTTGCTAAATCCATACAATTTGAAGGTTTTAGCTTTAATACCATGGAATTCTCCAAAACAAAAATTATTCCTCTGCTTAGGCCAGAACAAGAAAATCGTTTTTTTGACTAACTCAGAAAATGCAATCCCAACATTCCAAAACAGACTTATCCAAACAACATAACTTTCACTCATGCCAGTCTAAATGCGTGAAACAGGTGGAAAGAGCTTGTTTCTCCATTTAATTTACCAACAGAAGCAAAGTTTCATTCCAGGCCGGTAAATTTAGGGGCAAAAAGGCAACATAGTGAAATACGGTAGGCTTCATGCTGGAATCCGCCAGAAAGAGCAAAATTTTACTAGCACAACAAACCATAATCACATAAAATTTTTCTTTTAATGAAAATTTACTAGTATATAGATGAAAAGTAAAAAAAGTAGAACAGCTTACAAGACTCCAGAATGGATCAATATAGATTACATTATGTATTTTTCACCAAGGAGAAATCCACCCATAGAATCCCATAACAAATATCATGCCTATGTACCCCAATCTTAGCTAAAATATCTGCTACATCACAAATGATGCACGTGGTTGAAAGAGATATTCAACCCACGAGCAAGAGCCCTAGCCAAATGGACCAGGTGAATGAACGTCCAGGTACAATCCTGACCATACTTCACCCATAAATAACATTGAAAGAGTCCCTTTTCCACCTGTAAATCCTGAAATCCTTTTGATACAGCCTCCTTGATTCCCGTGATGAGAGCTAACACAAAAACAACACACACAAAATCCCAGATGGACCCAGGTTACCCAAGTTACAACTATCAAAGTGGAAATTATCATGCCAGTGCCCATCTAACTATACAATTTCTTTGATGCACCATTTCTCATGAGATGCGTGAGCTCCAGTGTACATTTACATATCTTTATGTTTTAAGTAATACAAGTTTTCATTATTGATAAAAAAAAAATTTCTTTGCTGCATCAATAGATCTGCCACTTCTTTCCAATGACGAATAATCATGGAAATGGACATCCCTGCAAACACTGGTAGTACTGAGACCCACAAGGTACATTTCAACAATATGGAATCAACAGTCTCCTCCTTACTCCTCTTATCTTCAAATATTCTCCTGTTACTCTCTTCCCAAATAGTCCAAGAATAATAAAACTCACTACTGTATGCATTTCACTTCCTCTATTCCCAAAATGAATGAACCTACATTTTTCCAAGGCAAATAACAAAGTATTCAGGGACACCCAAGACAAAATTTTGGCAACACCACAATGCCTCAAAGACATGTTAATCTGAGAAGGATTAAGGAAAGAATGATGAAACCCTCTTTAAATCATAAATGAATTTTCTCATGAATAGCAATGATAAGAGTTTCTGTTTTTAAACGTATAATGATGCCTGAAAATACAATAAACAGAAAAATCCAACAAGTTAACACCAAATATAACGGATTTCATCAAATAAATCATCTTTGACAATATGCAAAACACATTCATCTAGGATATAGAAAATCAAAACACGAAATAGAAGAATCCAATCTCCAAGAAATTGTCATCCATCCAATGACTCCACCTTTTAACTTCATGACATAGATGGAAATGGATCTAGACAGAATTTATTTTCAACTGGCTTTGAGAAGGGCAATAGCTCTAAAAGTTATAAGTTTTTTTGTCTGGGCTGCACCAACTTTATATAAGGTAAAACCTCAAAAATTCATCATTTTACCCACTAGATAGAACAGAACTACAAAAATCTTGAGTGAAAGCTAGATTTCCATTTATTGAGCGACCAAGAAACATAAATAACTGTAGCCTAACAAATACAAGTATTCCACTTTACAAGTTTCACACATCCGGCTCTCAAGATCACAATTTTGAAGGACAAGCATGGTCAATCTCAATAGACTCACAAAAGGAACAAATGGAGTAATAGATAAGTGCAACTACAGTATCAACAAGCTGAAATACTTGTATTGCCAATAAGTAAATAGCTCACCTCTTCTTGGAATCTCTGAAGCATAAGGCGCTTTTGTTCAAGATCAGCTGAGTAAGGGTCAAGCTGACCCTCACCCAATATAGGAGAAGACCATGTCTGGCCTTTGTCTCTCTTCTGCAGGGTTATATGCATCGTGTCATCCTCTGTCACATATGAAACTCAAAACCATGAATACAATAAGAACAGCAAAATATGAAATCTCCTATGGAAGTTCTTAGCATTCAACAGCATGGACAAAATTTGAATTAAAGTATAATTTGATACGATTGAAGGTCAGTGAACAGGAATCAATCAAGTTTAAATGAATACCTATCGTCCAAAATGATGAATCTGTTTTCACAGGGTAGGTGAGATCGTGCTGATATAAACAAAATTAGGAAAAAAAAAAAGAAAGAAAGTAAGAAATTATCTCAATAAATCTTTACAGCAATAGAAAATTCAATAGGTAGAAAACGGAGATGGTTTCTGATACAGACATTAAGATAAGGAGGATTTCCTTTGATACCAACTTCAACATGCTTGGCCTGTATTTTACAACAGAAAAGCTTCGTGGGAACATTTGGTGGAAGACTGATATAGATATTAACCTCCTCAAGTGTCTGGTCCCATTCAAAAACCTTCTGACCTGTAATAATTATAAAATAACTTGGAACAAAGATGAAAAAAAATTGAAACCCTATAAATGAAACATATTCCTTGGCAGTCCTAGTATAAATTGATTTGGGAAGAGAGAGACAGAGAGAGAAAAGAAACATACCACCATGCATGAAACTGTGGCGCTTCTCTGGTGCCAATTTCTCCGCCATTTTTAATGATTTCTTCTGTTTTCTTCACTTATTCTTCTCTTCCTTTCCTTGTTTCACTGATTTTGGTCTCCAAATTCCAAGGTGGAAACCATAAAACACGGTTAGCAAATTAAAAGTCTAATTACATTCACAAAACATAATTATATTATTTACAGTGAAATATCTCACCAGCTTTAGTTTCTGGTGAGAAAAGAAATAGTTCTGTCAGGTGGAAGAAATATTTGAGCACTCCAGACCATCCACTGGATGGACACTCCCAGAATTAGCCATAAGAATAATATTTTAACCTTTATAATCTCTATGAGTTCATGAATAACCCGTTTTTTCACATGTATTCGTATCAGTTTTATTTAATATTTCTTAAGTTCTCCACAAAGGCAGACGTTTGATTTAGGAAAACCCTTTCTCCTAGAAAAATTCTTTTAGATCTGATGGTTGGATCAAAGTTTTTGTATGAGTTTTAGTAGTAGTTTTGTGTTTCTGGTCATCAGTATTTTCCTTTTATGGTCATGGTTCAGATGTGGCTTATTTGCTTGAAAATGTCAGAAGTAATTTTTACAACTAATTTACTGCTAACAGAACCAACTATAGTCTTGGAATTATATAACTATAGTCCTAGCAAAAAAAAGGATTCCACTTTAGAAGATTCACACATTCAGTTTTCAAGATTTCATCTTGTTTGGAGGTCTGAGAGGTGGTGGCTGTCTACTTTTGATTTGGCTCTCATATGGGTGCAGAAACGATGGGGAGTTTTGGTTCGGATTCTCCATAATAAAATTTTCTCTACTCATTTTTTTTGCCTCTCTCTTTTCTATTAGACTCTGAGGTCAATTGCAATTGTATGCTGAGTGAGGGTCAGAGGGAACTAGATTTCTTGCATGTTTTTCCTCTTGGGAACGGGAGCTTTGGACTGGTTTGCTAGAAACTATTTTGATGACTGGCCCTGGGTTCAAGTTTTGAATATACCATTGCATGCAACCAGGTCCGTCTACTTTGCACTCTTTATAAGGATATCATTGACTTTATTTCCAAGTCATTTTGAAGTATCCCCCACATATATATGTCTTCAAACTGAAGCCCAGAAAGCAAGATCTTAACATAAAAATTCACTGGCAAAATCATATGAAATTTAAAACTGCAACTTCTGAATGCCACAATCGTTAGAACCTCATCATAGAGCACTTGGGATAGGCAGTCGTATATATTTTTTTTAAAAGAATAGCAGAAAATATTAGCTATACAATAAAGGCCCTCAATAAATCCCATCTCCTAGAATACAAACACAGTTCACATGAACATAATAATCCATGATAGAAGAGAGAAATGATTCTCATTCACAAATATTTGAAACGAAATCCAAGTACTAAAATTCATAACACTCGGACCAACAAGATTAACTAATAATAACCCATTCCAGTTTCTCCAAAATAAGGCAACACAGTAGTAGAAATTCAACAGATTTACAAATAGAGAAAGTCCAAAGACACCCATTGATATTTCTCCAAAACAAGACTACGCAGAAGGACAGAATCAACAGATCTCAGATAGGGTTTGTATGGAGTAAAGGCAAGAAGAAGAAAACAAGATTGTAACCAACAATGAGGACCGCACACTACAGTATTGCTGGTTCCACCTGCAACAAACTTCTTCAGACGCAGATGAAGCCTTTAACATGCCCTGTCGACCTCTAAACTTCAAGGAAGCATGATCAGAATCGACATATAAAAGCTCCTTCACTATCTTGGGCATGGTTCTGTATGCATCAAAGGGAAGGGAAAGAAAATAACCTTGTTTAATCACCTCTACACGTTGTACACACAAAATTAACCGAGTAAAAGCGCTTCAGCATGGATTGGTTATGAAGATTAGTGAAGCATATAGAGGTAACACGTCGTTTAATCAACCCATCATATATTCTGTAAAATGCCTACAGCCACAGATATTAGCATCCATAGTGGGATCTCTGTTTTTGTAAGCCGCAGAAGACTGTTTCCCTCACCGAAAATACCAATTTGGGTTGAAGCAAGATGGTAAAAAAGAATAATAAGGAAATGAAACTAGATTGAATGAATGAAATAGATATTAGTATCCATAGTGGACTTCATCCCCACTTGGGATGAGTTTCGTTAGAATGGATTTTGTTACGAACAATTTTCAATTTTTTGTTTTTTTTACGAGGTAAACTAGTAAATAAGACGGCATAAGCATAAACTGTAATGTCTCAGTCAACCCTTCTTTTCGAACTAAGGTTCACTGCTCTTGTTACGTGACGGTGAAAACCTCCATCTGAAGTGAAATACCGATGAAATAGAGGTCTTAAAGGGCAACACCCACCCCCACCCCCCTCTATTATTTGCATGCTATATCTTGGATTACACTTCCAAAAGTAAAAAAAGAACTTAAGCCGCATAAAATATATGGGAAGGATCCACAACTAGGGCTGGCAATGGGTCGGATATATATCCGAATCCAACCCGAATCCGATCTGAAAATCTCGAATTCGAATATGAGATATAGATCCGTGGTTCGAATATGGATATTGGATTTCAAATCCGACCGAATTCAGATCCAAATTCGAATTTGTTCATATCCGATCCGAATAGGATTCGAACCGAAATCAACATATACTTTTCATTAAACCATTGGTAAACTTTGTATAAACCATGGTTGAACCATCCTTA
The DNA here is from genome assembly GCA_947561395.2 of Buxus sempervirens. Classification (NCBI taxonomy): domain Eukaryota; kingdom Viridiplantae; phylum Streptophyta; class Magnoliopsida; order Buxales; family Buxaceae; genus Buxus; species Buxus sempervirens. Next base: position 9,958,322 of record OX387186.1, read on the forward strand.
TTCATATCTTGCTTTTATATTTATATGGCTCATTAGTTTTGATAGTTAAAATTTGCTTTAATAATTAAACTTGACTTTTGAGTTTTAAGTTCAAATCGGATCTAATTTGGATCGAATTCAGATTTCGGTTATTTATTCGGTCGAATTTTGAATTCGGATACAGTATATAAATTCGGTTTCGAATTCGGATTCACATATAAAAGATTCATCGGATTTTGGATCGAATTCGGATATCGGATTTTTATTTTCGGTTTGGATTCGGATCATGGCAGATCCATACCGTATTCGACCCATTGCCAGCCCTATCCACAACCCCAAGATTTAACGAAAAACGAGAGATGGAAAAATGCAAATATTACCTGAGGGCCCATATTAAGGCAAATTCCAAAATAAGTACTTCAAAGTTGTAATCAAAATCCAATTACAGCACAGCAGAAAACCAAATTTCAGAATGAAAATTGCAACAAATCTAGGGGAGAAATCACGTTCTTCTTCAATCAACAAAATGCTTCCCTCTTCACACTGACAAACTAATTTGAACTCTAGCAGTTGAACTGGCCTTTTCAAATCCAAATACCCAAACTTTCTCCATTTCTATTATAATATAATATGTGGAGAGTAATTAAAAACATGGTAAACCATTTTTCTTACAAGTTTTTGGATCCCCCTTTGATCAATTATATTCTTTGATGGTCTAATCCTGTTCCCAATTTTGGGTGCGTGAGGACTGGATTTGTCATCCTCTTCAATGTCTAATCAACCCCAAATCCAATAAAATGTTGATCCATTATCAGTTATATCAAGAACCAAATCCCAACCAATCAGACCAGACAATTCAAGAAACAATTCACACATTACCTGCTTAAAAAATTCACTTATTCACCAGATCAATGTAACCGAAACTAATTGATGGGTCACGTACAACACAAACTGCTTTCATTGATATGATTGTCACATTGGATTAGAATCCATGTAATTCCTCACCCATTCAAAACTGCAAGTATATTTTAAAACCCCTAGCTAACAAATAATGGTCCAAGTGTACACCAAAAAGTGGGGTTATGCTACTGCTCCAAGCATAAATAATAGAACACGATTACAAACCTAACCACAAAACCTAGCCACCAGAAACTATAACCAAAACACACCAAAAAACGCCAAAGCATCACAGAGCAGAACACGATGATTTCGAAGAGAAAATAGAACCTAAAATCGTTACCGAAGGAGAAGGAAGGTGAAGGCTATCGATTCAGAAACATACCTGAAGCCTTGCTAATGCTTTTCTCAAAGATAGCTGAGAGGTCAAATGCTTTGTGCTTGAAAGCTTTGTAGAGAGTCGAAAACGCAATGGAAGAGACGTCTTGAAGAGTCGAAGATGCAGTGTAGAAGAGAACTTGGGGGTCGTTTGTTAGGGCTTCCGGCTTTTGGATTTTGGATTATAATCTAGATAATGTAAATCCAGATTCTTATTGTTGATTTTCAAAATCCCGAATCCTGTTTGGATACTACAAATTTTGGAATATGATTTTGATGTCTAAAATCCAGAATCCTGTTTGGGTACCCCAGATTCTAGAGTTCACAGAATATTGTTAGGTTGGCCTTTAAATTGAAATATATTTTACAGTAATTATGTTAATTAGTCAAACAGAATAATTTTAAAATACAAAAAAGAATAAATCTCATCACAAAGCATATAAAAATACTCATCATAAATAGTCATAAAAACATAAGTGATCCAAAATAATAAAACAGTACTCATAAAATAATATTCATGTTAACATCCAAATGTCATTGCACTTGCAAGCATATCCCTAAATGCTCCCATCTCATTAGTTTGTTGAGTTGGTACTAAACCATCAGGATCAATCTCATTATCGTCACCAGTCTCATCATCAACAATGAGCATTTCTTCATTCTCATATTGTTCAAATAGCCAATCACGTCTTGCTTGTTGCCTAATAAAATTGTGTATAGCACATGCAGCAACTACAATCTTCACTTGGGTTTGATAAGAGTAAGGCGGCATCATCTTAAGGATTGGAAATCGCTCTTTTAATACACCAAAGCATCTCTCAATCACACTCCTTAATGAAGAATGAGCATGGTTAAAAATTTCTTTAGGTCCACGAGGTCTTCCACCACCACGACGATAATCTTGAAGATGATATCGAACCAACCACTTGGAACAAGCCTATGGAAACCCATTTTAAAAGATTTAAAGTTCTTTAAGGAATTAAATTTTCTGCAGGATCAGTTCAAAGAATTAGCTTCTGGAATGATGAGTGGATAGAAGGGGGCAGTCTAAAATGCAGATTTCCAGGCATTTACAACATCTGCAGACTCAAAGAAGCAAATATCAGTGACATTTTAGGCCAAAGTGAACAAACAAGTCAATGGAACATCCAAATTAGAAGGGATCCTCAAGATTGGTAAATGGAAGAGCAATGCCAACTCCTTAAATTATTACAAGAACTCAGACCACGTCAAGGGGAAGACAAGATGCAATGGAAAGAAAGCAAATCAAATTTGTTTTCAGTAAAATCCTACTTCAACCACATCAGCTCTGTTGGGCAACAGTTTCAAGCATACCACATAATATGGCACAGCCATATTCCATCAAAGGTGGCTTTCTTTTGTGGACGGCTGCACTGGACAAGATTTTAACAATCAATCATTTGAAGAGTAGAGGTTGGACAAGTACCCCAGTCACGAGTAAAAGGATATGGACCATCTATGAATGTGATGTCTTTTTCTCCTTTCTTACCATTTTAATTTCTTACCATTTTAATGCAAGAAAGGAGGCTTTTGGAACAGGGGAATATGAATAATGTGATCTTCCCCATTAGCTTTTATCATAGCACATAAAGGTCACAGCCTACTCTCATACAGACATGTCCTGTCCCTACCTGCCTAGCAGATGCCACAACCCCTCATATGTTTGTGGGTCCCAAGACCCATTTGAGATAATACATCTTGGTTTCATTTTACTCCTAAGGCCATCCCCCCTAATAATCCAAAAGAGAAAGAGAAAGAGAAAAAAGACTGTTTTCTAGGAGGAACCAAAATGTAAGAGATTGATACACCTGAAGCCTAGGCTTATACATATGTATATACACAAGATACAAAATGTAGAATTCTGACTTATATTAAAGTCAGAATAGTTTGAATCAGGCTTGAGTAGTAAGAAATTTTACATATGACAAATATTTTTTTTTTACTACCATAGTTCAAGGCTTTTCAATGAAAACGATTCCCCTCTTGCCTAGCGTCTAGTAGCCTATAAGAAATGTATTATTCCTTTTGATAGGGATGGATGGTAGAAAGGGTAAAAGAGTCCTTCCAATTGAGAAAAAAACAAAGGGAGGAATCTAGAGTTTAGGACCATATTTGATTGGAGGGCAACTCCCATTGATTCAATGGCCTCCTTAGATCTTGCAGTTTGGGTGCATAAAGATCATAATTGATGACCCATTACAATGATCTAATCATTATCAGACTTAATTATCCAAGAAAATGTAGCAAATCAGAAATCTCATCATCTTAAAAGTCACTTGAAGGAAATGGTGGTGTTGATGTAAAGCATAAGGAAGAGTTCTTTTGATCCCCTTACATTAAGAAATTTCTGACATGAACAATGCTCCAAAAAGCAGCAAGAAAGAACATAAAAGTCTTTTATAAGCTGGTAAGATGACAAAAGACTATGGGTAAATACAAGGAATTATTTTAATCAAGTAGAATGCAAGAAGAGGAGTAAGAGGGGGAATTAGACTCATACAGTAGTGACCATTCAACTTAGTTCTTATTTTTCCTGGTTACTGGTGTAGGCTCGTTTGGCCTTTTGCAAGTTCATGGTAACACCATCAACTCTTCTAGTCTTGGATGAGCCAACCAATCATTTGGATATCCCATCAAAAGAGATGCTTGAGGTGTGGCTTCTCACCATTTGTTTATCTCCATAAAAAAACTCTGTTTTTTGTGTTTCATCAGGCATCATGAATAATTTTTTAGTGTGTCATAACCCCTGAACAATTTGAGATCTCTGATGTTCACACAGGAGGCAATATCAGAATACAAGGGCACTGTCATCACTTTTTCTCATTTTTTTTTTTTGGTAATAGTCATCACTGTTTCTCATGATCGATACTTCATAAGGTAAATAGCTAACAGAGTAGTTGAGGTGAAGGATGGCAGTTTGCAAGATTATGCAGGCGATTACAATGTATTTTAAACAATGTGTTAGTAATATATAATGATAATCAATGAATATGGAAACACCATAGTAGCAAGAACTTGGAAACACCATAGCAACAAGAACTTGGAAACACCACAATACTCAAGAACTTGGACACACCATAGCAGCAATACATAATGACAATCAATGAAATAAAGAAGACAACGGCACATTCGTATAAAAGAAAAAAAAAAGAAAAAAAGAAATGGCTTTGGGATGGGTCGTTGTTTCTTTTCTTCTATAAACGGCAATACATAATGGCTTTGGAAACACCCACAAGCTCCTTGTTTCTTTTCTTCTATTCTAGGGTTTCCCTATTTGCATTCTTTCCCTTGAGATGGGTCGTTGGGAGATCAAGGTGTTTGGAGTTGAAACGTTCAGCAATGTAGTGTTGATGAGGGCTGCTGTATATCAAAGCGATTTGTGACTTTCCAGCAACAACCAGATGCTGGTGTGGGAGGAAGAGCTTTGAGGAAGAATCTCGAGCTAGGGAGGGAAAGAGAGAAAGAACAGAGAAAGAGAGAGGGAGAGGAAGAGAGAAAGAGAGAGAGGGGAGGCAAATACCTGCGGGTGTGGGAGGAAGAGCTCCGTGGAAGAATCTCGAGCTAGGTAGGGAAAGAGAGAAAGAAGAGAGAGCAAGAGAGAAAGAGAGAGGGAGAGAGAAAGAGAGAGAGAGAGAGGAGAGGAGAGGAGAGGCAAGGCAAATACCTGCTGGTGTGGGAGGAAGAGCTCGAGGAAGACGAGATGAGTCGGGCTCCTTCTAAAACGCATAGAAACTGGATTGTGTAGCTTTATGCTTTAAATCGTCAGAATCAATAAAAGCCAATAAACATGGCTTCTAGTTTTTGCCCAAATTTTAATATCTGATTTTAAAAACCACCTTTCAAAATCCCTACCAAATAGATAATGTGGGCTCTGGATTTGGATTTTGCTAGAATCTAGAATCCAAAAGCCCAACCAAACGACCCCTTGGTGAGTCGAAAATGTAGTCGCGGCTTGAGTTCGTGCGTTTTTCCCCAATTCTCAACTCAAGAATTGCTAAAAAACGGGGGTCCAAATCCATGCCTCAATGCCCTGCCCAATTAGAGCTGGCGATTTCTAAACTGACCACTCAACCCACCCGACAACCCGAATTAAATGGGTTGGGTTGACCCATTTAATAATTGGGTTAGGTTAGTGTTTAGGTTTTCTCAACCCGTCTAAAAAAAGTCAACCTCCTGGGTACCCATTTAAATTTAAAGTTTTATCATTTTTTCCCTTATTTTTATCTCTTATAACCAATTTATATTCTATCTTATTATGTTATCAAGTACACTTACTGATTAAGCATGTTAATTTAATATTATGAGACTTTGATCATTAAATTATTTCTATGACTAATATTAATTTATTAATTTTGAGAATTAATCATACTGCTATGTATACACAAGTTGTTTATTTATTATACAATATATAGGTAATATGGTTATATGGTTGTATTATATAAACTTTAAAAGTTATATTTTTAACATAATGCATGTGAGACTAACTATTATAATTTTCTTTAAATTCATTTAACTGCTTTGAAATATTTTTAATCTTTTTCTCAAGTAAATTTCGCTTAATTTTTGGAAAAGAAATCATGTTTATTAAATGCTTTTATGTTATTTATTAAGGTTTTACTTTGTAAAATGAAGTTTTTATATAAGCATAATTGAAATTAAAATTAGAATAAAAATTAATTAAAAAGTAAACGGGTTGGGTTGAGTTCAACTTGTTTATTGCCGGGTTGGGTTTGAGTTGGCGATTTCTCAACCCGTTAGTAAATGGATTGAACCCAGCCCAACCCATTTAGCTCTCAACCCGTTTACAACCTGCCCAAACCCAACCCAATCTGACCCATTGCCACCTCTATGCCCAATCCTTGTATCAAACACATTAGTACTTTTAAATTGGGTTGGCTCGAACCCAGCTTGAACTCAAGAAATAGTTTAAAGGTTGGGTTTGGGCTCAAGGAGGTTGGATTTAAGGAGAGCGAGCAGGCCAAGGTCAGTTTGGACCAATTAATTTTGCATTGGTTTGAGCCCAAACTCATTGAAACTAGGACCAACTTGCCTTACTTACAACTCTAGCCTCCAACTAAACGGCACCGAAATTGGCACAATGAACCTTATTGCCATGTGAGCATCTCACTATCAACGTGTTTTTCAAGTAGGCCCCACATGAAATATTTACAACAATAGAAAAAAAAACACTGATCTTAAGATGTAGTAAAGTGTTGCAAAAGATCGATTTCATTCCTTCCAAGTCATCGAGGCTGTATTTCAATATCACTGGTGATAGCACATAGAGTATTGAACATATATACCTATCTATAATATTATATGAATACCTATGTTTTTTGCTTGGCATTTTATAACCAAAACAACCTCCAATTTTTTTTTCCAATTTACTCCAATACCAAGGTTTGTTATTGCCATGAGTATCATAAGTAACTGCCCACATAACATTCTATTCCCAACATTATCTTCTTTATTTCTAATTATTTTGCTACGCGTATAGCATGTGCATTTCCCTAGTAAGTATAAACCTAAACCCATAACTGATATTGCATGGGTAGATAATTATCAAAGAGATACGGGAGTCACTCGAATTCTAAAATGAGTATTCTTAAGAAAATTGTCACGCCAAAATTTATAAGACTCTCTTTATATAATAGTACAGAAAAAGATACTTCACTATAGATGAAAATAGTTCATTATATTTTTCAAATTTAGTATTCATTGAAATCATAGAGGATCCACGCTTTTTGTATATTGCAAGGAAAATTTGGTTGCTAAATTTTGTCCCACTGCTTCAATAATAGGAAGTCTCTTGCTGTTTCTGAACCCAGCTAAAATAGTTCTCAAAATAAATTAACATCAATGAGCCCTTGGTTTATTATTCGATTTCAGAAAGAGTCTTAATGGATTAGAGCATGGCATCATAATCAAATATTTTGCCCTTACGATTAGAAGACTTCCTTCGAGAATTTCGTTCTTGTGAGGATTGGTCGCATTATTCTTGCACCTTATTCTAATCGCTCGAGGTATTACATTGTAGGACGTCTTTCATTCTGAATTCCACATGGCTAGAACAATGGAGTCTTTATTTGCATTTTCATCATCATTTTCAACCAAATGAGGATGTGAATTTCTTCATTTGCCTGTCATATGTATATTAGCATTCCATGAGAAGTCCTCTTGTTAATGAGCCCTCATGTAGTTGATAGGGCTGGACTTTGTTAAGATTAAGTCAATATCCACACAAGTAGGGATGGCAACGGGCCGAGTCAACTTGTTGTGCTATAAAATGGAAAACAAAAGAGTTTTTGATGAAATAGAATATATAAATTAATAATATATTAATTTATAAAATATGTGCTTTTTATATATAACTAGCAAGGATGCATGTGTAGTGCTGCACATAGAGAGAGGGAATGGTTTTGTAGTTGTCTGGGTTTTGTGAGAAGAGGCAGAGTTATGACTGTTGACACCCTATGTTAATGAAACCTTAACAACGTACAGTATGGGCTTTTTGGAGGACATGTGCATAGAACTTGGCACTCTTCCCAAGGGGCCTTATCAGGTTATATATAGTATAGATATATATGAAAAATAATATTTAATGAATGAATGAATGTAGGGGTTGGGGCGGATTGGACCCAACCCCTAACCCGCCCCATTAGGGGGGTTATAACCTGATATGGTATTATCAGGTTATAATACCATATCCTAACCATTAGGAGGGGGGGGGGGGGGGGGGGGGGGGGGGGGGGGGAGGGGAGGGGGGGTGGTGGTTAGTATTATACTCATTTAACCCGCCCCATTGCCATCCCTACACCCATGTAAATATGGTTGCAATTAAACCTTAGTCAATTAGTTGTTATCCCTAAATCTTATATGTATTTTATCCAATTACACGAAAACCCAAAATTTTTGAACTTTGACATCTGATTCATTGATAAGATATGGCATAGTAATCGTCTAGAAATACATCTCAAATTCAAGGGTCAATTTGTCATTTTTCAAGCTTGAATCTGAAGTTAGTGTATCCATATATTATAAAGTGAAGGCCAAATATTACAACCAGATATTTCTTTTTATTTATAGTGCTTATTGGAAATTTTATACCCTTGTTATATCACTTAAGTCTCCACCCTCATGACCTATGTAACCATTTTATTTTAGGGTCCTAGTGTTTACGAGACAGTAATGTATCCGTGATTGTAGGCATCGTTGCCATGTAATTACATGTTCATTGACATCTCCTCCTTTCTCCAATAGTCTTTTTGGACCCCACAATAAAATAATTTATTTTTATTAACTGAGCATCACTTTATATAACTTTATAAAATCATTCATTGAAGAATTTATATGAAGACTTTATCGAATGGCCCTTCTTTCTCTACGTCAATCTCTTTCATTGAAGACTTTACATGATTAAGTCGTTCTCACGTGATAATTTTATGGGTAATTGGTTTTAGTGATTTTCTTAAAATATAATACAGATTAAGTCACCTAATTCTTTGTAATTTGAAAACAATGATACTTTTTAAAATAATCGAGAATGAGTGTCATTTTACTATGTACGTTTTCCAAAAATGCCCTCATTATTATCTTTTAATCAGATTAAGAAGTGAGGGTATTTTTTGAAAAACTCCACCATGAATAATAAAATGATATTGTTCTCAATTATTATAAAAAAAGCATCACTAACCACTTTATTTTAGGGTCATAGTGTTTACGAGACAGTAGTGTATCCGTGATTGTAGGCATCGTTGCCATGTAATTACGTGTTCATTGACTTGTTGATTTTCTGGTTGGTTTGTCTAATTCGACTGCTTCTAAAGCAGACTCAATTTCTTTTCTCCCACGATGCTTGAAATCGTCAATAACTACTGTATTGTACTTTGGCGTGGCACGCCTGTGAACGAGCAAAGCCTGATTGCGAGGTGGCCCAAGATGTTTAATTTCCCCTTTCTTCCATTGATCAAAAGGGTTTCACGGAGTCTTTGCCTGCCACTTGAAGTCTGTGATAAAGACGATCATTTGTCGGTGGAACCCCCAAGGTTTCAGCAAGTCTCTCCATCTTTAAGGGAGAGGTTCGTTGGACCATTGAATGTCTACTTATTTTAAGATAAGATGAGGCTAGCTAGTGTGAATCCCGTGTGAACGCGTAAGGCTTGCGATAGAAGACCAATGCAACTTTTGAATATGGATTTAGTAGCAGAAGAATGGGTAAAGGAGCTAGCATTTGACCGGCCACTCATAACGGTGGATGCATGTCTTGCACGCCGGTGGTTGTCGGTTTTATCTTTAGACTTTCTCTAATTAAACACATTTTTTTGACGATTGATTCTTACTTTATGTAGCTGTTGCAATCGTCTGTGTGAATTCATTCTTTTTTTGACTCATGTAACATCTTTTCCTTATGACTCGGATCTCAAGTGCTTGAGAAAATGCATTACTTACAACTAGGGAAATGCATGCGCGATGCGCATTGTAAAAAGAAAGAAGGGTCTTGTGTAAGTAGTTATCACACTATCTCCTATACTTATTAGAGACATAAATGGAAGTATTAGCCGGTAGTTTCGACTGCAAATGTCAGGCTCGAATTAGGAAAGTTCGTTTTATAGATAATATAGATTGAATGGAACTGTACTGAAATGGGATTGCACTCTGAATATCTATCATAGGGAGTATTATGGTAAATGACTAAGGCTGCCAATGTGAAAATATAGGTTTGAAATTGAGTATAGCAACTTCGCATAAATATAACTAGCAGGTGGCGTGTGCAATATCGCAAGTATAAAGGGAGACATAAGTAATTGTTTAGGCATCTAAAAGTTTAAAAATTGATATGGGTATTTTTTGGTAAGTGAAAAACAAAAATGACCAAGTTACCCTCATAGAAATATGTATTACTACGACATTATAAGGTTGTTTTAGAGAAAAAAAATTGTTTTGGCATGTTTTCTAGGGATACATCACCTACAATGTTTTATTACATTGCCTTTTAATGTGGCCGTGGCCATAGCAAAAAGCAATAATGCAGTAAAATATTGCAGAAGATTTCATCCCTGTTTTTTCTAGGACATCTTCCCATTATGTAGTATAAATATACAACTTGGACTTTTCGTCGATCCAACCCACTTGGGAGTTGGGACTCTCTTCTAGCAAGATGTTTCTTTTATTGTGAGTATTGGTCAACCATTTTAATTTAATTAAAATTAACACCAACCAAATAAAGCCTAGGATCTCATAGTCAAAGCACCTATAACGAGATGTAAATTTTTTCCTATTTTTCGGGACTTTATTTATGATTGTCATTAAGAGAGAGTAGCTCTAAACAACCGGGATGTATGTATGTGTGAGTATAAATATTTCTTTTTCCTTATTGGAAATTAGAGACTTCATGAGCACAAAAGTCAAACATCATTTAGACATTGTTGACAGTATTGTCTTGCTCATAAATTCCAGTGGAATGTAATCTTCTACCATGTTTACTCACATTGGACCTTGCTTTACTTGTAAGATCATGGTCAATGTTTTTTCATAAAATATTTTAAGTGGAATCCACATGAAAAAAATATTAACAGTGAGATGCTTCATGTGACAGCATCTTACAGCCAAAACAAGGGCCAATTCAAATAAACATAGCAGAAGATTTCATACGTCAATGTGAGGTCACATGATGTATAATTATATGTAATGAGAATAGGTCCCATTGGGAAGTGTGCCAACAACTATACACGACTTTCTCGAAAAGCCCTTACCATTCGTTGATAAGTCATAATTAATATAGGGTTAAAATAGTCAAAACTTTGCTTATTCGTTTAAAATCTAGACAGTTGCAAAACTATTTCCTTTCTTTACATGAAGTAGTGCATGTGCACCCCTAGAACTTTATATATTTTTAATTATATTATTTAACACGCCCTAACTAGTGTCAGAGTGTGTATAATTAGACAATTAGTCTTCGAAACGCTAACATATGTGACCATTACGTATATTGCTCATCACATTTCTTTATCCCTTAAGAAAAGTCAAGCTCTTTCGTCAGCATGACTTGTCATATCCAGGTATAGATAGTTGTCCGCTAATCGACAATTTTGTGCGTAATACTTTCTGGTATCCACGTGTCTCGTGGTGATGGAAGTGAAAGCCCTATTATTGCTTGTTCAAACTTCCAATTTCATTAGAATTAAATCAAGTAATTTCAGTTACTTACGTTCAACGTGTAGGGTAAGTTAATGTGAAAAGCAATAAACAATTTGTCTTTTCAAAGGAAAAAGTAATAAACAAATTTTGAGGAGGAGAAATGGTCTGTCTTGTGGACTAGTCTCTTGGATGGATTAAATTACAAGCTGGACCTTTCCATCCGTTCCATATTTTAATGCCAGAAGCAATTTCAGTTGATGACCTACCATTAATGAAATCAACCGTTTCGGTTGGCCCGCGATCACATGTGGATCGCAACATATTCTCTTCAATTTAGAAGCAAGAGATGCATGATATTGTTAAGATCATTAGATTGACAGGTATAAGTACTAAAATAAATCAAAAACTCTTTTTTAGGGTTGCATTTATTGCCAAATTAATTTTAGCTTCCAAGTTTCCATATATTTTTGTTTATGATTTGGGGGTGGGGAAGAGGAACTCAGGCACCCTAAAACTTGCCTTAAGAGGGGAGCGCAATGTCCTTGGACTCGCGTGAGCCACGTAGTACAACAACTCAATCAACACCTATCTGGGTTGGAGGTAGACCCTTGAGGATTTCCCTTTATTTGCTGAAGGCAGTAGTTGATCCCTAGTCTAGGCTTCGGCGAGCCCAAGATGTTACCGCTTTGGTAGGCAGCACCACCTTTTTTTTCCACTTTTAGTTCTCTTTGGAAATAGCCAAAGTTTGTTTTTCCTTTTATAGTCAACCAAAAATATTTAAATATGACAAATGATGATTTGATTTTACAATAGATACCTAGTCATTCAAGCCTTACAAGTAAAATGTTTCCACCAAAATAACAAATTTAAAGTACCTTCTTTGTATTTTTCAATGACTAAAATGACCTCACATAGAGAAATTAAATCTTCTTCTCTTTGTGGGCGTAGGCACAAAATTTAATATTTTCGACTCCAGCACATAACAATATAATAAGTTGCCTTTTCACAAACAAATGTAATTATTTCATGCTCATGCAATTTATTTCAATAAAGAATCATACTTTTAATTTTAATAAGAATGACCAACCATATATTTATGCTAATATAAAACTGGGTTTTCAGATTTTACAAAAGAGCCAGAGTCAAGGGCATATCAGTCATTTTGTATAATATGAACATAGTTATGAGTCTTATGACCATCTGATAAGACCATATATTCAAAATTTCATATTCAATAATGAAAATAGTATATATATCCATTATGATCTTCCCATCCAGAAACAGAAACCGCCATCAAAGAAAACAAAACAGCCTTTATTCTCTGTTCATTTCTATCCTGAACATATTAATAGTACCTCTTTTCTGCCATCTTTGGTGGGTTGTTGGAGCAGCTTTTAATGCTTCTTCATGCCTCCAAGTTAGGATCCTCACAGTTTTCAACTATCTCCAACCCAACCCGTTTCATCTCTCTCCTCTGAGAAACAGGAAAGTACAGAGAAAAACAGATGGTTTTGGTCAATTGATCTTATTTATCAGATAATCTCAAAGGTCTCCCTTTATGACCCCACCTTTTGCTCTTCTTTCTTCTCTCTGCTTTCAGGTTTCTGGGTGTCTATAAGATTGAACTTGTTTTGTTTTCTTACCCACTTTACTCCCCTAGTTGCAAATCAAAATTGAGAAAGTCTCCCTCTTCCTAGCACTCTGGTTTGGGATTGGTTGCGATGGCTAACGTCTCTCAAACAAATGGGCATGATGCCAAATCAATGGAGGAAGGAGTGGGCAACGGTGTTGCCTTTCATGTGGAGAATCACCAGAGTCCTGGTACAGCATCAAACACCAACAGGGGTTCAAGCTTCTGCATCTCTGTATCTTTCTTGCAGAAGGTAACTGTTCATTTCCTACAGTTTTTCCTCCCAATCACAAGCTACAGATAAAATTCCTTTTAGTACTCATTTAAATAGCAATTATGTACTTGCCTTTGCAAAACCCATCAATCCAATTATCATAAGTGTCCATTTCATCTGCCCTTTTGATCTGAATTGCATTTTAATCATCTTATATTTCTATTTCCCCTGACATATTGATCCACTTTAAATGTTTGAATTAGCCTTTAAGCAGAAAGTTTTAGGTCCTTTCAAAAAGGGATACTCATAGGAATCTTCTTCATGGTACAGATGATTGCGGAAGTACTGGGTACGTACTTTGTAATATTCGCGGGGTGTGCGGCGGTGGTGGTGAATCTGAAGAATGACAAGGTGGTGACATTACCTGGAATATCCATAGTGTGGGGACTAGTTGTGATGGTCATGGTGTACTCTGTTGGCCACATCTCTGGTGCTCATTTCAATCCGGCGGTTACGATCGCCTTCGCCACTTGCCGGAGGTTCCCCTTGAAACAGGTAATCTCCACAGACCCTCCATTGATCTACCCCATCTATGATCATTGAAAATTGTGTATCATTTAATGGGTGATCACCCACCAGGGCCACCACCATTAATTTTTGTGGGTCAGTAGCAGAAGTTGAGATTGCCTATTAATCTCTTATCTGTGGAAAAGACCATCTGACAGATACCACGATCAAAAAATCATGGATACCCCATTGATCTTTACAGTGTGGATTGTTGATGTTGGAGTTCTTAGATCATTGAGAATGCAGATAAATGGTTCAGATTCAAGAACTGGATTGAGTAACTTAGCTCATCAGGATTTCAAATTAGCTCTATTTTGGTGTAGTAATTGAAATTTAACTTATTAGAACAACAGAAGGATAAAGCATGGCATCCTTCACACTTCTGATATAATCCCTCTGTCTGAGATTTATTCTCTAAATGCTTGATTTATTTTCATGACAGTTACCTGCTTATATATGTTGTCAAGTCCTTGGATCAACGCTTGCGAGCGGAACCCTTAGGCTTATATTTGAAGGGAACAAACATGAGAACTTTTTCGGAACAATGCCTCAAGGATCAAACTTGCAATCGCTGGTGTTGGAATTCGTCATCTCGTTCTACCTCATGTTTGTCATATCCGGCGTCGCCACCGATAACAGAGCTGTAAGTTCTACAACAGTTGAATTGAGCATCCTCGTGAAGAGAGAGAGAGAGTCAACATCTTCTCATACAATTATAATGTTAATCATCAGTATCACCTGATGTGCCGAAGTGACAAGAAGATAAGACTAAAAGAAAGACTGATCATAGCTTATTTTCTTCTCATAATTTGTCTTTTTCACAGATTGGAGAACTTGCTGGGCTTGCAGTCGGATCTACTGTCTTGCTTAACGTCCTCTTTGCTGGGTATATTTTACATTTGATTAGTTTGTCTTGACAGTATACAGTTATAAAATTAACAAATGAATGAAAACGTGATCTGGGAGAGCTGAATTACAAATGGTTTTTACAGGCCTATTTCAGGCGCTTCCATGAATCCGGCAAGGAGCTTGGGTCCTGCCATAATTTGGAGCCAGTATAAGGGGTTATGGGTGTACATGGTTGGGCCGACTTGTGGGACCATAGCTGGTGCTTGGGCTTACAATCTTATCAGGTTCACCAACAAGCCGTTACGTGAGATCACAAAGACTGGATCTTTTCTCAAAAGTCTTAGACGAAGTAGCTCGAGCCTCTAGTTGGAAGCAAAGAAAAAGCGACCCTTATATGCCTTCTTCTTGATCTGTGTTTATGTAACTCTTTTCAAAAGGAGCAGACTTTTGAGTCAGAGTTAAAGAAGTATATCTATATATTACAGTTGGCCCTTTCTAGGTGACTTGGTGCAGTTGTTTTGAAGGATTTTCTCACATGACGAACAAAGTTAACATAGTATATTTTATAAAGTAATATATAAAGCGAAAGTAGTCTTGTTAGTTCGTTGAGTGACAAAATATAATTCCTTTTATAGAAAATGTATTGTCCGCGTGATTGTTTTAATGTAAAGCTAAATTCAAATGTATATTATTTTTAAAAAAATGAGCTAAGTTTTCTAAAAAAATCAAATTAAGACACCACCATTATTGCCACACTATCACTTTACCACTGCTGCTAAAGATATACCATCACACCACCACCACCACTATCAAAATTGCACCCTACAACCAAAATTGGATATTGTCGTAACCACTACTACCGAGCACTACCAGCACTAATCACGACTACTACTACCATACCACCAACACCATCACCACTACCACCCAAGCTACCGCTACCACCACCATCGTTACCATGGCTATCTCCAAATAACTATGAACATTATAATGCTTTTGTAAAATGTAAATTATTTCCCTAAAATATATTAATCCAACATATAAAAGTGTTTTCAACATGCTTTCCATGTTGTGAAGTTTGCAAATCATCTTTTAAACCATACACATTATCTTTTAGCATCCGTTTAAGTTTGAAATTGGGAATATACATACACCCTCTAGTTTATTCTAAGGAAGCCACTCAGCGTCCTTTTTGGATGATTAGGGCACAATTACTATCGTAATTGTATTGATTAATTTTATTCGCTTAAAAGAATTATTTCCTTTTTTAACAAAATGTAATTTTTTTAATTAAGCAAACTCATTTATATTATTAATAAAGAGAAGAAGGGAAATATTCTTTGATTCTCGCGTCCCCCTTTTTTTTTTATTAAACTTTGTCCTCCACAAATAAAACAATCACATATAGGTACCGTTTGGTAATTTTTTTAGAAGTACTTTTTTGCTTTTTAAAGCAAAAAATTGTTGTTTGGTTATGCACACATGAAGCAATTTATAAGAAGCAAAAAAACAATGAAATTGCTTTTCAAGAGAAGCATAGAAATGTTGCTTCTCACTTTAACTATAAATTTACTTTCTTGCTTCTAAAACCCTCGACACAAAACTATACCTGAAAAAAATCGATCCAATCTGTCTGAATCCAACCAGAATAAACAGGTTTGAGTTGACTCGTGTAATAGTTGGATTGGTTTCGGGTTAGGGATTTAGTAACTCGTTTATATTCGGGCCAACTTGAATCTAGCCTGATAATGATCTGTTTAACTCAATAATGATCTACTTAACCCGATAATGACCCGTTTAACCTTATAATGACTCGTTTAACCCGATAATGACCCGTTTAACCCAATAATGACCCGTTTAATCCGATAATGATCCATCTAATTTGATAATGATCCGTTTAACTCGATAATGACCCGTTTAACCTTATAACGACATGTTTAACCCGATAATGACCACTTAACCCGATAATGATCTATTTAACCCAATAATGACCCGTTTAACACGATAATGATTCGTTTAACCTTATAATGACTTGTTTAACCCGATAGTGACCCGCTTTAACCCAATAATGATTTTTTTAACCCGATAATGACCCATTTAACTCGATAATGGCCCGTTTAACTCGATAATGACCCGTTTAATCCTAAATTGTATCACTAATTCCTGTTATTTTTTATTGGTATATTTTTTATAATTAAAAAATAAAAAATATTAATTGGGTTAATGGGTTGAGCCCAATTATTGGCGATTTGGGTTTGGTTTTGGGTTTTCCCAACCCAACAATAAACGGAGTTAACTCGAACATGCCCCTCGATTATTGCTCAACTTGTTAGAATATAAGTTAAGTATATTTTAAGTTGAATGCATCAACTATTTATAGTAGTTTTATATGATAGCATAAAAGTAATTTATATTCTACTGTAGTTACCAAACTTGCTTTTTTGCTTCTTAGCAACGAAACAAAAGTTTACCAAACAACTTTGATTTAATAAAAGATCTTTTGAAAAACAGAAAAATACTTTTTTGCTTTCTTACTTTAAAAAAACAAGAAAGCAATTTACTTCCTACTTCTATGACACACTTCCATGCGGAATTATCGGCCGTTCGCTCCCCTGGTGCAGTACTGCACGTGCACCTCCCAGTAAGTAGTAACTGTAACTGTCAAGTAAAAAGCGCTGATATCAGTAATTTACTTCCGAAACTCGCATTTGGTTGTAAAAAACGGAAATATTGATAGGGCGTCTTTGAAGTTGTTCATGGCAGTTTTCTTCGTCTTACAGCATTTGTGTTTGGTTCTGCAAGACAGATAACTGAAAATCATATCCATTCTTGCAAAATGACTGACCAACTGATCAAGCACTCGATATCATCCTAGTGATTGAGCTTGGAAATCCTTTGAACCACCTGAGTAGAAAATCTGTGCTTCTCCTCATCGTAATTCACAAACCCTACTTGCTTTTCTTCCCAAGCTCCTTCGTCCTTGTTCTTCTTATAGGAAATTAGGGCCTGAAAGGATGGCAGTAAAGAGGGTTTCACGTCATTTTAGGTTATTTAGTTTGAAAAGCTCTGGTGATGGTAGCATCGCCACGAAGGAAGGCGAAGAAGAAAAGAACAGTCTCAAGTCTCAACTCAAGGGAGGGTTTGCAAACTGGACAATCCATCACGAGTTTTTGCTTTTGTTTTCAAAGGAAATGGCAAACAGTCCTTCATCATGATTCATGAGTTTTAAAAGCGACCGCGCGTCCAGCACACGCTCCATGTTACCGTTGGTCCGCCACAGCTCCTTCTTCGACTGGGGTATTTTCGTTATTTAACACGCTCCATCCTTTTCTTTATACAAAACTCCACAAAGGATGTAAAAAAAAAAGGGGGCAAAGGCTCTGAAACCCTCCAGAAAATGGTGAAATAGAGAAATGGGTCAGTTGGTGTTGTTAATATGGAGGCAAGGAACTTGGCAGAAGAAGGTAACGCTCCAGAAACGCTCTGACAAAGTGAAAAGCTCTGAAATCCTCCAGAAACCCTCGTCGAAGATAACGCTCGTCGCTCTCCGGAAGTTATCGCGAGTCGCTGGTCGGAAGGTAACGCTTGTCACTCGCCGGCAGGTGACGATTGTCGCTTGCCGGTAATGCTCGTCGGAAACGCTCGTTGGCTACGCCTGACGATTGGAAGAGATTGTCTGAAAAGGCATGGGGAATCGATGGAAAAACAACCTCATCCGTTAAATATCGTCGGCACTCGTTGTCGATCCAAAGAAAGGTTATAATATTTGAGAGTTTTGACGATGGAAGGAGAAGATTCCTTCGTATTACCGAGCTTGCAGGTCATTTTTGGAAGTGGCTTATCTTTGATGACGAGGTACTCAGATGGTTATCTGCAAACACAAGATTCATGTTCAAAATTTTGTGTTCAAAAGTAAGTTTGATTTACTCCTGAAACCCTGTTTTCGTCGATTTCTCCGGGATCATCTGTTTTAATCTGCTGAAATAAAATGGAGAAGTAACAATAATTTAATATGTGAATACGTGACCTGAACATTTTTGGCTTCGAGGTCGACGATTCTGTGATTTGGCGGGTTTAATTTTGTTTCGTGTGGATCTCATTTGACGGAGGTTTTCTTTCGGGATCGGTTATTCAAATGGTTTTGATACATCCAATTCCTCCCTTCCTCTCTCTCTCTGAATCGCCTCCCGCCCTCCTCTCTCTCTCTCTCTCTCAATCTCTGTCTGAAGCGTCTCTTCATCCAAGCAATTCGGTTTGGGTTGGGTTTGAGTAACTTCGGTTCTAAAGTTAATTCGGTTCGGTTTTGGGTCAGCTTTGATTAACTTCGGTTTGGTCTTGGGTTGAGGCCAACCCGAATCAAACCACACTGAGTTGCACCCCCCTAACTGGTATTAAAGCAATCTTTAGTTTCTGAATTCTCAAGGCTTAGAGTTGGCAAAAATTGCACTTCAACTGAGTGGGTGATTAGGTTGTTAGACTTGTGGTTTTCTTTTTGATTTGTAAACTTTTCGCTTTTATTGTATTCTTCGATTGTTAGGTTGTGGTTGTATCTCATTAAACCTTTTCCTCTCTGCTTCTATTAGTTTTAGCTAAAGCTGCTATGTTCTGTATTTGATCGGCCCAAATGGCACAAGCTGTAGATTTCATCTTATGGCTATTGATATTTAATTTTTGGATGGTTGATTATCACATATTTAAGTGAGACAGAAACTTGCACGGCACTTTCCTTCTAGTATAGATTACGATGTTTTTATTGAAAAACTTAATCCATGAACTCTTCATGGGCAAGCCTCTCCACAGTAAATTGGGATAGATTATACGCGCACAGACAACTGTTCTTCACATCAGTTGGGCACACTTTCATGAAACATCCACTAATTTTACATTAGAAGACAGATATCCCAGAATTTACATGATAACAGTGTCATTAGCTGCTAAAATGAAGCAATGAAACGTTTGTTCATACCTGTTAAGTGTCATAATACCATGTGGTAGTTATGTTTACTGATGGATTAGGTTTTTAGAGGGCCTCTCCCCTTCTTTAGATAGGAAGTTACTAATATTGATCCTGTAATGATCACGAGCTGCTTGGAGGAGAAGAGTTGAGTGTGAAACCTTTTATTGACACATGTTTTGGTAGATGATCCTGCAGCTGCTACTGACATTCAAGCTTTTTAAAAGGACAAGATAGGTCCTGTAATTGGAAACCCATTATTAATCTGCTCATTAGCCTGTTTTTGCAATGCTCTTTTTTGTTCTTTAATAGCCTTTCTCAATCAATTTTTGTGTGTTCTTTATAAGTTTTCTCTAAGGATTTGAGATTTTTCCTGAATTATAGTATACTATTGTTGTTTTTTTTTTATGTTTCAGTATTCTTACATATTGAAAATCTTATTTTATTTTCGCTGTTTTACTTACAGAACTCTTGATTTTTCAGTATTTTCATATTTTATTACAATTTTAGTATTCATGTTTATTAATATTGTGATTTTCTAGGATATTCTATTTGCATTTATTTATTTTTTATGTTGGTCTTTATAATTTGTTATTCTTATTTTATTGATCTTTACATTGATTTTTTTTTTGTTGTTTTTTCATTAATTGAATTCTTATTTTATTTTATGTTGTTTTGACATTTATTTCATTCAATTTTAATATTCCCTTTTTACATTATACTTTGATAACTTTGTCTCTATTTTTATTTTATTTGAATAATGAAGATTGCAGTAAATGTTTTTTGGGTGCCTGAATCTTCTGGTTCGTTCAGTTGCAAATCCTTCTTATCCCTTCTTCGTCCCCCGTTCCTTGATCCACCCGTTCTTTTTTTGGCCAAGCCCTTGTGGAGACCTGCTATTCCGTTGAGAATTAAAGGTTTCGTGTGGATTGCCTTGTGGAATAAAATTAATATCACAGATACTATCTAGATGAAGTGACTCTATATGGCATTATTTCCTCACATATGCATCCTTTGCCGTTCTAGCAGAGAGACGGTAGATCACTTGCTTATCCATTGTTCATTCACGTGTCGGATATGGCAGCATTTCCTTGGGATGGTTATTATTGACTGGGTGTTGCCTAGGACGGTGCCAGAGCTTTTTGCTCAGTGGAGGTTTTCATTTTTGGGGCCTCATGGCCGGTGTTTATATCGCTACCTATTCTTTGCCATTTGTTTGGGAGTTTGGATGGAAAGAAACAGGAGATTGTTCGAGGATAGGCATTGCTCCCTCACTGATGTTGTGGAGTCTATCACATTCTATGTATTCTCTTGGACACCATTACTTCCTTTTTTTAGGGGCTATTCGGTTGATTTCATTAGGCGGTGTTGAACGCCTTTATGTGACTAGTTGTTGCTTTTTTTCGTTGGGTGGGCCTTCCCTATTCCATTTTCGTTGCGATAAGTATTTTAGATACTTTTGAGTTTATGTTCTTTTTTATTTAGTTAATTGTGTTTTCGATACTCTTTTATGTCCTTTAAGTTTATGCTCTTCTGAACTTTTTCTTGAATTCTTTGAGTTTGAATTATTGACGTTAGTGTACTCCTTTGATTTTGTATTTTTGTATATTTACTATTTTTGTTTGATCTTTTATTGATCTCATAAAATGTATTCTTGATATTTATTTATTCTTCAGGGTTTTATTATTTTTTGCGAGCCGTTTGTAATTAGTTTTTTGAGTTTTATTTGTCCGCTTCCTCAAGGTTATATATATATATATATATATATATATATATATATATATATATTTATGAATATGCATATTTTGTATGGTTCAGATCTCGGTCAATTTTTTTTTGCTTTTTGTATTGTCTAATATTTATCATTTAAATTTTGTGTATTTTTTGCAATCTTTTTTATTCTTTTATATTTTTTCCTTGATATTTAACATCTTCAAGCTAAATATTTCTCCAATAATTTGAGATCTTTTTTGTTTTATTTAAGACAAGTTTCCCCCTTTTATGATTTTTTTAGTTATATTCTTTTCCAATATATGATATTTGATTAGTTTCACAAGTTTTATTTGTTGATGTTTTTTCTATTTGTTGGAATTCAGTGTTTTAATATTTCTTTCTTGCCATGTTTTCTTTTTCAAAATATTCATTTATTGCATTTTTATATATTTGTTTTTATTTATTCATTTTGTTTGATTTTCATTAAGTTTTTTAACATTTTAATAATCTTTAATTTTTCTTTCCAGCTGAGAGGTTTTTAATTAATTTTTGATTTAGATTTCTTTCAAAGTTACTTTTGGTAATTTTTGTTTCCTCTTAATTTGAAGCTTTACGTTGACTTATCTTTTCAATTTTTTGATATATGCGAAGTTTTTTTTTCTCTTTTTGCCTTCTTTTGATTTTTTCCCCCTTTCTCTTTAATAGTTTTTATACTTTTGGTAAGGTTCTTAACTAGTATTTTAATCATTTATATATTTTTTCAATGAATTTTTTGTGTCATTTTCTTATTATTTTTATAGATTTCAATTTTCTTACATTCAAGTTAAATGTGTTTTCTTAGTAAATTTTTTTAA
Source organism: Buxus sempervirens (assembly GCA_947561395.2). Taxonomy (NCBI): domain Eukaryota; kingdom Viridiplantae; phylum Streptophyta; class Magnoliopsida; order Buxales; family Buxaceae; genus Buxus; species Buxus sempervirens. Next base: position 9,980,512 of record OX387186.1, read on the forward strand.
TGATTTGAGATTTTTGAACATTCAAAACAATTGATTTTTTTTTCCTTTTTTCTGTTGATTTTGCTTTTGTTATTTCCTTGGTGTTGCATACTGACAAGCAAAATGTGTACATTTGTTCTTTCATATCATTTTCATAAAATGTCAATATTTTGGCATGTTATCTTTATACGTTATTTTCTTGATATATGTTGTTATTTAGTTATAATGAATTCCTTATAATTATTTCTCCAATTTTTTGTTCAAACAGATTTTGATACATTAAATTGCTTTTTAACTTTTTCTATATATAAATTTGTTTTTGAAAGAGGGTTCACAACAAGATATAAGTTCTTAATGGTATTTTTCAAGTTAAAAAATTGAACGTGCTTGATTTTGGGGATTTGTCTTACCTATGTCTTTAGAATCACGCCTTTGTGATCAGATCTATGGATGTAGGCCATGACAAAGCCCCTGGCCCGGATGGTTTTACCCTAGCATTTTATCAAAGCTAGTTGGGACGTGATTAAAGATGATCTCATGGAGGTGTTTAAGGAGTTTTATCACTATGGCATAATTAATAAAGTTGCCAATGCTACATTCTTATGCCTTATACCAAAATTCCAAGGAGCAGTAGAAGTAAAGGACTTCCGCCCAATCAGTCTACTCACTAGCATGTACAAAATCATATCTAAGGTGTTGGCGGATAGGCTAAAGGAAGTGATGGACAAAATCATATTTGCAAATCAAAGTGCATTTGTAAAGGGTTGCCAAATCCTTGATTGCTCATTGATAGCTAATGAATGTGTTGCTGATCGGAAACACAACGGAAAACCGGGCTTAGTGTGTAAAGTGGACTTGGAAAAAGCATTTGATAGAGTAGAATGGGGCTTTCTGGAAGGGGTGATGAGATGGAAGGGTTTTGGGGACAAGTGGTGCAGGTGGATCAGGGGCTGTTTAAAGAACATATCATATTCTTTCATCATCAATGGTACAGTGGCTGGCCAATTTCCATCTTCTAGAGGTTTAAGACAAGGCGATCCTTTATCCCCTTTCTTATTTACTATGGTTAGCGACATATTCAGTAGATTAATGGAATTGGGTGAGAAGAAAGGGTTGATTAAAGGTTTCAAGGTCAGTAAAGAAGATGTCTCCATTTCACACTTACAATTTGCAGATGATACAATTCTCTTTTTGGGGAAATGTTGGAACACAGTTTTCTGGGTAAAATGTTTTCTCAAAACTTTGGAGATGATTTCAGGACTTAAAGTTAACCTTGCAAAAAGTAGCAATTCTGGGATTCATGTAGGAGACAAGGAATTGAAAAAGTATGCAGATTTTATTGGGTGCAGTTATGTAAAATTGCCGATCAAGTACGTTGGTACTCCATTGGGTGGAAGAATTAAATCGATTGCAGCTTGGGACTTGATAATGGAAAGAATGAAGAAGACGATGGCCATGTGGAAAAAGCATTACCTTTCCATAGGGGGGGGGGGGGGGGGGGGCGTGTGACATTGATAAAAGCCGCACTTGCCAATCACCCTCTATACTTTATGTCTTTGTTTAGAGCTCTGGTGAAGGTGGTTCAAAATATTGAAAAAATGCAACGGGATTTCTTATAGGAGGGAGGTGGAAAGCAAAAAAAGGATCATCTTGTGAGATGGAATTTGGTGTCTAGAAGCCTAGAGCAAGGGGGTTTAGCTATTGGTAACGTGAAACTGAAAAATTCTGCCCTTCTTGGCAAATGGTTGTGGTGTTTTGGCTAGGAACGCGGGTCCTTATGGCATAAGACTATTGTAAGTAAGTATGGCATCCACCCCAATGGAAGGGAAGCCAACCAAGAAGCCAGCTTTGCTAGGGACTGTCCTTGGAGATATATCTTGAGACTAGCTACTCTATTTATGCCCCATATCTCTCCCAAACTTCAAAAAGGTGACTTGATCAAGTTTTGGATAGACATTTGGACGGGACACTCTCCTCTAGCTACTAGATTCCCCCGTCTGTTTCGTATTAGCACCCTAAAGACCCTTTTGTATGTGAAATCCTCTCTTGGTCTCCTCAAGGGCTTCAATGGAATCTCCAATTTAGCAGAGATCTTCGTGAATCAGAGATTGATGAATTAGGAAGCCTAATCGATAATCTCAAGGGGATGATCATCCACCCATCTCGATCTGATGTTAGAGAATGGTCTTTGGACCCAAAAGGGAAGTTCTCTTGTATGTCATGGATGCCACACTCTTTATCCAGATTGACATCTACTTCTCCTCCTTGTTTCCCTTTCCGATATCTTTGGAAAGCTAAGATTCCACACAAAATAAAGATTTTTTCATGGCTGGCCTCTTTGAACAAAGTTAACACTATTGATAATCTTTAGCGGCATAGGAAGTCTTAGGCTCTGTTCCCTCATGTTTGCTCCCTATGCTTGAAATCAGGAGAGTCAATGGATCACTTATTACTACATTGTGAGTTTGTGGGGCATATTTGGAGCAGATTGCTGAATATGGCAGGAGTAAAATGGGTTATGCCTTGTTCCCTTGGTGAAATGGCTGCTCAATGGCATTTTCCTCATTTGTCAAAGAGAGGGAAAAATCTTTACTCAGCTGCCTTCTTTGCAACCATATGGGAAGTAAATCGAAACAAGAAGATCTTTGAAGAAATCTACAACGGAAGAGAGTTAATCCTTGACAAAGTATTGAGCTTGGCAGCATTTTGGGTTTCGATTTTTGTTGATTGGAAGGACTATACAGAGGGGAAAATTGTAAGGAATTTGGAATCTCTTCTAATATAAGCCGGGCAGCACGAGTATAATAGATGTCTAGAGGGATATGTGCTAATTGTTTTCTTTACTTTTCATTCTGATTGCATCCCACCCCTCATGGGATGTACTCTTATTTCTGTTTTCTCTCATCATACTTCTAATAGAATACTTTTTATTACTGATAAAAAAAAATGTAAATAAGGGTAGCTCAGTGCACGAGGCTTCCACCACTGCGCAGGGTCTAGGCAGGATTTGATATGCACAACCTTAGGCCTAAAGCGGGGAGGTTGTTTCCTATGACTCGAACCCGCGACCTTCAGGCTGCAACCTTACCGTTGTGCCAAGGCTCATCCTCATAAGCAAAGATGTAAATGCATATTGGAAAACCAAAATTGCTTCAGTAGCATCCAAAACCGTTATTTCAGTGGCACTTCCTTGCATCTACATGTGAGTATGCGACAATAACAATTTAGTGCCAGCATTCCTATTTGCTTCGAACTATTTATAAAATCATGTGATAGAAAGTTTTATATATCACAAATCGTGTGATGTACAGGACTTTGGGAAATTTTTCTTTCTGATGTAGCTCTTTGAGCCACAACTTTGACAAGCTGGAGACATGGGGTTGACTTTTGTGGAGCTTTTCAATTGGATTTTTTCCAAAAAAGAGGTTCGTATTCTAATGGTCAGTCTTGATGCCACCATTTTATACAAGCTGAAATTGGAGAAATTGTCACAACTATTCCTACTATTATTGAGTTCTATTTAATTGATTTGCTTAACCATCGAATTTGCTTTAAAAATTATTTCAACTTGTGCCTCACTTTTGATTATCATCTTAGAATACTTGTCTTTCCATTTGATATCTAGCATTAGTATAATTTCACAGTAGACTGTTACAGAATTTACTGTAGAAAATGTGCCAAAGGAATATCGGCTTCACTGTCTAGAGTGTTGGTGTTCAGGACAAGGTAGGGGTCTCAGTTATTTCTTTCCATATCATGTGCAACTATTAACAGTGATCCGGAACATGGTTTACAATTACAGTTGCATGCTGACGAAATTTCATTTTTTAGGGTTAGCAACATGAAATATGAAGGGAAACCTTTTGCGGCTTTTTCCCTCCATGCCGACGAAATTGGCGGCATGCTGGCGAAATCTGGCAGCATGTTGGCGGAATCTGGGAAATATTTCCCCAGATTTCCCTTGATTGGGAAAATTTTCCCTTTCATGCAGGTGAAATTGACGGCATGCCAGTGAAATCTAGCAAAATTTCCCTAGATTTCCCTAAAATGGGGAAATTGTGGGGAATTCCTTTTCCCTAGAATGTAAGAAAATTTCTAAAACCTATTCAAAAATTTGAATGTCAACCATAAATTTTCAGAGTGTCATTACGTGGTATCCTTGGACATAGAAATTTCTAAAATCTATTCAAAAATTTGATAGGTTGCAGCTTAATGTGCTAGAACACAGCTAGTTGGAGGTTTGCCTATGTTGTTAAAGAGTTGCTGGATACAGGTGTGGTGACATGCTTGTGTTATACTTTGGTAGCTCAGCATCTTTTACGAGACATTAGAAGCTTGGCATTGTCATTCTTTCCTAAGTCTTTTCATATATTTGTATCTCTTTGGTAAGGTTTTTTAAAATTTCAACTTCTTTATTTCCGATTTCCATTGCTGCAAAGAATGGCTGGAAGTATTTTCCAACTTTTGTTGATACATTGTTCTGGACACAGAGCGAGTCACTGATATTAGGGCTTCAAAATTGGGTTGGGTAAAACATGTAAACCGCTCTACCCTAACCAACTTTCGGTCGGTTTGGGTAGGGTTCTAAACTCATTTTTTCGGTTTTGGTTCTAAATATCAAGAACGGAATTTGTTTGGTTCAGTTTTGGGTTGAAGGCTGGGTTAAAACAAACCTAATCGAACTGAAAACTGATTTTCATACCCTAAGCCTAAATTGAACCAATTCTCTCTCTCTCTCTCTCTCTCTCTCGTGTCTCTCCAGCCAAGCAATTCGGTTTGGGTTGGGTTGGGTTTTAGGTTTTTCAAATTTTATTGGTTCGGTTTTCAGTTTGGAAACTATAGGTTCTGAAGTCAGTTCGGTGTGGTTTTATGTCAGCTTTGAGTAACTTTCGTTAGGACTTGGATTGAGGCTAACCCAAACCAAACATCTGAGTTACACCCCTAACTAATATTAAAGCTACCTTAGTTTCTGAATCCTCAAGGCTTTAGAATTAAGTCAAAATTGCACTTCAATTGAGTAGGTGATTAAGTTGTTAGACTTGTGGTTTTCTTTTGGATTTGTAAATTTTAGCTTTTCCTCTCTGCTTCTGTTAAGTTTTAGCCAAAACTGCTATGTTCTTTTTTTGATTGGTCCAAATGACAAGCTGTAGATTTGATCTAATGGCTTTTGGTATTTAATTTTGGATGGTTGACTGTCACATGTTTAAGTGAGATAGAAACTTTCACAGCACATTTTCTCTAATATAGATTACGATATTTTTATTGAAATACTTAATCCATGAACTCTTGAGGGTGCAAGTCTCTCCACAGTTAATTGGGGTAGATTATATGCGCCTAGATAACTGTTCCCACATCAGTTAGGCACACCCTCTTGAAACCTCCAATAATTTTACATTAGAAGACAGATATCCCAAAATTTGCAATGAAACATTTGTACGTCTGTTTGTTTCATAGTGCCATCTGTCAGTCATATGTGCTGATGGATTATGTTTTTAGAGGGCTCTCCTGTTCTGGACATGGGAAGTAACATATATTGATCATGTGATGATCACAAGCTTCGTGGAATGGAAGAGTTGCGTGTGTAAACCTTTTATTGACACATGTTTTGGTAGATGATCCTGCAACTGCTACTGATATTTATTTCTGAGAATGTTCATTTATGCCTGGAGAAAACTTCCTACTAATATTTATTTCATAGGATAATTAGATAGTTGTGATTTGAGAACCTAAACCTTTGACTTTTGTTTAAGTCATAGAAGCCTGATGACCTACAATTGTTGTATCTTATATGAATAGTTAGATAATGATGAAGGCAGACTAATGCTGAATACTTATATGTTTCAAGACTCAATGATCCATTACCATCCCAAGTCTCCACTTGGCTTCAATATTGTATCTGGTAAAAAGCAAGTAATTTGATATGTCAATAGTTGGAAGAATATGCAGCAGCTCTCTTTTATTTGGATGGCTATTTCAGCAACAGGATTGAATTTCAATGTTTGTAAAAAAGGACAAGATAGGTCCTGTAATTGGAAACCCATTAGTTACCTACTCAGTGGTAAAATTGATTGTTTTATTTTTTATTTGTCTAGTTGTTTCCATTGGAGGAGTAGCCTATTATGACAGTAACTAGCCTGTTTTTGCAATGCTCTTTTTTGTTCTTTGATAGGCTTTCTCTGTCAAATTTTTTTATGTTCTTTATAAGTCTTTCTCTGAGGAATTGAGGTTTTTCCTGAGTTATAGGATGCTTTTGTTTTTCTTCATGTTTCAGTATTTTCATATATTGAAAATGTTATTTGATTTTTCGATGTTTACTTACAGAATTCTTTACTTTTTCATATTTTATAACAATTTAACTATTCATGCTTATTATTATTGTGGTTTTTAGGATATTATATTTGCATCTATTATTTTTATGTTCGTCTATATCGTTATTTATCTTTCTTTCTTTATTGCTATCTTTGTCACATAAACTTTAACAACTCAAATTTGAATCTTCTTTTTTTGAACTCTAAGAAGCTTGGTGTCCTTGTTTTAAGTATTTTTGTATTTTTACATTCTCATTTGACTTTTAATTGATATCATAAAATAGATTTCTTAATATTATCTTTTATTTTAAGGCTTTAGCAATTTCATTTACGTTCAGTGGTGAAGTAGTTTCCTTTCGTTCCTTTTTCTTATTTTATTTAATTTTTTTGCTTAGTTTTTAGTTTTTTTTTTCCAGAGTTAATTTTATCTTTCTTGTTTGATCCATTATGTTTCAATTTTCACTTTCTATATTTGTATTTTGATTGATTTTGTTTCCGAAATTTCTTGCATTTATTTGTGTTTTTATCGTTTGATTCTTTTTGAAGCATTTAGTGTCGATTTAAATGCCTTTCGTCATTTATTGCGATTAAGCTTTTTCAAGGATAATTTTATTTACATTTTCTTCTGTCTTAAGTTTAGGAAGTTTTCTTATTTTTATTTAATTCAGGCGTAATGATGATTAAATTTTTGTCCCTTTTTTCTTTTATCCCATTTTGTTTGACCAATAACTTTTATTATATATTTTGTTATTTACTTTTTGTCATTTCATTTTTGTGTACTTTAATTTTTGTTGTCTGGTATTATCTTGTTCATTGATGCTTGTTATCACTCAGTGTTAATTTACTTTTTAAAATTTTTATCCAATGACACTTCAAGTTTTTCTTCAGTTATAGTAGTGGTACTAGCAGTTTTAACTTTTAAGTGCCTTTTGTCATTGATTATGTTTCAGGGGGTTTTTTTTTTTTAATTTAAAGTTTATTTTAATGTGATATTTTATTTTTACTTAAGCTGTATATTTGATTTATTTTTGTTGTTTTTTTTTGTTGGGGATTCTTATTTTGATGTTTGCATCTTAATTTATTTTTTAAAGATATTTTATGTATTGAAAATATCTTGACAAATATAATTGTTGTTTGTGTTCTATATTTTTGCATTTAATTTTATTGCATTTTTGTGATGCTCTGTTTTGTTCTTTGATTTCCTTTCTCAGTCAAATTAGTTGTGTTCTTTATAAGTTTTTCCCCAATGATTTTAAGGTTTTCTTGAATTATAGGATACTGATTTTTTTTTTTTTGGTCTTTCAATATTTTCATATCTTCACAATTTTATTTAATTGCTTCATTGTTTTATTTGCTAAGTTTCTGTATGTTTATTTGTATTTGTATATTTTGGCTTATTTTGATAACATATGTAATTTATTTTCCAATTTTTTTATAAATGATTTTTTATATGATATTTTATTTGTTGTTCCTTTCTTTGATCAATTTTGAAAATTTTCAAATTCTTATTTTATTGATTTGATCATTGAATTTTAATTTTTTTGTTTTTTGAAATATTGAAATCTTATCTGTATTGTAACTATTTTTTCTTTTACGTCATATTATATTTTTTGCCAGTCAATTTTGATATGCTCTTCCCATATCATTTTAAGTCATTTGACATTTATTCGTAAAATTTTAATATTTTGATTTTTCCTTATATTCTGGTAACTTCTTTCAGTGGTTTTATTTTAATTACCTTCTCACACCAATTTTTCGTTCATTAAGTCATTTTTTTTTATGGTGAAGGTGTCAACAAGCATTTTTGTTTTTCTTTTTCTCACCTTTCTTGTCCGTCAATTTTGAAGTAATCTTTCCATTTTAATTTATACTGTTTGATATTTTCACGTAATTACAATGTTTTGTCTTTTTAGGATTTTATGAAATATTTGTTGCCCTTTACTTTATTGATTTGATTTTCTTGCCTCTATCCTCCGATAAATATCGTGATGATCTCATTAACTTATTATTCTTTTCTGTTTCTCCTATATGTGTTGTCTTGCCATTTGGTTTTGTTTTTCCCATTTTCTTTATGTTGTTTTATCTTTTTTTCATCACTGATATCATTTGTTGCCAAATTTTGGCTTGTTTATTTTTTTAATTTTCTCAAATTTGATGCTTTTTCCTGAATTATTGAATCTTGGTGTCCTTGTTTGCGATTCCATATTTTTATAATTACAAATTTTCATTTGATTATTTTTTTTCTTGAGTTTACGTGATTTTACAATATTGGTTTGTTTATATTAATTTGTATTTTAGAGCTTTACTATTTTTTTTATTACTTTTAAGTGTTTGTGAGTTTACTGTCCTTTTTTTTTTCGTTATCTTATTTAATATGTTGTCGAAATTTTATTATTATCTTGAGCTAGTTCTTTTGTCTCTTTTGTTATTCATCATTTTTTAGTTTTCACTTTCTATCTTTGGTTTTTAATTGATTTTTTTTCCGAGTTTTTTTAGGTTTATATGTGTTTTTGTGGTTTGATGGTTCTAAACCATTTTATGCTGACTTCACTGCCTTTCATCAATACTTTTGACTTTTTGCAATGATTTTTTATTTAAATTTCCTTTCTTTATCTTGTCGTTTATAATTTCTTATTTTTATTAAATTTAGCATATTTTGATTAAGTTCTTTAATTTGTTTTTATCTCATCTTGTTTCACCAATTATTTTTTATTCTTTTTTCTCTTGATATTATTTTTTTGGTACATTTTATCACTCAATTTTAATGCGTAGTTATTTGACTTTTTATCCGTTGATTTAATCTTTTTTATTTAGTCTTATTAGAAATGATACTAACAAATTAACTTTCTTTAGTCATTTGTTTTAATTGAGGCCCTTTTTTTGGCCTTTTGCAAAATTTTTTTCAAGCTAATTTAATTAAGTTCTTTTATTGTTACGATTTGCATTGCTTTCCTTATTTTTTACTTTATTTAGTTACTTGATTTGTTCTTAATTGTCCTTTTCCTTTTATTTGTTGTGTTAAGGTATTGTATTCATTTTAGAGGTCTCAGAAAGTATTTTTATTGATGCATGTTGTAATGTCTTTCAAAAATACTTTAAATAACCAAAGAAATAGTAATACGACAAATAATAAACAACACTCCTAAATACTGGATTATATATAAAAAAAATCGAAATAAAAGCAGGAAAAGTCCAAAAATGTGTCAAATAAGATTGAATAAAAAGAAAAAAAAAATAGAAAAGATATGTAACTCATTGCTACTTTAAATACTACAAAGATTAAGTAATGCAACAAATAATAGAAAACATAAAAAAGTAACTAGTTTAATACTTTATCTTGAATATAATACTTTAAGGAAACAAAATGGGAGGATAAAGGTAAACAATTGGCAAATCAAACCAAGCCATATGTTTGAAGGAAAAAGAGAATGAGTGAATTTGTACTTTCTATTTTTTCATATTTTATTATAAATTTTTTCGTTGATTTTATGAAAGCAGTTCTTGCTATTTTGTATTTTATAATTTACCTTTTTTTGGTCTTCTTTAAGCAGTAATTTTTTAGATTTATTTCCTTGTTTTGTATCTTAATTAATGAGTATAATGAATTTATTTGGTTATGTCCTAGAATTAATTTTGTATTTTATAATTTACCTTTTATTTCCTTTTTACTATATATATAAGTATTACCTTATTTTCAATTTATTTGTATTTTGTAGTTGATTTCAATAATTGGATTATTTGTATTTTTTAAAGTGGTCCTTATTTATTTCATAATAGTGTAATTATTTGTTCTGTTTTATCACGACAAGATTTTCTTTTTGCCTTATGTTTTTCTTTTTATTTAATTTGATTATTTGCATTTTTCCTATGATTTTTTCCTTCTAAGATTTTTTTTATGTGTGTATAAATATTGCAATAAGTATTTTGATACTTTAAAGTTTATGTTATTTTTTGTTCAGTTAATTAAGTTTTCTGATACTCCTTTATGTCCTTTGATATGCTTTTCATTATAATTTAAGATGCTCTTACCCTCCAAAAAAATTTTTTTTTTAATATGCTCTTTTGAATTATTGACGTTAGTATACTATTCTCTGATTATATATCTTTATATTTGTACAATTTTTGTTTAATCATTCATTGATCTCATGAAATGTATTTTTGATATTTATATTTATCATTCACAGTTTTATTATTTTTGCACGCTATTTGTAATTAGTTTTTTTTTTTGAGTTTTTTATTTGTTCGTTTCCTCTAGTTTATCTATTTTTTAATGAATATGAATATTTTATATGGTTTAGATCTCGGCCATCTGTTTATTTTTTTCTTTTTTGTATTGTCTAATATTTTTATCATTTAGATTTTATGTATTTTTGCGATGTTTTTTTAATTCTTTGATATCTTTTTCATCGATATTTAATGTCTTTTAGATAAATATTTCTCCAATAATTTAAGATATTTTTTGTATTATTTAAAACTAGTTTTTCCTTTTTTGTTTTTTTTAGTTTTATTCTTTCCTTTATTTTAGTTTTGATTAGTTTCACAAATTTTATTTGTTGACGTTTTTTCTATTTGATGTAATTTAGTGTTTTACTATTTTCTTCTTGCCGTGTTTTCTAGTTTATGTTTGTTTTTATTAAAATTTTAATAATCTATACGAGACCTCTACAGATAAGTATTTTTTTTTATTATTGATTTTTGATTTAGATTTCTTTTGAAATTTACTTTTGGTAATTTTTTTTTTGGTTTCCTCTTAGTTTGAAGTTTTACATTGACTGATTTTTTCAAATTTTAGATACATGTGAATTTATTCTTTTCGCCTTCTGTCCTTTTTTTTATTTTTTCTTAAATATTATTTTATACATTTGAAAGGTTCTCAACTAGTATTTTAATGATTTATATTTTTTTTAGTCAATGAATTTTTTTGTCGTTTCCTTATTAATTTTATATTTCTTATAATCAAATTAAATGCATTTCCTTTGGAAATTTTTTTAATGATTTGAGATTTTTTTTGACAAGATGATTGATTCTTATTTTCCTTTTTCCTTAGATTTTTCTTTTGTTAAGTTATTATTATTATTATTTTTTTGTTGCATACTAACGAGTAGAATGTGTAATTTTTTTCTTTTGTCATTTTCATAAAATGTTAGTATTTTTGCATGTTATTTTTAATCTTCTTTTCTTGGTCAAAACTTACAATCAGTTTTAAAAACTGTCCTCTCCTGTGTTCTCCTTCCCTCCCTTCTTATACACGTGTAGTATTGAACATGCATCCTGCTTGTAATTGGAAATAGAACATGACTTGTAGGTAAACAAATTGTGTGCCAAGGAAAATGAACCTGGAGATCTAACCCAAACCCAAGAAAAGAGGGATGTCCCTCAACCCACCAGCTCCTTAATCTGAAAACCTATTACAAAACTTCTAAAGAGGTATTAACAATTATATATTGTGCAAATAACCAGCTATACATTAACCTCATAACTTTTTTTTTTTCCAAATATGCCCAATTCCTCTCTAAATTCCTGAAGATTCTGTGGTTCCTTCCTCCCCAAATAACCTAAGAAATGGCCGCAAGAGTAATGTTACATATCACATTCTTACAGGACTTTTCGTTTATCCACCCCAATGCCTCTAGAACCTTTTCAAAAATTTCTGACTGCACCCAAGGTTTTTCAAACCTTGCAAGGATCATATTCCATAATCTGCTAGCCCCTTTACACTGTAAAAGTGTTCCACATATTTTCATTCTCTTTGCATATAATGCATCTATTTAAGATTTGCCATCCTTTTAAATGATTCACTGTAAGAATTTTATCAAGAGCTGAAGCCAGAATGAAGAATACCACCTTACTTGGCACAAGTTTTGCCCAACTTATTTTATACGTCTGGAATATCATACATGCAGAGCTCAAGGACTCAAAATGCTCATTTCACCAAAAATTCCTGATTTCCCCTTTCCACGATCTGATATCCTCCTCTTGACCCACCTGGATGCTGTAGAGGCATCAACTCTTTATACTTACCAATATCCCAATCAAAGATATTTCTTCTTAATTCAATGTTCCACACGTTACCAGTACTGGTATTAACAACATAATCACTAACAGGGGCATGCTGATTTCTGAAAATGTTATAAATAATAGGATATCTATCCTTTAACCAATGATTTCCACAACAGATCAACCTTTTCCAATATTTTATTTTTGATTAGTTTCACAAATTTTATTTGTTGACGTTTTTTTCTATTTGTTGTAATTTAGTGCTTTGCTATTTTCTTCTTGCCATGTTTTCTTTTTAAAATATTCATTTACTGAATTTTTTTATGTTTGTTTTTATTTATTCATTTTGTCTCATCTTCATTAAGTTTATTAAAATTTTAATAATCCTTACGTTTTCCCTACAGATAAGTTTTTTTTTATTGATTTTTAATTTAGATTTCTTTTGAAATTTACTTTGGGTAATTTTTTTGTTTCCTCTTAATTTGAAGTTTTACATTGACTTATTTTTTCAAAATTTAGATATATGTGAATTTATTCTTTTTCCCCTTCTTCTGCCGTTTTTCCTTTTTTTTTTTTTTTTTGGCTTTTTTCTTAAATATTATTTTATAAAGGTTCTCAACTAGTATTTTAATGATTTATATATATATATATATATATATATATATATTTTGTCAATGAATTTTTTATGTCGTTTCCTTATTATTTTTATATTTCTTATATTCAAATTAAATGCCTTTCCTTTGGAATTTTTTTGTAATGACTTGAGATTTTTTTTTTTTCGGACAAGATGATTGATTCTTATTTTCCTTTTTCCTTTGATTTTTCTTTTGTTAAGGTATTTTTTTTGTGTTGCATACTAACAGGCAGAATGTGTACTTTTTCTCTTGTCATTTTCATAAAATTTTAATATTTTTGCATGTTATTTTTAAACTTTCTTTTCCAGATATATTTTGATACTGAATTCTAATGTATTCCTTATAATTATTTCTCCAATGATTTTTTTAGCCTCTAATCAAGATATATATATATAATTGGAAATAGAACATGACTTGTGGGTACACAAATTGTGTACCAAGGAAAATGAGGCTGAAGATGTAACCCAAACCCAAGAAAAGAGGGATATCCCTCAAGCCATCCGAAAACCTATTACAAACCATAAAAACTTCTATAAGTGGTATTAACCATCATGTGTTGTACTAATAACCAGCTATACACTAACCTCAGAATTTTTTTTTTTTTCAAAATATGCCCAATTCCTCTCTAAATTCCTGAAGATTCTGCGGTTCCTTTCTCCCCAAATCACCCAAGAAATTACTGCAAGAGTAATGTTTCATTACATATTCTTACAGGACTTTCCATTTATCCACCCCCATGCCTCTAGAACCTTTTCGAAATTTTCTGACTACACCCAGGGTGTTTCAAACCTTGCAAGGATCATATTCCATAATTTGCTCGCCCCTTTATAATGTAGAAGTATTCCACAGATTCTTCATCCTCTTTGCATATTACACATCTATTTAGGCCATCCTTTTAAATGATTAACTATTAGAATTTTATTAAGAGCTGCAGTCCGAATCAAGAATGCCACCTTACTTGGCACAAGTTTTGCCCAAATCACTTTATACATTGGGAAGATCATACCTACACAGCCCAAGGACTCAAATGCTGATTTCCCCTTTGTCCACGATTTGATATCATCCTCTTGACCCCCCTGGATGATGCAAACTGCCTGCATCAACTCTTCATACTTACTAATCTCCAATCAAAGAGATTTATTCTTAACTCAATGTTCCACACATTACCAGTACTAGTGTTAGCAACATAATCACTAACAGGGGCATGCTGATTTCTTTTTCTTTTTTTTTTGGTAAACGGGGCATGCTGATTTCTGCAAATGTTATAAATAATAGGACATATATCATTTAACCGTCCATTTCCAAAACAAGTATCTTCTCAGAAAAACAGATCTTACCTCCATTAGCAACTGAAAAACTGCATTTCTTTTCAACTGAACCAACTAGTTTTGCAATTGATTTCCACAAACTTACCCCCGAATGAAGTATTTGATTGACAAGGAAACTTGCCTCCATAAGAAGATCCATACCTTAGTGGATAACCTTTCTCTAAAGATTATCCTATTCATTTCCATGTCTCCAAATCCACTTCTGAAAGAGGGCTTATTAAGGCGTCGTTTGGCGTTCATTTTGGGAATTCATTCCAAGGCTTGGAATGAATTCCAAGGCATAAAATGAATTTTGAAGGATAAATAGAGCGTGTGGGAGCTCTTGTAGAACTCATTCTCTCTGAATGAGAATGAGAAAAACTTGAGTTTTGTAGAATCGGCCTTGACCCCGTTTCTAGATTTAGGAATGAGTTTTGCTTTTTTGCAATGGCAAACTTGTAAAACTAGATAAAATTTTTAAACGGTGGCACAAAACGTAAATATATCAGTCCAATTCCACTGTTTCTGTTTCTCTTCAATGAATAGAAGCATTTAAGCCCTTCTTCTTCAACCAATGTTTCTTCAACGGAAATTGCTAGCACGATCAATGCGAGAGTGGCAAACGAAATACTGATAATGAGAATGACAAGTCGTAGCTCGTTCTTCTTCTCTGCTGGGTTTCCTCTTGTTATGTAATTGTCGTCCTTGCCGCTCACTGGGGTTTTAGAGCTCACCTTGACCAACGCCATGGTCATCCCACCTTGATCTCTTCTCCCGTACCTCAACAGAAGCTTCTGTTTTCTTCACTCTCCGTCTTTGAACAACGCAACATCACATCTACAGTTCTTCAAGCATTCGTTGTTGCCAGCTTCTTTCGTTGTGGACGATAATAGGGGTCATTCTCCCAAATGGTATTCTCCACCGTAAATATGGTGTATCTACCTTTCTCGCTATTGTTCAGGCAACCCCTTTCACTAAAATTCCTTACGCAGCCCAATTTCTGCTACGACCGATCGATGAATTTGTTTATTCCACACAAGGATTGCTTTTAGCGACACATTTTCACCCTGACACCAACCAAATGAATTTGTTTATTCAGCTCTCATTAGTGGGTTCTTTAAAGAGGGAAACTCAAAAAAAGAAATGACCTTGTGGCAGGAGATGATAGAGAAGGGATGCACACCTAATACTGTTGTCTATAGTGCTCTTATTGATGGCCTGTGTCGAGAAGGAAAACCAGATGAAGCCAATAATGTTCTTGTGGAGATGGTGAGCAAGGGTTGTTTTCCCAATGCATTAACCTATAGCTCATTGATGAGGGGATATTTCAATACTGGTAATTTTCAAAAAGCAATCCTTGTCTGGAAAGAGATGGAGAAGAATGAATGTGCTCCTAATGATGTTTGTTACAGTGTGCTTATCCATGGCCTTTGCAAGGATGGCAGACTGAAGGAGGGTATGATGGCATGGAAGCACATGTTGGGTAGAGGATCTACTCCTGTGGCTTATACATCGATGATTCATGGATTCTGTAATGCTGGTCTAGTGGAGGAGGGTATAAGACTTCTCCACAAGATGCCTTATGGTCCATCTGGCTCTCAACCTGATATAGTTACTTATAATATACTCTTTGATAGTTTATTTATTTTTTTTGGTAATACTCTTTGATAGTTTATGCAAGCACAGCAACATCTCTCGTGCAATAGATCTCCTTAATAGCATGTTGGACCATGGTTGTGATCCTGACATAGTTAATTACATGCAACATATTTTTGAAGAGTCTGCAAGAGAAGCTGGATCCACCTTAGGATGGGAGGGAATTTCTAGATGAGCTTGTGGTTCGGCTATCTAAGAGGCACAGGACCATTGCTGCTTCCAATTAATATTGTCGAAGTAATGTTCCAGAAATTTCTCCCATCTAATTCTTGACATTGCCAGCATTCAATAGATGTTGAAGTAGTTTCATTTTCAGGACATTAAATTGATTTTAATATATGCTTTAGTGATAACTTGGACCGACATGTACAGTTCTTTGAATCTCATGACTTTTAGGTGCCTGCATATTTAGGGGTACCATACTCCAATATCTCACCATTTTAACAATTTATCCTGCAAGAGATATTATGTGCGATTTTATGGAACTCATTTTATTACTTGTTAACCAAACAATTTTCTAGGTGAAAATTCATTCTACTACGTGCTAATCAAACGCAATTAGAAAGACTTCAAAATTGATTCGCGAAATGAGTTTTAAGAACTCATTCTCGAAATGAGTTCTTAATCCGGAATGAAAGCCAAACGAGGCCTAAATAAATTTAGAGGTTTAGACATCTCAGCCCAAGACCCACTTTTTCCTTTAACTTACAAACAGATTTCCAATTTACCAAATGATATTTGGCTTCTTCACCAGGTGCTTCCCACAAAAACTTCCTCTTCTAACCTCTCAACAAAAGAGATAGAGATCTTCAGAATATACATGTAGAAAGAAGGTAGATTTGGTAAAAACTCACTCCACACCTGTCTATAGTAAGCTTTATAACATCTAGAGGGGGAGGAAGCCAAGATATATTCTGATCTCTACAAATATGCTTCCATCCCACTAATGGCAGTCGACGACAACCTTTTAAACATGGGTAACACAGCATTCTACCCAAAAAAAAAAAGGGGGTAACACAGCAGCCCAAGATGGCCTCCCCCTACGCCATAGAAATACGCTTCTTCCTTAAAAAATCATGAGGTTTCTTTCCCTCCAAATATACGACACAATAGATTGAAACAAGGCTGAGTACAAACATCTTCCCCTATGGCCTAATCCTCGGAACCTCCAGTACAAGAATACCCTCACCTTCAGCTCTCTCATCATTTGCATGAGATGGTCTTCCACCTCCCACCTGGATCTTGGTGGATTTTAGATGCACCGAAGAACTTCCAATCCGTCATTGGTTAAACAGCGTGGGTATTCATTTTCCTATCAATTCTGATTTCATTGGTTAAGCCTACAAGAGAAGCTACTTGTGCTTTCCTCATTCTTTGTAGTTGTGGTAATCAACACTGCTTTATATTCTTGTTCTTATTATCATTATTCCCATTTCCCTCCTTTTTATCTGGACATTGTGCACCAAGAATAAATTTCAGCACATTTACAAACCACACGGAATGAAATCTCCTGCACTTTTTAGGCTGCATTCGTTCCTGGTATTGGGGGTACAATGCTGCTTTCTACCTGATACTTTAAAAAACACTGACACGAGGATGATGCTCCACATAGCAGCATCCCACACCAACAGCAGAAACCAGTGCAGCTTCCCTAATCTTAAATGATACAACAATTATGACTTCTAGCGATGCTACCTTGGTACTCATAGTAAATCTTGGTGTAATAAAAAGTTAGGATGCCATACCAAATATGCAGGGTAGGTAAATTACAGCTTACAGTTCTTCCCCCTTTTTACATGAATCTTGTCTTCAAATTCCTTTTATCTGCGCTTTCGGACTGCTGAGTGTTTTCACTGTTTTGATGAGACTTACTAGTGTTAGCAGAACCTTCACTTTGCCTCGATCTTGGCATAATAATTTGTCTACAGCAGACAAGAACCAACATTAACTCCATCATGAACATTGTCATGCTAATCCAGATGAATATTGTATTCTTCCAACACCATATGATCCTTTTGAGTAGAGGAAGCTCTGACTCAAGCAATAGAGATGCAGAATAGATCTCAGGTATGCCAGCACCTGGCTTGTATTCTGCTCGTTGCTCAAGGACCACCTTTAAGCAGGCAGTTGGATCAGGTCCTTCAGTAAAGCCTCTCATTTTTAGTTTCAGAGTTTGGGATTCTGATGAATAGCCAGCAACAAGAGGGGCTGTCTTAAGGAAGGTCTCCAGAACGCGGATGGGATGGCTTTTAAATCGAAGCATGCATGGATACCTTGAACTGGCAGTGACTTTCCCATTTATAGAGAGGAAATCTGCCCTGACCTTCAAGCATACACAATAACATTATGTAAAACAATAATAAAAACTGAAACAACAGAAGGGCAAACCTATAAAACAAGTGTCAAAATACAGATATGGAACCCAATTTACAATAAAATTTTGATGAAATAAACCCACCTACATTCTGCATAAATTCTGTGATTCGAATGGAAACCTTGAAATTAGTTTTTTCCTCTTTATTTAAATTAACAAGACAGCAGTTGCATGGAGAAACTATCCATGTTATTCATTTCACATGATTTGAACAAAAAAAAAAGGAAGTAAACCCTTTGTTTCACAAAATCTTCAGTTATCAATCTCATTTTTAGCATGTTCACAAGCAAATTTGATGGATGACAATTTCATGAGTTGTGTATAGCAACCGAGCATTACTTTGTGCATATAAGCATCTTCCATCATCCAGTATTAGCTTCATATTTTGAATACATCTAAAACTAATTTCAGATGATTAATCCAGTGATTTTGATATTGACAACCCACTATCGCATGATATCTGATAGTATGCTTTTGATCTCATGAGAACCCCATAATGCTAACATCTGATGCTTTAGGGAATCTGACATGCTAGTTGTTAGTAACAGCAAGTAACTCAAGCAGTCACTAATTCTACAATATTTCCATAAGACAGACATGATATAATGAAATGTGCAGGAAGAACCTCTGACTTGCTATGTTTCTGTTGATCATTCAGATTATAGAACTGTTTATGCAGAATTATGTTCGTTATCTATCTCTATAACACTTTTTAATGTTCTTGTTTCAACCTGATACTGTAACATCAGATTGACCACTGGAGAGATTGATTCCCGGTAGTGCTACTCTCGTGATGATGGTATTACTCAATTACAAGCAAACATGCAAACTTAAATTTTACAACTAACATGCGTAAAATCATTTTTTTCCTAAAGAATAACACTCTTGACTTCCACTATTATTTTTTATCACTTGCAACCTGATGCCATGCAATTTAGTCTGGCAGAAACTGATTCCCCAAAGTTCCATCCTGTTCTTCAGAACACTAAATGTAAGGTAGGTTAAGACACAAAATAAAATGATTATGTATAAATTTCCATCAATATCATTTTGTCATTATTATCTCAAAAAAAGAAAAAGAAAAAAAGTAGGCACTTTTCCTCATTTCCAACTAAAAGCCTGCAAAGGTCAACAAGTTTCAATTCCATGTGGCAAACTTTTATCTTCCTTTATTTTTTTTCTCCTCCTTAAAGCTGCTTTCTAATGACTGTTCATACTAATAACTAAACTCTTCATATAGAAGGTATGTACACATATAAAGCATGATGTTAAATGTGTTTCTATTTGCACACTTTAATACCATAGAAGGATGCAAGATTATTCTTGGAAGGACGTAAACCTCTTTCAAACCATTTCCTAGGACACACCACAGCATAATCCAAAGTGGTTTGTACCACAGCATAATCAATGCTGATTACTACAACAGAATTTGGAACATACACAAAAATCATAATATCTATATGTCATAATAATTGTCCCATATTTATTCTCTTTAAATTTGTTCCATTTCTTGATAAACTTATAGCTCATAATCGAACCTATGTTGCAATTACTTGTAACTTGATTTTCTTTCTTTTCTTGGCTTTCCTTTTCTTTCTTTTTTTTTTGAAATATTTTTGGATTCCTGTTTGATCTTGAGTTAAAAGTTTTGACCATAAGTTCTACCTTTCTGGAACCGATTTCCCAATATTTGCAATTCAAGTTATTACGTATTTATGAGAACTTTATGTAGAAATTTTTTAAGAAGGCCTGTAACTAATAAGGAGACATACCTGAAAAATCCCAAGCCTTCGGTTGTACTCAGATTCAGGCAGAGCTAACGAGATAGTAAGCTGCAACTTGTGATTCGGAGGTATGACATGCGATACCTTGTGCTTCCTAGCATCAGCTTTTTCCGTACAGCTCATGCCACAAGAGACACCCGAACAAGATATGATAGGGACATAAGCAATGGGACTAATTTGGGTGTAGTCGAAATTCAAGGTCTCTGTCATTTGAATTGGCTCCTCCACAAGATATCGCTTCATAAAAGCTCCAATTATAAACGCAAATACCAGAAACCCAACCAACATGAAACAGACATAAATCGACCACAGAAGCGCCCAGCCGAACCTAAATGCGAGCTTTCCAATAGATTTTTGTCCCTTCAATTGTTCATGTATATAAGGAGTAACAGTCTCACAAAAACGGTCCCATATTCTTAACAACTTTGATTTCAAGCGTGCTCTGATTCTTCTGATAGTTCGAAACGGATTAACCGCAAATATGACAGAAAAGTAGCATAACCAGATAGGAAAAGTGAAAAAGCTAACCAATAGGCTCAATTGAAACCAAATTGCTTTAATCACCAATCCTGCCAGCAAAACCAGAAAACTTGACGAAGATTCATCGAGGTCCTGCGAAGGAGAATCTGCTGTAGCCGACTCATCAACAGCCTCCTTATTCTCGGAAGTAATGACAGAATTATCAATTTTTTTCTCATCAAAACCATCATTTTCATCCGAGACTAACTGAAACCGAGAAGAATCAGATCTCTCACGTAACTCTCCGTTTTGCTTCACCGCAACATAATTTTTACCTCCTTTTTCCTTAGAGATTGTTTCATCATATGCACAGATTACCTCCGAAAGAACAGAATCAAAGTTCGAATCATTCACATTTCCGCCAGAAATCGCTCGACGACGACGTCGAAATGACGACCGGCGTCGAATTCCATTTGGTAAAGCAGTTTCCGCAGAAGGCCTATCCTTAATTAACTCGTCAGCTTGATTTCCAACTGATTCGAGTCCAGAACCCGTCGATGATTCCTCCGATTCTTTCGACTCCGGTTTGCCGTTGCAATCAAAGAAAGGGAATTCATCGACAGCATCATCGAAGCACTGATCACCATCACGATCATAACGACTTTCCGCTTCTTCCATCGTATAACTCACGCAAGTTAATCCAGAGCTAGGGTTAGGGTTCTTCACAATTCATCCTCGAAGCTAACAAGTACAAAGAGAGAGAGACGCATAAAGAGAGGGAAAGACGTAAAATCCAGCGGAACGGAGACCGGTCGAGTTCGGTAACGACGAAGGGGTGGATTTATAGGAGAGGAGATGATACCGTCACATGTGACTAACTTACGCGGGGGTTGGATAGATGTTACAAATGCGCACCAAGGGTTCGGATTGTGATTGGCTCATGAAACGAAGCTGTCCTCGTAAAAAGAGATAAGGATAGAGTTAACCCAGTGGCCCGGTTCAGATTTTCCAGGAACTGTGTCGAGAACACACTTCAAGAACTGCACGAAAATCCCCTTGGAAGGAGGGACGTGGTCGAGACCCTGTTGATTGCTACTTCACATTAGATTTGATTTAAGTTGGTGTGACCTTAAACGGGTTGATTCGTGTTGGAGATTTATTCAATCCAACCCAGACTGACCCAATTCACATTTCTGTTCACACCTACGTGTGTGGGGGTTTTAGTCCATAACCCGCCCTTATAAGGGTTTAGCCCATACCGAACTCGCTCCTAACCTTATCAAATTGGTAACAGGTTGTTGGGGTTGACCCGGTTTTACTATGAAAAGTGAAATTATGAACATTTTAAATGAAATATGTAAATTAAAAATATATTTATGTAATAAACATAAATATTTTAATGACTTAATGGGTTTAGGGCAAGTTCTGAATCCATGCCATACGAAACCCTAACCATGAAGGGCCATTTAATGGGACATAACTTTGAAGACAGTGGGTGCTTAACTGCTTACAAGATCAATACTATAAATAACGCAAGGTGCTCCATTAGGAATCTCGCCAAATGTATGACTTTCCAAAACAACCCTTACACATCATTATGAAGATTCATTAATAAAGGGGGTACAATAGTCAAAATTACCTTAATTTTTCTAAAACTTAATAATCAATTGCAAAACTATACCCTCCCTGTCTACTTTCTTCATACGTGCAGTACTGCACGTGCACCCGGCTAGTATGGATGATGATAAGATTACTTGTGATGCATTTACCTTTGAAACATGGTGTGCATCCAACTAGAACATGCCAACTGGTTAAACGGATGAGATTTTTTTCTAAAAGGAATTTAATATTAGATTAGTAAAAAGAATACATTAAGGGTTGAAAGTCTCCTAACACATTAAAAATACAACATTTGGGAAGCCCACCAAAGCACTATCAACAGCCTCAATGGCTTCTCTATATGTATTAACAAATGGATGTTTGCTTTGCATTTGTTATTTCTCCTCCTGTCTTGTTATTTGAATTGCATCAGTTTGGTTGACGTCCTCAGCGAGAAGTTTATTTGATGAAGAATGGTTTCTGCTACCTGCCTTGCTAAAGAGAGATTCTGAGGAATCAATCCATGGCCCTTCCATTGACACACTCTGCATTTGACTGTCCTCGGAGAAGCCTGAGATATTTGTTGCACTGTCTTCTGAGCGCTTCTTAAAGGCCCGAAACCTCAAGTCCTCGCTTCCAGAGCCGCGCTTGACAAGGGGAGCTTGGATCGGACGCTTGCCTTCAAGCATGCTCACAACTGCTGACATAGAGGGCCTGAGAGTAGGAGATGGATTAGTGCATAAGAGACCCAAGTTCAGCATCCTCATTGCCTCATCCTTGGAGTAATTCGACTCGAGGGTTGGATCAACAAGTTCGAGGAGATTTCCCTGCTCTTGCAAGACATAAGCCTGTAATTCCATACAAGGGAAAGAATATAATTGAAAACACAAATGTCATTGTGGAAACAAAGGTTACAAAACAAGAGGACAAAGCTCAAAGGCTAATCTCTGCCATCCCAAAAACCTAAACCCAAATCAATAATGGATGCATAATAGAAAAGATGATATAAAACAGAAAACAGCAAGGTTTATGTAGTTCATCATTTTGCCTCTATCCAAGAAGAAGATGACCTATATCCAAAGAAAAGATGAGGAGGACTTGCACTGATAAGAAACCCGATTTACACACCTTTCTTCCACACTTCAAATGTAGAATCAATTTTACCTTTCTAAGAAGATCCCCATAAAATATAAGTGCTCAATATGAGATTGACAAAAATTGGTCCAAATTAATGTAATAAGACATCTATCACAACAATCTCCCAGATAAAATTTTTCCCCAGCTCGTGGAACAGTACAATATAATAAATCTATCTGCCATGATTCTAGTTTTAACTGAGGTTTGTTTTTTGCAACATATTCTCAAATAAAAGAAGCAAAATACAGAATGAAGGCCAAAATTTCCTTGCATAAACCATGTAACTGAAGTATAGTTATCAACATATCAGAACAAAAAAATGTATAGAATAGTGAATTCGAAGACTAAGAATACAGAAATTGCATGGTAAAGGGCTGTTTGGAAATTTAAAAAAAAAATGTTTCAAAAATCAAAAACTTTTCAAATTTTTTTTGTAGTTTTGGAAACAGGTGAAAAGAAAATCTGTTTGGTAACAATTAACTAAAATAATTAAAAATGTGCTTAGTAAGTCTAATGATCATGATCTAATAACTGTTTGTGATTATGGTAGTAGTGGTGGCCGTGTTTGTGGTGGCATTAATAGTGATATTGGCAGCAGTGGTTATGGTAGTGGTGTGGTGTTGGTAGTGATGGTGGTGGTGTTAGTAATGAAGCCTTAAGTATTTATATAAACCAAACACTCAAAGAATGTTACCAGAAAACTTGAAATGTTATTTCGCTGTTTTTAGAAGATGAAAACTGTTTTCAAAAGCAGACATTTTCAGCTTCTAAAAACCAGGTTGTTCTTGGATCTAGGTTTTAAAAATCAATTTGAGAACTGTCCTTGCCGGACACAATTTTTGGGTTTCTGTTATCAAAGAAAAACTGTTTTTAAAATGTCACCAAATAACCTCCATAGAACTTTCCAATGGAAGAATTTGCTGATGGCAGGTAAGGTCTTGGGACCATGGTATCCATGCACTCAGCGGCATCACTGCCTCTCCATATGGTGAATAAAGATGAATCTGAAACACTCAAATAGTCCATATTTTCTATCCAGTCTTCTGATTGGCAGATTTTCAGGGATTACAGTAGGAATCTAAGTCTAGACTCCCCTATCAAAGCACGTACAGGTGTCATTGCACCTGAAAGTTTGTTGTTCATGCCTAAAATATTGGTATGAATGAGGATACTTCCTCACTTCTTAAAAAATCAGAAAAAAGATCGTATACAGCATAAAATTTGTTCTCAGGCATAAATAGCTGGTTTGTTGTTATTGTTTGTTAGAGTACATAGGCAATCCCAGAAAGTGGGGCAACATGAGGGTTATACAAGTAATACAACCACAATGAGAATACCCCCTTAGCAGGATTGTAGCCTGCAACTTCCCTAATCGGAGGCCTATTTTTCTCACTAAACATGCCAATCCCATCATAAACATATGTTTTATGTTGACCAAAGATCTTATGCAGAAAATTATATAATCATGTTACACGAAATGAAAAATAACTTTAATTTACCCAATCAAGGAGATAAACAAACTCCTCCTTTGGCAGATAGTTTGTGTTGCTTTTCCCACTAACAATTTCCAATGTGACAACTCCAAAGCTGTAAACATCTGCTTTGTCTGTCAAGTATCCCCTCATTGCATATTCGGGAGCCATATATCCTCTGAAAATTTGAAGATCATATAGTAAGATAGTCTTCAACAAATTGTGCCAAATTATTCAGCCGAGCACTTGAATCGTTTTCCAAACAACAACAAAATTGCATCACTCTATAGAATGAAATCTTGTTAATTACTAACAGAGAAGGTGTATACTAAATATGGGCAACAAATTTCATCAAATAAATAAAAAACCAATTCAGAAACTCAAAACAACCTTACTAGTGGAATAAACAAGACCTTAGATGGTAATTTTAAAAATATTCTGTTTTATCAGGGTAATAATATTAACCTTCATGAAAAAACACAATAAATTCATATTGAAATACAATTATCTGGGAAGTGGATGGAGCAAAGCCATTCTGCTTTCATTAATAATTATAATATAACTTCCAGATTATATAATTCGATTATAAAGTTACTAAAAACTAGTGAAATTAAGTTCATTGTTTATAACTTAAAGTCCTTATTAATAGAGATAAAAATGGAGCAGATGTTTGTCACTCCAACTTGGACCCATTATAAGCAGCCCTACTCCATACTCACACTCAACCTATGAATGGTTTGGGTCACTCCTATTTATACTCCACCTTCTCTTCATTATGCTCCAACAGAACCAAAATATATGTCAGCTTCTCCTGACTGCTCAAGGTTTTTACTCAGTTTTTCTCAGTCTTAGACTTTAAATGAAATGTATGTAAAAGGGATACAGAATTGTCATGTGTTCATATGATCACATCAAAGTTAAAAAGACGTTGACAAGAATTCACCAGATTTAATAAGATTAAAAAAGAAAAGAGTTTTTCACAATTATTTCACATTTTTCACTTATATTACATTGTTTATTTCAGCATTTGAATTTTTTTTACTTACTTTTTATTTTAAGTTCACATGAAAATCATTTAAAGTTTTCATGCTTTGCATATAATTTTTAAATTCTTTCTGTTTATATTTTTTTGGATATTGAGATTTATTTTATATTTTTAAAGTTTTTACTTTTATATATTTGCAATCCATGGGTTACATTTGCGTTTGGATCCATGGCCATTCATACTATTTTATGCTATTTGATGAAAACTGGATGAGAGAAGGCTCATGGAATTTGTTGGAAAGAAACAAAGCAAATGTTGTCTGCAAAATAAAAAATAATCTGTTCATGGTAAGTCGCTAACCTAGAGAGCCAAGAAAGAAAATGGTGTCGCATGATCAAATTCTAGCACCATGAATAGATCCTATGGACATTCTGCATGTGGCTCTAAGTTGTTCTGGACTAGGGATACAGCAGTCAGTTCTATAAATCTTTGCAGCAAAAATAAAGCTGCTATTGGTTTTGTTCGCAATCTAATTCAACACAATGGGATGCAATCCTTGGGAGGGAGACAGGCCTGCAGTTAAGGGTACATCATATTAAACATTTTGTCCTCCTCTATAAGGTAACACCAACTAATCTAGGCTTATTATTTTTCCTTTTTACATATTTAAATCACGGGCTTTGTGATTAGGCCTGTAGAGCTCTCTGGTGCAAACAAAAAGGTTCAAGCCTATGATTAAATGCTGGATGATGGTTTCCATTCTAATGAGGCTTTATAGGGGTGTATTTGTGTGTTTGTGTCTATATGTATGCATATTTGAATATAAATGTCCATACATGTTCCTACTTCCTACAAAGACATAAAAAAAAACGTTGAGTCACACAAAGATGGGTTTCTTAGTCTCAATAATTGATAACATTTCCTCAGTTTTGACGTCAAGTTGCCAAAAAATACCAGCAAGAAATCACTGGAAAACTAAAAAGAAGTGGAGGTCAAAAGGCCTACATTGTTCCAGCTATCCTTGTACTGATATGAGTGTTCTCCTCTTCATCAAGTTTCGCTAAACCGAAGTCAGATATCTTAGCATTGAGATCCTTGCCAAGAAGCACATTAGTCGCCTTTATGTCTCTGTGAACAATTTTCAACCTTGACTCCTCATGAAGATAGGTTAAGCCCCTTGCGATTCCCAGGCAAATCTTATGCCTTGTTTGCCAGTCAAGATGAAGTCGGTCTTCCTCACGGCCTGAATATGGTCCAAAGTTTATTATGTGTATGAATCTTTATTTATTTCTTTATTTTTTGGCAAAATGGAATAGCAGTAACAGTTGCACAGAGTGTTGATTCTTCAAGCAAAAATTATGATATAAATATCTAATAAGCTTACCAAATAGTGCACGTGCAAGACTATTATTTTCCATGTATTCATATATTAGCAACAGCTGGTTTCCTTCAATGCAACATCCATGAAGCTTCA
Source organism: Buxus sempervirens (assembly GCA_947561395.2). Taxonomy (NCBI): domain Eukaryota; kingdom Viridiplantae; phylum Streptophyta; class Magnoliopsida; order Buxales; family Buxaceae; genus Buxus; species Buxus sempervirens. Next base: position 10,007,678 of record OX387186.1, read on the forward strand.
CAAGATTTGGATGCTGCAAGGCAGATATCATGCCGATCTCATTGACGAATTCACGGTTCCCTTGCTTTGACTTAGAGGAGAGCTGCTTGACAGCAATAATGGAACCATCTGACAGTTTACCCTGCAATCAAGCAGGAAAATTTGAAATCAACTTGAAGTAAGAAATAAAAAAAAAGGGTAAGAACTTGAACTTTAGAAAAGGTGTATAACCACAAATAAGAAATACGATCCACAAAGTATATCCATATTTTGACTGTCCTAGAAGGAAAATTCACAAATGAACAGGAACAAAATACTTGAGAACAATCACCTTGTAAACAGGACCAAATCCACCTTCTCCTATCTTATTTACAGGATCAAAATTATTTGTTGCAGCTTTAATCTGTCTTAAACTGAAGTAACCTGTCTGCAGCTCAAGGTTCCTTCTAAGTTCTGCAAAAGGAGACAATATAGTCTAAATTTTGTCCAACATAAAGCACGATTGAGTGAAATAAATTTCAATATTGGAAGGTATTTAAGCAGAGATTATGACTAAGGCATTGGTTTCTTGTTTTAAACAATTGCGTGTGAGTGTGTGTGTATATATATACATACATACATACATACATACACACACACACAAACATATATATATAAGCATAAACTTGATAAATAGCATTTATCACTAATACCATTTATTCGTCAAAGTGAATGCTTGTCAACTTCCCAATTCGAAGGCACTGAATTTATGAGTGACTATTAGTCAAGGGACAAAAAGAAACAAGGGATAATTTTTGCCCAGCAACCAAGGGACATGCTTTTGTGATAGGCAGAAACCATGATTTTAGAAACAGCTTTCATCAACATAGCTTCTTTCGGTAGGCAACAAGGAAGAAGGATTATAGCTTGAAAAGGCATAAAGTTTCCGTTCATTGACAGAGATATGCTCAGTACCATTGTTCTGGATAATCATATAAATTTGGTGCACAAGATCTAGTAAAGCAGCACAATCTAGTTTTTGTCAGGGAACAAGGAAAAATTTCTATGGGACAAGTTGAAAACCAAAGAAAATGTTCAAAAGAGCTGAATGATTTGGCCTACTGTAGGAGGTTCTTGCCATTTCTGATTCACGAAATAAAACTCATAAACGGAACAAGGAAGAAAACGAAAGTGAGAAAGAAAGTTAAAGAACTCTCACCAAGCAACTCTTAAATCAATTCAAAAGCTCAAAGAAGCGATTTAAATGGGAATTCATTCCCATGTCCATAGATCTATGAGTATCTACTTTCCAAAGATTCTACAGAAGAAAAAACTTGTGATCCATTGACAGTACTACTGAGACCAAAAAGCTAAAATTCTAAGAAATCTATCTTTCTAATATTGTTCTGAAGGATCTAAACAGATCACAAAAATAAATTCTAAGACGACAACAGAAAACCACAGAATCAAAATCTCGGGTTCAGTCTAGGAATCCTGTCATGATTGATGCCTCTTTTGCCTCTTCCATATTTAGAAAATGACTCTCCCAAATCACATTTGGAATCCTGTCAACATAAGTGCAATAACTAAGAACCCAAATGGAATATTCTTATCTCTTTATTTAGGGTTGTTGATGATGTATAGCATTGCCATTGGTAAAACCAAGCTTGGTCATGCTGGCCTCAATGCCATTTTCATCCGAAGCCTATTGTGCCGTTCACCAAAATTTCATTGGCACCCGACCCATGCCACTGAGACTTTTGCATTGTTGTGTCGAGAAATTCTTTAAAAAAAATGAGAGATACAAGAAACTCCACCAAAAAAAAAACCCAAAAAATTTTCATTAAAAAATTAGAAAATTAATATTATGGTAAGATACACCAAAAGAACTCAATATATGTAATCTTTACCAACTTCAACAACCTTTTCCTAAATTTTTTTAAGAGTTGTTTAAATTTCTTTTAATTCTTTTGAATATTAAATTATCTTAATTGTCTAAGATATACTTGGACAAGTAAATGACCTCCATGATCCTTTCTCATTTTTTAGAATTTTATTGGTTATAAGAACAATTGATTGTTTGAGGCATACTTAAATGAGTAAATGATCTTCACAAGGACCTAGGCTCTTTTATTAATTTTCTATAATTTTTTTTAAAAAAAATTTATTATTTTTTTAACATCTTTCAATACTAAATTATTATTTCAATAGTTATGGCCACCTACTTAAATTGCTTCTATGGCCAAAAAATCAACCATTGATGTTATGTTAGATTTCAATTATATGTAATAGTTTTTTAAGAAACATTTTACACTTTTATGAATCTATTATTATGTTTTCATATTTATTTACAATTCATTTTTGTCCAGATATTAAAAATATATATCTTTCCATTGAAAATTTAAATCATTGTATACACTAAAATCACATCATTTGGATTAATTACCATTGATTTATTTAAATTTTAAGTATTGAGATTTAATTTTTATCAACAAATAATTATTTTTGCCTAAATTGAGCAAAAATATGCATTCCACCCATTTCACCCCAAATTTACTAGCATTAGTGAATTTTCACTAGTGCTAGTCAAAATTGAACTAAAACTAGTGAAACAGGCCAATTCCACCTATTTTTCCCCTAAATTTACAACAAGCAAAATTTTCACTCAAAATAGGCAGAAATAGACTGTCTCCCTTAAATTTACCAGCACGAGAAAAACTAATCCATGGTGATAAATTTAGGGCAAAATATGAAGCAAAGGAAAATGTGGAAGGTTTCATGCTGAAATCACTAGCACAAGCAAAATTTTGGCGACACAGGAAAAATTTTGCCAACATATCAAACCATCAGCGAAATCACACAATATATGTCTACACAACTATAGCTTTTAATTCGTAGGTTACGCTCCAGTGTAACTTCCGTTTTTCTAGATTTTCCACAATCTTTTGATGGCTTCCCAAGAGGAGATTCATATTGCAGATGATGACAATTAATGCCATCTCTCAACGGTGTTTGCATCATTCTCTGCCATGCTACTTACTAATTAGCTTATATGATCCCTATACCAGAATTTGAACAATAACGTATTGGAAGAAACACAGCTATCTGACCTTTTTCCAAGAAAAGGCCACATGTCAAAACAATTAGCCACCTACGAGTTACAAAGAAAATTTTGATGATCCTAGTGTCCTTATCATGAACTCACCTTTATCCTCATGGCCTTTTCCACCCAGGTAACCATACTTTCGAAGTAATACCAGAATGAGTACAATGACGACACATGATGCAACTACAATGCCAACAATAGCTCCGACGGACAGCCCAGTATCAATATCAAAGTCTGCAAGAATAAGAAGATAATGTATCACAACAGAGTAAAAAGAAAGGAAGACAATATGAACTTGGGATAAACTTACTCGGAGTAACAGTAATGGCTGATATCAGAGGTCCATATACACCTCTGTCTGGTATGGCGGTAGTCCCTTTCCCTGACCAGTATAAGTGAATCTCCAGAGTACTAGAATTAACAAGAACATTATTAAAATCCTTAGTGATGCCCTTGCCAATCCCTTTAGCTTCTTCCACAATATTAAAATTCGGCAGGACCTTTTCACCCTGAAGAAAATTAAGACACAACATTAAACAACTAGAATAATAATTATTCATCTCATGTGCAACTCTCTAGATTGACCATGTGTATGGCCTCAACAGATACATGTAATCGCCATACTGTTTGCATATTTCCTCTCCTCCACCAACCCCCACCCCCCGCCTGGGCCCCGAGAACATGAATCAACAGAGTTACAAATTTTATTTTTTTTGAAGTTTTGCGAGAGAAATTGATAGATTTTCTGATGCATAGAAAGGTTCCATACTGTTCAAACTTGGCCCATGAGGTAAGCTGAGTAGGAAACATTTTTGCCTTCTTGTTGCCACCAAGATGGTCATGGCCAACTGTTAAGAAAACCATTTTGTTCTATGTGCAATGAAATAGAATATCCTTTGGAAACTAAAAATGGATTTTCATAGAGAAAACAAGAAATGAATCAAATTGTTAACTTCATGAAAGAGGACTTTTATAAGATAAATCCAAATCATAAAATAATGGACTGAAAACTGATTATGACAATCAGCTTATCACTCACTTGGATTGATACATCAAAGATTCGCTTTCCAAGACTACTAAATGTTCGGTCATCTGAATACATTATTTCTGCAAAATGAAGTGAGACTTTATAACTGCCCCTTCGTAAGCACAAGCCATAGTACTTCAGTGAGAGAGGAGCAACACGAGCAGTCATGTACAAGGCTGGATTAGTTGCATTCGGGGTAAATGTGCTTCTTGCTAAGTATTGGGCATCGGAGTTTCCCATGAACCTCCCTGTACTGCTATATGCCCATCTCTCCCCGTAAGAGAGGAAGTTTGCTGCACCCCCATTGTACCTGTCCTCTTCATATTCCTTCCCATCTAATTTCAATTCCTCACCTCCACAATTAATGAACAATGAGTGATCTGCACATATCAAGAAACTCATCCAGTACATCAAAAAATACATTCCTCATTAATGAAGATTATTAAAACTCTATGATATAATGGTAGGTTTTGATACTTACATCGGGATTTCTTCGAACAGGGTTGATCCTTCTTCATGCACTGAGGAATTCTACAAAATGGATAGTAGGATTAATGTGACCATTACTTTTTATAGTGTAACGAAAAGAGGCAAATGGGCATTCCAGATCTGATCAACTTACGAGTTGTCTTCTGAAGAGGAATAACTAGCTACTAAGTTCCTGTACAAATTAGCAAAGAGAGGTTTGTAAAATAATGGAGAAAGAAAGAGTAGTGGATAAAGCTTATATGAGAAAATGGAAGGTAGCTTACAAATTTGTTTGTGGACAGTTCGATTGAGATGCCACAGTAAAGTTGTTATAAGATAAGTCACTGCAATACAGATTGGAATAATCATGGTAACAAATTATTAATGGGAAAAAAAAAATCTACAATTAGAACAGAACATCAAGTTTAAGTAATAAGCCATAGCCGCTAGACATAATCTCAATTCTCAAATAAATGATATACGAACAAGTTCTGTTTGGTATTTAATATCCAAGCAGGTATTGCTCCAGTAAGCGAGTTGTTAGTCAGATACCTACATCAATAAACTTCACATCAAATTTATGATTTAAAAAATTAATCTGTTGAGGATTAAAACACAGCCAACTAGATCAACTAGGAAAAAAACCACACGCGCGCACACGCACACAGAGATACATAAATATAATATTTACTTACATGTCATTTATCTCTGACAACTCCTGAAAGGTCCCAGGAATTTCACCAATCAATCTGTTGGAGCTCAGGTCTCTACAAGTAGAAAGTTCATATGAACCGCAATTAGGACCAAAACAACTATGAATTCATGATTCATTATCAATTAATTTGCCCCCCCAGATGCACTGTTTGGTAGTGATCACAGAATTTGGTTTCAAATTATCCACAATCTACACAGAAAAATAAGAAATTTTCTTCTCTAGCCAATAGAAAATTCTTGCGAAATCTATATGAAGAATATTAAATTCCTGCCAAGCATCTTTAGGCTCAAAATATGTTTAAAGAGCAAAAAAAAGGAGAAACATGCAAAACGAATATTAGAACGTAAAAGATTAGGCAGATGTGAAGCACTAAAACCATAATAGAGAAGTGAATAAAAGAAAACATCTTGGACTTTCACAACAAAAAAAATCACACAGCATCTTGTATTTTCACAACATCCCCAAGGCTTTACTGAATTGAAGATAATTTCAGATATCCTAGCATAAAAGATCCCATTTGAAAGTAACACTTAAATTCTTGAAATCTCTAATTGAAAACAAATTTTTCTTCGTTTTAAAGCTTTCAGTCATATATATATATAAGAATTCATGTATATAAGGATGCAATCAACCCATGTATCACGTGATCCTTGGACATGCATTGAGGTTTCTAGTCATTGTAAAGTCCATATGCTGCAAGCTGTCATGAGATGCTGTTAGATGACATATTATAACCCAAAACATAGCATTTGAGTTGTAGAACATAGAAATGATTATGATGGTTTCACATCCATGTGACAAGTTGGTGTAGCTGTTGTTTATACAAATAAATGTATTGCTTATTTTGAATTGACAAAATATTGAAATCTTAACAGCATATCTATTAGAAGTATTCAACTAAATCCTTCTACCAGTTTTTTGTGCATCAGGTGTCATCACTTCAATGGGCATTGACAGTGATAACTCCAGACCTGCCACTGTCTTTCGGATTCCTATATCAGTCAATTCAAAAGCAGATGCCCTCAGAAAGGAATGAGCAGCAAGCACTTTGTTCCTTTGTGGAAACCATGTTTCCATTGTGATATCTCCCCTATAGCATTTTCCCATGTCTGTCTTCCTTTTAATTAGCCTTTTTGTGAGCTTTTAAATTTCCTTCCACTCGATAAAATTATCAAACCAGAGATGAATGATCCTTCGTATGACAAATGGGAAGTTTAAATTTAACTCTAACATCTAGGCTGCTTCAATTTAGGCAACCCTTAGCTAGTTGGGTGCCTTTTTAGTTCCTTGAGACCATGAAGAAGATATGAAACTTCATATCCCAAACTTATTAAAGTCCATATGTTCCCAAAACTTTGCAAATTTTAGCTGAATTTCCATTACATTGATAGTTTCCATTTTTTGGAAACTTTCTTTATAAAGTGTTTGTGTACAAAGGCGAAATAAAGGGCTAGTTCAGTGCACAAGGCTCCCACCACTGCGCAGGGTCTGGGGACGTTTAATATACACAGCCTTATCCCACAAGGGGGAGGTTTCATATATATATATATATGAAATTAATTCTGGATTCAAAATAGCTGCAATGCAGATACTTGATAATGATGGTTCACTGACAATGAACCATGGAAGTGAGGGAAGTTGTCCCAGGGCAATGCAGACTACTCAAGCAATGGATCTTATTACTCTTTACCTCTGCCACGAACTATGTCATGAAGTTGTAATCACTGAGATAGCTTACTACCTTTACCTTCCAATGCTTGAGAAGGGGATGATTTGGTATCTCATTATCAACTGTCAAAGCATAAGCTATCCTATCAAAGACAATACAGTATACTAGGTCAATTGGCTTATCATTCTTTTGGATCTGCTATCGTCTATGGGATGTTATTGCAAATATTTCAGTCTAACAATATACTTTTTTATGTCCTTAAATGTTTTAAAATAATTCCCTTCTTTTGCTAATGAAAGTTCAGTACAAAATCCACTGCAAATGACATATATGCTTTCTCTAAATTATTATTAATGGAAATTATGACAGCATAACCTATTTTCAAGCTATGCACACAACTATGCACATGCTTATTATTTGCAGGATCTGATCACCATCGACAACAAGAACATACACAGTGCTATAAAAGGTTTCAGGCATCCAGAACTCCTTCAACAACCTAGCATTCAACACCATGGAAATGTCCTATTAGTCATTTTCACTAATGATTTTACAACAAAACAGATGTCCCATCTCAGCATTGACTCCCCCCAAATTTGGGTATTGATATTAGTTCGAAAATTTCCAAGAAAAAAATAAATGAAATTCTAAGTTAAGAGTTTTCATAATCACAATGAATCTGTTCCTGATAGGGTTCTTTTCTTCATAATATTTAACTTTATTGATATTAGTTTGAAATTTTCTGAGAAATGAAATTCTAAGTTAAGACTTTCTTCAATCACAGTGAACCTGTTCCTGATGGCCTTTATTTTTTTTTTTCATAATATCAAATTTTAAATTTTAGATGCTATGGAATCTCAATATGCAGGAACGAAATATTTTTACAATCCCTCTAAAGTCAGGTTGTGTCCAAACCACTCAATTCGGGAAATGAACCAAATTTTTTGTGTATAGCGATATCCATTGAGCATTCACTCGCAAATTTAAGAAGCCAACCTTATCTATAAGAGTGTTTATCATGAGAAACTTACAGAAGTTTCAGACCTCTCATTGTTCTTCCAATGTAGACTGGTATTGAGCCAGTAATCAAGCAATTCCTTAGTACTCTGCAACAGTTGAAAAAGGTCAATTACTACGTGAGCAAACAGAATCACAGATACTCCATGCACAGAAGTATATCCATGCGTGTGCATGCCATGAAAAGTATATCCCTATCCCAACTTACAACTGTTTCATTTTGTTCATATCTTGCAGATCGGGAAAACTATTAGTTGATCCCCTTAGGTCAGATATCCTCCTGATTTCACAATGCAACATGCCAAATAAGTCAGAACGTTTTGGTAAAGTTTCCATTTAGTCAATAACCGCATGACAAACCATTATAAAATGTAACGAGCATAGAAAATGGGGAGGACATCTTACAATTCAGTTAAGTTTTTCAAGTGGGATATTGTAGAAGGAAATGGCCCCTCCAAGGAAGTGCCTTGCATATCCCTACAACAGTTTGAATCCACAGATCAATTAGTGCTTTCATAATAAAGCAATTCCTCTCTCAAATTTGTGTTAAAATCCAACCAAACATAGAGAAAAGACACAGATGAAATAAATTACAATACTCACAATCTTGAAAGTTCTGTCCAGTTCCCAATGAAATCAGGTATCTTTCCTGAGATTTCATTCCCATCTATTCTACTGCAAGTGGCAAATGAAATTAGGAATTTGACCATTTCAGGATGACTGGTATTGGAATAAATTAATTGACTTACAAATCTTTCAAGCTTTTTAGATTTCGAAGCGTTTCTGGTAGCGTTCCCGTGAAGTTGTTAGCAGAAAGGAGGCTGCATGAGTGAGAGATCAATTTATAATGAACATTTACAACAGTATCAACATCATCACCACCAACAGATTCATAGTTTTTGTGGTGTTCATAGTTGTTATTGTCATTCTCATAAGTCATAACTAGTTGTCATAGTATTCTGGTAAGGTTCCAGTGAAATTTTCTGCAGTAATTCCCTCCCCAGACCCCACGCAGTGGCGAGAGCCTTGTGCATTGAGCTAGCCCCTTTTTTAGGCTGCTACAATTAGAAAGTATGATATAATGAACTTTCAAAAGAGTATCAACCTCACAACCTCAACCAAATCAACATCTTGTGGTTTTCATCCTTGATATTAGTATCATAGTTGTTATATGTAGTAGTAATCATAGTACAAGAAAAGGTGCTCTTAGGATGGACAATGTTTTCAAGAAGAAAGCTTTTTGTTTGTGAGAAAGATGAATGGGAGGAATTAAATTATATAATCTAGGTGAGCATTTATTACAACTCAAAAGGGAGAGTAGAACATTGGATTTGCAAGTGATTCTTGTTAAAATAGGCTTCTGGGTCTGGTTTACTGCTTTGGGCTATGTTTAGAAGTGTTGGAATGTGGCTCATATTTTATCTAGGTTGAATGGTATATTGGGAACTTTCTCTAATGTACTGGGCTAGTGTTGTAACTGGGGATTGGAGATGTAACCCAATTCGTTTTGAAGATAGTGAAAAATCTTCATCTCTGCCATGGATGTACACTCAATGCCGAACCACGGAAAATCTGCCTCTCATTCTTTGATCTTTCTATTTTTTTTTTTCATGTTATCATCATAATGCTTTAAATTCAACATTAAGTTATTATATTGTTTAATTTTCTTTGCTCAGTGGAACTCTGGAAATTTGTCACTGTTGTGGCCTAAGGAAATCGTCACTTTAATGAATGAAAATTCTTGTGTGGAATGTTTTTCCATTTATTCATGTATTTTGTAGGTCATGTATTTTGTAGGTTTATATCAACAACATACATTATGTACAGTAAATCAAATCAAATCCAGATAATTCAATTTTTACTTCACTTTTCACTTGAACCGGAATTCCCATATTGTTCCTAGCATGTATTGCATCAGTTCTAAAATGAAGATCCAAACCCATGTTTTAGACATTTTGAATAAGAAAATACCTTCTTATGAAGCTGAAAACAAAAAAGAATCAGTATTTTGCTTTAAAAAACTCATATCACAAATGCAAAAGCAAACAACTGAAATATAACTAAAGTAGAAACTTAGCTCAGAAAACAATTTACATTAAATGGTCTTTGAGTTATCACTGAAAAGACAAAGAGGTAAAGAATAGCTAAATAAATAACTGAGAAACAAATAGGAAAGTAGAAAAAAGAGACTTACAGTCTCCTCAAGCGGCTTAATTTACCAAGCTGCTGAGGGATATGTCCCCCAAGCTGAGTATCTTCCAATATCCTGCAAGAAACCAATTAGCATAATAATTAGAATCAGGGGTCGTAGATTTTTGAAGAAGCCACCGAGAATGTAAGAAATGACTCACAACTCCTCAAGTGTAGAAATATCACCAACTGTCTCTGGGATCAATCCACTGATGCGATTTCCCAAAACTGAGCTGAAATGCACATGTAATTTCAGGTCAACAACCACTTAATTAGTTTTGTTAGTAGATTAAAATCAAAGACAAAATCGTGGCTTGGGTAAGGAAGATAAGGCAAAGAACGAGAGTAAAATGACAACAGAGAACTTACAAGATGAGGAGAGGTGTTCGAGTCAGAGTTGTAGGGATGGAACCACTGATATAGTTTTGAGTCAGATCTCTACATAACAAAATAAGCCCCACATTAGTCTTTCTCAAATTTAAATCAGTCAATGGATAAAATGGTAACAAGCTTCCTTCCTTCTAAATTGGCCGTCAGGATCATGTTATATTTAGCTCTCAGTTAATATTCTTTATCCGTATGGTAATGGCTGCATTGAAGATGCATTTAGTTGGAAAATTCTCAAGAGTAGTCACATTTACAATCTGCATGAAAGTGCCATTGGACAACGTCCCTTCATGTTAATTCATTAAACTCTCTAAACAAAGATGTCTATGACAACCTGAGGCTTTCATGTGAAATTAGGTATGCCTCTGATCCATGCTTTTCTCTTCTGCTTTTCTTTTAATAAAACTAGTGTGTGCATGTGCATATTGCAAGTAAATATAAATTAGTTTTGTGAAGTTACTCAGAGGATATAATAGTCTTTTAGAATATATGCATTATGGCGAAATAAGCAAAAGCATTATGCGGGATGTTGAAGTCTTTAAAATTTTTTTAGGAGCATTATTGATAAACCAAATGTTGGGCTAGAATATCCCTCTTCCCAATAGTGCCACAAACCTCCTAGAAGGAGATTGGGTATATACTTGTGAATTCTAAAGATGTATAGAGATTACAGATTTTTGGTGTATACTTTTGGGAGATACTTTTGTATAGGGTCTGGGATGTACAGAGTGGGTTCAACCACCCGCATGATTAAAAAGAGAGGCATATAAAATCTATACTACTATGCAAAATGAAGTCTGGAGATTCTAAACTGAAATTTGGTTTCTCGTTATGCCACCGTCAGTAGAGACAATTGAGATTCTAACCTGACATTTGGTTTCTCGCTACACCTCCTTGAAAGTTTAAACACTTCAATGTCCCATAACTACCTACTGTTCTTATGCCTATTTCTTTATAATACTCCTAAAAGAATTAAATAATAATTACTCAACTAATTTCAATATACGTGTAGTAGCTATGCAGGGCTCTACTGACACAATTTAGTACCCTGTATTCGCAGGTCAATTGTCTATCACCAGTATACGAGGTGTTTTTACCCAAATCGAGATTTAGCTTGCAACAAACATTTGAATGCCCCAATCTCTCTGTATCATTTTACTCCATAGATTGACGAAGTAGATACTAGATACACTGGATGTGATCACCTCAATCTTAAACCTGAATTCATGAACAAATAAAGCATTTAAGAACTGAGATGAAACAATTAAACTTCAGTTGAATCAATAAAACTGGGATTCATGACACAGAGAACCGTTGAGGTGCACAAGAGACAGGATCCCACAACACCACACCAACTAAAGGGACAAATCGTGATTGAGGGTAAGAACAGAAATTCACAACCCTCTTTGAGAGTAAACGGAAACCAAGCACATCGGTATGCGATTTTCTTTCGTTTCCCCTTTTTTAGTTTTTTTTGGGGTACAAAGGGACTACATCATACATAGACATTCCGTTCTCATGTTTACGCACAAATGTAAAGATAATGTGGATCACTTACATTTCCTTGAGATAGGGAAGATCTCCAAATTCTTCTGGTATTACTCCAGTTAGATTGAGACCCTTCAGTTGACTGAAAAAGGAGAAAGACGAGAAGAAAAAATATAATCAGTAACCTGTTGCAAAATCAAACAGCGCTTGCCCCACCTTATTGAAATGTTCGAAAAATTTGTTAGGCGAAATTTTTTTTTTTTTTGGCAAAATGAAACCCTTTTATCTTTTTTCTTCTTTTTCAATTTTTTTTTTCTTTTGCCTTCAAAAAAGAACTCGTAAATAAAAACACCTTAACAGTTACTTCCGCCGTCTTGATGCACATGGTCTGTGCAAAATTTAATCGGAAAAATGAGTCCAACAAAGACAGTGAAGTAATTTACAAAAGAAATTGCCAATGTAAAGGGTTTTTTCTAGCAGGACATGCGAAGGATTGTTTTGGGGGAAAAAAAAAGGCTTTGTTTTTAGCTTTCTCCAAAACCCCCTCTCAATACATGGATTGTATAGTCTCACTCCATGCTCGTGTGGACATTATTTCATTCCATTGTCTGAATTCAGCCTAATTATGCAAATTGGTCCATTTAGGTACAAAAAAAATGAAAACGGCTAGATTTATCTCTTAGTCCCTTGTATTTACGCGAAGATAAGCCTATAGACCATATATTTATACAATGTGATTGAAAAATATAATTGTTTATTACAAAAACATTGGTTGACATGTTTAATTAGTAGAAAATTTGGGTTTGGGATGGAGAAGAGACATTCTTTCCCTTCATATAGAAGACATCTGTTGCACTTTTATGATGCATTAATTAGTGGTTTCTACTATTGGAGTGAGATGCTACTATGTCAAGCATTTCAAGATTGATATGTTTCCTTGTTATAATTTTTTTATGTGGGACTGACTTAAAAAAAACACCTAACATGCGATGCTCCACATGGCACCATCTAACTCTGACAGCAGGGAAACATGGCAACATCTCGCTCCAAGACCAATGTAATAGAGAAGTGCAGCTCATATCATCACTACAAAAAAGGACACTTTTACCGGCGGTAGCTTACCGCCGGTAAAACAACAATTACCGCCGCTAAAAACATTTCCGGCGGTAACTCTTCTTGACGTAAAAAATGCCGTCACTAACGCTTATAGCGGCGGTAAAAAAACTTACCGCCGCTATTGCTCACTCATTACAGACGGTAAGTTACCGCCACTATTGTCCATTCATTACCGGCGGTAGATTACCACCGCTATTGTTATCACTCATTACCGGCGGGAATCACGGCCTCTAAAAATGGTATTTTAAAAAATAAAAAAATGCCATCATGACTTTTAGCGGCGGTATTTCCTGCTACTAAAAATCATTTAAAAAAATAAAAAAAATGACATCATGATTTTTAGCGGCGGGAAATACTGCCGCTAAAAATCATATTAAAAAATAAAAAAAAATTTGCTGTTGTCCTTCAGCAGCATACATACCGAGAGAGAGAGAGAGAGAGAGAGAGAGAGAGAGAGAGAGAGAGAGAGAGAGGGAGAGAGAGATAGAGAGAGGGAGAGAGATAGAGAGAGAGATGGAGAGAGAGAACGAGAGATGGAGAGGGAGAGAAAGAGAGATAGAGAGAGATGGAGAGATGGAGAGGGAGAGATAGAGAGAGAGAAACAGAGATGGAGAGAAACATAAATATAAAGAGAAGAAGAGGGATTAAAACATACCTTGAAGAAAAGAAGAGACTCAGTGGGGTATTTATAGACTCGAGTTCTAGCGGCGGCAAGTAGATTACCGCCCCTAAACCTTACATTTTAGCGCGCCCGCAAGCTGAATTAAATTTGAAAATAGCGCTTAAACTTTTAGCGGCGGTAATTACCGCCCCTAAAAGTACAGTCAAAATTGAAACGTGGGGAAATGTCCCGCTTGCACTCTTAGAAATGGTCTTTTAGGGGCGGTAACTGGCTTACCGCCCCTAAAAGTAATTTTTGGTTTTTTAATAAATGGCTTTTAGGGGCGGTAATGGGGTTACGACTCCTAAAAAGTGACTTTTAGGGGCAGTAATTGGCGTACCGCCCCTAAAAGTCTTTTTGATTTTTTAACTAAATGGTTTTTAGGGGCGGCAACTGGTTTCCCGCCCCTACAAGTAATTTTTGGTTTTTTAATTAATGTCTTTTAGGAGCAGTAATGGGGTTACGGCCCCTAAAAAGGAACTTTTAGGGGCGGTAATTGGCTTACCGCCCCTAAAAGTCATTTTGATTTTTTAACTAAATGGTCTTTTAGGGGCGGTAACTGTCTTACCGCCCCTAAAAGTAATTTTTTGTTTTTTAATTAATGTCTTTTAGGGGCGGTAATGAGGTTACGGCCCCTAAAAAGGGACTTTTAGGGGCGGTAATTGGCTTACCACCCCTAAAAGTCATTTTGATTTTTTAACTAAATAGTCTTTTAGGGGCGGTAAGAGACCGCCCCTAAAAGTAATTTTTTGTTTTTTAATTAATGTCTTTTAGGGGCGGTAATGGGGTTACGGCCCCTAAAAAGGGACTTTTAGGGGCGATAATTGGCTTACCGCCCCTAAAAGTAATTTTTGGTTTTTTAATTAATGTCTTTTAGGGGCAGTAATGGGGTTACGGCGCGGTAATTGGCTTACCGCCCCTAAAAGTAATTTTTGGTTTTTTAATTAATGTCTTTTAGGGGCGGTAATTGGCTTACCGCCACTAAAAGGGTTATTACCGGCGGCTACTTACTGCTGAAAACAAGTTTTTATTTGGCGCGAGCTTCCCGCCAACTTGTTACTGGTGGTAGAAATGTTACCGCCGGTAAAACTTCCTTGAGCGGCGGTAGGTACCGCCGCTGAAGGCTATTTCGCGCTAAAAAAACTCGCGCCATATGTTTTTCGCCGTTAAAAGGTGCCGCTAATTCCCCTCATGTTTGTAGTGCATCCCTTATAGGATCTTGTTTCACACTACTATTTCGTGAGAAATATAGCAAGAGAAAAATAATCAGTTATTTAATCATGGATATTCTTATTAGAGCATCTAGAGAGGCAGCGAAGTCCGTTCGGGCAACAATAGCCTTGTCGGCCATGGGAAACCTTGATATGTTTATGAGGAGACCATTTCCTTTGGTACCACTCAGTGATACTAGTTAGCATCAAACGAACGAATGCCCCGTTTCAATGAGGGGCCTCACACCCCAAAACACATCCTAGCTGATGGTATCACAGGACTTGAAATCTGCCAGAGCCTTTGGTTGGAAGATTTGCTGGTCCAAAAATAAATTGTGTATATGCATATGTAAGTGAAGCTGACGTTTGCACACAATCCACCGTTCGCAGATATTCCAGCCCCATGCTCCAACTGATATAGTCTCGTATCATAGTACTACTGGATTCTGTGACTAGAGGAGATGCGTTTGTTTCTAAGGAAGAAATTGGTAATGAGCTAGGATACATTGTGGGCATATTGGAGATAGACTGAGTCCAAACTTGGGATGAGCTCATGGCCCTTATTATCTTAGACTAAATCATGCCTTCTTGCTCCTACCTTTGTTAGCGTTGCTGCCACCATTTTAAGGAGGAGGTAAATCTCTGTGTATGAGTGATTATTAGGTAATTTGTAAGGGAGGGAGAGCTCCAGTATAAGCTCATGTACTTGGAGCGGGCACTTTTCCTATATCAGATATAGGCTGATCATTTTTTTTTCTTGGTACATTTTTTTTCATTAGAAAGGAAAAAGAAGAAAAAAAATCTGAAACAGAGGACAAACGGAAAGAGACGAGGAAGTGTGGTCATACATGTTAGTGACGTGGCAGACGGTGGAGGCATTGTGAGAACAGTCGCAGGTAACATTGCTCAAGATATTTGGACTAAAGGTGACGTTGAAGCCAACTCTGTCCCGGCAAGAATTTCGCCTAACGTTCCAGTGCTTGTTCTTTAGCCTTGCCGATATCACTTGGAGCGTTCTAACTGTCAGAGTCACACACAAAGTAGACAAGTAGTTAGTAGTAGCGTGCTGAAACAATTGTATTACGCCTTAATTTTGGTGCTAGCGGGGTCCACCTTACGTCTTGAGTCACACCACTACTATGGTGTCCCACTAAGGTTTTCTTTATTTTTTTGGTAAAGTGGGTCCCACTAAGTTTAATCATTAATGAGTCCGACCAAACAATAAATTATTCGATAATGACAACAGCCGACGAAGGAATCAATCGTTCTTCTACGAAAAAAAAAAAATGAAGGAATCAATAATAATTCTTCTACCAAAAAAAAAAAAAAAAGGAAGGAATCAATAATTCGACTACCAAAAAAAACAAAGGAATCAATAATTCGATGTGTGACGTGGTTAAATTGACATGCTGGTGATCAGACGGAACAAAAGTTTCGTCCTTTCGTTTTGGATTATGTGATTATGTGAAAAGGTTAAATGTTGAATTCTTTATTTTCACTGCAGACGATCTTCATTACAAAAACATATTGCGGATTTTTATGCAGTTTTTTTTTGTTGGTATGGCGAAAGTTAAACAGAAAAAATGGGAATTTCTACGGATTTAATCAGGTTAAAAAAAAACTGAAAATCCAGCAAAAATATCTTTGTTCGATTAAAGAATTTGAAAGAATGCCTGAATCTTCGAAGGAGAAGAGCATGAAAAACCTCATACAAGGTCGTAAATCTGCTTAAACTGGGTAGAATTTTCAAGCATAAGTCACTGAACAAAATCAGCTCAAATCAAGTAAAATTTCTTCGCAAAACCGTGTTCTAAGACAGATCTTGGTTTAACTTGAGCTCAGAATAATCAGGAGAAAAAGTAGGGAAAATGAAATCCAAGTTTCGAATTCAGGTGATTGTTGTACCTTCTTCTTCTGGTAGAAGTTGTGCATCAGATCTGAACTCCACGACGCAGATTAACGAGGCAAAGAAGAGAAGAAGAACAGAAGAAATCTTGGTAACAGTCACCATATCTCCCACTCCAATTTTTCAAGTCCTCGTATGCATCAGCCAAGCGAATAATCGTGAGATACAGGAAGCCGGCGAAAACGAAGTTGAGAAGCAAAGCAAGGAAAGAGAGAGAGAATAAAGTAGAACTGCAAGGGGGCTTCAAATCATATAGAGAGTCAAAAATTGCGAGACGAAGAAACATTAAAGCAGGTTTGAACGTTGAAGAAGATTCCAAAGATCAGATCAAAATAGGGGAACTTGGACTCGGCCGCCGGCGGAAAAAATATTTCATCCGAGCGAGTGATGCTTTCTGAGATTCTCGCTCCGATATAAATCAAAAAAGAAAAAAGAGATTCTCGCTCCGACGTGGGAGTCCTGTTAATCACAGAACAGAATGATATCACGTGAGTTTAATGAGGTCATCGTCAAAAACCAAATTACCCTTTAAACTTGGGGAAAATTAATTTTTAGTAGCACTTCTTCAAAATATTTAAGATTCAGTTTTCAAAATTTTGAATTTTAACTTTTAATATACTTTTTTTTTAAGAGTTTATTTATAATAATGAAATGATATTAAAAATTAAATATTTTTATAAAATTATATTAAAAATTAAAACTCAAAATTTTGAAGACTGAATCTTAAATAATTTAAAAAACATAACTAAAAATTAATTTTCCCTTAAACTTCTTCCACGCATGTGCATAGACGACCATCATGTAGGTACGGAAGGCCGTATACGTCAGCATCATTCTTTATGTCACCATCATTTAGGTACGTGTACATACCAAGTCAGTTATTAGGATAATTTGATCGGTTTGGTTTGGTTTTTTATCAAACCGGATTCTAGTGATAAAAACCGAAAACCAAACCAAACTAAATTGTAACTAAAAATTATAAATCAAACCGATATAAAATGAATAAACGAAAAACCAAATAGAAAAACTGAATTTCTAATATCTTTAAAGTTTAAAATATATTGTTTACTAGAATATAAATGTGGACAATATTGTTTACTATAAAAATTCATCTCTTTCTAGTAAGTAATATCAATATAAGATAATCAGCCTCTTTCCAAAGAGAGATTCCTATAAAGAGAAACAATTGGTTTTGATAAAAAAAAGTGTGGTCAGAGGTTTTGAAATTTTTGTATGTATATTATGTGTAGTATAAAATTATAAATATATAATAACATAATTAAGTTTTCAATTTCTCAACCACCTAAACTGTAATCCGAACAAAATTAATTCGGTTTGTACTTTTTCAAACCGAACTAAGAATAAAACCAAACCAAATCAAAAAATTTTAGTTTGATTCAACCGGATTTTGGTTTACATCGAGGTTTACAGGCGTGCCACCAAAATTTCATTTTTTTTTTTAGTATTGATGCGTTTCAATGGGGGAAAATCGCTTATTTGCAAATCAAACACTTTTTTGAGGTATACCAACAAGACGGGGCGATGTGTCAAGCAAAACAGGCAATAAATAGAGGAAAAATTGATTTTTTTTTAATTTTCAGTTGCAATTTTTAGCAGCGTGCCAGCAAAATTTCGACATAATCAAAAAAATCAAAATTTTAACCAGTTTTTGCCTTCTTGATTTTTTGAGAGTTTCGTCTGCATGCCGATTTTTTCAAGGATCGGCACCCCCATCGGCACAAAAACTCAAAATCTTGGTTTACATTGAATCAATTAACACCCCTAATGATTACCTCGTAAAAGTATGGTCAAGCATGTGACAGTAGTATTTTCTTGTACGCGATCAGATTGTATGGCTAATTGGCTATCTAAGTGCTTTTTATTTATTTATTTACTAGGAGATTGCACACGCTATGCGATAGTAAATTATAAAAAATTATTTGTGTAGGACCCATTTATTAGAATCAACAGTAGTATTACATACCATTCCGTTCCATTAATTATGCTGACGTGATGTAACAAATCATGAAATAGGAAAAGTTTGAGGGATGATTTGAACATGAAATGTCGGCCCAAATCTTGTCTCCTCGCTTTATATATATATATATATATATATATATATATATATATATATATATATATTAATATAAATATATATTTAACTCTTTTATTTTTATGGCTATCTAAGTACTTTTATTTATTTATTTATTTTAACTCAGGCTACGGATCCATTTCTTTGATGATAAACTACATCATTTACTCATGAAGAATTGGGGATGAAAGCGTCTGCCGCACATTAAATGAGGCAGACGATTTCAACCCAAAGAATTGACTAGAAGTTGACTCGATTACTCAACTATGCAAATGTAACAAGTCAATCGAGCAGGTCAGATATAATAAATTAGGTTTTTATTTTTATTTTTATTTTTTAAAGAAAGTAAATATTTTACATATATACATAAAATTTATATAGTTTCAACCCCCGAATCCGAAAGAAAAAAACAAAACACCTATTACAAATGGCAATGTGATATTTCAACATTTGCAATCATAACAAAAAAAAATGAAAGTAATATTCAATAATTTACATTTCGTTTGAGCCAACCCACCCAAAACCCAATTAACTCAAACAAAATATAAATTCCTGTCACTAACAAAATGAAATAATTTTGTTTGAGCCAATTAGAGTTTTGTTTCCAAATGAAGTTTTTTCCATCTAATCAGTCTGCAAAGAAATTTCCTTCGCTACGATGTGCCATAGATGTGGAAGAACTGCTGCTAAGTTAGCTAGCATTTCTCATTAGTATAAAGGATTTCAAATGTCTGCAAATGTGGGGTTGTTAAGCTGACCGACAACGCATTCGACCCAACATTATTGTAAAGTACTATAAGTCACTGCATGTTGACTATTATGGCCACGAGATGCTGCCCTCGGGACACCTTATGGTTAGTGGTTTTTAAAATGGGTTCTACATGAGACATTTACAAAAGTAAAAAATTACTTATCATGAAATGCTTCAAATGACAACATCTCAGGATCATAGCAATCTGTAATGGAGTAAATTACTGCACACGCTTTCAACCCCCAAATCAGAGACTCCCTCTCTTACACAAGTCTCCCATTTTCTCTTACTGATTCGCTCTTTCAACCAGTGGAGCATTTCTCATAAGAAAATTTTAGATGCCTTGTCGAACATGGAAAAGATAAGGCACCCATGGGCATAAAACCCATCCGAACGGATTAAAGAGTTCGAGTCATATTATAATGGACTAGACTAGAATTCGGTTTCTTATTAGACTTAAATTTGAGTTTGGATTACTTTCATGATAACTTTAGTCCATGGATAAATCCTAACCCATCTTCGTATGCTGTTGGGATGCAACTTGGTTCGGTTGTAACCCGAACTAATTTCGTTCTATTTTGGGTTGACTCTCAATTATGCTGAACCGAAACCTGACTAAGCTGAACCAAGTTGCACCCCAGTCCACCCTAGTTGTGGTGCATTATATGCTCTCATATACTAATTCATGAACAATAGAGTTTTAAAAACAAAAACCTAAAAAAAACACACACACACACACATGCACACACACACGCACCCACAACAAAATTATAGAAAATAATATATATAATTGGATAGTTGACAATAAATAGAAAGTTGTAAAAAAATCCATATTGAAAGTCGGGAAAATTATGGCCATATATTTGGTTTCTCGTCATACCCTTTGAAACTTTAATCCAAAGAATATGAAAGACGAAGAAATTATTTATGAACTTCCTTTCCTAACTTCAACCGTACAAAATCATCAATCTTTTTACTAAAGACAGAAAATTAATCAAATCAAAGTGGCAATTAAGAAGCTCCTATCAAACAATTAATTCTAAATTCCAATTCCAAAGAAATTGAAAGGCGACAAGCTTTTTTCCTGGTTTTATAAGAAGGATTATGAATTAGTCAATGTCAATTACCTAACCTTTTTAATTTACAAAGAACTTGTCCATCCATATCCATACATGCAATTGTTTACTTCACAAGATAAGTCTAACTTCTTCCAAAAACATATCCATGTTGGCTAGCTTTTAATTAAATCCTTGACAGAACATTCAATGTGTTCTGAAAATTCCAAATTTCTCCAAATGGCTTCTGTGCACTCTTACGGCTAGGTTCATAAAGAGGAAATGGAGGAACATTCAATGTGAATATAATATGTGGCTACATAATTGCAATCTAAATCAGTTTCCTTTTTAGTGTAATAATTTTTAGAAGTGAATGAATCATAGTTACCATTGTTATAACGATCGCAGGAGTTGCTGCAGATAACATAATCCACTAGATTTTCACTTTAGAGATTAGAAATAAAAGCACACAAATTACTTACTACATTTATGAATGACTTTACTTGTGGCAAGTGCATCGCTAGTCGATCAACGATTCAATGTGCCCACTTATACAATTAGTAATCTATTGGCTAGGTCAATTTATGGTGATAAAAAGGGCCACGTTTTGATATATGTGCACCTCTTTTTTTCTTTTTCCTTTCTTTAATAAGCTTTCTATTTTGAAATAAAAGGTTAAGGTAATGTAATATGCAAAAATAACTTTTAAGTTACTTTTTGATTGACATATGATCCTTTGGTGGAAAATTACAAGTCAAATGAGTTTAGAAGTGAGAAAATATAGACCACTTAGTTTTGTTACAGGTCCATTGATGGAAAATTACAAGTCAAATAACGGGAATAGTGCTCATAAATAGACTTGTAACTCTTATCATTTGACTTACAATTATTAAGGAAATAATATCACCTACAATTTGATGAACGATTTGATGAGGTGTATACTATCAACTTTGCAATGAAAATATTTTGTCCATATGTAGCCCTTGTAGTTTAGGCAATTAGTTGTAGAGGATCAGATCTCTTTCTTTATTAATCATGTATGCTGTATATTTAAATTCTCTCTCTCTCTCTCTATATGAAGATGATGAAGTTATTTTCCTTCAAACTCTCTCTTCTTCAATTCATGAGTTGTGTATAGCAACTGAGCATTACTTTGTGCATATAAGCATCTTCCGTCATCCAGTATTAGCTTCATATTTTGAATACATCTAAAAATAATTTCAGATGATTAATCCAGTGATTTTGATATTGACAACCCACTATCGCATGATATCTGATTGTATGATTTTGATCTCTTGAGAACCCCATAATGCTAACATCTGATGCTTTAGGGAATCTGACATGGTATTTGTTAGTAACAGCAAGTAACGCAAGCAGTCACTAATTCTACAATATTTCCATAAGACAAGACATGATATAATGAAATGTGCAGGAAGAACCTCTGACTTGCTATGTTTCTGTTGATCATTCAGATTATAGAACTGTTTATGCAGAATTATGTTCGTTATCTATCTCTATAACACTTTTTAATGTTCTTGTTTCAACCTGATACTGTAACATCAGATTGACCACTGGAGAGATTGATTCCCTGTAGTGCTACTCTCGTGATCAATGCTGATTACTACAACAGAATTTGGAACATACACAAAAATAATAATATCTATATGTTATAATAATTGTCCCATATTTATTCACTTTAAATTTGTTCCATTTCTTGATAAACTTATAGCTCATAATCGAACCTATGTTGCAATTACTTGTAACTTGATTTTCTTTCTTTTCTTGGCTTTCCTTTTCTTTCTTTTTTTTAAAAATATTTTTGGATTCCTGTTTGATCTTGAGTTAAAAGTTTTGACCATAAGTTCTACCTTTCTGGAACCGATTTCCCAATACTTGCAATTCAAGTTATTACGTATTTATGAGAAATTTATGTAGAAATTTTTTAATAAGGCCTGTAACTAATAAGGAGACATACCTGAAAAATTCCAAGCCTTCGGTTGTACTCAGATTCAGGCAGAGCTAACGAGATAGTAAGCTGCAACTTGTGATTCGGAGGTATGACATGCGATACCTTGGGCTTCCTAGCATCAGCTTTTTCCGTACAGCTCATGCCACAAGAGACACCCGAACAAGATATGATAGGGACATAAGCAATGGGACTAATTTGGGTGTTGTCGAAATTCAAGGTCTCTGTCATTTGATTTGGCTCCTCCACAAGATATTGCTTCATAAAAGCTCCAATTATAAACGCAAATACCAGAAACCCAACCAACATGAAACAGACATAAATCGACCACAGAAGCGCCCAGCCGAACCTAAATGCGAGCTTTCCAATAGATTTTTGTCCCTTCAATTGTTCATGTACATAAGGAGTAACAGTCTCACAAAAACGGTCCCATATTCTTAACAACTTTGATTTCAAGCGTGCTCTGATTCTTTTAATAGTTCGAAACGGATTAACCGCAAATATGACAGAAAAGTAGCATAACCAGATAGGAAAAGTGAAAAAGCTAACCAATAAGCTCAATTGAAACCAAATTGCTTTAATCACCAATCCTGCCAGCAAAACCAGAAAACTTGACGAAGATTCATCGAGGTCCTGCGAAGGAGAATCTGCTGTAGCCGACTCATCAACAGCCTCCTTATTCTCGGAAGTAATGACAGAATTATCAATTTTTTTCTCATCAAAACCATCATTTTCATCCGAGACTAACTGAAACGCCGAGAAGAATCAGATCTCTCACGTAACTCTCCGTTTTGCTTCACCGCAACATAATTTTCACCTCCTTTTTCCTTAGAAATAGTTGCATCATATGCACAGATTACATCCGAAAGAACAGAATCAAAGTTCGAATCATTCGCATTTCCGCCAGAAATCGCTCGACGACCACGTCGAAATGACGATCGGCGTCGGATTCCATTTGGGAAACCAGTTTCTGTTCACACCTATGCGTGTGGGGGTTTAGTCCATAACCCGCCCATATAAGGGTTTAGCCCATACCAAACTTGCTCCAAACCATACCAAGTTGGTAACGGGTTATTGGGGTTGACCCGGTTGTACTATGAAAAGTGAAATTATGAACATTTTAAATGAAATATGTAAACTAAAAATTTATTTATGTAATAAACATAAATATTTTAATGACTTAATCTCGGGTTTAGGGCAAGTTCCGGATCTATGCCATACCAAACCCTAACCATGAAGGGCAAGGTAGGTCACCCATTTAATGGGACATAACTCTGAAGAGAGTGGGTGCTTAACTGTTTACAAGATCAATACTATATATAACACAAGGTGCCCCATTAGGAATCTTGCCAAATATGCGACTTTCCAAAACAGCCCTTATACATCATTTTGAAGATTCATTAATAAAAGGGGTACAATAGTCAAAACTACCTCAATTTTTCTAAACTTAATAATCAATTGCAAAACCATACCCTCTCTGTCCACTTCTTTCTTCGTACGCCCACTTATTTCTTCGTACGTGCAGTATTGCACGTGCACCTGACTAGTATGGATGATGATAAGATTACTTGTGATGTGTTTAACATTGAAATATAGTGTGCATCCAACTAAAACATGCCAACTGGTTAAAAGGATGAGATTTTTTTCCTAAAAGGAATTTAATATTAGATTAGCAAAAAAATACATTAAGGCAGTGTTTGTTTCACCAGAAAATAGTAGAAAAAAAATATTTTCCGGAATTTTAAGTTTTTCCTTTTGTTTGTTTTAATGGAAAATCCAAATTAATGGAAAATAATTTCCAAATTGATGGAAAACGAGCGGAAAATGAGCTCGATTCGAGATCCTGCATCTTCAAAACTCTTTCATTGCCTCATTATTCAGGAGAATGTCGGAATTCTCGATTTACAGGTGGATGAAGTTAATTCACCAGAAAATTTAAGGAATTAAAACATAGAAGATTTGAAAAAAAATCTGATGCACATGTTGCGATTGGGATCTATTTCGTTAGTCACTGAAGTTTTCCATCGTTGTCGAAGATGCAAAAGAACGAGAGAGAGAGAGAGAGAGAGAGAGAGAGGGTGGAGGGAGACACAGGAGAGAACGAGAGAGAGGGATGAAGAGAGAGAGAGAGAGAGAGAGAGGGTGCTTCTTCTCGGTCTTCCATTTTCTAGTGGCGTTGATGGCTGCTCGGGCTATGGCTGAGAGAAATCTGAAACATGGTTTCGAACCACCATGGTTATAGAAATGGTTTCTGAAACAATGGTTTCTACTTTTGAAACTTGAAGTTAAAACCATGGTGGTTTCAAACCACCATGGTTTGATAAATGGTTTGTGAAACCGTGGTTTTAACTTTCAAAACTTTGAAGTTAAAACCATGGTGGTTTCAATTGAAACCATTGTTTCTGAAATAGATCTGAAAATAAAATTCAAAAATAAAAACTTGCCAAATCATCCGTTTAATAATCTTTCTTTTTTATTGATTGGCCAAAAGGAAAAAAAATTACAAATGATTTTCCATTTTATAACCCAAAAGTTGAAAGAAAAAAAGAGGGAAACTAAATTCTTGAAAAATTTTCATCCAAAAAATATTTTCTAATGTTACATCCAAACACTTGGAAAATTTTTTTCCGGAAAATATTTTCTTGGAATATTTTCTTCCGACCTAAGGGTTGAAAGTCTCCTAACCCATTAAAATACAACATTTGGGAAGCCCACCAAAACACCATCAACAGCCGCAATGGCTTCTCTTTATGTATTATTAACAAATGAATGTTTGCTTTGCATTTGTTATTTCTCCTCCTGTCTTGTCATTTGAATTGCATCAGTTTGGTTGACGTCCTCACCGGGAAGTTTATTTGATGAAGAATGGTTTCTGCTACCTGCCTTGCTATAGAGAGATTCTGAGGAATCAATCGATGGCCCTTCCATTGACACACTCTGCATTTGACTGTCCTCGGAGAAGCCTGAGATATTTGTTGCACTGTCATGTGAGCGCTTCTCAAAGGCCCGAAACCTCAAGTCCTCGCTTCCAGAGCCGCGCTTGACAAGGGGAGCTTGGATTGGACGCTTGCCTTCAAGCATGCTCACCACTGCTGACATGGAGGGCCTGAGAGTAGGAGATGGATTAGTGCATAAGAGACCCAAGTTCAGCATCCTCATTGCCTCATCCTTGGAGTAATTCGACTCGAGGGTTGGATCAACAAGTTCGAGGAGATTTCCCTGCTCTTGCAAGACATAAGCCTGAAATTCCATTCAAGGGAAAGAATATAATTGAAAACACAAATGTCATTGTGGAAACAAAGAAGGTTACAAAACAAGAGGACAAAGCTCAAAGGCTAATCTCTGCCATCCCAAAAACCTAAACGCAAATCAATAATGGATGCATAATAGAAAAGATGATATAAAACTGAAAACAGCAAGGTTTATGTATTTCATCATTTTGCCTATATCCAAGAAGAAGATGACCTATATTCAAAGAAAAGATGAGGAGGACTTACACTGATAAGTAACCTGATTTACACACCTTTCTTCCACACTTCGAATGTAGAATTAATTTTACCGTTTTAAGATCCCCATAAAATATAAGTGCTCAATATGAGATTGACAAAAATTGGTCCAAATTAATGTAATAAGACATCTATCACAACAATCCCCCAGATAAATTTTTGCCCCAGCCCGTGGAACAGTAGAATATAATAAATCTATCTGCCATGATTCTAGTTTTAACCGAGGTTTGTTTTTTGCAACATATTCTCTAATAAAAGAAGCAAAATACAGAATGAAGGCCAACATTTCCTGGCATAAACCATGTAGCTGAAGTATAATTATCAACGTATCAGAACGAAAAAAATGTATAGAATAGTGAATTCTAAGACTAAGGATACAGAAATTGCATGGTAAGGGGCTGTTCGGGAATTTAAAAAAAAAATGTTTCAAAAATCAAAAACTTTTTAAATTGTTTTTTCTAGTTTTGGAAACAGGTGAAAAGAAAACCTGTTTGGTAACAATTAACTAAAATAAGTAAAAATGTCCTTAGTAAGTCTAATGATCATGATCTAGTAATTGTTTGTGATGATGATAGTAGTGGTGGCATTATTATTAATATTGGCAGCAGTGGTTATGGTAGCAGTGTGGTGTTAGTGGTGATGGTGGTGGTGTTAGTAATGAAGCCTTAAGTATTTATATAAACCCAACAGGAACTAAAAGAATATTACCAGAAAACTTGAAATGTTATTTTGCTGGTTTTAGAAGATGAAAACTGTTTTTAAAAGCAGACATTTTTCAGCTTCTAAAAACCAGGTTGTTCTTGGATCTAGGTTTCAAAAATCAATTTGAGAACTGTCCTTGCCGGACACAATTTTTGGGTTTCTGTTATCAAAGAAAAACTGTTTTTAAAATTTCACCAAATAACCTCCATAGAACTTTCCAATGGAAGAATTTGCTGATGGCAGGTAAGGTCTTGGGACCATGGTATCCATGCATTCATCGGCATCACTGCCTCTCCATATGGTGAATAAAGATGAATCTGAAACACTCAAATAGTCCATATTTTCTATCCAGTCTTCCGATTGGCAGATTTTCAGGGATTACAGTAGGAATCTAAGTCTAGACTCCCCTATCAAAGCACGTACAGGTGTCATTGCATCTGTAAGTTTGTTGTTCATGCCTAAAATATTGGTATGAATGAGGATACTTCCTCACTTCTTAAAAAATAAGAAAAAAGATGGTATACAGCATAAAATTTGTTCTCAGGCATAAATAGTTGGTTTGTTGTTATTGTTTGTTAGAGTACATAGGCAATCCCAGAAAGTGGGGCAACATGAGGGTTATACAAGTAATACAACCACAATGAGAATACCCCCTTAGCAGGATTGTAGCCTGCAACTTCCCTAATCGGAGGCCTATTTTTCTCACTAAACATGCCAATCCCATCATAAACATATGTTTTATGTTGACCAAAGATCTTATGCAGAAAATTATATAATCATGTTACATGAAATGAAAAATAACTTTAATTTACCCAATCAAGGAGATAAACAAACTCCTCCTTTGGCCGATAATTTGTGTTGCTTTTCCCACTAACAATTTCCAATGTGACAACTCCAAAGCTGTAAACATCTGCTTTGTCTGTCAAGTATCCCCTCATTGCATATTCGGGAGCCATATATCCTCTGAAAATTTGAAGATCATATAGTAAGATAGTCTTCAACAAATTGAGCCAAATTATTCAGCCAAGCACTTGATTCGTTTTCCAAGCAACAACAAAATTGCATCACTCTATAGAATGAAATCTTGTTAATTACTAACAGAGAAGGTGTATACTAAATATGGGCAACAAATTTCATCAAATAAATAATAAACCAATTCAGAAACTCAAAACAACCTTACTAGTGGAATAAACAAGACCTCAAATAGTAATTTTAAAAATATTCTGTTTTATCAGGGTAATAATATTAACCTTCATGAAAAAACACAATAATTTCATATTGAAATACAATTATCTGGGAAGTGGATGGAGCAAGGCCATTCTGCTTTCATTAATAATTATAATATAACTTCCAGATTCTCTGACAAAATAGTAAGATGTACAGAGTAAGCAGAAGCAACGATAAGCTCTCATTTTATTGAAAGAACAAAATTCGATTATAAAGTTACAAAAAACTAGTGAAATTAAGTTCATTATTTATAACTTAAAGTCCTTATTAATAGAGATAAAAATGGAGCAAATGTTGGTCACTCCAACTTGGACCCATTATAAGGAGCCCTACTCCATACTCACCCTCAACCTATGAATGGTTTGGGTCACTCCTATTTATACTCCACCTTCTCTTCAGTATGCTCCAACTGAACCAAAATATATGTCAGCTTCTCCTGACTACTCAAGGTTTTTACTCAGTTTTTCTCAGTCTTAGACTTTAAATGAAATGTATGTAAAAGGGATACAGAATTGTCATGCGTTCATTGTAATCACATCAAAGTTAAAAAGACGTTGACAAGATTTCACCAGATTTAATAAGATTAAAAAAGAAAAGAGTTTTTCAAAATTATTTCACATTTACACTTATATTACATTGTTTATTTCAGCATTTGAATTTTTTTTACATAATTTTTATTTTAAGTTCACATGAAAATCATTTAAAGTTTTCATGCTTCACATATAATTTTTAAATTCTTTCTGTTTATATTTTTTTGGATATTGAGATTTATTTTATATTTTTAAATTTTTTACTTTTATATATTTTCAATCCATGGTCACATATGCGTTTGGATCCATGGCCATTCATACTATTTTATGCTATTTGATGAAAACTGGATGAGAGAAGGCTCATGGAATTTGTTGGAAAGAAACAAAGCAAATGTTGTCTGCAAAATAAAAAATAATCTGTTCATAGTAAGTCGCTAACCTAGAGAGCCAAGAAAGAAAATGGTATTTCATGATCAAATTCTAGCACCATGAATAGATCCTATGGACATTGTGCATGTGGCTCTAAGTTGTTCTGGACTTGGGATACAGCAGTCACAGTTCTATAAATCTTTACAGCAAAAATAAAACTGCTATTGCTTTTGTTTGCAATCTAATTCAACACAATGGGATGCAATCCTTGGGAGGAAGACAGGCCTGCAGTTAAGGAGACATCATATTAAACATTTTCTCCTCCTCTATAAGGTAACACCAACTAATCTAGGCTTATAATTCTTCCTTTTTACATATTTAAATCACGGGCTTTGTGATTAGGCCTGTAGAGCTCTCTGGTGCAAACAAAAAGGTTCAAGCCTATGATTAAATGCTGGATGAGGGTTTCCATTCTAATGAGGCTTTATAGGGGTGTATTTGTGTGTTTGTTTCTATATGTATGCATATTTGAATATAAATGTCCATACATGTTCCTACTTCCTACAAAGACATAAAAAAAATGTTGAGTCACACAAAGACGGGTTTCTTAGTCTCAATAATTGATAACATTTCCTCAGTTTTGACGTCAAGTTGCCAAAAATACCAGCAAGAAATCACAGGAAAACTAAAAAGAAGTGGAGGTCAAAAGGCCCACATTGTTCCAGCTATCCTTGTACTGATATGAGTGTTCTCCTCTTCATCAAGTTTCGCTAAGCCAAAGTCAGATATCTTAGCATTGAGATCCTTGCCAAGAAGCACATTAGTCGCCTTTATGTCTCTGTGAACAATTTTCAACCTTGACTCCTCATGAAGATAGGCTAAGCCCCTAGCGATTTCCAAGCAAATCTTATGCCTTGTTTGCCAGTCAAGATGAAGTCGGTCTTCCTCACGGCCTGAATATGGTCCAAAGTTTATTATTTGTATGAATCTTTATTTATTTATTGGCAAAATGGAATAGCAGTAACAGTTGCACAGAGTGTTGATTCTTCAAGCAGAAATTATGATATAAATATCTAATAAGCTTACCAAATAGTGCACGTGCAAGACTATTATTTTCCATGTATTCATATATTAGCAACAGCTGGTTTCCTTCAATGCAACATCCATGAAGCTTCACAAGATTTGGATGCTGCAAGGCAGATATCATGCCGATCTCATTGACGAATTCACGGTTCCCTTGCTTTGACTTAGAGGAGAGCTGCTTGACAGCAATAATGGAACCATCTGACAGTTTACCCTGCAATCAAGCAGGAAAATTTGAAATCAACTTGAAGTAAGAAATAAAAAAAAGGGGTAAGAACTTGAACTTTAGAAAAGGTGTATAACCACAAACAAGATATACGATCCACAAAGTATATCCATATTTTGACTGTCCTAGGAGGAAAATTCACAAATGAACAGGAACAAAATACTTGAGAACAATCACCTTGTAAACAGGACCAAATCCACCTTCTCCTATCTTATTTACAGGATCAAAATTATTTGTTGCAGCTTTAATCTGTCTTAAACTGAAGTAACCTGTCTGCAGCTCAAGGTTACTTCTAAGTTCTGCAAAAGGAGACAATTTAGTCTAAATTTTGTCCAACATAAAGCACGATTGAGTGAAATAAATTTCAATATTGGAAGGTATTTAAGCAGAGATTATGACTAAGGCATTGGTTTCTTGTTTTAAACAATTGCGTGTGAGTGTGTGTGTATATATATACATACATACATACATACATACACACACACACACATATATATAAGCATAAACTTGATAAATAGCATTTATCACTAATACCATTTATTCATCAAAGTGAATGCTTGTCAACTTCCCAACTCAAAGGCACTGAATTTATGAGCGACTATTAGTCAAGAAAATAAAAAGAAAACAAAAAGAAACAAGGGATAATTTTTGCCCAGAAACCAAGGGACATGCTTTTGTGATAAGCAGAAACCATGATTTTAGAAACAGCTTTCATCAACATAGCTTCTTTCGGTAGGCCACAAGGAAGAAGGATTATAGCTTGAAAAGGCATAAAGTTTCCATTCATTGACAGAGATATGCTCAGTACCATTGTTCTGGATAATCACATAAATTTGGTGCACAAGATCTAGTAAAGCAGCACAATCTAGTTTTTATCAGGGAACAAGGAAAAATTTCTAAGGGACAAGTTGAAAACAAAAGAAAATGTTCAAAAGGGCTGAATGATTTGGTCTACTGTAGGAGGTTCTTGCCATTTCTGATTCACGAAATAAAACTCATAAACGGAACAAGGAAGAAAACGAAAGTGAGAAAGAAAGTTAAAGACCTCTCACAAAGCAACTCTTAAATCAATTCAAAAGCTCAAAGAAGCAATTTAAATGGGAATTCATTCCCATGTCCATAGATCTATGAGTATCTACTTTCCAAAGATTCTACAGAAGTAAAAACTTGTGATCCATTGACAGTACTACTGAGACCAAAAAGCTAAAATTCTAAGAAATCTATCTTTCTAATATTGTTCTGAAGGATCTAAACAGATCACAAAAATAAATTCTAAGACAACAACAGAAAACCACAGAATCGAAATCTCGGGTTCAGTCTAGGAATCCTGTAATGATTGATGCCTCTTTCGCCTCTTCAATATTTAGAAAATAACTCTCCCAAATCACATTTGGAATTTTAAGAACTTGGGCTCATTGGAGAGAATATTTAATAAGTTAGAATACTAAATCACAATAAAAGCTTCCTAACACTTCTTAAAGTCAGCATCCTGACTCAACATAAGTGCAATAACTAAGAACCCAAATGGAATATTCTTATCTCTTTATTTAGGGTTGTTGATGATGTATAGCATTGCCATTGGTAAAACCAAGCTTGGTCATGCTGGCCTCAATGCCATTTTCATTCGAAGCCTATTGTGTTGTTTCACCAAAATTTCATTGGCACCCCCACCCATGCCACTGAGACTTTTGCATTGTTGTGTTAAGAAATTCTTTAAAAAAAAAAAAAAAGAGAGGTAAAAGAAACTCCACAAAAAAAAAAAAAAACCAAAAATTTTTTCATTAAAAAATTAGAAAATTAATATTATGGTAAGATACAGCAAAAGAACTCATTATATGTAATCTTTACCAACTTCAACAACCTTTCCTAAATTTTTTTAAGAGTTGTTTAAATTTCTTTTAATTCTTTTGAATATTAAATTATCTCAATTGTCTAAGATATACTTGGACAAGTAAATGACCTCCATGATCCTATCTAATTTTTTAGAATTTTATTGGTTATAAGAACAATTGATTGTTTGAGAAATACTTAAATGAGTAAATGATTTTCACAAGGACATAGGATCTTTTATTAATTTTCTATAAATTTTGTTTAAAAATTTATTAGTTTTTTAACATTTTTCAATACTAAATTATTATTTCAATAGTTATAGCTACCTACTTAATGCTTTTATGGCCAAAAAATCAACCATTGATGTTATGTTAGATTTCAATCATATGTAATAGTTCTTTAAGAAGCATTTCACACTTTTATGAATTTATTATTATGTTTTCATATTTATTTACAGTTCATTTTTGTCCAGATATTAAATATATATATCTTTCCATTGAAAATTTAAATCATTGTATACACTAAAATCACATCATTTGGATTAATTACCATTTATTTATATAAATTTTAAGAATTGAGATTTAATTTTTATCAACAAATAATTATTTTTGCCTAAATTGAACCAAAATATGCATTTCACCCATTTCACCCCAAATTTACTAGCATTAGTGAATTTTCACTAGTGCCAGTCAAAATTGAACTAAAACTAGTGAAACAGGCCAGTTCCACCTATTTTTTCCCTAAATTTACCAACACAAGCAAAATTTTCACTCAAAATAGGAAGAAATAGACTGTTTCTCCCTTAAATTTACCAGCACGAGAAAAACTAATCCTGTGAGACATGGAAAATCAATTTAATTACTTCCTAATCATCACACGGGATTCATAAAAACAAAGAGTCGCCACCATTCAAGTTTAGGTGTGAATGAACACCAAAATATCAAATCAAATAAAAAGACAAAGCTAAAGTAAAAATAACCCTATTTTAAAATACAAAAACAAACAACCAGAGATGGGTAAGGGGATTAGGTTATAAAAAGGGGAAGGTGTTAGGCACCCCTATTCGTCCACATAAGGTGGTTACCAGGTATTGTTCATGTTAAAAATAAAGAAAGCTTGCTACTTAAATCATAAAAAATCACAACAAGACAAAAGTGTATGGTTTTTCATATGAATAGCCCGATTAATTCAGAACCTTCAATATGATCACACCATTCTAAGGGTTTCATAATTGAAATAAAATTGAGATAAAAATCAAAGAAAACCATCCTAAAGTGAAACCTGAAAAACTAGCTTTAGGATAAACCATTAAAAAGTTGAAAACTAGATTGAAATCTCTTGATGAAAACATTGAAGAGTAAAGTTCTTTAGGATACAAATCTGATCCAGATCTCTCATTAGTGGAGAGATAGAACCCCAATCAACCCATGTTGATGAAAAAAACATCAAAAGGGAGAGTTTAGACCATATGATCCTCTCTCTAAGATTAAAACAACTTCAAAATCACATCATGAAACCCTATAGGTTACTTTCAGGCTTTTGGTTTCAGATCTACCATATAGATCATGGTAGATTCAGAATCATAGCCAAATATAACTAAAATCAAGAAAACAATGATATAGGTGCAATATGTGTGAAAAACCAAAATTGTAGGAGGAAGTGGGGATCTCATGCTATAAACAGCATGGATCCATAGGATTCCTCCAGATTCAGAATAAAACTTTTAAAACATTAACAGAATAGTAAAAGCAATCACATATCACAGATTACAGCACATGGGGGCCTATCCTACGGATCCACCTATTCTCTTTTCCTCTAGCTCTCTCTTCACATTTTACTGCTAGAGAGGAGTCTTGAGGTACTTCGATATAGGTTTGGGGATACAAACACAATCAATAGCCTTATCCTACAAAAAAAATGAAAAGAACAGACTATAGGGTTCTATTCTAAGGATCCACCTGTTCCCCTTTTCCCTAGCTCTCTCTTCACGTTTTACGGCTAGAGAGGAGTCTTGACGTACTTAGAGATAGGTTTGAGAATACAAATATAAACTAGGCCTTATTCTACAGAAATGGAGAAGATCTGACTATCTCTAGAATTAAAAACAGAAAATAAAAGAGAAAAAGGACTTACCTGGATTGAGAAAGCAGAGAAGCAGGGGTTCCCTTATTCACTTAAAGCTCTTCAAGCTTCAGATTCTTGGCCATTTGCTTGAGGAGAGGCCCTCTAATTTAGGCAAACCTAGGGGTATGGTTGTCCCAGGGTTTGCCAAAAAAAGGCTCTAGAATGCTCCATTTGAATTTCAAAAAAAAGAGTTAATGTAAATCCATTAAATCACAGAGGATAAACAAGAAGATTCGAATCTCCCAGAGAGAGATTTGAGTGCAGATAAGGCTCATAAATCGAAAAAAAAAAAACAAATTCGCTCAAAAAACCCAAAACCGTATATATAATGCGGTCAAGGAATGACCGCATATTAAATGCGGTCACCACCAGTCCGCATTAAAAATGCTGGCATGACAAGTTTTACCAATTTTTTACAGTTTTTTGACCTGTTTCTGCACAGGCAATACTTATTTACATGTAATATCATTTAAGTAAATGTCCTCGTATTTTTTAATCTCCATTTACTTAAGATATTATATGTAAATAAGCAAACACCCCCCATTTGAATCCATTAAAAATAGTTCCAGACCCAAATTCCAAGTAAATAAAAAGTCAACTTTTCAGTTCAAGGCTAAATTCTGGTTTTTCAAGTCCGTTAAAAAGATTCAACATGTTCATACCAAGGTATTCGTCGAGATTTAAAGACTAAAAAAATTCATTTATGCAATAAAATTGCTAAAAACCTGATTACCAGGAAAAATTATCTTGAAATCTTGCCTTAAAAAATATTTCATTTTTTGGGATCAAAAGTCAACAAATTCAACCGGAAAAAGTTTGAATTTGCTCAAAAAATTGAATTTGAGCCTTTTCCTTCGTGGTTTTGGATTCAAATGGGTTAAGGATCTCAAACCCAATGCTAAGAATTGAAAATTCCAATAAAATATTTTTCTCCTTCAAGGTTTATCAAAAATCGTGCAATTTT
The DNA here is from genome assembly GCA_947561395.2 of Buxus sempervirens. NCBI lineage: Eukaryota > Viridiplantae > Streptophyta > Magnoliopsida > Buxales > Buxaceae > Buxus > Buxus sempervirens. The sequence continues at coordinate 10,043,022 of OX387186.1, forward strand.
GGGGTGTCTACAAATCCATGGCAATAAATTAGGGCAAAATATGAAGCAAAGGAAAATGTGGAAGATTTCATGCCGAAGTCACACTAGCACAAGCAAAATTTTGGCGACACAGGAAAAATTTTGCCAACACATCAAACCATCAGTGAAATCACACAATATATGTCTACACAACTATAGCTTTTAATTCGTAGGTAACGCTCCAGTGTAACTTCCGTTTTTCTAGATTTTCCACAATCTTTTGATGGCTTCCCAAGGGGAGATTCATATTGCAGATGATGACAATTAATGCCATCTCTCAACGGTCTTTGCATCATTCTCTGCCATGCTACTTACTAATTAGCTTATATGATCCCTATACCAGAATTTGAACAATAACGTATTGGAAGAAACACAGCTATCTGACCTTTTTCAAAGTAAAGGCCACATGTCAAAACAATTAGCCACGTACGAGTTACCAAGAAATTTTTGACAATCCTATTGTCATTATCGTGAACTCACCTTTATCCTCATGGCCTTTTCCACCCAGGTAACCATACTCTCGAAGTAAGACCAGAATGAGTACAATGATGACACATGATGCAACTACAATCCCAACAATAGCTCCGACGGACAGCCCAGTATCAATATCAAAGTCTGCAAGAATAAGAAGATAATGTATCACAACAGAGTAAAAAGAAAGGAAGACACTATGAACTTGGGATAAACTTACTCGGAGTAACAGTAATGGCTGATATCAGAGGTCCATATACACCTCTTTCTGGTATGGCGTTAGTTCCTTTGCCTGACCAGTATAAGTGAATCTCCAGAGTACTAGAATTAACAAGAACATGATTAAAATCCTTAGTGATGCCCTTGCTAATCCCTTTAGCTTCTTCCACAATATTAAAATTCTGCAGGACCTTTTCACCCTGAAGAAAATTAAGACAAAACATTAAACAACTAGAATAATAATTATTCATCTCATGAGCAACTCTCTGGATTGACCATGTGTATGGCCTCAACAGATACATGTAATCACCATACTGTTTGCATATTTCCCCTCCTCCACCAACCCCCACCCCCCGCTCAGGCCCCGAGAACATGAATCAACAGAGTTACAAAATTTATTTTTTTTAAAGTTTTGCGAGAGAAATTGATAGATTTTCTGATGCATAGAAAGGTTCCATACTGTTCAAACTTGGCCCATGAGGTAAGCTGAGTAGGAAACATTTTTGCCTTCTTGTTGCCACCTAGATGGTCATGGCCAACTTTTAAGAAAACCATTTTGTTCTATGTGCAATGAAATAGAATATCCTTTGGAAACTAAAAATGGATTTTCATAGAGAAAACAAGAAATGAATCAAATTGTTAACTACGTGAAAGAGGACTTTTATAAGATAAATCCAAATCATAAAATAATGGACTGAAAACTGATTATGGCAATCAGCTTATCACTCACTTGGATTGATACATCAAAGATTCGCTTTCCAAGACTACTAAATGTCCGGTCATCTGAATACATTATTTCTGCAAAATGAAGTGAGACTTTATAACTGCCCCTTCGTAAGCACAGGCCATAGTACTTCAGTGAGAGAGGAGCAACACGAGCAGTCATGTACAAGGCTGGATTAGTTGCATTCGGGGTAAATGTGCTTCTTGCTAAGTATTGGGCATCAGAGTTTCCCATGAACTTCCCTGTACTGCTATATGCCCATCTCTCCCCGTAAGAGAGGAAGTTTGCTGCACCCCCATTGTACCTGTCCTCTTCATATTCCTTCCCATCTAATTTCAATTCCTCACCTCCACAATTAATGAACAATGAGTGATCTGCACATATCAAGAAACTCATCCAGCGCATCAAAAATTACGTTCCTCATTAATGAAGATTATTAAAACTCTATGATATAATGGTAGGTTTTGATACTTACATCGGGATTTCTTCGAACAGGGATAATCCTTCTTCATGCACTGAGGAATTCTACAAAATGGATAGTAGGATTAATGTGGCCATTACTTTTTATAGTGTAATGAAAAAGAGGCAAATGGGCATTCCAGATCTGATCAACTTACGAGTTGTCTTCCGAAGAGGAATAACTAGCTACTAAGTTCCTGTACAAATTAGCAAAGAGAGGTTTGTAAAATAATGGAGAAAGAAAGAGTAGTGGATAAAGCTTAAATGAGAAAATGGAAGGTAGGTTACAAATGGGTTTGCGGACAGTCCGATAGAGATGCCACAGTAAAGTTGTTATAAGATAAGTCACTGCAATACAGATTGGAATAATCATGGTAATATATTATTAATGGAAAAAAAAATCTACAATGAGGACAGAACATCAAGTTTAAGTAATAAGCCATAGCCGCTTGACATAATCTCAATTATCAAATAAATGATATACGAACAAGTTCTCTTTGGTATTTAATATCCAAGCAGGTATTGCTCCAGTAAGCGAGTTGTTAGTCAGATACCTACATCCATAAACTTCACATCAAATTTATGATTTAAAAAATTAATCTGTTGAGGATTTAAAACACAGCCAACTAGACCAACTAGGAAAAAAACCACATGCGCACGCGCGCACACACACACACACAAAGATACATACATACATATATATATATATTAAATAATATTTACTTACATGTCATCTATCACTGACAACTCCTGAAAGGTGCCAGGAATTCCACCAATCAATCTGTTGAAGCTCAGGTCTCTACAAGTAGAAAGTTCATATGAACTGCAATTAGGAAATAATGCACTAGAACCCAAAACAACTATGAATTCATGATTCATTATCAATTAATTTGCTCCCCAAGATGCACTGTTTGGTAGTGATCACAGAATTTGGTTTCAAATTATCCACAATCTACACAGAAAAATAAGAAATTTTCTTCTCTAGCCAATAGAAAATTCTTGCGAAATCTATATGAAGAATATTAAATTCCTGCCAAAGATCTTTAGGCTTAAAATATGTTTAAAGAGGAAAAAAAGGAGAAACATGCAAAACGAATATTAGAACGTAAAGATTAGGCAGATGTGAAGCACTAAAACTATAATAGAGAGATGAATAAAAGAAAACATCTTGGACTTTCACAACAACAAAAATCACAAAGCATCTTGTACTTTCACAACATCCCCAAGGCTTTACTGAATTCAAGATAATTTCAGATATCCTAGCATAAAAGATCCCATTTGAAAGTAACACTTAAATTCTTGAAATCTCTAATTGAAAACAAATTTTTCTTCGTTTTAAAGCTTTCAGTCATATATATATAAGAATTCAAGTATACAAGGATGCAATCAACCCATGTATCACATGATCCTTAGACATGCATTGAGGTTTTTCATCATTGTAAAGTCCATATGCTGCAAGCTGTCATGAGATGCTGTTAGATGTCATATCATGACCCAAACATATCATTTGAGTTTTAGAACATAGAAATGATTATGATGGTTTCACATCCATGTGACAAGTTGGTGTAGCTGTTGTTTATACAAATAAATGTATTGTTTGTTTTGAATTGACAAAATATTGAAATCTTAACAGCATATCTATTAGAAGTATTCAACTAAATCCTTCTACCAGTTTTTTGTGCATCAGGTGTCACCAATTCAATGGGCATTGACAGTGATAACTGCAGACCTGCCACACTCTAACATCTAGGCTGCTTCAATTTAGGCAACCCTTAGCTAGTTGGGTGCCTTTTTGGTTCCTTGAGACTATGAAGAAGATATGAAACTTCATATCCCAAACTTATTAAAGTCCATATGTTCCCAAAACTTTGCAAAATTTAGCTAAATTTTTGCAAAATTTAGCTAAATTTCCATTACATTGATAATTTCCATTTTTTGGAAACTTTCTTTATAAAGTGTTTGTGGGAAGATTGTACAAAGTCGAAATAACGGGCTAGTTCAGTGCACAAGGTTCCCACCACTGCACAGGGTCTGGGGAGGTTTGATATACAAAGCCTTACCCCGCAAGTTGGGAGTCTGTTTCCTATGACTCGAACCCACAACCTTTCTCCCTCAAAATTTCCCCAAATATTGAAACATAAAATCATGCTTACTCTTGGAGCAAGAATCTGGGTTGTGCCTACAGAGGCAGAAGATTTTCCAAACTTTGGAAGCGGAGAATCCGCTGCTTGTTTATTTTTCCATATTCCACAGTATGTGGGAAATTGGGAATTGCTAACTATTGGGTTACTCAGCAAATACATACAGAACATATATATATATATATACATATGACATTAATTCTGGATTCAAAATAGCTGCAATTCAGATACTTGATAATGATAGTTCACTGACACTGAACCATGGAAGTGAGGGAAGTTGTCCCGGGGCAATGCAGACTACTCAAGCAATGGATCTTATTACTCTTTACCTCTGCCATGAACTATGTCATGAAGTTGTAATCACTGATTGCTTACTACCTTTACCTTCCAATGCTTGAGAAGAGGATGATTTGGTATCTCATTATCAACTGTCAAAGCATAAGCTATCCTATCAAAGACAATACAGTATACTAGGTCAATTGGCTTATCATTCTTTTGGATCTGCTATCGTCTATGGGATGTTATTGCAAATATTTCAGTCTAACAATATACTTTTTTATGTCCTTAAATGTTTTAAAATAATTCCCTTCTTTTGCTAATGAAAGTTCAGTACAAAATCCACTGCAAATGACATATATGCTTTCTCTAAATTATTATTAATGGAAATTATGACAGCATAACCTATTTTCAAGCTATGCACACAACTATGCACATGCTTATTATTTGCAGGATCTGATCACCATCAACAACAAGAACATACACAGTGCTATAAAAGGTTTCAGGCATCCAGAACTCCTTCAACAACCTAGCATTCAACACCATGGAAATGTCCTATTAGTCATTTTCACTAATGATTTTACAACAAAACAGATGTCCCATCTCAGAATTGACTCCCCCCAAATTTGGGTATTGATATTAGTTCGAAAATTTCCGAGAAAAAAATAAATGAAATTCTAAGTTAAGAGTTCTCATAATCACAATGAATCTGTTCCTGATAGTGTTTTTTACTTCATAATATTTAACTGTATTGATATTAGTTTGAAAATTTCTGAGAAATGAATAAAATGAAATTCCAAGTTAAGAGTTTCTTCAATCACACTGAACCTGTTCCTGATGGCCTTTTTTTTTTTTTTTCTTCATAACATCAAATTTGAAATTTTAGATGCTATGGAATCTCAATATGCAGGAACGAAATATTTGTACAATCCCTCTAAAGTCAGGTTGTGTCCAAACCACTCAATTAGAGAAATGAACCAAATTTTTTGCGTATAGAGATATCCATTGAGCATTCACTCACAAATTTAAGAAGCCAACCTTATCTATAAGAGTGTTTATCATGAGAAACTTACAGAAGTTTCAGATCTCTCATTGTTATTCCAATGTAGTCTGGTATTGAGCCAGTAATCAAGCAATTCCTTAGTGCTCTGCAACAGTTGAAAAAGGTCAATAACTTCATGAGCAAACGGAATCACAGATACTCCATGCAGAGAAGTATATCCATGCGTGTGCATGCCATGAAAAGTATATCCATATCCCAACTTACAACTGTTTCATTTTGTTCATATCCTGCAGATCGGGAAAACTATTAGTTGATCCCCTTAGGTCAGATATCCTCCTGATTTCACAATGCAACATGCCAAATAAGTCAGAACGTTTTGGTAAAGTTTCCATTTAGTCAATAACCGCATGACAAACCATTATAAAATGTAACGAGTATAGAAAATGGGGAGGACATCTTACAATTCAGTTAAGTTTTTCAAGTGGGATATTGTAGAAGGAAATGGCCCCTCCAAGGAAGTGCCTTGCATATCCCTACAACAGTTTGAATCCACAGATCAATTAGTGCTTTCATAATAAAGCAATTCCTCTCTCAAATTTGTGTTAAAATCCAACCAAACATAGAGAAAAGACAGATGAAATAAATTACAATACTCACAATCTTGAAAGTTCTGTCCAGTTCCCAATGAAATCAGGTATCTTTCCTGAGATTTCATTCCCATCTATTCTACTGCAAGTGGCAAATGACATTAGAAATTTGACCATTTCAGGATGACTGGTATTGGAATAAATTAATTGACTTACAAATCTTTCAAACTTTTTAGATTTTGAAGCGTTTCTGGCAGCGTTCCCGTGAAGTTGTTAGCAGAAAGGAGGCTGCAAGAGTGAGAGATCAATTTATAATGAACATTTACAACAGTATCAACATCATCACCACCAACAGATTCACGGTTTTTGTGGTGTTCGTAGTTGTTATTGTCATTCTCGTAAGTCATAACTAGTTGTCATAGTATCTAACATGTTCTGGTAAAGTTCCAATGAAAATTTTTTGCAGTAATTCCCTCCCCAGACCCCACGCAGTGGCAAGAGCCTTGTGCACTGGGCTAGTGCGTTTTTTAGGATGCTACAATTAGAAAGTATGATATAATGAACTTTCAAAAGAGTATCAACCAAATCAACATCTTGTGGTTTTCATCCTTGATATTAGTATCATAGTTTTTATATGTAGTAGTAATCATAGTACAGGAAAAGGTGCTATTAGGATTTGAGGACAATGTTTTGAAGAAGAAAGCTTTTTTGTTTGTGAGAAAGATGAATGGGAGGAATTAAATTGCATAATCTAGGAAAGCATTTATTACAACTCAAAAGGGAGAGTAGAACATTGGATTTGCAAGTGATTCTTGTTAAAATAGGCTTCTGGGTCTGGTTTACGGCTTTGGGCTATGTTTAGAAGTATAGAAGTGTTGGAATGTGGCTCATATTTTATCTAGGTTGAATGGTATATTGGGAACTTTCTCTAATGTACTGGGCTAGTGTTGTAACTGGGGATTGGAGATGTAACCCATTCGTTTTGAAGATAGTGAAAAATCTTCATCTCTGCCATGGATGTATGCTCAATGCCGAACCACCGAAAATCTGCATCTCATTCTTTGATCTTTCTATTTTTTTTCATATTTATCATTATAATGCTTTAAATTCAACATTAAGTTAATATATTGTTTAATCTTCTTTGCTCAGTGGAACTCCGGAAATTTGTCATTGTTGTGGCCTAAGGAAATGGTCACTTTAATGAATGAAAATTCTTGTGTGGAAGGTTTTTCCATTTATTCATGTATTTTGTAGGTTTATGTCAACAACATACATTATGTACAGTAAATCAAATCAAATCCAGATAATTCAATTTTTACTTCACTTTTCACTTGAACCGGAATTCCCATATTGTTCCTAGCATGTATTGCATCAGTTCTAAATGAAGATCCAAACCCATGTTTTAGACATTTTGAATAACAAAATACCTTCTTATGAAGCTGAAAACAAAAAAGAATCAGTATTTTGCTTTCAAGAACTCATGTCACAAATGCAAAAGCAAACAACTGAAATATAACTAAAGTAGAAACTTAGCTCAGAAAACAATTTACATTAAATGGTCTTTGAGTTATCACTGAAAAGACAAAGAGGTAAAGAATAACTAAATAAATAACTGAGAAACAAATTGGAAAGTAGAAAAAGGAGACTTACAGTCTCCTCAAGCGGCTTAATTTACCAAGCTGCTGAGGGATATGTCCCCCAAGCTGATTATCTTCCAATATCCTGCAAGAAACCAATTAGCATAATAATTAGAATCGGGGGTCATAGGTTTTTGAAAAAGCCACCGAGAATGTAAGAAATGACTCACAACTCCTCAAGTGTAGAAATATCTCCAACTGTCTCTGGGATCAATCCACTGAAGCGATTTCCCACAACCGAGCTGAAATGCACATGTAATTTCAGGTCAACAACCACTTAATTAGTTTTGTTAGTAGATTAAAATCAAAGACAAAATTGTGGCTTAGGTAAGGAAGACAAGGCAAAGAACGAGAGTAAAATGACAACAGAGAACTTACAAGATGAGGAGAGGTGTTCTAGTCAGAGTTGTAGGGATGGAACCACTGATATAGTTTCGGGTCAGATCTCTACATAACAAAATAAGCCCCACATTAGTCTTTCTCAAATTTAAATCAGTAAATGGATAAAATGGTAACAAGCTTCCCTCCTTCTAAATTGGCCGTCAGGATCATGTTATATTTAGCTCTCAGTTTAATATTCTTTATCTGTATGATAATGGCTGCACTGAAGATGCATTTAGTTGGAAAATTCTCAAGATTAGTCACATTTACAATCTGCATGAAAGTGCCATTGGACAACGTCCCTTCATGTTAATTCACCAAACTCTCTAAAAAAGATGTCTATGACAACCTGAGGCTTTCATGTGAAATTAGGTATGCCTCTTATCCATCCTTTTCTCTTCTGCTTTTCTTTTAATAAAACTAGTGTGTGCATGTGCATATTGCAAGTAAATATAAATTAGTTTTGTGAAGTTATTCAGAGGATATAATAGTCTTTTAGAATATATGCATCATGGCGAAATAAGCAAAAGCAAAAGCATTATGCGGAATGTTGAAGTCTTTCAAATTTTTTTACGAGCATTATTGATAAACCAAATGTCAGATTAGAATATCCCTCTTCCCAATAGTGCCACAAACCCCCTAGAAGGAGATTGGATATATACTTGTGACTTCTAAAGATGTATAGAGATTATAGATTTTTGGTGTATACTTTTGGGAGTATAGATGCCTTTTTTGAATCCACGTCCACGTGTCCAATGTTATCTTCACGGTGTCGAAATACCGATGACGTGTCTTCATATCTTGATTCTGAGTAGGAGATGTATGTCCGACATTGGTCTGAACCGCCGACTCAGCAGCCGTTCCCACGTCGTTACTGAACAGAAGAGGGCTTGGAGTCGATAAGGTGTGAGAGGTAAGCAATGGCTAGAATGAAAGACGGGAGATACTCAAGTATTCTTCACGTATACCAAGCCAAAGAGCTCCTTTCATAATTCCAGAAAGTGTAGAAGACAAAAATCCAAAGATGGACTTAGAGAATTCCTGGTAGACTTGGAGAAGGTCCAGAGGAAAAGAAGTACTACTCTTAGCAACCAAAGATCCAGGGGCCCCTCAAATGGAAGAGGGTTCTCATATTTATAAAAGGAATGGGTTTCTAGGATTGTGACACTTGTCACAATCTGAGGCTTTAGGATGTTCTCATATTTATCTTGAATCTGGTCTCATAAATGTCTAGGTTCATGATAAGAATAAAATAAGAGACAGTGATGATAAAAGATAGAGCTTTCTAATTTGTATACCGGGTCCCACATATAGGATGTAGAATATAAATCACTTGACGTCTTTGTCATTCTAAGTCGATATACCGTGATTTGTCACTGGCTGCCGATGATTCCCACGCCCGTGTCCGTTACACCTTAAGGACCTCCAAAAACCCCCCCTAAGTGGGCTTTCACCCAAGACAGAGATCTCCACTCCAATATGCCAGATACATTTAATATAAATAAATCATGTCATATTTTATTATTATTTAATTATTATTGTTTTTGTTAAGTAACAAATAATCCATAACAGATTACTCTGTCGGGTAACAGATGACCCATGACGGGGTTGTTTCTGTCGGGTGACAAATAATTCATGACAAATCTGTTTCTATCATGTGACAAATCATCCATGCCAAATTATTATATAGGTGATGTGTCAAGTTATAAAAACGGTCATCTACATTAAGCCTCCTTTTGCATTTTGGCAATTTTTAAGTGCCAAAAGCAAAATACAAGTGTATGGGGTATTTTGGTAATTCGACTAATTTTTAACTTTAAAAGTTTGTCACAATTAAGGTAATTGCGCCAAGGTCTTACCAAGATTATGACAGATTAGTGGCAGAATTGGACTCAAATTGTTGTAGATAAAGTCCAATTCAAGGAAATTAGAATCTTTATCAAACAAGTAATCTCATACAAAAATTATATAGATATCTGTCATTGATCTCAGTCTTGTTAACACTTAACGCTTCTGAAACAAATCTAGGTATTTTAATATTTTTTATTTTTCTCGTATCCGTTCTTCTCAATCTCTCTATCTCTTGTTATCTCTCTTTTTCTTTCTTCCATACACGCCCGATCTCTTATTTCGCCCTTTTGCTTGTTTTCTTTTTTTTATTAAACGCATCTGATTCCAGGATGTGTAGGCTTGGGTATGAAGTCTTTTTTTTTTGGTAGGCGCTTGGGTATGAAGTTTGCCCTCTTTTTCCTTCTTCTTTGCTTCCCTTCATTCTCTCTTTATCTCTCTCTCCGTTTTTCCACTTTTTTTTTAATTATTAATTAAAATAATTTTTTTTCAGTTTCTCTCTTTCTTCGTTTCCCATCTCTGTTTAACTTGTACAATGACTTCCATGGCATGGCAGATAAACTAAAGTTTCTCTTGGGCGCACATGACAAGCACAAGAGATCTATATATACATATATATTATAATTAAATATATATATATATATTTTTTAATCTCTCTTTCTTCCTTGCTCTCCCTTCTCTCTCCCTATTTCTTCTTTGGTCTCGCACATGTTGTCTCTCTGCCCCATCTCTTCGGCGTAGGATCCTTTGTGAAACGCTTCACAGAGGATCCTCTGTGAAGCAGAGTGGTACCCTCGGTTTATAAGGGTACCTTAGGCAAACAAATGGGGTACCCCAATCATCTTCATGAGGTACCTGAGGTACCCCCATAAACCGAGGGTACCTACTTCACAGAGGATCCTAAACCCATCTCTTCGCCCTTCACATCGTTCTCTCTTTTCCTTTATTTTTTTGTTGCTGTAGGGGTGTTCTACCTTGAGGCGTGTGAGTGACAACACACGTTCCCCTCCTCTTTACTTCTTTTCACATTCTCTCTCTCTTCTTCAATAAATTTTTTTTTATCACATCACGTCAGCCCTCTAATTTTTTTTCTTAATTCTCATGCAATGTGTTTTTTTCACCCCATGTTTGACAATTTTTTTTTTCAAATTACTCATGTATTCTTTATTGTACAATAAGCTTGACATGGTTTCTCTCTTTTTTTATTTTTAATATAGGTATGCCAGATTCACATATGCAAGGATCTAAAGGGCATGTCACATGTATACTCATGACAGATAATTAAGCAATTATGGAAGCTCTTTACTTGTGCCCATGGAACTCAACGAACTCATGACTAAGTTCATGCTCAAATCCGTGCCCACAGGGCCACAAGCGGGTTTGGGCCTGGTTTGATCTTACGAACTCATGCCTGCAAGGCCTAGCATATTCGTGCCTGCAGGGCCACAAACGAATCTCGGCTTAGCCTGATATGACGAACTCATGTTCATAGAGTTATACTGGTTCGTGCCCGAATCCGTGCCCATAGCACCACAAGCGGGTTCGGGCTTGGCTTGACTTTGACGAATTCGCACCCACTGGAAGCGTATTTGTGCTTGGATCCATGCCCGCAAAGCCATAAGCAGATTACAGCCTTGCCTAACATGACGAACTCGTGCTTGTAGGGCCAAACATGTTCGTGCCTAGATTCGTGCCCACAGAGCCACAAGCAGATTTAGACTTGGCATGCTTAGATGAATTCGCGCCCGCTGGAAGCGTGTTCATGTTCGAATCTGTGCCCGTAGGGCCACAAGCGGATTAGAACTCAGCCAATTGAGTGTATTGGGCCATACCTGATTTGAAGAATTTGCATCCACCAAAACTAAAGAACCCGTCAAAGATGATGATATCGGGCACCTTATAGTTCGCTGAATAAAATTGCCTTGGGCTTGGAGATAGCTGGATGCAACCCCCCGTTTTGACGTATCACTTTCGTCTTTGACATAGAAGTTGGGTTTCAAGAAGCAGCATACGTAACCTGGGACAACCTCATGCCGAGTGATCAGATTTACTTAGTTATCATCATGCCGTCTTCCATCCATGGATCGTCATGATGGATGCATTTTTTGTCTTGCTATAATCTCCACTGATTCATCAGAAAGTTGAACTTGTTCAAAAAGTTGCATCTTCTTGGCCCAAATCTTGGTGTATGACAAGTAAGTCGGCATTCATGTTTTTCTGATATAAACCTTCTAGCGTTTATACTTGTGAACGTATATGCATTCAAAGGGCTTCTCATGATTGTTTTGGTGTGCTCACGAACATGATACACCAATCGAAGCTCCTCTCTCATCTTCTACATGTCTTGTGGTTACGCTAGAATCTTTAAGAGCTTTCTTCGTCATTGAAGAAAGCAATGAAGAGGAAGGAGCCCTCGATGAAAACCAGGGACAGTCTGTCAAACTTATATGGTATTTATCATCGGTTCTCATTGTTATGACAAATTCTTCTTTTCCTTTGCATTCGTCTTCAAATTTGATATTTGTCGTGATGCTTATTGACATGTTCCACGGTGGCTTCTTATGTGGGCTTGTGCTGAAGTTGGTGTGAAGCTAACTTCAAGGCCTTTTCATTGAGCTATTATCCTCGTAGCTAGCAGAAGAAAAGGTAGGACAAAAAATGCTCTATGCTGAGATGGATGAGATGAAGAAGGAGAAATGCTCGTCTTTTTTGACTTGACGATTCTGTCACATCCCATTGAAGAACTAGTGCAAGGTTTCAAGAATTGTGGTTACATACCCTAAAAAGGTATGCTTTCATGCTTTCTTCATTTTGTTATCATGTGCCTTATTTTATCGTGTCAAAAATCTTTAATGACTCAATTCCACCTAGCTCAATATTGTCTTCAGCTTTAGGGAATGTGGCTTCTATTTACTTGTATTTTGTGGCGGGGTAAGTACCATAAACAAACCCTTTTCTTCATAAATTATGTCCATGGGTATAAAGAATATGGATCTAGTCCACTTGTGCAATCTGGCAGGATCAGTGCCATACACAAACCTATAACCTCATGACTTTGTTTTACTTTCATTCTCTTTTGACGCCTTTTACCATAGGGAATAGGGTTTCTGCAAAGCAGTGCCATTCATAAACACCGGCGTAGGTCCTCTGTTCTCGTGTATGTCATGATACCTTGTGCCATGAAAAATGTGGCTCTTGTCAAGCTTGTCAGTCAGATCGGTGCCACGCACAAACCCTTCGTCTTGAAAACTTGTCGTAAGGAATGTGGCTCCCGTCAAGCTTGTCAGCAAGATTGGTGCCATACACAAACCCTTGGCGTTAATAATCTGGCCATAAGGAATGTGGCTCCCGTCAAGCTTGTCAGCGAGATCGGTACCATACACAAACCCTTGGTTAATCTCTTTCTTGTCAGAGGAATGTGG